>JAJLRJ010000012.1:19259728-19567228 GCA_024195265.1 Dendrophyllia cribrosa | reverse complement strand
CCACAAGTAAGAACCTAGTTTTTATCTCGTTAATGCGCATGCGCGCAAACGAGATATAGGTATCAGTATAAAAAAGGTTAAGTTAAGTTTTGTGGACTTTTGTCCGGGGGGTGTTACTTCTTTATTTTTTATAGAAGCTACATTAGGGCATTGAGGATATGGTTGGTTAAACCGGTTAGGATTTCAAGAAGGGCGTCACATACCGCCACTAAAATTTTTGAGGAGCACCCCCGGACCTATTGTTAATTTCCTTAGGGTATTGAAATGTCATGAACTTGTCATGTCTTATGCTACGTCACCACAAAGGTATTACAGTTCTTATTGAGTTTCGATATCTCACGTTAGCTATCAATCTTTCAAATTTGTTTTTAAGTGGATGTGTCCGAGACGTTCTACGCTCTTTGCGTCTTATGGTTTTTGTTTCCTGTCGAGTTGCAGTTGGGCCTCTTTTATTGTTTCTGTCTTATTCATCATTACTGTTGTTGTATCTTTGTCCGCTTTTTTGAGGTTTATAGTAGAGTTGTTTTTGAATTCTTTTAGAGCTATGACCTCATCGCCTGACAGACTGTTTCTAGGCTTAGTTACAGTGATCTGCGCGAGTTGCTCTTTGACATTTTCCGCGCTCGACGAAGCTAAGAAATTTCACCCTGTATCTTTGTCCGCTTTTTTAGGTTTATAGCTGACATTTTCCGCGCTCGACGAAGCTAAGAAATTTCACCCCGTATCTTTGTCCGCTTTTTGAGGTTTATAGCAGAGTTGTTTTTTAACTGTTTTAGAGCTATGACCTCATCGCCTGATAGATTGTTTCTTATTTAGGATTTATTGTTTCTGTGGTTTTAAGCACAGATAAAATCTACACATGTTAAAAAAACACGAAACTTTTTGCCTCTTTTTTGTTTCCTGTCGAGTTGCAGTTGGGCCTCTTTTATTGTTGCTGTCTTATTCATCATGACTGTTGCTGTATCTTTGTCCGCTTTTTTAAGGTTTATAGTAGAGTTGTTTTTTAATTCTTTTAGAGCTATGACCTCATCGCCTGACAGATTGTTTCTAGACTTAGTTACAGTGATCTGCGCGAGTTGCGCTTTGACATTTTCCGCGATCGACGAAGCTAAGAAATTTCACCCAGTATCTTTGTCCGCTTTTTGAGGTTTATAGCTGACATTTTCCGCGCTCGACGAAGCTAAGAAATCTCACCCCGTATCTTTGTTCGCTTTTTGAGGTTTATAGCAGAGTTGTTTTTCAATTGTTTTAGAGCTATGACCTCATCGCCTGACAGATTGTTTCTTATCTAGGTTTTATTGTTTCTGTGGTTTTAACCACAGATAAAATCTACACATATTAAAAAAAAACACGAAGCGTAGCGAATACAAGCTAAAATTAAAGCGTTGACTGAGTCAAACTTCCCATACGACCAAAAAGAGATCGCCGGTTTCACCCGTCTCATAAAATAGAAGTCCGTATACGGGTGAACATTTTAAGTTCGTTTACCTACAGGTTGCAATTGAATTGATTGAAAATTCTAAAAATTGGCAGGAATGTTCTGCGATACCTTGTCTACCCGGGACGACTAACCGAGAGGAGCGATTTTTGAAGTCGCTTAGCGAGTGACAACCGGAAATCTCGTGAAAAGAAAAATTGGCAGGAATGTTCTGCGATAATTTGAAATAGAAATAAACATATTGGAAAAATAAAATGTTTTGAGAAAGTGTCAAGTTAATTTCTAACAACGACGTTTCGGGCTTGGCCCTTTATCAGGTTGATGACCGTTGTTTTGAACGCGACTTGTTTTATTTGAAAAATTGTGATAGCGCACGCTAAGCAAGAGCGCGCGCAGTTCAGAGGAAATGGAAAACCGTGTTGAGCCCATGCGGTTGCATGGTGCCCAACTTAAAGATGGTTTCCATTTCCATTTGTTTCCTTTTGAGGTTGGCACCGGTACATAACCTCAGTCCCCTGACGACAATGTCCGACAGCGAGTGGCCAGTAGAGTTAAAATGTTCGGCAACTGGGAAACCGGGAGTGTTTTTATGAACGCTTCGAAGGTGTTCGCCAAAGCGTTCACGCAGACTGCGACCGGTTTCCCCGATGTATAATCGGGAGCATCGACGGCAGGAGATACAATATACCACGTTCCCTGATTGGCAGGTAAAATGTTCACGGATCGTAATTGAAACATTTGGGCCACGAAGGTGGATGTCCGACGTGATGTATTGACAGGTACGATACCTTGTCTACCCCGGACGACTAACCCCGAAGAGCGATTTTTCAAGTCGCTTAGCGAGTGACAACCGGAAATCTCGTGAAAAGAGTTGCTTTTCCAATTCGCTTAAAGTTAAGCGAGTCAGCTTAATTGATTAAACTCTCGTTAAATTTAAGCCACTAAACCAGGTAGCTTAAGCGAGTCGGCAATTAATTTTAGCCAATGAGAAGCAACTTGTGGTCATTTATCCGACAAGGCTGTCAAATCGGAAATAAAACATGCGCTCTATTCTCGTTACATGTTTGTGTCTTGTACTAGATGTGGTCCAACGAAATTGCAAAGAAACTAGAACGTTTGCCTGTAAATACGAAGTATTCTCGCCAAATATTGTAAGGTAGTAGGTGCAAGCGCTCTCATTGCGTCAATGGTGGCACAATTTCTGCTAAAAATAGCCCCACACGTCCTTAATATGGCTTTGCGCGGGGCCAACGCTCCACTTTCTTTTCGTGATTATGGCTCCTGGCAAAATATGTTGTTGTTGCTCTTTACATTAGATTCGGCATAATGTGAAGGGACCTAATTTGATTGTATTATACAATGGATTTACTTTTGCGCAAAATTAACGTTAATGTCCCTTTTCAGTAGTCATTGGAATACTGAACCATTGCTAATACGGTTTGATTATTAAAGAGTAATTTCAATTTTGAATGGTTATTAAATGTTGAGGTATCGTGATTATGCAATAGTATGCCAGAGAGGTGAGATTTTGCCAATTCAGCTAACTAAAAATGTTTCGGTTTGATTATGCAAGAGTATGGATTTGGCTTTTGTTCTATTTTGGAACACTGAATCATTGCCATTACGGTTTGATTATGCAATAGTATGCAAAAGACGTAATAATTTTGCTGATTTAGTTAACAAAAGTTTATCAAGCAAGCATTTTAAAAAGCGTTTTATAAGTGATTTCAGCGTGTTGATGTTTTTCAAGAGAGATATTGGCACTATTTGAGAGCTAATTGACAAGACAAACAAAAAGACAATGTATTATTTGAGTGGCGAGCAAGTTCGGCTTACGGGAGTTACGGGGTAGTTACGGGGAAACCAGGCTTTACTGATAATGAGATAATAAATGCGGCTGTCAATGGCTATTAAAAAAAGATTTAACACATCTTCCCACCGGAAAGTTTATATTTTCATATAAGCTTCTTGAGCATGTTCACCTCTCATGATTTAACAATTGGTTCATGCTTTAGCGTGCACTATCGAGTTATGGAGCACGTGGGAAATTTGGAGAGCACGAAAGAAGCGTAAGAGTTGCTCGAGGCGATAGCCGAGGGCAACTCTAGCTTCTTGAGTGCTCTCCAAACTTCCCACGTGCTCCATAACTCGATAGTGCACAGCTAAAAGCATGAACCAATTGTTTTATAACATAGCCGGTGGAATAGACCTTTCCCGCATTCCACTCCAGTGAGCACACACAATGAAACGAGATCGAGGCTTGGGTGGACAATTTCATACAAATCACTGTATTTTGTCCACCCCAACTTCGAGTTGGTGCCTTTGTTCACAGGAATGCGGGAAAGGTCTATTGTGCATCAAATCCGACGCGAATTCAGGCGAAGCGATTTGCTCACGCTATCAGCGTGCACTATCGGGATTTTAAGCACGCTTACGTATACTGAATTTGATTGCGGGACTCTGCTAGCTATGTTATACAAGACAGCTCAGATTTTATTATACACAGTAGCCAACAGATACACTTCGAGTCGAATGGCGCGCTTGACGGTGCGCACCCCAAAATACCGCTCCTCCAAACAACGAACCTATTCCTAGACCTGATAGAATATTTGACATTACTCTTCACGTGATTCGTAATATCACTGTAAACTAATATCAATCTAAAAACTTATTATATCATCACATACCATGAAACTTTAGCTTCAAAGCCATTCATTTAATTAAACTTACAAAAACTGATTATTAAAAGTTTGATGGCAAATCTTAGTACAATATGTATCAACAATTCACTTTCAAAAAACACGCTTTTTCTAATTTTACATTACCTTAGCTGATTGCATATTCACTGCCTTCCTAAATTGTAGACTTGCCACAAATCGACTGCGAAGCCCACGAGAGGGTGACGAAGCCGCGAAAAGCGAGCGACGAAGTCGCGAGTCGACTTATTTCGTCTGCACGAAATACAATTTAATTTGCATATTGTTGGCACAAAAATATGGGTGTGACGTAATGGTGCAAGCATCGGGCTGCTAAAATAAACAGTTCTCAAATGACTAGATACATTGCTGTAGTCTGAATTCAACAATGAATTCACAGCCCACAAACCCTGCTCGTCGCTACCCCAAGAGCGTGCCTGAGGATTTTTTCTTTCAAAAATATAACAGGCCTTTTGTTCTAAATGTTGTCGTTTCTTTGATCTTAAGAAAAAATCTCTAGCTGTGATACTGACAGCAAAAAATTACGCTTTCCAGAGCCGTTCATCTTGCAATTGTTTTTAGCTCCTCACAGTTTATTCTGCGTTTAAGTTAATCTGTTTCTCCGAGCTAGCCAGTATCTCCATTGTCAGAACTATAGCGTCATTGCATCTGGTTTGAAATATTTCAATCTCCACCATGATAGTTGTACACTCTTTATCAAGTTCCCCGGAAAATGACATCATGAAATTAAGCGCCCTCTGATTGGACATCAATCCTGCCACACCCCCGACAGACCGCCCACCTAAAAACAGGTCAATAAAAAATGGCGCGCTGCAGGCGAGAAAAGTCCGTTCTCCAGCCGCCCGACCACCCAAAACGAAAAACAGACTTTCAGAAAGTCTAACAAAATTGTAATGCAAAGATTTGCAGTACAAAACTTATCAAAAAAGGACACCATATTCGCATTCAATATTACAAACAAAACTCCTTGCATAACGATTTTCCTCGGACAGAACAAAGCGGAAAATCGGCTTTAGGGAACTGTTGTCAATGCTCGAACTGCACGCCACGACTCGGCAATGTCGTTTATCGATCTAGGTATTTCTATAGAAAAAGACCATACTATTGGGCAGCATCTGTATTGTTACCATTCTCTATTGAATTATTTATTTTCGTAACCACTGAAAACATTTGCACTTAATTTCTCTTATCGCCTAATACCTTTAACTATCAACATTCTTTTTATCTCGTTAATGCGCTTGCGCGTAAACGAGATGTACGATTCGTAGAGATTCGTATAGGTAATCACATGATTTCGAGTGCAATTTGGAATGAATGAGCACGAGTAAATTTTTCAAAGACTACAAATTGCTTCGCCGAAGCGGCTCGTGCAATTTGTAGTCTTTGAAAAATTTACTCGTGCTCATTTATTCCAAATTGCACGAGAATAATCATGTGATTACTTGTTAATAATATACATACAAAATTTCTGTCACGCTGCGACTGTTTTCGTTACAAAAATTCACTTTGCCACGCTTCGATTACTCCACTTCAGATTGGTCGAAATTTTGACAGGTGAATTCATGCGTGAATATTCATGCACTCTCTACAAGAACTGCATCACAAGTTTTTCGTCTTTCTTAGCCACTGTTAGAAACTTTGTAAAAGAACGAAGCAAAACATAGACGTCGCCATGGTTTTGCTCTTATCTGCAAGCTGGTATTGTTGAAAGGTTTCGACGTACGCTGCCGCCGTTTTGTTTATTCAGTTATTTACGCCGGATCGGAAAAGTCTTCAGTCAACGCTCTTGACGACTTTGAAAGCTAAAACAACGAGGTGAAAGCTTCCAAACTGTTTTTTTGTCAGCACAGGAGAATGTTTAATCACAGGTCTGAGTTCATTTGCTCCACAGGACATTACCGAGGTTAGATTTAGACGCTTTTATGGCGCCTTTTTGCTTTCTTGTTGTAATCGGTGGACACTTCTTTCAAGCTAGAGGCCTTTAAACCACTTTGGCAGCTCCTTAACTACCGATACTTGAACAGTTTATTCTTTCTATTTTAAACGTAAACAGTTATTGTTTATTGTAATTATATTGTTTAATTAGATTCTTAGGTTAGCATTTGTTTTAACTCCAGCGTAAAATTCATCACGGGTTTTCGTAGGCGCCTCATTGATTCTCCGCTTCGTTTTCTTTGTTGACTTGTACTCGTGTCCTTTTTTTCTCAAATCTCCTAGTATTTCTCAGTAATTAGAACTTTTGTCTGTTTTCGTATTTTGAATCAGTTTTCTTTCAAGACTTTCTATTAAAATTCCGTTATACTGTTTGAATCTTGTTCAATTTGTGTCCGCCATTTTGTTTCTGGATGGCTCGACTAACTGTCAATCATTTTAATTTCAACTTTTTGCACTCTATTTCACCTTTCTGCACTCAATTTCAACTTTCTGCATGTTTGGGGTTAATTGACATTCTCTCAGCCAATCAGAATGCAGAAATTTTTGCATGTATATTATTAACTACGAAAAAAAGGGGCAAAAGTTGTTGACAAAGGTTCTTTGTTTAGTTTTGTTAACATTTGTCCGGGGGGGTTACTTATTTCTTTTTTATAGAAGCCGTATTAGGGCACAGAGGATATGGTTGGTTAAACAGGTTAGGATTTCAAGAAGTGCGTCACATACCGCCACTTAAATGTTTGAGGGGCACCCCCGGACCTATTGTTAATTTCCCTAGGGTATTGAATTGTCATGAACTTGTTATGTCTTACGTTACGTTACCACAAAGGTATTACAGTTCTTAGAGCTATGACCTCACCACAAGGGTATTACAGTTCTTATTTACAGTGATTTGCGTGAGTTGCGCTTTGACATTTTTCGCGTACAGTTCTTATTTACAGTGATTTGGGTGAGTTGCGCTTTGACATTTTCCGCGCTCGACGAAGCTAAGAAATTTCACCCTGTATCTTTGTTTGCTTTTTGAGGTTTATAGCTGACATTTTCCGCGCTCGACGAAGCTAAGAAATTTCACCTTGTATGTTTGTCCGTTTTCTGAGGTTTATACGCGGGTTTAAAGCAGAGTTGTTTTACAAATGTTTTAGAGCTATGACCTCATCACCTGACAGATTGTTTCTTATCTTGGATTTATTGTTTTTGTGGTTTTAAGCACTTAAATAAAAAATTGATAGAAAATTCTAGAAATTGGCAGGAATGTTCTGCGATACCTTGTCTACTCGGGAAGATTAACAGCGAGAAGCGATTTTTGAAGTCGCTTAGCGAGTGACAAGTGGAAATGTCGTGAAAAGAAAAATTGGCAGGAATGTTCTGCGATACGTTGTGTACCCAGGATGACTAACCCTGAAGAGCGATTTTTCAAGTCGTTTGCTAGTTACAACCGGAAAAGGATGACTAACCCTGAAGAGCGATTTTTCAAGTCGCTTAGCGAGTGACAACCGGAAATGTTCGTGAAAAGAAAAATTGTGAGGAATGTTCTGCGATACGTTGTGTACTCGGGATGACTAACCGTGAAGAGCAAAAGAGTTGGTTTTCCAATTTGCTTAAAGTTAAGCGAGTCAGCTTAATTGAGTTAAACTCTAGTTAAATTTAAGCCACCAAAGCAGGTAGCTTAAGCGAGTCGGCAATTAATTTTAGACAATAAGAAGCAACTTGTGGTCATTTATCTGACAAGGCTGTCAAATCGGAAATAAAACACGCGTTCTATTTTCATGCGTCGCTCGTGAAAGGGCCTAATTTGATTGTATTATACAATGGATTTGCTTTTCTGCAAAATTAACAGTAGTATAGGAGTTGGGGGTACCAGAGCATTTTTTGCAAAAATGCGCTGTTACCAAACCCAACTCAAATACTACTTTCCATATAATGGTTTCCATACAATGGTTTCCATATAATGGTGTTCATAAAATGGTGTCCATAAAATTGCGCTCGTATTTCTGGAATATACAATAGTTTCTATATAATGGTGTCCATAAAATTGCGCTCATATTTCTGGAATATACAATGGTGTCCATAAAATTGAGCTCGTATTTCTGGAATACTATATGTTTTCTTCTGATAATACCTCAACATTCTCTCATTGGATGTAATTAAAGAATGATCGCATAATGGCCATATGCATAACTGTTGATTCCGTCTTCTTGTAGATATCTTTTGTCATCAAAACAACTGAGTGATACTTTATTGATTTCATAACTTCCTAATTGATGGTTTTGACTTCTGATTGTTTTCATTCTATGATGCATCTGTTTTTTTTCAAATAGCGTATTTTTATAGTTTTCATGTTTGATATTATTTTTGATAATATTCTTTTTAATCCCTTTAGCAGTCTTACCTCCGGATTGGTTGTCTTTCATATAGCTATACATTTTTGATCGTAAACCAACAAATTCACAAATAGGAACTCCTGCAGCCTCATCTTTGAATTTACCAATTACTTTTTTATTAGTTGTATTGAAATACGACGAGCTTTCAGGGTAGTCGCTGTTATCAAACAAATGTTTATCATTCCAGAAGTCTGAGTAGACATCTTCGGCTTCTATTTCATAAGTTAAACTGTCTGTATCAGTAAATAGAAGTCTAGCTTTATTATACTTCTTTTTGATGTAGTTATAATGAAAATCATACATTAATGTCTTACTAAGATCGAGGATACACATACCCACATATGCCGGCCTGTTGAGGGTAGTGTTTCTTTGATCTTATGAACGGCTACAAGGTTTTCATTGAAGATTTTACTACTTACATATGTAGGTTTAGAAGTCATTTTTAATAGTTTCTTCTCATCAGTTACTAATCTAACATCTATTCTCTTTCTGATATTTTCCATTGTTTTTCCAAATACTGAATTATTCATAAGTTTGAAGAAATCTTTCTCAAAAGCATTTTTAGCATTAGTTCTTTTCTGAGTGTTGAAATCAATATATTGCTTCAACCATGCGGACTGATTGAACTCTAGTACTCGATAAACTTTAGTTATTTTCAAACCGAGATCAGTGTATAATTGTAGGTTTCTGTAATGAAGAACATACTTTTCTTTGTTTCTTAAAGTTGGAATCAGTTTTTGTACAAGGCCTGTTGATATATTATATTTAGTAGCTATCTTTTTGCAATACCCAGACAACATATTTCCAGTTACTTTAACCTTCTCTGGTCCTAATGGGTAGTCATTATGAAGGTTGTGCAATTCTTCAGGATATTCCAGGTCAACTTCTAGTATTAAACCTTTATTGCTATCTTCTTTATATTTAGCTAAGTCTAACTTATTAATTTGATTTTCTGTCATCCATTTGAAACCACCGGTTGGTAGGTATTGCGACATAGCCCAACCATAGAGATTGTTAGCATCAAGATACATAATATACTTTGAGGGCGCCTTCTCATTGTATGATTTCATGTATTTATTGTTTGCTTTTCCATATCGATTAGCTATATAAGAAATACCACCTCTCATACCCTTTTCAATGAATTGAAACATGTTAATATCAGTCATCAGTTCTAATTTAATATTAGTCATTTTTAGCATAGCGTCCCAAGATAAGCCGGGAGATGTAAAATAATGACACGGGTCTAATTTGTAGTATTGCAGACAGGTCTTTCGAAAGTTTTCAAATACATCAGCTAACAGAAGGATGTCAGATTTAAGATATAAATCATGGTACTCACCCATATTTTTGAGCCTGAATGTTTCCCAAACAGTTTGAGCATGCTTATAGTCTTCATCTGATAGACATTTATCATTTAATATGCTGTAAAATTCTTCTTTGAGTGGTAGTTTTTTATTGAATTTATCAAAACTGTCCATGAAGTCGTATGGATAGACTCCTTTTTGTGACATTAAATTAAGCTTTTCACCTTTGAATTGTTGAGAAGTATATTTTAATGATTCTTTTGGTAGATTGCTTACCAGTTTTTCTAAACTAGAGCTCATAAACTGGAAACTATCAATGAAGGTCAGATGATTACCAAGCATGAAAGCCATATACTTTTCCATGTTGTTTGGTATAGCATTTATGTTCATCTGTTTGTCTTCTCCTTTCTTATTTTTGTATGTATACTTCTTGACTATTTCACCAATCTCTTGCATTATAAAATGACTATCATAACCTCTTAGATTATGGAATATAACCGGAATTTTTATCTCTGCTGGATTTACTCTGAGTTTCAGATTACATTCTTGGTGAGCCGAGCCTCTGTATTTACCAGTTATATGACAATGATCTCGAACTCTAATATCTTTCTCTGCATACTTTTGATCACATATATGACATTCTTTAGCTTTTTGAAATTCCTCTTCATCATCTTTTGTCATTTTTAATGGTTTATTGAATTCTTTTTTCATTACATTCTTACAATATTTAACTTCCCCCAGCATAGCTTCCATAAATTTGTAAACGGCTTTTTCGCCCCTATATATTTGCTCTGGTTTAGTGTATTTATCATCATAGCAACAAACGACCTTATAACCATAACTACAGTCTGTATGCTTCTGATAAGCCTCTGTGTATGATTTATCATTATTAGGTTGACAACCATGTATTTTTTCAGTAATTGCTTCGAAATCTGCATAAATAACAAATGGTACTGGTAGTTGTTTATGGAAATTGTTGAATTTTAGTATATTATTGTCTTTGTCAGGCATTTTTATCGCTTGTGTGCCATTTACTTGCATGCAGTTTTCTTTATGATCAGTTAATACTCTTTCAGAGCTGAAGCATTGAAGACAATACATGCAGAAATGTTTTCTTTCTTTGTGTTTTGTCTGATTGTACATTAACTTGTTAAAATCTTTAATTAAGACATAGTGCTTGTTTTCATTTTCTGTTATCAGAAGAAGATTCATGCGGTCTTCATATTTTTCTTTTGATACATAAACTGGGTATGGTTGTTTGTCTTCATAACCGAAAACATTGATGTTGATCTTATTTTGTTTTTCAATCTTGTTGTACTGTTTGGTGGTGACTGGGAATTCAATCCCCGAATAATTTAAATTTTCAATGAATGGTTTGTCAACTTTTTTAATTCTCTGTGGGTCTTTGTCTTGAGGATTTATATGTCTGATGTGACACCACCTAAAGCATTCATTATCCTCATTTTTTATGTTGATCAATCCTTTCGCACTGTTTCTGAGTTCTTGAGGTAGTTTAATATATGAAGAGCCTCTCATTGGTTGATATTTTACAATATTGAGATAATGATTGTCCACTGATTGAACAGTCCAACCAGATCCCTCTGAAATCCAAACTGCAATCTTGTTTAATATGTTTTGCTTTGACACTTGTAGTGATTCAGCGATCTCTAGATTATTTATGATTGTTTGAACTAGACTGTTGAAATAGGCAGTTTTGTACACTGTTTCTCCATTTGATATTTTTGTAAATATTACCTTTAGTGTTTCAACAAATTTCAGTCCTTTCATGGATTTTAGTGTACTTATAATATGATATTCAATAGCCTTTCTTGTGTTTTGTAGTTGCACTAGCGGGTCTTTGTTGTTTTTTATATTAATTTCAAAAGACTTAGTATAGCCTTTCAGAGCTTTATCTGTTTGCTCTATCTTAGTTCTTGGTAATGGGACAGGTTTTTTAGTCCTTGGTGCTGGCACTGGTGGAACAATTATCTTGTTTTCATAATCTTGAACCATTTGATTTACACTCTTACGAGGTGCTGGGATTGGTTTTACAGTCCCTGGTGTTGGAACTGGTTTGACAGTCCTTGGTGTTGGAACTGGTTTGGTATCATCTACCACCATAAATGCAGGTTTTTTCTTCTGTAGCTTTAATATCATTTGGATTAGTTGAGACTTACTCAATTTTGTTAAATCTGATGTTCCCATT
This sequence comes from Dendrophyllia cribrosa, assembly GCA_024195265.1. Taxonomy (NCBI): domain Eukaryota; kingdom Metazoa; phylum Cnidaria; class Anthozoa; order Scleractinia; family Dendrophylliidae; genus Dendrophyllia; species Dendrophyllia cribrosa. The sequence goes on along the minus strand of JAJLRJ010000012.1, from coordinate 19,555,250 downwards.
ATCTATATATATATAATTATATAATATTTCTTTAAGTACCTTTTATAGTGCGTTTATTTTGGCATCATTTTTGAAATAATTTGAGATAGTTATATATGATTGGTCATATATGATTATCTTTTTATGATCGCCTTGCGTTATTCGCTGTTGTATTTTTGTGCATTCAATTTATGCACCATAGTTTTATTGTGTTTATATTTACTTGCAGGATGAAAATATTTATTACATTCAATGCAATGATATTTATTATCTGGGTTGTCATTATACTTCTTACAATAAAGACGTCCCATAATACGTTTTTCTTCATCGGTCATATACTTTTTAGGTCTTCCCCTTGATTGTTTTACCATTACTATATAGTATGATTATTTTTTTAAGTCATTTTAGTGCGTTTAAATATGGTTGATAATAGCCAGAAACATTAATATTTTTGGCTACCAATGAATAGCGAATGCAAAGATATAAATATCTCAGAAATTTCTGGGATACTTGTAAATAGTAACATCTCTTTAAACCTTTTTTAAAGCCAAGTCTCATTAATCAAATTTGCATTACTTGTTGTATTCACAGGTGTAAAAATATTATTTTCACGTTTGAGATATTCGACATTATCAACTTTGGTTTGTTTCAACACATTACATTCATCATCGTATCTATTGTTTTCTATCTCATTGCAGATAATATTCAATAACTGTTTCAATGTTATATCTTCATCAATTTCATGTATTTTTTTATGATAAAGTTTCAATAATTTCTTTTTATATTGTAACAGATCCAATCTACGCTCATTATCATATATTTTATCATGAAGATTGTCTATTTCATCTTCACATTCCTGAATTTGAAAATTTATTTTTTTGATATATTTCTCAATGCCACTCATGATACATATATGTTAGATATTTTTGACATCTTTTAACGGTATCCATGAATTAAATTCTTTTGGATAACCAGACCATGATACCAAAGCTTGTTTTTTCTTGTAATCCCTCCTAATGACTTTGCCAATTCTGAATACATCCTGTTTTGCTAATTGTAATTCAGGTTCATAAAATGACCCGTCTATTGATTCATTATTAAGATCCTTTAACTTATATGTAATAGGGTTTGTGTATTGGATTTTATCAACTGTGAATACCTCTTCAGTCCAATTACTTGTATATCCTTTATCAAATACCCTTTTTTTATACTTTGAAATTCTAACCTTATCACCAACTTTGAATTTTACTTTTGATGATGATGGTTCCATATCACCATATAAAGTGAGATATACACTTCCCTCGTTCTTTTTATTTACTTCTGCCGGTTTCATTTTGATGCTTGAATGCTTTGTACTGTTGTATTCATTTAATAGTTTTGGTAACATGTCTAAATATTGTGTTGTATTTTGAGCTGTAAATTGTTTCCACATTTTAGATTTTAATGTTCTGTTAAATCTCTCAATAACAACAGCTTTACCTTCATTGAAAGTAGAATACATCTCAATATTATTTTTCTTTAGCCAGTCTTTGAAAGTTTTATTATAGAATTCAGATCCTTGATCTACCCATAAATATTTCGGTTTTCTTTTATACTTTTTAATAACATCATCAAATGATTCAGTAATTGTATTACCGGTTTTATTTTTAATGGGAATGCTCCAAGCAAATTTTGAAAACACATCAATGATGTTTAACAAATATCTATATCCTTTATTCCATTTTGAAAACTTCTGCATTTCTACAAGGTCAGCGCTCCAAATATCATCTATTCCATTAACAATAACTCTTCTTGTTTTAAATTTTCGTTTGATTGGCTTATGTAATTCATCGGCTAATTGTTGAGCCCAATCATTTTTACTCAACGCCGCTTTCCGTTTTTTGGCTTCCTTTTTTGTTTAACACCAAGGCCTAATTTCTGTTTTATATCAATCGTGTTTCTAGCCAACCAATGACCCCATTGTCTCTCATCATATGGTACTTCATCTAAAGCTTTGACCATTTTTCTGTCTGCTCTATTCTTGCACTTTCTGTCGTCTTTACAAACACTATAATCAACATCGTGCTGCATGGCAATGGCATCCGTTCTTCCTGTAGGTTGGTCATATATTTCTAATATTTGGCCAGTTGTTGGGTTATATTTCACTTGACTCTCTAAATCATTATAAGGCCCAGTATATTTATGACCGGGTAATGTCCACCCTCCTTTTGGTTTCGGAAGCTTCCCAATGGCCTTATGTATATCAATAGCACCGCCTTTGTGTAAAGGATCTATTTTCTTTGATAAATCTGATGTAATACTATCCAAAGCTTGATCCAGATATTTGTTAGCCATACCTTTGATCTTTTGTTTAGCAAAATTAGATTTAACAGCCTTTGAAAGACCCATTCTACCAAGATTATAAACACCTTTTAAAGCGCTTTTAGCTGCTATTTCACCAAGACTGTGACTACCTTCTATATCTAAAAAACCGCCAGCCATCTCGGACTGGCTATTTAGTTTAAATTTTTTTTATTGGATACAAAACGTGTCTTAGTAGCCCCACATTCGCTACATTGAGATTTTAGCATAAGACGATTATTTTTGGTTTTAACATATTTTTCAGTGCCTGGTACAGATTCTGTCTGCTTCTTCTGTTTTACACAATAACTTTTCACCATTTATATATATAAGTTAGATATTTCTAAAATATTGTTCGAGGAATCTCTCATTCTTCATTGTGTCATATATGTCAAATACTTGCAATAAATTATAATACGAATTCCCCTTATTCATTTCGTTCAGAAAGTATAAACAGAAGTAGCCACATGTAGACGTTTTTATGTTTTGGATTTGGTTGTTTTGGTGAAGCAGTGTCATATTCCTTCTTTTCGCATGATTTACGATCTCTTGAAATGGAGGCATACCGAAACTATCAAAATAATTTATCACGTTGTCTTTTACATAAGTTGTAACCCAATGAGATCCTGCCATATAACTAGGTTCTAGATTGTAAATAAATAACGCTTGGCTATGATTATGTGGAACTCTTTCATCCCTTGACAGAACATCACTGATTGGGATGTTTAAATATCTGCACCATTTTATTAGATCATGATTACTTAACGGGATATCTTTATGGAATTTTGGTTTTACAGTATTGCCCCTAGTAGTGGGATGCCATTGAATGGGCTGTTTTTCCCTAATAGTATGCCTTCTCCCGACTTGTTTTTTTTGGTAGTTTTTTTTTTAATCCCCATACCAATTGGATTATCCCATGTACCTATAAATGGAGGTGGTTGTCTGTATGCACCAATTCTCGGAGCTCCCTTACCCCCTTTTTTCTTACTAATTCCCATTCGTGGAGCCCCACTACCAGTTTTACCAGTCAAAGCATTTAGAAGGAGTGGAACACCAATGCTTGCCAACAGAGTGCCTAAAAATCCACCTGATTGTGTTTTTGTTGGTTTTACATGAACACCTGAACCTGATTGAAGGGCATTCAATATATCCTGTTTTTGTTTCGTCGATAAAAGATGCTTATATTCTATCAGCTTATTAATTTTGTCTTGTGGTACGAGAAAACCACCCGACTGTACGCCTTTGCCAGATATTGATTTCACAATCTGAGAAGCACCTTCTGAAGCCAATCCAGCAAGAGCTGATAGCCCAAGGGTTTTACCTATAGTTGGTGCTAGTGTCTTTCCAATACTTAAGATAGAAGTTAGTAGACTACCTCCAACCTGTTTTCTGATATTACTTTTAACAAGTTTGATATCCATACCCTTATTCATCATACGATTCTTCTCCAATCTCTTCTTTACCATTGCTGGTACATATAGAATATCATTTCCGTTCAGAGATTCATTTGATAGTCTGAGAACAATAGTTTCCCTTTTTTTGAAAGCATTGCTAAGATTCTTCTTTTGATTGTCAGACAAATTTACTTTGATTTCAAAAAGCTGAGTCATTTGCTGTATATAATATATGTTATATAATTTTTTCCAGTTATAAAACATATATGAAATAAGGATATTTATTTTTATTAGTAATACATTACTTATTATACAATTTTACACTATAACCAATTCATTACCCACCTTGTCAATGACAACAGATTCTTCATATAGGACTACAGCATGAACATTGAAGTTTGCAGCTGCATTCTGGCTTAGTCTATACCTGAAGATTAGCTGTTTCGGATCTCTTGTTATTTTTTCAGTTTGATATGTAAGATTGAAATAAATCAACCCAAACAAAGAACTATAGTTTGCTAAGTTCAGCTGAGTTCCGCTGTTATAGTCATTTTTCCGCATAGCATATGACATCAAATCGTTAAAGATTCTCACTTTTGATTCTGTATCATACTCTGTTTCTGGATAAAAGACTCCATTTCCATATTCTAGTCTACAGTTTAAAAGGGAAGAGTTATTATCAGCAGCATTAAGTTTAAAAGTGTCCATTAGATAAGGACTGTCTTCTTCAACTGCATTATTAGGCGGGTTTGTTCTTTTCAAGTAAACAAAAATGTGTTTGACATTGTCAATACTGCTTGAAATCTGGAAAAATCCTGATGATTGTGTAGGAGCTGATGCTTCGTACATTTCCCTTAAATATTTCCACTGAGTTTCTTTAAGAAATGAACTAACGAAATTGTCATACAATGAATCCTTTGGAGTTAGTTTTGGCACCCAGAGCAAAAACCTGTTAACAACAATTCTTCCAGCATCAGTTCCATTAGCCATGTGAATGAGTTCACCATCGTTTTGTAGCTCAATGTTAAATTGTATTTGCATTGGTACAAGCATCTTATCTTCAAGTTCTTCAAAAAATGAGAACCTGTTCAATGGTATGATCACATTAATGTTTTTAGGACCACCTGTACCATTATCGCGCAGAGCTTGAGTTTGCAACCTGCGAGCTTCAAATCCTGTGTTATTCGCAGCTGTTGTAGCATTCGTGTCCAAATACCAGAAACTGTTTTTAGCAACTGATCTACTGTAATCATCAGAATACTCTAGCAGGTTTTTAACAAAAGTGACTTTATGGAGATTGTCAGTGTCATAAACTATTTTTCCTGCAGATTTAATCATTATGTGGTCAATTAAGGAATGCCCTCCATTAATTACCGTTATTCGATCAGCAGCAGCATATCCTGCTCCGTCTGCTAATTTCTGTAGTTGGAATTGGACTTCAATATAGGCATTGTACCAATCGTAGAAACTCGATCGATCATTAGTTGTAAATTTATAACCATTTTTCGTTTGGTGTTGACCGTTAGCTGGAGACCTGATTACATCATCGAGTTGGAATCGCACCAACTCATTTCTTTGTAGAAAATTATCTGTTCTGAAAGACATATATTATTATGTTATATAATTTTAACAATTAAAAAATATATTCATTGATTCTATACAAATCTAACTCTACGTCTTCTCCTCAAACCATCTCCAGAAATGAGTCTATTCAGTATCATATCAGTACTTTCTTGATCTAGTTTTGGCTGATAATGTTGCTGCAGCTGTTTAATGGGTGAGGATGGAACAATTGCTGTTTGTCTTGTAGCTCCTTTTCTCAAATTTGTCAATCTTTTCATTATCAAATCACCAGATTTTTGAGATACCGCCTTACCCAGTCGCTCACCTGCATGGGATATCCCCGATTCTAACGCCTTCTTTGCTATTGGCTTAGCAAATTTCTTGAAAACAGATGATGCAACACTCTTCAACGGTTTGAAAATATTATCAACGATAATTCCCGATCCTTTGTGTCTGTATACAAATTTACCAAGTTTTGGATGGTAAAATCTTTTGAATTCATACGGTTTCATTATACTATTATGTTATATTATTCTATACTTTTCAGAATCAGTGAGAAAGCTGTATCTGCGCCATTCAAGTTAACTAATCTTCTTTTTCCATCTGTGATGTATATTCGGATACTACTGATAGTATTTTTATTAACTGGGTTATATGTAACCCGTTTAGGTTCTAAAGTGAAGCTATAACTAGGTTGGAGTACACTGGTAGAGAAGCTATAAATGATGTCTGTATCTTGACCGTCGACAAGTGAATCATTAATTAGGTCACAATGGATATTCAAAATATCGGTGTCTTGACTTAGATTTGGTACTCTAGGACCAATATTTGTTCCACTTGTCAATACTGTCTTATCAAACCCGATTAGATCATTAAAATTGGAATGCGTTAAATCAAGCTGATAATTCTGAGCCAATGTAATCGTAACCCTAAATGTTGTCTGATCAAATTCAAGAGTGATTGGATATTCATCACCGTTCTTTGTTATATCTTTTATATATTCATCGAAATCAGTATAATTCCATACTCCTGATGGAAATTGTATGTTGTGATAAGTTGTACCATTATTAGAGCTATATTTTATTAATTGATTGTTGTATCCTGCGTTAACATTGAACCATGTGAAACTCATATTGATAATTCTGTTAAGACCGATAACATATTGAGAATTACTATCCAATATCATTTGTCTAGTAAATTTTGTTGTGAAATCTTCAGGTTTATTATTTAATTGGGACTTCACACTATAGGAGGATAATACTATCTCTCGTTCCATATATAATAAAGTTATATTAATTATATTTTGAAGTACTTATTATACATTTTATTATATTGTGATCTATTGATTTTCGATATTTTCAATAATGTGTCCAATATAGTTACTCCCATATTTCGCATCTCAATGCTGGTATTCCCTGCCAATCTTTCACCAATAATCAATTCCAATTTTTTTAAAAGCTGCTTTACGTCATTAAAAAACATAATATTTCCACCTCTCTGTTTTTTTTCCCGACTCTGGATTCCAGAACCTTTTATTGTTTCCAATTTAGTATTATAATGTTTTATGTATTCATTTAAAGTAACTCTTGCATTGTCTATTCTTTTGTTTCGCATTTGTCTCTCAGCTTCTGATATAGCCCCACTTTTGAACTGTTTTGTAACATGTGACTTATAACCACTTAATTGACTCCTTTTTGATTTTGCATCATTTATAATCTTATTAAGATAGGCCTTAGTCTTTTTATGTGTCATTTCTGGTTGATTTAACCTCATTTCCACATTTTCATAATCCGTAATACCAATATCATTCAAAATCTCATTACTTATATCTTCATTATCTAATCCATAATCGATCTCATCGTCGTCATCATATTCTGGTGGTAATTCATCAGGTTCATCACCAAAGTACTGAGGATCAACATAAATATTCTTATTTCCTTCCATAAGATCTTGTAAAGATTCTTCATAAGTAGGTGGTTTAGGTACAATTTGTTTATTTTGATTTGGTGGGACATAATCACCAAATAAATCATCAACTTGCATGTCTTCGAAAGGGTCAACTTCAGGCATATAATCAATACCTTGATCAGCTTTTTTAGGTGCTCTTTTCTTTCTTATGGGTACCCTTAAATCTACATTACTGTCGATAACATCATCTAATTTACTAGTCACAGGTTTGAATACCTTAGCCAATGACTCTTGACTTATCTTATGACTAAGATTATGTTTTGTGATTGCATCATGTACAAGATTAATCTTATTACCTAATAGAGATTTACTCTTTGCAAGTTCTTTCCATTTAAGTAAACTCATTTTTATTATATTATTAGGTTACATAAAATTTGGAAATCATATATAAAAAAGAGCATTTTACACCGTGTTGTACACTGTGTTGTACACCGTGTTATACACCATGTTATATTGAAATAATATACCCATATAATATAAATGATAATACCAAATTACGATGCCGATGATGATGTAACCTCAAATTATAAACAGTTATATCCTTTCATGCCTGACCGATGCTTCCGGATGCTAATTTGCGGCCCATCTGGGTCAGGAAAAACAAACGTTCTGCTAGACATGATCTATAGGCTACTCTATTTCGATAAAATTTATCTATATGCTAAAAACTTGGAACAATCAAAATATCAACATTTACTGGAAACATTGAAACCAATCAGTGAAGAGGTGGGTTACCCAATTATTGAAGCAAGTAATGATCAAATATTGCCTTTGTCCGAATTAAATTGTGATAACCAAAAGTTGGTTATTTTTGATGACTATCTTAATACTGGTAGTAAAAATGATGCAGAAATAAGAAACTACTACACTAACTCAAGAAACAAAAATTGCAGTTGCATATATCTTAGTCAATCGTTTTATGACACTGACAAATGTATCCGTCTTAACTCTACACATTACTGCATTTTTGAATTTCCTTCTCCAAACGAACAAAACAGGATTAGTAGAGAGCTTGGTATAAAAAAATCTGACTATGATAAAGCAACTAAAGAACCATTTTCATTCATATATATTGATAAACCAAGGAAATTCACAACCAAGAATTTCAATGAAAAAATATAATATACTCATATTATATATAATGAGTTATTCAAACGGATTACTACCATCAACAACAACAACATCACAAGGGCCACCAGGCCCGCCAGGCGTTGGCTTCAAATTGACAGATGATGGTAATTATGATATGCAAAATAAAAAAATAGTAAATATAGGAACAGTTACTGGTTTGAATGATGTAGTTGATTTCAAATTTATTAGAAATACATTTGTTAGTAAGCATTTACCATTAGTTACAGCAAATCTTGATATGAAAAACAATAATATAAGAAATTTAAAAACACCAATTTCAGAAAAAGATGCTGTTAATAAAGAGTATGGAGACACGCATTATTTAAAATTAGATGGAACAACTCATATGGTGGGGGATCTTGATATGCGGGGACATAAACTAATTTTACCCGGTGAGATTGATATGGATAGAAAATTAATCACAAACATGGACACTGATGAAAATAATGACCTTTGTGCAACTAATATGATAACTCTTAAAAATTATAATAATAAAAAAGCTAATATTACAGATGCATATATAAAAAATGAAAGAATAGTATTAACTGATCATTTAGATGCTAATTATCATGCTTTATTAAATGTTCAAGCAGCAGGTGATAATGATGCTTTTCCTTTTTATCATGGAAAAACACATTTTTTAAATTTAGAAGGTGAAAATTATGATGCGAAGAATAAGAAAATCATAAATTTAGAATCAGATGAATCAAATGAATTATCTGCTGTGAATATGGCTACATTAAAAAAATGGCATCCTGATAGCAATCCTTCGCACACACACGAAGTCCTGAAAGATATTGATCTGAAAGAACTTTTTAATGTTGTTAAGTCGAAACAACAGACATACTTGGATTTAGCTGCAAATTACAACAATCTCGTTAGTTACAACGACGTGAAAAACATTTTTCTTTCTCGTAAAGAAATGCTTTCTATGGAAACTGGTCTTGATATGAATAAAAATACGATCTTCAATGTAAAAGATCCAATAGCAATTGATCACGCTACAAATAAAGGATATGTTGACACAAAAACTGGTGATAACAACACAAGAATAAATCAAAATACGAATGCAATAAATAATTTAGAAACACTCAAACTTGATAAAACTATTTCCAGCGATCTTGATATGGGAGATAAAAAGATTGTTAATCTAGCAACTCCTGAACCAAATGAGAATGACGCTGCTATAAATGTTTCATTCTTCAACACCGAACTCAATGATTCCAATACAAACTTGTACACACGAATAACGGATGATTATAAGAGTTATGTAAACAAGTCACATATAAATACCTCTACAGCTAAAAAAGATGTTTTTAGATACATGATGGAAGATGTTAATCAGAGCTCGTCGGAGAGTAATATTGTTGTTAATGGTATTATCGATTTTGTATCCAGTCCACACAAAATTAACAAGAAAGCCTATGATATAACTCTTACGACAGACAATAACGATGACTTCGCGTCAAGGATAGGTTTTAATGCACTAAATCTTTCTCAAGGTGAGTACACTATGGTGATTGAGTTTTTCGTTCCAGATAAAGCTTATATTAGTTCAACAACTGTCAGTGTTGTATCAACAGTCATTAATATTGGGCAGCAAACTACAAAGATATTTAACACTGAAGGATATACGAAAAGCATTGTTCATTTACACAAATGGCAGGTCTCTCCACCTGAATATATAATGACAGATCTTCATGGAAGAATAACAAAAGGGAATACAAAGAAAGCACATCTAATCGTTTATGGTGTTAAAGGACATGTTTCGAGTGTCGATCCAGATGTATTTGATACTGTTTTTGTAATTGAAAATGGAAAAATGGTTATGGAGACTGATATTGATTTAAATGGTAGAAACATAATTGGTTTACCTATAAAGAAACAAAAATTCATATTTTTAGGCAATTATATGAAAAATAAGAACACTAATGATATCATATTCAACGGTTCATCATCATTTATTGCGTTAACTAATTTGAAAATAGTAAAATTATGGTTGATAATATTGGACGATAAACCGCCTGAAGGATACAAAAAAATGGTTATATTGATCGGTAACAATTCTTTTGGACCTCAACTATGGGATAAAACATCTAATAAAATTTATTACACTTTCAATATTTTATCTTCAGTTATCAATTTCAGGGAAGGTACAGTTGTACAAATCAAATTAATATCAATTGATCATATTACATATGCACCTTATAATTGCCATATCAGTGTACTTTTTGAAGAGTTTTAATACAATAACTAAAACAGGTATCTTCAATTTTAATCACATAGGAAAAACATACACCATATTTTTATATATAAAAGCTACATTTAATATAATCAATAAATATATATGCTGAATTTGGATAACGCAATTAATTTTTGCAATAAATTTTTCACAACCCAAAAAAACTTACATCCAAATACTAAAGATGAAATATTAAAATCGGCTTTAATATATCAATTTTTGTACGTTAACTATTTGAATAAGCCAATATCATTTAAACAAATATTAGAAAATCACTCTGACATTGGATTAATAGGACCAGGTTCTTGTACTCTAAATACCAAATACCAATTTTTAATTAAACATGCTATTTTTCATGATGCATTTGGAAGATTTTATAATGACTATGAAATGGGGCCTGGATACACATATTGCTTCCTTTCAATGCCGAAGAAATTAAAAAGATCTCCAATAATGGGTCAAATAAGTGGTGTAATTTATTGTCTTCTTTCAAATCCTAAAATATAATTATTATCCAAATATATAATATAAAATGACGAAAACAGAAATATTCAATTTTAATCATATTGACAGATATATCAGCCAAGAAAAATTATCTGAAATCAAAGCATTATACCGATTCTACCACAAAAGATTTTGGTGTTATATGAAGGCTTTCAAATATTTTAAGAGATTGAATTTAGCTATTAATGTAACTTCAACAGGCTTAATAGTTATTGGTACTGTAGCTGGTAGTATCACATTAAATCCTGCTATACTAGCTTCTATTTCTGGAGCTGGTTTAGTGCTAAAAACAGTAAGTGAAATTAAGAATTATAAAAAGAAAATAGAAATGTCTAAATTTGCATACACAACATATCAAAAAGTATTAGTTGATTTACGCTCATGTCTCAGAGGAAATCAATTCAACCACACTGTTTTCATCAATGAAATGAGACAGTTAGATGAAATAATCATCGATATTTGTCCTCTTGCCGATAAATTCGAGAAAAAATATGATAAAAAATTTGAATAAACCTTAAAAGTAAATTTTACTAACAAACTTTTCATTCAATAACTCATTCATAGGGAAAACCCCCTTTGCATGACGATATTGGATCATTTATTAATAATTGTTTGTATTTGATCACCTATTAACAATAGGATATTATCCCAATATTGTTTATAGCAAGTTAATGTTCTTTTCGATTTAGATAAAGGTATATCATTTTCAATTGGTAATTTTAACATCTTAAATAATTGTTTTAAAATGTAATCAATATTTATCATACGTTTTCGGTTTCCATTTATCTGTGGCAAAATTTTATCTATCTCCTCAAAAATTTTCATGATTTTAGTTATATTATTGTTTGATATCTGTAATTTGTGTTGGCTACAGATGTCATTTATTGTGTTTTGGATATGATATTTCCGATGATATACCGATTTTCGCCGTATTTTAAATCGATTTTCAAAATAGTCAATATATTTTTCATTAACATAATTATATCCGTAAACGCAGCCACATTTTATACAAACACTCATGCCATCTATATTATTTATATCTTGTTCACTACAACATGACTCGACCACTCTCACACTACTATCAACTTCTACTAATTTTACGTCACAAAAATCACAAATAAAATTACCCATTGCTTTCAATTCATCGTGAATTATCTTATCACAATTCATTCTATACTATTATATGAGATAATATTTTTAAAACAATAGCTATAAGCGGCACGTGTCTAAATTCCCAGAAAACAAAAATAGCGAACATGTAAAAATCGGCTAACGCGTTAGCGATATTTCCCATTGTTTTATCTAAAATCACTTGATATGTAAATCCAGACGTAATTGGCATATTTCAACAACCAATCAGATCTTCACACGAAATTTTTCTCAAGCTTTTATCGCTAACGCGTTAGCCGTTTATTCACATAAGTGGAACGAAGCGACCAGCGACTGAAGGATGTCTGTCAACGATTTACTGAAAGATGTTCATGGTTATTTTGAAGAAATTGTAAAGAAGTACCCAGAGACGCGCGCATATTGTCATCAAGCTTATGTTGATCTGCAAGCTAAATATGAAGACAAATTGACAAGGAAGCAGCAAAACCAGCAGCAGAGGAAAGAAAAAATTAGAAAGACATTGAAATTGATGATTAATACCACACGTCTTGGAGTGGATTACAAGGGATTACTTGAACAGCAAGCAACAAATGAACATCAATTGATCATGCTACTAAAAACACTTAATCAAGCCATCCAAGACTCAAAGAAGAATGTGATATCATTTTCGATTCGACAAGGCTTATTATTAAGGCAAGCAAAAGAAACTTTTAGAGGAGTAGTTTCTGCATACAAACATATTATTTCATCTTGTAATATATCTTCTAGTTATGCTAATTTTTTAATTTCACTTCATGAACTAATTGAAAAATATCCTAGGCTAAATTACTGCTCTGTACCTATTCGATTATTTACGAATAACATGAAAATTATTCGTGAAATTTGCCAAGAAGAAAGTGATTTTTGGAGTAATATAATATGACCTTGAATACAATAGAACAAAAATAGTCAGCAGGGAAAGTCCCATGACATCATCAACTTCCTATTTTTCTAAGAATCAAAGACTTCCTGTGTTTCCGAGAATTGTGTTACGCAAAGGATTCTATTATGTTAAATCACGCAATGTAATAAACGCATCATTTGTTTTAATTAACATATAGATTTCCAAAAACCAGAAATCGGAAAGTGGAAACCAGAAATCTGAAAACATATAATTTTCAAAAAACTGAAAACCAAAAAGTGGAAATCAGAAATTGAAAACATATAGTTTTTCCATTAAATGGAAAAGTAGGATATGAGTTGGGTTTTGGTAACAACGCATTTTTACAAAAATGCTTTGGTACCCCCAACTCCTATACTACTATTAACGTTTATGTCCCTTTTCAGTAGTCATTGGAATACTGAATCATTCCTATTACGGTTTGATTATTAAAGAGAAATTTAAATTTTGAATGGTTATTAAATGTTGAGGTGTCATGATTATGCAATAGTATGCAAGAGAGGTGAGATTTTGCGTATTCAGCTAACTAAAAATGTTCCCGTTTGATTGTGCAAGAGTATGGATTTGGCTTTTGTTCTATTTTGGAACACTGAATCATTGCCATTACGGTTTGATTATGCAATAGTATGCAAAAGACGTAATAATTTTGCTGATTTAGTTAACAAAAGTTTATCAAGCAAGCATTATAAGCGATTTCAGCGTGTTGATTTGTTTTTAAAGGAAAAATATTGGCACTATTTGGGAGCTAATTGACAAAACAAACAAAAAGACAATGTATTGTTTTAGTGGCAAGCAAGACAGAGAAAACGTTCTCCGCTTATAAAAAGAAGAGGAATATCAATCAGTCGGTGTGTTATTCTCATCACATTCAAATCGTGAAGCGGACAAGACAGATACCTTACAGAGCTCAACGTAGCTTTATCGCATTAAAATCCTGACGCAAGAGAGTTGCCTTAGAGTGTTCAACGTAGCTCAATTAGCAAAGAATATAGCAGACTTAAAGCAAGAAAATATATATTGAAATCTATTATTTCGTAAAACAAAATTATCAATTGTTTATAATGGTTGCTTTTGATGCTTCAGGCGGCACGCACCTACCCTTAATTGTCGGGAGTACTCCCCACTCCCCCCCCCCCCCCCCCCCCCCCAGAATATGTATCAACAATTCACTTCCAAAAACACCCGCTTTTTCCAATTCTATATTACCTTAGGTTATTGCATATTCACTGCCTTCCTAAATTTTAGACTTGCCACAAGTGTACTGCGAAGCCCACAAGAGAGTTACGAAACTACGAAAGCTACTATGCTATCCGTTTGAGTGAGTGAGTGAGTGTAACAATAGAATCCGAGCCCACAACGAACTCTGCCGATTTTGACCCGATATTCCCCGATCTTAACTCCTTTTTTGTTTTGGAACCTCGTCGGTTTGTTCAACGTTTGTCGAGGATAGCTTCGAATGGCCCGAATCGAATGTTCCCTCAGAAGACTATCAGATTTCTAACAAATATGGCCGCCCGTGAACTCCACGCTTTCATTTTGTAGACGTTCATTTTGCATAACCGGAATGAAAGCACGCCTTTTAAGACTTCGAAATGGAAAGAAAAAATCCTTTAGAAGATTTTTATGCCTTTGTGGTGGTGGTTTGAGAGCTGAAGCGATGAAATTTGTCACAAGTGAGGACATGTCTTCTTTCAGAATTTATACTCGAAGCGGCAGACTTTACTAAGAATTTTCAAGCATTCCTGGAAAACTACGGTAAAGAAAGTCACATTTTTTTAATGTCCATTTACTTTGTAAGAAACATTTCATAGACTGTTTCTTTGTCTTATTAGTAGCTTTTGACAAATATTTAGAAAACTTGACCACAATCGGTCGAGCAAGAAATTCGCCAGATGCTGAACAAATTGGCGTGGCCGACAGTTTCCTTGATGCGATAATTTGACGCGTTTTCCTCTTGAGACTAAACTAAATTGGATAAGAATGGCATTCTATATACACATGAAAGTCGGAAATTTTAGAAAACACTAGATATAATAAAGTAGGTTGCTGAATTTAAATATTATTTTGTGATGATTATAATATAATTCGCAGACGCTAGCGCTGCAATTAGGATAAACAAATCGCTAAGCCTTCCGGAAGCAGAAAATCACTGAATTCTGATAAGCGTTTAACTCTTTTATTCAAGGGAAAGACATTTTCATTCAAGGAAATATTGTGTATTTGCGACAACACTTTGAATAAACTATGAAGCCGGGAAAAACTAATACATGGCAAAATCAAAGCAGTTATTAGGAACTAGAAAAATTTCACTTCGATGCGTCACGCAATATTTATTTTTAAAATGTTTCACCAATTTATAGCACTCGTCAGCACGGTTTTGAAAATTATAAAAACAAAATCTTCTGAATGCGATTACATGTTTTTTTTTCTCATTACCTGTAAATTTAGGGCTTCCAAAACTTTATTGCAAATCCGGGCAGGAGAGGGGGTCTCTCGACTTGGAAATCCAGGGGGCAAGGGAGGAAATCCTACGATAATCTAAGTAATAACAGGCGCAGTAAGCTACATGCAGTCATATAGAATATATAAATATATATATATATAAAATAATCTAGGAATTGCATAAACAGCAGCCTGTACAACCATCATTTTTGAAACAGGTTCTTTTTTTTCTAAAATCTATATAAAAAAATGTGTACAAATCAATACACTTGGGTAAATAAAAGTACATGTATATAATGTTATGTTTTGTGATCAATGCTTCAATTTTTCTTATTATAGTCATTTTTGCATAAATACAAACTTGGTATGCAGATTTTATATAACGAATAGGCTGAATACCACTAAATTCTATTAGCTACAACGTAATTTTTTTCTTCAGAAAATAAGAACCTATTTAAGAACTTAAGAGCCAATGTCTGAAATTTTCGAAAATCGGGCGTCACTCATAAAATTTCGGATTTCTTCATATTTTGCCCAAATAATCTCTATAGTGAAGTATTTACAAAAATAACATTAAAAATTGTAACGGCGTTTTATTTTTTTCGAAAACGGGCAAAGTTTGAAAAACGGCAAATTGGCGGCCTTTCAGTTGTGAAACTGGCGAAAAATTACACATTTTCATCTCGCTCGTACAGAAAAACGCGATGCCATACATAAATAAAATGTGGCCACAACATAAACACGCTCTTGTTCTTCACACTACTGTTATTTACTTTGGATTAGCAGTTGAAATAAGAATATTTCGGCCGTTAGAAGAAACATGATTTCTTCCATTTTAAAAATTAGCAAATTTGAACCAATTTCAACGCCGTGGAAACCCAATTGGTACGTTGAGTTTGAAAACAAAATTAAGACAGTCTTGAAGCACAACTTCTGCTGTTTACTGTGGTGAAATATTTCTGGCGGCACTTTAAAAGTGCCCCGTCGAGAGACCAAAATGTGAAGGGTAGTTTGACACTAGGAGAACTTGTGACACGAATCTGAGCGCCGACATTACGCACAAAATGTTTATCGCTAAAAATAGTTCCTGAGATAGAGCCTTTTTCAGAATCGTAAAGACTTCAGAAGAACTTCATCTATCCTTTGCTAACTTAAAATTTTATCTTTTAAGCAGTTTGTTGGGATACGGAGTAGAGACACGAACATCATGTTGTGCGACCTTACAAATAACAGCGATCAACACTTACCCGCTTTTTCATCAGAAAATTAAACTGACCCGAACCTTGAATTGCGTTTATAATAAAGACAATCCTGAACTCCGATCCATTATATTGCTGAGATCATATTATAGCGTTATTTACTCCAAATTTGTTAAAACAACAGTCGGAAGTTTCAGTTCGGAAGTTTCCCACAATGTGTTGCAAAGAGATTGCGTGACGCGTAGCACGCTGGAATTTGTTGCGTGCTTATGGTATCGGTCACGGAAAGAACATTGCCGTGGAAAAGGTTTCAGGTCAGTGTCATTTAAGCCCCATTTACACGAGCAATTTTTCCTTGACAAGTTTACTTGCCAATTTTTATTGCTTGTGTAGATGATTAACAAGTTTTCCTTTACAATTTTCCGTTGTCAAGGAAAAGCTAGCATGCCAGCTTTTCCTTGACAAGGAAAAATTGTCCACTATTCTCCATCTACACGAGCAATTTTTCCTTGTCAAGGAAAACTTGTCAAGGAAAAATTGCTCGTGTAAATGGGACTTTATAAAGTGGGCTGGGGGTCCTTTAGTTGTAGAACTTGAGGCTCTAGTGGGGTCCGAGTGCATGCCTTCTATATTGATTTTTGACGTCGGGAGGCTCGAAAGTGCTTTTTACATCATTCAATACAAGATATTTTCGAAAACAAAAGTGAAATTCAAAGATATTTTTTTCTTTTTAGCCACTATTGCACCCGCTTTCCGTTAATAGTTCATCAGAAAATTTAACTAACCCGAACCTTGAATTGCGTTTATGATAAAGCCAATCATGCACTCCATTGTTGTAAATAAATTCCTGCACAGCAAAAGTAGAGAAAAAAATCGTTCACTGCGAGAGAAAGAAAAGTATGGAATAATCTAGAAAAAAATTCTTGCACAGCCTCAAGGCGGAAAACAAATCATGCATCACACAAGGCTTCTTCAATCTTCTTACAAGAGAAAATAAAACTGTAAAAGTGGTTAGCAATCTTGCATTACATTGGCCCTTCATTTTCTAGCTTTACAAGGGCAACTATCCTCAAAATCTTCAAGGAGGGCCATCGATGGCGCTTTTTTCTTCACTGCCGGGCACGGGCACGACGCATTTCTTTTGTAACTACATCCGGGTCGATCTTCCTGTCTGTGGATTGACCAATAGTAAATTTAGCTTCCAGGTAGGCTTTCTGCTTTTCATTGAATTGGTAGCAAGGGCTGTTCCATTTCCTTTAGCGCCCAGCCCGCCTTGAGGCTTTGGCCTTTGTTTGAGCTGCTAACTGAGCTTGAAAGAAAGGAAGAAGTGCAACGCTTTCGCTGAGGAGGGTGGCGTACTGTTGTTTGGCCAGGTCCATTAGGGTGTGCCTCTCCGGTGACCTGGAGCAGGCTTCTAATGACAGATGGCGTTACAGGTCGGACGGCCGTTGAAACACTTTGATGCAGCCCCCGGGAGGTACTAGCCTGCGAGCAAGGCTCTCATTCTTAGGGGTTGGGAGGAAGGGGTTCGGGGGGCCTCCTCCCCTCCCAAACCGCGAACCCGGTCCCGACCCCGAGAGCTTGCTCGCAGGCTAGGGGGGTACTCGGATATGTCTTGGCTGGGTATGTGCCGCTCGGGTCTTCAAATCAGACCCCGTTTTAGAAAGAATTTGCACTCAAAATGTTACCCCATTCTAAAAATAAGTCAATTTTTAACACTCTGATTCTAGAAAAATGATACAGAAAATGATATGCGATCTCGGATGGCAGAGCCTCGAAGCTCGCTGGGCTGTCAGCCGCCTATCCCTGATTGTCCACGGCCTTGTGGACGTTGAAAGTCAGATTCTGGTTAGGAGTACAAATGGGCGTGTAACTAGACAATCCCAAGGTCAACACCACTTCTGGAATATCCTGCCCAGTATTTAATTTAGATTTCGTAGAAATTGCGTAACTTTCAATAGCCCATTTTTTAAAAAAGTTATTTCTTTGTTTGTTCGACTTATACATCAAAATACGACAATTCTGCTTCCACACAAATCAGCAACATAATTGCTTTGATTTCAAACAGAAGATAAAGACGATAAAGTCACGATCTACAATTTCTTTATTCACCATCTTATGAAGCTTTCGTGCGTTCGAAATATTATACCTCGTTCTAGGAAATGTCTCTAAAATGGATACCCGTTCGTTCTAGACCAGGAGTCCCAAAATTACGACCCCGTTAGGCGGCACATACCCGTATAGGTATTTTTGGGAAGTACCCCCCTCCCCCACCTCCCCGGGATGCAGCCTTCCTGTGGGTATGAAAATACATTGGATGTTGGACGTTCAGGACTGTTTTCCTTGTCATCGGACGTGGCTGTTGAGACTGTAACTTGCGGTGGAGATGTGACAGAAACAGCTTTAAACCCACCAGCCGAAAACAGAACTGACAGCCAGCTGTAGCTCACATATGTAATAGTATCACTATTCTCAGATACTTTTGCTTGCTTTTGAGACGTCAATATAAAGTCGTATTGACGTCTCAAAAACCTAGACAAAACTAATTTCGATTTTAAGGCGCGCGTTAATACTGCATTATATTGACGGCGTTGGAAGAAAATATATTCCGTACTGGGCTCCGTCCCCGGGGCTCCGCCGCTTCGCGACTCCGCCCAATACGGAATATATTTTCTCCCAACTAGCCGTCAATATAATGCAGTATTGCAATTGACACCTCAAAATCGAAATAAATTAGTTTATAAGAGTATTGAAAACATAACTTCGTAGCAGAATAAAGGCGGTGTGTTATCGCAAAAGAGCCGGCAAGGGGCGTAGTGAAAGGGTGACCCCCCCCCCCCCCCCCCCCCATAAATGACTTGTATATTTATCTACCAAATTTACCTGAAAGACGATTTGAACATTAATTAAAATTGTACCAAAACGAAGGAAACAGACAAAAACGGACGTTACTCCTGTGACTTTTCCACGGCAATTAATGTTCTTTCCTTGACCGATACCATAAGCACGCAGCAAATTCCAGTGTGCTACGCGTCACGCAATCTCTTTGCAACACATTGTGGGAAACTTCCGAACTGTCATTTTGCGACTGTTGTTTTAACAAATTTGGAGTAAATAACGCTATGATATGATCTACAAGGCTCAGATATTCCAAACACAGCAATATAATGGATCGGAGTGCAGGATTGTCTTTATTATAAACGCAATTCAAGGTTCGGGTCAGTTTAAAGCGGGTAAGTGTTGATCGCTGTTATTTGTAAGGTCGCACAACATGATCGATGTTCGTGTCTCTACTCCGTATCCCAACAAACTGCTTAAAAGATATCATTTTAAGTTAGCAAAGGATAGATAAAGTTCTTCTGAAGTCTTTACGATTCTGAAAAAGGCTCTATCTCAAAGGAACTATTTTTAACGATAAACATTTGATGCGTAGTGGCGGCGCTCAGGTTCGTGTCACAAGTTCTCCTGGTGTCAAACTACCCTTCACATTTTGGTCTCTCGACGGGGCACTTTTAAAGTGCCGCCAGAAATATTTCACCACAGTAAACAACAGAAGTTGTGCTTCAAGACCGTCTTAATTTTGTTTTCAAACTCAACGTACCAATTGGGTTTCCACGGCGTTGAAATTGGTTCAAATTTGCTAATTTTTAAAATGGAAGAAATCATGTTTCTTCTAACGGCCGAAATATTCTTATTTCAACTGCTAATCCAAAGTAAATAACAGTAGTGTGAAGAACAAGAGCGTGTTTATGTTGTGGCCACATTTTATTTATGTATGGCATCGCGTTTTTCTGTACGAGCGAGATGAAAATGTGTAATTTTTCGCCAGTTCCACAACTGAAAGGCCGCCGATTTGCCGTTTTTTAAACTTTGCCCGTTTTCGAAAAAAATAAAACGCCGTTACAATTTTTTAAGTTATTTTTGAAAATACTTTACTATTATTTTACTATTATTTGGGCAAAATATGAAGAAATCCGAAATTTTGTGAGTGACGCCCGATTTTCGAAAATTTCAGACATTGGCTCTTAAATAGCCTAAATTTGTGCTAATTACCATTTACGTAAGAACCTGTTTAGGCTAACTTGGAAAAATGCAGGTTCTTACTTGCGGGTTTTTACTGTACCTGAATAGGGCACATTCTTTTAAACAGAAAAATGCTTCCACAGTTGTTACAAAGCTAGACAGTCTTTATGTTAATCGTATACCTGCCAACTTTTTCTGAGTGATAGGCATGAGAATTTTTTCGTGGTAGTGCCAGGATTTCCGAAGGCGGTCCGACCAAATCCGAAGACAACCCAATCTATTCCGAAGATGTCCGAAGATGTTCCGAAGAATTCGGAAGTTTCCATGGACCTCAGCCGAGAGCTCCGTTTAATAACATCCAGCTGTAATCGTAATGTTGAGAACAATAAAAACGTAACTATATTTTTAATTGGATCATACGATCAGTTAAGGCTGATAGCTCAAATATGTAAGTCAGGCGTGCAGGTGTAAGAAATTGTTCCATATGCGTGAGTTGGCTTGAGATCGGAGTTTTGAAAGCGCAGGCGTGAGAGTAATAGGTCCTCTATCTATGGTCTGAAAATTTAGCCGTCTGCTGACATAGTTTGCAGGGAATTAATGTTTTAGTTTTTGGGTGCAAACATAAAGCGTAACACATTTCGAACAAGCTCGATTTATTTTAAATAATTCGTTATAAATGTTACAGTGTAAAACCCGTTCTTTCTCGCCTAAAGCTTAGAAAATACATTGAAGTGTTTATTTCGAAAATATAAGTGGATATTTTGTAGCGTTTTCTTGCAACAACCCGTTCTCTGCATTAGTCAGCGAACCTCATTTCACTCATTTGCCGCCATGTTTTAAAGGCGGGCCCCGTTGAGCGCGCTCAACTCAGTCTCGCTCCGCATCACACATCGCTCCAGACAAGGGCGCGTTTCAGCGTCCTTATCACAGCCTAAGAAATTTACTAATCCTAACATTTCCACAGCGTTAACATAAAATTTATTGGGGCCGATTACTTTATATTTACCTTGAAACATGAGTCTGAGCCTAAGAAACCCTATTGTATGCCAGGACGTTCGAACGCCGATTAAAGTGATACTCTAGACCACGTATAAACATATGCTTAAAATGTAGCATTTGCACTAAAATAACGATCAAAAGACAACAAAAGTGAAGAAAACCTTTTGAAAAGGTCAAAATCGCGATGGAAAAAAAGAAATATCACTCCATTTTCTCTGGTCACGTGCTATGACGTAGAAAGGACAACTCAATTACAACACGCAAAAAAAGATTCTGGGGATTCTCGCAGTTCTTCTTCTCCTTCTTATTCTTCGCAAGAAAGAGATATCGATTTTACTGAAGAAACAACATTAACAGACTGTGAGTGATGCAGCCGAACCTGTTTAAGCCGTATGACAGTGAAACTAGCTCAGGTACGGACTCTACAAACGAGTCCGATGAGGAGCAATTCGAGCGATTGCAAAACACAGACTGGTAAGCGAATATAAATAGCGTGTGGCAAGCTCTCTTCGTTGCTAACCCACAATGTTGTAACAAGATTTAATTGGCGAATGAATGACAATAAAAAAGATAACAATAAAATTTCCTTGTAATATTTCTTGTGATGGAATATTTACTTGTAGTCAGTTTTCATTATTTGACATGAAATATTTCCCGCGGTGTTGGAAGTGTTTTCGTGATCATCTGCGTTTATTTCTATTCGAAATTTTAAGTGTAAGTGTGGAATCTGTCAGACTCAATCGAGTTGAAGAGTGCATTTGCTGCTCAGAAATTGACTGCGTTGTGGCTAAAAACAACGAAGTGGTCGAGACAGAAGAACTGGTGGCCGAGCCACCCGTGTGTATAACACAGCACCCGGGTTTCCACGCTGTTTGCAGTTGAATCGCTGGTTTCTCCAAACGGCATGGTACCAGTACAAACGACAATACAGGGACCCTTACGAAGGCCCGCAGCAGGGTACAGGCAACTGGAGAGGTGGTGTTGACCACTCTCACTTCTTTTCCCATAAGACTCCCTGCCTTCGTGTGCTGTTTGTTGCATCCTAGCGCACTTTTCTCCCCCAGGTCACGAAGGCGACTTTTTATTTTAGGGATTTCGCTTTCCAGACGAGTGAACGTATCTTTAAAACTTTTACAGTCTACAATGGAAATTGGGGTTTCATTGTGACATCAATAGTCTGTTGGGATTTTCTTGAGATTCGTTCATGTATAAAATATATTAGAGAAAAATATAATATAATTATTGTAAACAAGATACCTCGATAAGAGGTAATATTGTATCAGCATGTTTTGTTATTTTAAGCATTGTTTCATTCTCTTTTTTTTTTCTACTGACTAACTACTACAGTGACTTACTTATCTACATTCTTTAACTGCAAAGATTGATCAAAGATCAACATCTGAATTTTCCCTGCATTTATTGCTCGAGTTATAAACAGAGAAGTGAACGTCTGTATCAAATTGCGATCACAAAAGTGTCACAGCTATAAAAACTCTGAGGCCCCGTTTACACGGGTCCGGAAAAATTTTTGCACGGACGAATTTTGTTCCTAGACCACCTGTTTACATGGATCCGTGCAAATTCTGTTAAAGATTGCAGTGGTGTTTACACGGAACTTGCACACTTAGCCGTTCAAAAATTCGTCCAGTTCCGCCGGTCCCGTGTAAACGCAAGGTGGAACCGTGCAAGTTTTTGTCCGTGCAAAAATTTTTCCGGACCCGTGTAAACGGGGCCTGACTTTTATAACATTTTATGATTTGCTTGACAGTTTGTTTTAAAAATATCAATACTGTGTGATACAGCGTTTAGGATGAAAAAGGGAAATGAGGTTAAAAGGAGTTGACAGGCTAAACGCGACTCCTGCTGTTTCGTGATGTAATAGGTCTTTGACCTTTAGAGTTTAGCTCTAACAAGTATGTCTTTTAGAGATTTTCCTCTTCTGTAGGAGATGAAAGGCGGTTTTCTGTATATTTCTCTCAGCAGTGGTTGATTTTCGATAAAATGCAACTTGCTCATTAAAATATTTTTAAGGTTAGGCACTGATGGGTTGTACTGTGTGACAAAAGACATTAATCCGTTTTGCACTTTTTGCAGTTTTGTTGAAGTGCCGACTTTCAATCTGTAAATTTAACTTCTGCGAGGACTTTGTTTACCAGATTATCTGGATAGCCTCGGACACGCAAGTAAGATCTGAAATTTTTAACGTTTTTTTCAAATATTGTTTCTGAAGAGTTGGTTCTAAGAAGCCTAAGGGCTTCGCCTTTGATAAATCCCTTTTTTCACGCCTGGAGCATCACAGGAAGAGAAATGCGTGTATTGAAATGTCTCAGTCAGTTTAAAGTGCGTGCGGATGTCAAAGATTAAATCTTTGTAGAATCTCTCGCCTTTAAAAATAGTAGTGTCTAGGAAGTTTGTTTCCTTTTCTGATATTTCAGCCGTAAATTTTATGGTCGGATAATGCCTGTTTGATTCTAAAATAAACTGGTCTATTTCCTCTCTTTTTGTGTCCCACAGGGGAGAACACGTCATCGATGTACCTTTTCCACTCGAGGGGTTTTGTCTTGCTTTTACTGATAATTTCTGTTTCAACCGCGGACATAAAGATGTTGGCAAAAGCAACTGCCACTTTTGTTCCCATTGCGGTACCATGAGTTTGGAGATAGTTTCTTCCATTGAACTGGAAGGAGTTCTCCTGTAGTATCAGTCTAAGCAACCCTCTCAGTGAATTTGTAGGAATGGGCGTGTCTTTCTTATAGAAGGCTTCATATGCTTTGCATACAGTGTTTATTCCTTCCTCTTGAGGAATATTAGTGTACACTAAAGCTGGTGACATCCATTGAAACTAGGATCGCGTTGTTTGGAACTTTCCTCTTTTCTATAAAGTTGATAAACTGTGTGGTGTCTTTGAGGTAGGATTTTTGTGCTTTAGCTATAGACTGTAGGATGTGGTCTAAAAATGATGATATACGTTCTGTTGGGCCATCACAGCCCGAAATTATAAGTCTTCCAGTAAAGTTGGTTTGTGAATCTTTGTCAGTGTGTAAAATAGTGGTATACGCGGTGGGCTAGGTGTTTGAGAAAGCCATTCCTTGGTCATTGTGTCTATATGATTTCCTTGATGGATATCATTAATTATTCCTTCTACTTTTCGAGAGGTTTCTTGAACCATTGGTGTTTCGAGGGGCATGTAGTTTTTTCTATCATCAAGTTGAACTTGGCCCTCTTGTATCTTATCTGTTTTGTTCATGATGACCGTTGTTGTGCCCTTGTCTGCCTTTTTTATGATTATTTCTGAGTTTGATCTCAATTCTTTAAGTGCTTGACGCTCTTTGAAAGGCAAGTTATTACGTGGCTTAATTAGTACAATCTCAGCGAGTTGAACTTTAACCTCCTCTAAATAAGTTTCTAGAGCAACTGATGGTTGAACTGGAGGTTCCCAGTTTGATTTAACGTGAAAGGGGTGTTGTTCACTCTCTTTGTTATGAAAAATATATCGGAGACGCATACGTATGGGCGGCCGTTACCACCAAAAATACAAACATTGCAATAGATATAGAATAAACAGAAATGGTCCAGTTGTCCTTTGTAAGTTGGTATAGACAGTTTTGAATTGATGTGGTTATAATGCAGTCGGACAAGTTGTCTTTGGTGGAATGGAATACTTAAACAATAAATGGTTTTGACATATGAGAAACGGTCTAGCCGCCGATGTCAAAACGGTTCAAGAAAAACACAAATGATCAAATCAAAACGCGAATAGTCCAGCTTCCGTTTGTAAAACATCATAGACTAAATAAAATTGGACAAAGCTAATGCAAACCTATGAAGTGTCCAATGTTAAATCGGTCAAGTCAATTCTCAAATGATTCAGCACAATTTGAAATGATTAAGTGCAACAACAAATCTCTAGTGTAATGTGAAATGGTTTAACCTAACGACAAATGGTTTAGCGTATTATGAAATGGTTCAGCGTATTGTGAAATGGTTCAGCGTATTGTGAAATGGTTCAGCGTATTGTGAAATGGTCCAGCGTATTGTAAAATAGTTCAGCGTATTGTGAAATGGTCCAGCGTATTGTAAAATAGTTCAGCGTATTGTGAAATGGTTCAGCGTATTTTGAAATGGTTCAGCGTATTATAAACATAGGCACGCATTGCGTGCATGAGCTATTTTGAAAATTCCCTAAATGATATAAAATGGTGAAAGCAACAAAACAGCTAAAGAAAACTAGCACAAATAACCGCTTGCAGATATACGTTTTTCAAATCCTCCGGCCCGCCCCCTACCCAAAAAAAAAGACCGAGATCACGAACTGCGTCCCGTTTCTCGAAAGTCCCGATAACTTTTCGGGCCCGGAAAGCTATCTTATGTGCGCAATGTATTCATTAAAGATTAAAATTTTGTTGATTTTGAAAGCTAAGCAATAAAATTCTAAATTGACAAAACAAGTCGAGCTGGTTTGAGGGCTAAAAAATGCATCACCATTTTATAGATTCTGATTTTAATATGAGTTGCGGGCCCGAAAAGTTGTCGGGACTTACGAGAAACGGGCCCTCTGGGACCAAAACTCTATTTAGGTGGAAAAATGCAAAGTTTGCATTTGTATTCTAGCCTAAAGGGTTAGGGTATGAAAATAGGTAGGAAGTTTTGGCTAGCTTTTTCACGGGATTTTCGGAGTTATTTTATGACGAAACTACGGCCCCAGTGAAATGAGCAACTTGTTTCAGTAATCAGTGTATTAAATGTCAACCAGAAAAGTCCTGCACAGAAATTTGATGCATCCAAATTGAAGGATTATTATTTCCTGAAAATTTGTATCTAGTCTTTTTTTAAAAAGTTGCCTTTATTATTCACAAAAGAAACGTGGAAATGGTTCCCTTTGGCCTAGAAGACGCAAACGAATTAATTAAGGCTGCGTTTTTTGGGAGAATCCGAAATTGGATTTGTGATCTCGGATCATATGGATTTTTCATGACCAAAAAAACGAAAAATCCTAAAACGGATCATTTAACGTAAAAAAACCGTTGGTATGCAAATGAACCTATTTTGACTCGCTTGTGTTTATCAGCCTGCTCGACAAATAGTTTTCAAACTATAAGCAACAAAGCTTACCTGAATTGCCCATGATATGAAATCGCGGAAGAAAGAAAACAGCGAACGGAACGAGTAAATTTGCACGAAAGACCGCTTGTCAGATGTACTTTTTTCGAATCCATTCCCAAAAAAAACGCTCAGATCACGAATCTAAAAATCCGGATTTGGATTTGATCCGAAGAATCCACCCTGAGTGTGGATTTTATGGATTCATGATCCGTTTTTGGATTTGCCCAAAAAAACGCAAAATCCGTTTTTGGATTCAGAAATCCGGATTTGGATTTTCCCAAAAAAACGCACCCTAAATTGTTTTCAACTCTAAACCACAAGCTAATTAAATTAGGGACACGAAAATTCTTTGAACCACCTGTTTCTGTAATGTCAACCAGAAAAGTCTTTAACAGAAACTAAACGCATGTAAAATGAATATTGGTAGTCTCCTTGTGAATTGCAACTAATAGTATTTAAACAACTGTTTTTATTCTCCACAAAAAAGTCGTGCAAATAGAAACAGAAACTAATTAGATTAAATTGTTTTCAACTCAAAACCACAAGCTTGAAAATTAGTTACACGAACATTGTTGAGGTTAACATTTGGAACCAAACATCTTTTCCTGTAATGTCGACCAGAAAAGTCTTAAATCAGAAACTTAGCGCATCCAAAATGAATTTTGCAACTAATAGTTTTTTAAACAGGCGTTTTTTAACGCACCATAACAATTAACGTTTTCTCGAAAACATGTTGAATTCCATCACGTACCAGTTTCTATAAGGACAAAGTTCAACATTTGCACGTGCACACAACGTGACTGCTCATACAAAATACAGTCGCTACTCGCTTGTAGCAATCGCTTGGGGCATACAATTAATAACCTACACATCTGCTCACATTAATTCAAAGAAAGATAAACGTTTTAAATACTGTAAATTGTATATTAATTGCCCAATTGCATTACGTTTTCTGTTGAACTCCATGCATCCCGGACAAGTTTCTAAAAGGACAAAGTTCAACATTTTCACGGACAGACAACGTGACTGACAAAAAAGATACAATTTCAAATAGTAATCGCTTGAAACCTAGGTTTGAAACATACAATTCATGTTCCGCATCACATTGTTTGAAATCCGCTTGCCGTTTTTACAATAAAGCTATACTTTCTTACTTCAGTACAAGCTCACCTATAAACGTAACCGCAGTCGGTCCACATTTTTTGGACGTCTCATCTCTCGCATACCATTAATTGTACAATTCATGCATAGAGCACATTTTAGGCGGTATTTCCGAATAAATGCCCTTGACTATTGCCATGTTAGCAAGCCAGTCGGGATTAGAGCACAGATCTTCAAAACTTTACACTTTTAGTGTTTGAGTAGTTAGGGACGTTGGGGGTTCGGGATCACCCCCAAAGACCCCTATGGAGCCTTAATTTAATGATTGGCACCACCACCCACTGGTCCTCCTGTCAGTCGGCCCAGCGGGTGGCGGTGTCAATCATTAAATTAAGGCTCCATAGGGGTCTTTGGGGGTGATCCCGAACGCCCCAACGTCCCTAACTACTCACTGTGAATGCTGGTCCGGTACGAGACCACCACCCCCCAACCCCCTATACTACTGCTTATTTTGTGGACTCGAAAAACCGCATTTGACGCGCCACCGGCACGAGACCACGAACAAAGCTGGAAGTTCATGCTTGGTCATTTCGTGTAACATTGCGTTACTTGTCACGTGTGACATATTGTGTTGTCCCTTTCAAACAACAAGAGCTGTCTTGGTCCTGGTTGTTTCTTCAAGGAGCGCCTCCAGTCGTGTCTCCATCAGTAAATATATCAGTCTTTAATAAATCCGAAGCACTGATAGTTTCCTCTTCATACGTGCATAGTCCCTCATCGATGGGGGGGCCGAGGAGTGATAAATGAGCTTCTAACGGTGTAGGTGAGAACCTGACCATGGTTTGTTTAGTGCCATCTTCGTTTGTAATTTCTTGATATGATACACCTATCATCATATTCATGAGAAGCTTATCAAACTCCTCCTCGGTTAAAACATAGACATCGTCAAACAAAGGCTGAAAAAAGCCTAGTGAGTTCCGTTTTAGTATTTGCCGTTCAGGTTGTGGAGCCTGTTGCTCCACCAAGGCTGGTAATCCTTGTGCGGTGGTATCAGTCAACGATTGTGCAGCTTGTGTCTCCATCAGTTTTGTACGCAGTGGGCGTATATACCAAGGGTAGGGATTTCTTCAATTGGTAATACCTCCCTTACCGTTGCGGACAGCTGTCTGGGGCTCTCGCTGTGAATGCTGGTCCGGTACGAGATCACCACCCCAGGGAGGTATAGCCAATTGAAGAAACCCCACCCCTGTGCATATCAACCAACATGGCAATGACGGCTCAAGGGCTTGACTTCAATCCAAAGAATCAAGACTACTTCGGTGAATGGCTGCTGTCTTTTGGTGAATCCAATTGGGACTACTTACCAGACATGATCCAGGATTACATCCTTGAACTGGTTGAAAGGAGTATCCAGCGTGACTTGGCTGCCAGGACCCTTCATCAACGCAGGATGAAATCTGTATGCCATTCAATAAAAAATCATTATCACTGGGAACACCTTTGCCATTTCCGTTTATTCACTTCACAAACATGTGATGAATGTCAAGAACACTTCTCGCCAGAAGTGGACATGGGCAGGCACAGGGGCATTTGTCCTGGCATGTCGTTTTATAGAGCTTTTCAGGGGCCCTTGATGCTTGCAGACATCGGCAGTGATGACGAGGAAGACTATGACAGCCCAAGTGCTCACGAAAGTTTCTATGGCATTGGTCACTCAACGTGATCCAGTTGTGTGGTTATCACCAATTGAAAAAACATTCACCCTTCGTATACCAATGATGGCGACAACACAAGAGTTTATGAACTTTCTCAAATCGAGGAACACTGGTCTGAAACAAAAGAGCGCCGACTGGCTCTCAGCCAGACAAAATACAATTGGGGCCTCTGAAGTTTCTGCCTTGACAGGATCGTCGCCGTTCGAGTCACGGCACAGCTTGCTCTTAAAGAAAATTCAACCCCCGGTTATGCATAACAATGTGGCTTGTACCTGGGGCGATCTGTTTGAGCCGATTATACGCAAGTGTTTTGAGCAAAAACATTCTGTTTCTGTTTTTGGTCACAGCATTTCTCTTAATCTGTCAAGCGATCATCCGCTTTATCGAAAGGTCACTTGTAGTCCAGACGGATACTTCATGAATAAAGATAACACATTAAATTTGTTAGAATTTAAGTGTCCGTTCAAGCGAAAAATAGCGATGAACAGAATCCCCAGCTATTATCGCGATCAGATACAAACAGGGCTTGCTTTGAGTGGTGACATGGTCTCCAAAGGCTTGTTTGTTGACGGCTATTTCAGAATGTGTTCTTTAAAACAGCTTGAACCAAGTTTAGCTCACAATTCTTTTCTCAACGCCGTAAAAACATACAAGACAAAAAATAAATCAACTCTTGCCTGGGGGGTCTGTTATCTATTCAGCAGACAAAACATTAAGATCAATCAAGTCGAACTTATTGATCTTGGAGCAACGCAAACAATTGCTTTGTTTGAACATGTCATGGGTTTAATTGCCACTAAAGAGATTTTGGTTACATATGGCAAAATAAGAATGACGTTCACAGAACGTGACGAAAATGCTGAATTTCTACGTTTAAACGCTATGAAAGAAGCATTCTCTAACCCACGTAGAGAAGGGCCAAAACCTGTTGCAATGTTCGCTTGGAAATTGCTCGATCTCACTGAAATTTGGGAGTTTAAAAAACCAGATTTCTTGAGTGAAATCCAAAGGTCTGTTGAATGTTTTCATGAAAACCTATCAAAATTGAAAGGAAGAATCAAAAATTATACTTACACCGAGGACTCTGCCATAACTCCAAACACAGGCGATGACAAGGCCTTTTTGGAAGCCTTTTTAATGAAGCAAGCGGCAAAGCTTACTCCAGAGTTCTGAACGCATTATGCCATAAATATTCGTTTTTGATTATCATCGCATCAGACATCCATTGTTGTCTCAGGTAATTTATAATCACCCGTTGCGGGGCTTCAAGCGGGGTTATTATGTTCAGGATTTTGTAGATCACAAACGTATAAGACATTCTCGGAAGCCGACCTTCTATTTGTTTGAAGACACGTTTCGTTTCATGGATTTGATCGAGAGTCAACTGAACAGGCAGATATTTGAGCTTTTTTGTAAGCCGGTTCAGAGCATAACCAAACACGTAACTTCGTCCCGGTCGATGGCTTTGTCTGTGGAAATTGTTTTGATGTGTACATGCCTTAGCATCATCGAGCACTTCCACACGGCCGCATCTTTCACAATAAAGTTCACAAGAATTGATTGATTGCAAAAAGGAGCCACCACAGTCAGAACAAGACAGGAGTCTTCGGTCCAAGCGTTCAATCTCCATGCCATTGTAATGTTTTTGCAGATATTGCCGCCCAATCTCTGCCAACCCCACATCTTCGCATAACTGATAAAGTTTTTCCGGCAGGCACAAGCGGTGTATTTCTTTTGTGTAATCGCTGCCGTATAGCGAGCGAAGGATGGCAAATTTGTGTTCTTTGTCAAGTTCATTGAGCCGTGCGCCAAACTCAGTCATGTCTATATTTAGAGATTACAATTTTCAATTGGGGGGTTTCCCGTGACTTCCGGTATTGTTGTGTAAAGGCCGTATTTAGAAAATTACGACTTTTCGAAGCTTCTCGAACATGCCGAAGCGCCCCACAAATACCGAAGCGCCCCAACTTTGTTGAAAAAAGTTTTTCTGGGGCGCTTCGGTATTTATTTTTTGAAAAAGTTTTTGTGGGGAGCTTTGGAATTTATTTTTTGAAAAAAGTTTTTTGGGGGCACTTCAGAATTTATTGGCGGGATTTTTCTTTCAAGATTTGTAGATTAAAACCTGAATTTAATCTCTCAAATCGGATTTGGAGGCTGCGGCGAGAAGACTCATCTTTTTTTGAAACTCTTGTTTGACTTCCTTGCGAAGTTCGTTTTTGAGTTTCTCGAGGTCTGGCGCTTGTGTTTGAGTGCCAACGTTTTTTTTAGCCTTAACACCAGCCCTGATTGCAGCTTTGAGTTCGTGATATTTTTCCACCTCACGAGTAATTATGGTGAATTCTGTATCACTGATCCTCTTGTCTTCCAGAGCTTTTGAGACCAGTTCATAGACAGAGTTGCGTTTAGCCAGGGCCAGTGTGTAGATTTTCTCGTGTTTGGTCACTTTTCGCTCCAATCGCTTGTTAGCAGCTGTAAAGCCAACTGATGACAGCCCACAGAGGGTCGCGACGCCGGCGAGTGCTGGACTTGCAATTATTCCGAACCCAGTCAATGCAGTTGCAAGGGCCCCTGATGACAGCCCGACAGAAAGCGACCCAAGGCCAACCGCCGAGTAATGAACCAATGATTGAGTTCGTTTATATTTCTTTGCGACTTGTCTGTAATGCTCGGCTTCGTCAGACAGCTCTTTAAGCAAGTCAGAGATCTTTTTGAGCCGGAAATCTTCTGCATTGATTTGAGCGATCTCACGCATAGGGTATAGCTGTTGTGTCTCGCTGTATTCGGGGGCCGATGGAAGCACATTGGCAGAACTCATTGCGTGTGGTATATATATGATTTTTTAATTTATCTCGATTTCAAATTCCAAAGGCTCGCCATTGAAGTTGAAGAGGTTGTCATCTTTATCCCTCACTGACAGTGTGATAGAGTTAACAAATTCGCCAGACGAGACGTCACGCAAGACGTTCTGTTGTGTTGTCTCGTAATGAACCTTCTCAAAAGCTTTTCCACGAATGTCGAAGCGTGCCAAAACCGTCGAAGGCTTACCATTGAGGAGGTTTTGTTCTTTATCAACCAGATCACAGTAGATGAAGTAAGTGCTTGGTGCTCTTAAACGCTTGACGAAGGTTATTAGCAACAATACAGGGCGTATGCCAAGCAATTCTGCCAGATTATTACTTAACTTCACGCTGCTGCTGTTATTATGAATGATCATGGCACCATATGGCCTGTTTGTTTCAATTGTTAGATTTAAACTTCTCTCGTGGTCTTTTAGGCTTTCAAAGTCTTTTGTTAAACTCTCAATAGTGTAATGGCCTTAAAGTAAGGTCACGTCACGTGATGAACCATTAGGTGGAGGGTTTGCTGGTGAAATCTTTGCTTCTTCTTTCAAGTTGAACCAAGAGTTGAAAATTGAGCAAGAAACAAGCCGGATATAACTCGGTTTCGGAAGTGGGTGGTCGAAATAGATCGTGTGAGGGTTCGAAGTCGTGACAATTGTTAACACAACCATGACAGATGTGAGTATATAATTAACATTTTAAATTATAATTATATACAATCATGTTTGGCAGACGGCCTGGTGGATTTAATCCTAATTCAAATCTTGGAATAAACATCGGAGGTCACAATTACGGGCCCCCACCTCCTTTTTATTCGCCTCCAAATGCCTATACCCATGTCGCGCCAAAGCCACCACACACAGATCCTGAAATTGCTTGGATTAGATCGCCTGAGGCAGCAAAGCTCTCTGCCGCGGCCAGGGCCAAGGCGATCTCAGACTTCAAAAAGCGTTTCCCGCGCGCCGATATGTCACGCTTTGAAGTGCAAGTAGAGTTTGGCGACGACCACAAAACAGCCACAGGAGAAGTGCTTTACAAAGAAGGCCAAGGCTCCTTGGGGCTTATCACAGAAATGTCCCACAAAGATTGGACTAGCGCCGAAAGAGATGCTCTTGGCCTTCATTATGACGGAGGTTTCCCTTATCAGTTATCGCTGGGGCAGCCAGAAAAGTCAATCCCGGCCGTTGCTTTCGACACCGCAATTGACAAAGACATGATGATTGGCGCAATCTTAAATGACAAAGAGCAAAAGATTTACGTCACGTTAACTGATTATTTCACAGCGAAATACAGAAACATATTCAGGGACACGCAGATTTCATTCACAACCGCCAAATACGGGCGAAAGTGGATGGGTGGTCCTCATATGAGCTTTTGGCCACAACAACTCTCCTTCGCCCTGTGGTGTGCAACAACCGGCTGTGGGATCTCGCGTGACATTCTCTTCGATAAGAACTCCAGTCTATCCCTAACCCCCCAGCTCCGGTCGTTTTACCGGTTTCACGTTTATTTCACAACAAGGCGAATACTCTACCAGATGGGCGGGGAACAAAGCGTGAGTGCTTTGCCAGACGACCCCCCATTCTCCCAGAAAGACAACAAATACAACATCGACGCGTACAAGAAGCTTTGCATCGAGTTCGGCATCGACCCCAGTTCTGACTTCCGTTACACATACGGTAAGAACCACGGTCTAGGGAATGTCTACATTTGGATAGAGCAGTTTTCAATTGAGTGTCGTAAAACCAAAACCAAAGTAATTACTCTGACCAATCACAGCAGTCGTAAACAATCCAATGAACCAATCAGAGCTCGAAGCAATTACATGTCGGCGGCGCCAAGCGCGGGAAAACGCGTGCGAGCAAGTCACGATTGGTTTTGGTTTTACTTCTGATTGGTTGAGAAAGTGGCGCGAGATTTTTTAGTCAATCACAAAGCGTAGCAATGCAAAACCAAAGCAATTGTGTAATTACTTTCGACACTCAATTGAAAACTGCTCTAACAGGAGAGGGCCCCAGCTCTACCGATTACACTTATCCAGACTCTGATCTAGCTCTGTTCGATGATGAGCGCGTCACTGACAGAAAAGACTCCAATTATAAAGCCAATGGAATAACTTTCGTCCGCAACGATCAAGGGGCGGACACCCAGTTCGAGCACTTTGTGCCAAATTATGCACAAGGGCTAACACAGTCAGGGCTCGCGCGTCTCAACCAATCAATCGAGGCCTTTGTGTACTGCATTCTTGGTTCCCAGGCCAAAACCCGCAGCAGCATCATTGGAAAAGGAGGACGTGCCTTCGAAACGCAGAGAGTATTCCTCACCCATCTGGACGAAGCTGTAATCTTGAACGACATCTCAAAAAGCGTGCAGCGTTACCAGCTTGCCATCCAAGCGTCGAAAGTGCGTCTGGACTTTGCGACAGCGCCCGGAAGCTGGCTCATGCCCTCGCGCATGATTATCAACAATCTGCAGGAGGCAACGCAAGGGATGAAGCTGGGGGTGAACAGTGGTGTTAATCTGGGCACGAAAAAAGCCTCCCTTCGCCACATGGACGGTGGCCCGACAAAGATCAATCCACCAAACAGCCACCCATCAAACCCGATACATAAATAGGCCACACAGGCACAGGGCATTGCGCCCAAACCCACACCCGCACCCACACCCACGCCCACACCCACACCACAACCAGCCCCCGCACCCGAACCACAGCCCGACCCGCATCACGTCTCCAAGACACTCGTTGGTGTGGGTGCGGTTGCTTTGGCAGGGCTTTTCGTTTGGTTGAGATAAGTGTGTTCAAGACTTCGAACGCTTGGTGATCCTTTCAACAAGGAAGGCCACCACGGCAAGGATGAGCAACCAGGCGTGTTCGCCCAGAAAGGAGATGACCGACCCAGCCGCTTTGAAGATGAAGCTCACAATTGAGCCAATGAGGCCAGGCAAGGCGCTGGCTGCCTTTTTGCCAAGCTCTTTAAGCCCATTGCCAATAGCCTTGGTGGCCTTTGCCAGGCCGTTCAAGGTAGCGAGTACAACAGCGCTGATGGTGATGCCAGCTGCCAGAACAATAGCTTGCAGGGTCCATCCGTATTTCTTGAAGATTTCTCTGACCCTCTCTCTCAAAGACAGGGCTTGTTCCCTTTCTTGAACCTGTGGTCGGAGCCTTTCCAGCTCTTTTTCTCGCTCAGCAACCCGGGCTTCCGCTGCTTCTCTTTCAGAGGGAGAAGTGTTCTCATCCTCTATCACGCGCTTGTCCTCCTCGTTCTGCCGTTCAAGCTCGACTTCTCTTTCGTTTAACTCATCAAGTGGTTTAGTTGAGTTTAGCCTTGCTTCAAGTTCATTTCTTTCCTTCTCTTTGGCAGCAAGGCGTGTTCTGGCTTTGTCAACCTTTTCCTGCTGTTTGTTTTGATCTTTTTTTAGATTTTTTTTCTTGTTCTTTAAGGGCTTTTATTTCTGTATTCTCATTTTCGATATCACGTTGATAATTTTTTTCCAGGCGTTTCATCTCATCTATTCTGTTTTGAGCTTCAAGGTTAGAGCCTTGTTCTTTTTCTAAATTTTCCCTTCTCTCTCTAATTTCTTCGCGCTTTTTAGATAGTGTTTGTAGATTATCTGTTCTTTCTTTTAGTTCAGCCTTAAGTTTTTCACCCTTATTAACTTGTTGTTCTTCCTCTCTTAGCCTTTGCTGTTCTTCCCTTATCTCTGTATTTTTTTGAGCTATTTCTGCTTCTGCAGGCCGACCAAGAGCAAAGCTGATTTCTTGTGAAAGGTTTGGGTTTAGTCTTACACGCCCAGTAAACATTTCCTTTGTGTAAAGATAGTATGCTTTTTTGCCAGTGCCTGCCATTTTAATCACTAATCTTTTAGATTTTGGGTCATAATATGCATCAAGAGCTGTAGCTTGAGCATCTGGAAATAACCTCGTGAGTGTTTCCCATGCCTGTTCTCTGCCACCCACTGAAAGCAGGGGGAAAGTTTCATCTAACCTGCTCTGCTCATTAGGCAGCCTGGTCATTTCATGCTGTTCACCGTCATGGTATGGGGTGGATGCAGTGGTAGGTTAAAAGGGTGTTGTTTCGTTAACAACTTCTTCTTCGGAATAGTCATCCTCATCATTGTCACCATCGTTGTCAATGGCCCTGTCAAGCTCTGGATTCAAATTCTCACCACCTTCAGCCATGATGATATATAAATATAATTTTTAAAACACAAATATATACCATGGCTGTGCAGCCGAACCAACTCCCATCACACAGTGAAAAGAGACTGGGCGCCATGAAAGCAGAGCGAACCGTCAACCGCATCACATTCAACCCAACTGCGGCCAACCCCGGTGAGACACTTTATGTCTCGGTGCCCAAGCTTGGCGAGCACGATGTTATTTTGTCCGGCTCACTTTCCCTGGTGTTCAACATCAGCCTTGCCGGCGGTCATGCAAACAACTATCTCGTGCAAAATGTTTCTCGGGCACTGGTGGACAGGCTCGTTGTGAAGTTTGCAGCCACCACTGTTCAGGACACGGTTGGGTACGACATCTACAAGATCTTCGAAGATCTCTTCAGAACAGCCGGTGAGCGGGACAACATGCTCATGGATGGCATCCAGAGTGTGGATTTGTGCAAGATCCGCTCTGGTTCTGGCGACAAAAAGAGCTCAGGCGTGGATGCAGAGAACAAGCTTGAGACAATATACAGGAATAAGTATCACATCAAACTGGATCACCAAATCTTAACTGACCACGGTGTTATATACCCTCAAGCACTGTATAACGATCTGGTCTTCGAACTGACCCTCGCCCCCGCAAACCAAGTTGTCCGAGGCTCAGACACAAGCAAGCTCGTATACAAGTTGGAAAACATCCAGCTGGAGTATGAGACGGTCAGAAGCAAGGGGCTGGCCGACGAAGCAACAAGCACCTACACTAGCGGTAAGGGGTTCGCCTACGACTTGGTAATGCGAGATCGGGTGCACCCATTCTCAAAAAGTGGTGACACTCGGCTGAATCTTCGGTTAACCCACAGCGCCGGTCTCTCAAGGGCATCCTCTTGCTGTTCATCAACCCCTACACAGCTGGTGCCCGGGACTCTGAGAACTATTTCAATCCCGACATCACCAAAGTGAAGGTCACAGTCAACGGCGTTCCAAACAGGCTTTACAACGAGGGCATCAGTGGCACAGACATGTGGAGAGAGATAACCCGACATTTCGACCCGCACACGGACGGCAGGCCTAACATGGACTTGAACAAATACCTCACAGGCAACAAGTTTGGCCTCTGGATTGACCTGCGGACCATGGCTGACACATCCCTGCACGGAGGCGGCCAACGACTCGTCAACACACAAGATGGTGTGCAACTCGAGATCGAACGAAACAGTACAGGGTCGGGGAACGCACTCTGCCACATCTTCACCATCTCAGACGCACAGATGAGCATCATGGACAGACAGGTGGAATCTGTACAGTACTAAGTAAACGCAACACGCATATATATACCATGACCACAAGAAACAAGATCAACTTTATTGCCAAGCCGGCTCCCCTGCCATCCACCAGACCATTATCACACACACAAATACAAAGACTTCTGGCAAAGGCCCCCTCCCCACCAGTTTGCAAACCAACTAATATAGGTGTTGGGTATGGACCCAAGAAAGCTGCCATTCAATGCACTAATCGTGGGCCCCACTAACTCTGGCAAGACACAGTATCTTCTCTCCCAACTGGTGGGCCCCTTCCGGGGTTGTTTTGATTACATCGTTTTATTCTGCCCCACATTTGTTAAGAACAAGACATACGATGGCTTCGTGGATCGCGATCCGCACATCTTCGTGATTGTCTGCCAACAGCACGAAATCGAATACTGGCTGACGCTGGCGAGCTTCTTTTTCACATCCACCAACACTTTATTCATTCTCGATGACTGCGCCGCCTCCAAAGATGTCAAAGGTCGCACGGGCCAGCTGGTCAATCTTGGGTTCAGCGCAAGGCATGACGGCATATCCGTGTGGGTCTTGACCCAGCAGATCACCAGCATTGCCAAGCCATATCGTGATAACATTGCAGCGATCGTGCTCTTTTACACGCCCTCCAGCAAGACAACCAAAGCCATATTCGAAGATTATGCCGGCGAGCTCTCCCACGAGGAGTACAAAGAGTTTATCACAAGGCTCAAATCCCGCAAGTTCTCCCACGTGGTTTTCTCTCTTAAGCACCCGTATGGAATTGAGTACAAGATTTAAACACACATATATACCATGAATGCGCCAACCAGTCTTCACAAGCTCACTGTGCTTTCACAGCTTTTGGATGAATTGCACAAACACACCCTTGAGGCGCAAAACAAAATTATCAAAGCCGCTGGTGAGGAAGATCTGCGCCTCATGCTTCTTAACAGATATCCCTTGCGGTTGAATTCTATGCCAGACACCACGGCGGGGCTTATACGAGAGCTTGAAACCCTTTTGCCAGACATCAAGAGAATTATTGAAAAATAAAAAAAACACATATGTATACCCTGATGGCTGAAGCTGCTGAAGACCAGGTCGTTTTTGACGAAGTAATGCAGATGCTGGAGGCCACTCCTGGTGACGCACCTCCCACAGGGTTAGTGTGTGACAATGACATTCCCGCCAAACGCGAGAAGCTGGCAATCCTTGTCTCTACTGGCAAGGCTAAAGAAGCCATCGGCGTGCAGCTCACACATGAGCATGTCAAGCGGTTGTCAGGCAAGGACGTTGACAAGTACTGCAAACGGTACGAGGCCTACGTTGGCAACAAGACGACCGAATCCCTAGTTGATTCTGGCATCATGTTAATATCCAAAGGCGTTGGCATGGTGATCCCGGTTGATGATGTGGTGGAGTTGCAGAAAGAACTCAAGAACGACTACATAATCAACCAGGAGCTGTCAAATCTTGCTGGGGCTATTGCCGTGCGATGCGGACGATGGCTGGCGATTGCCAATGCTGCTCTCATCACAACAAAACACATCAAGTTTGAACGAGAGCCTGATTTGATAGAATTGGAACCACCAGCCACACATCCAACCAGGGACAGTGAAGGCTATCCACTTGAGGACTTGATGAAGTTGGGTTGGGACCTGTGGCGACCTCGCAGCAACCTTGAAGAAACCTGGCAGCAACCTGTCAGCAACCTGGCACATCTAAAAATAAAAAAATCACATATATATACAGGATGGCCACACCACTCGAGACGATCCCTGAAGAAACTCCAACTCCAACTCCAACTCCAACACCTGCACGGGTTACCTCTGAGGCACCGAAAACAAAGCCTGCAACAGAAAAGAACCCTGGCCGCGTTGCTTCTGGCAAAAGGCTAGCAGAACGAAACCGCATGGCCCGGGAAGCAAAGAAAAAGGCGCAAGCAGAAAAGCCCGCACCCTCAACAAGAGGCACAACAAGTGAAACAACAAGCGACACAACAAGTGACACAACAAGTGACAGCAACTCAATCGTTTATATTCTGGGGGTTGGTGGGTTGATTGTCTCTGCTGCTGGTGTTTATTACCAGCGCGAAGCCATAATGCAAAGGCTTGGGCGCAAATCAAACACACCAGCACCAACGCCAGCAAACACACCGCCTGCAACACAACCAGCAACACCACCAGCAACACCCCCATCTCGAATTCCTGTAAGACAAGGAATAAAAAATATGAAATAAAAAAACATATATATACTGCACCATGAATCCTTTCCAGGAGGTGATGAATGTTGCTGCAGTCGGGGGTGTGGTTTTTCTTTGGTTTGGATTTAACGTGGTAGCCTTTCAAACAGTTTACAGATTGGAAATGAACAGGCACAACGAGCCCGAGTATGTGTACGTGTATGAGTCCGAGCCTGAGTCCGAGGCCGAGGCCGAGTCAGAGGCCGAGGAGCCCCGAGACCGAACCCGAAGTCGAGGGAGAGGAAGTCGAGTCTGAGTCAGAAAAATAAAAAAATCATATGTATACTGGGCACAAACCATGTCTGACAACAAGCTTGTGAAGTCTATCCTCGACGCCGCAACAATAACTGGCCTTGTCGCTGGTATTGGTTGGATTGGGAAAAAGACCGTCAAAGAGAACTTAACTGCCGACCCCAGTGCAAGCTTAATGAATTACGTCAAGTTCACAGCGGTCATGGCCGGCACCATCGCGCTGAAGAAATATCTCGAGGACCAGAAAATCCTCCCAGACAACTTGTAAAACCATATGTATACACAATAGCTTCGATTGCAATAATGGCCCTTGGCGCTGTTCTCAATGCGGCCGCTTTCACGGGCGGCAATTATCTCGCAAAATATCTGTCTGGTGATAACGGAAAGGCAGCAATGGATGAGAAAATCCGACATGACCACGCCCTTGAACAATACCAAGCGGCTTACGCCAAATACCTGAAGGACCGCACCAAGCTCCTCGACTGGATTGCAGCCAACGATCGGAAGGAACACCAAGCTAGCAAAAACTTCCAAACCACTGACCAAGCCCTGGTCTTGTATAACCAGATGCACCAAACACAACCAGATAAACAAATCAAAGACAACAAAGAGCCTGTCTTCTCGGACTTCTACAAGCCCAGCCCACAACAGAAGAATGGCGAACTTGCGTTCATTGGAGGCACCCTGCTTGCGGGTGGGTATGCGGCTTATCGCTTTCTTTAAAAAAAAAAAATCCCATATATATACCATGGCTGTCCCCTTTTCTAAAGAACATCGTGACGCATTTTTTGAACAGCTTTGCCTTTTTACAGCATGCCCCTTGGGTAAACAAACTGAGGAACTAGCGCAAATGTATCAGAAAGTTGCTGAAAAAATCCCTGCAGACATGCCGGAAGAATATCATGAATTCTACCATAACCTCATAACATTCCACACGTCTCAAGAAACTGAGGAAATAAAACGAACCTGTCAGAAAGGGATTGAACTTTCTCGAAACATTTTTCCCGGTCTTATAGAGCATTTTGATGAGGACGAAGAAGCTGCTAAAAGGTTTCTTGAAGAGATGCGCCCTTGGTTTGCATGTTATAGCCATGGAACGAGCCCCGATTCATAAACTCTATATATACCCCTATTGAGGCCAAACTCTCTAAGATCTATTACAGTCCGAAAGGGTATTGGAAAGGGCTTGCCGCTGTGAAAAAGCTAGCTGCTGCGGCCAAGGTCTCTGATGATGTCGCAAAGAAATGGCTGGTCAAACAAGCCCTTTGGCAAGTTTACCTCCCAGCACCACGCGCTATCCCTCGACCCAAGTTTGATGTCTCATCACCCAATGCAGTGCATCAAGCAGATCTTCTCTTCCTGCCACACGACAAACTTCCACGCGGGAGAAAGGTTTACAAATACGCATTAACCCTTGTGGATGTGGCTAGCCGATACAAAGCAGCAGAGCCTCTGACTTTGAAAGAGTCTGAAGAAGTCTCAAGGGCATTTCAGAAGATTTACAGACGTGGGCCTTTGAAATGGCCTCAACTCTTGCAAGTTGACCCTGGGAAAGAGTTTATGGGGGCTGTGACAAAGACAATGGAAAACAACAAAACGACCATTCGTCGCGGACGGGTTGATATCCACAGAGACCAAGCAATTGTGGAGAGATTCAACCGAACCCTGGCTGAATGGTTGTTTGGTTATCAGTATGCCGTTGAAATGAATATGCCCTCTGGCCGGTCGACTGCATGGGTCAAAGGACTGCCAGATGTTGTCTCGGCCTTGAACAATGAAGTAACAAGACTCACTGGCAAGAAGCCAAAGGATGCAATCAAAGAGAAAGCAATATCCTCCAAGCCTGCGACACCATATGCTAGGCCAGTTGGGGAGAAGGAGAAAAAGCTCCCACCACGGGCGAGTGTGAGATATCTGTACCAGCCTGGTGAACTGGAAGGGGGTGGGAGGCGTGCGACTGACCCGATCTGGTCTTTGAAGGTCTACCAAATACAAAGGATTGTAACCAAGCCGAATGAGCCAGTGGTTTATTATCTCTACGACGGGCCTAAGCGAGGCTTCGTTCGTGAGGAGCTGATGGTTGTACCGCCGGGCACTCAGTTGCCACCGATATCTTTGTGACCATATGCCAGCGTGTGGATACCATCATCCTTGATCCAGCGCTTGGAGTCAAAGGGAGAGAGCGTTGTCTTGGTGATGTGCTCACCGAAGATTTGGTGGCCTTTGCTTCGGATCCTGTCCATCCCGTGCTTGAAGGTTCGCCGGTCAAAGAGGGCATCCTTGTAATTCTGGTGGTTGATCTCTTTCTTTGTGACAACCTTGGTGGTGCCCTTTGCTTTCTTGATGTCAAGCTTTGCATTGATTTCTTTACCGTCCTTGTCCTTCTTCACCTGCTGTCGTCTTTCAAGATGCTGTACATCTTCGAGCGAAGACACACAACCTCTGAGATGGGCACACCCTCACACTCGTCCTTCATCTTGCCGATGGCCTTCTTGTTCTTCTGGCTGTGGAGTGGATGGTCCTTAGGATAATCACTTGTGTCGTAGAGTTCATCCAGAAGGTTCTCCATGTCTTTGTAGACATCATCCGTCTTAATCTCGAGGAGCAGAGAGTCTGTGTCTGTGTAGAGTAGGTCTACTCGCGGACCGTACTTCAGCTTGAGATGGTTGTAGTAGAAGTCGTACATCAGTGTTTTGGAGAGATCAAGGATGCACATACCTGTGAAGACTGGGCGGTTGAAGAGGATTTTCTCCCTTTGCATCTGGATTCCCGCCAGTCTGGGTCCAAAGATAGTTGCTCTGGAAAACAGTGGGCTTGCGATAAGCTTTCTAATCTTGTCTCGCTCGTTCGCCCGGACAAGCTTCATGTCGATTCGATTTCTGAGGTTCTCCATTGTCTTACCGAAGACTGAGTTGTTCATGAGCTTGAAGAAGTTCTTCTCAAAGTCGGAAGTGGCCTTCTTCCTGAGCTCGGTGTTCAGGGAGATGTATGGCTCCATCCAAGCCCTCTGCTCGAACTTGAGCATTTTGTGGATTTTCGTCAACTTCATCCCAAGATCCAGGTACTGCTGAAGATTTCTGTAATGCAGCACGTACCGGGATTTGTTGTTAAGGGTAAGGAGCAGCTTCTGCGTCTTGTCTTTTGGCTGTCCCTCTGCCAAGGCCCTTTGGTATGGCGACATCCATTCATTTGGAACGACCTGACTTTCTGGGGCAAGAGGATAAGCGTTGTGCTCATCATGCAGCTCCTCGGGGTACTCAAGATCAACCTCGAGAATGTAACCAATCTTTCTGTTTGGCCTCCACCTCCTGATCTGGTGTTGTGTTGGAAAGACATGACACCATGCGAAGTTGCCAACTGGGAGAGGTTGACTCATGGCCCATCCATAGAAATTGTTCGCGTCGAGATACATGATGTAACTTGACTCTTCGTTGGGGTTGTGGTCATGAAGATAGGGGTTGTTGGCCTTACAGTACCGCCTGCTCTCCATGGATATGCCACCTCGCGAGCCGCTTTCAACAAAGAGATGCATGTTGATGTCTGCGAGCAGCTCCAGGTTGATTTTCGTATACCTGAGAAGGGCATCCCAGGAGATTCCAGGGCTTGTATAATAATGTGCCGGGTCAAGCTTGTAATGTTGCAGACATGTCTTTCTGAAGTTCTCGAAAACATCAGCCAGAAGAAGCACATCTGTCTCAAGGTAGAGGTCGTGGTAATCCCCCATAGTCTTGCATCCAAATACCTCCCACACTTTTTGCGCGTGGGCGTATTCTTCGTCTGAGATGCCTTCCTTCTTGAGCACGCTGTAGAAGGCACCCTTCGGCGGGAGAGAGGCCTCATCGAATCGAGTCCAAGAGTCCATGTATTCGTAAGGGTAAATCCCTTTTTGCAGGAGAAGGTCGCGCCTGGATTGATTCTTCTCGTGGTTTGCCGTGATTGTGAAGGACTCTGGCTTGTTTGCATCAACCAGGGCACTGAGGCTTGACTGCATGAACTGCAAGCTGTCAATAAACCTCAGCTTACCAAGAGAGAAAGAGATGTATTTCTCCATGTTGTTTGGGATGCATTTCAAATCGGAATTCACATCTGCAATTCCACTCATGATGTGGT
Source organism: Dendrophyllia cribrosa (assembly GCA_024195265.1). Taxonomy (NCBI): domain Eukaryota; kingdom Metazoa; phylum Cnidaria; class Anthozoa; order Scleractinia; family Dendrophylliidae; genus Dendrophyllia; species Dendrophyllia cribrosa. The sequence goes on along the minus strand of JAJLRJ010000012.1, from coordinate 19,510,609 downwards.
GTGCATCATAACCCTTCAAGTTGTGAAAGATTACCGGGATTATTTCCGTTTTCGGGTTGGTTCTGAAATGGTTGATGTTGCAAGAATGGTGAGCAGCGCCCCGATATTTGCCTGTGATGTGACAATGATCTTTGACTGCGTCTCGAACAGAGTCTTGGATAAGGGGCTCCTCACAGTAGAGACAATCGACTTGCTCTGGCAGGTTATCAGGAGGTGCCTTCCTTTGATTCCATGGCCCGACAAATGGAAACACATCCATCTCACCATCGTAATGGCGGACAAAAACTTTGAATGACTTTTTGTAACAGTTGTTGGTGTGACGATGAACGAAGCCCTCATAATTGCCGGTGTCAAAGTCATAGATCGCAATGGCATCCCTGAAGTTATCCTTGATGAGAGGCTTGTCACAGATGTGACAATCTGTTGCACGGTTGAACTCTGCCCAGTCTGCTCTTGTCATGGAGAGTGGTGCCTTGTGTTTCAACTCGTCTCTGATCACTCCTTCCAACTGTTGAAGAGTGTCAAGAAAGACTGGCACGGTGTCCTCTCCTCTGTAAAGATAAGGGCCCTTTGTCTCTCCATCAGAGCGAACAGCTAACATGCAGAACCCGCAGGGTTTATGTACAGATGTTTCAGTGGTGCTGCTCTTTTGTGGATCTGGTATACAGCCGTGGACCTTTTCGACAATGCTTTCGAAGTCAGCATATATGACCCAAGGCTTCTTCATCTGGTTTTGGAAGTTCTTGAAGTGTAGGAAGTTTTCGTCTTCTTTTGGCATTTCAACTCGTGCCGGCCTGCCTTTGACTCCTCTGCAATAGAAAAGATGATCGGTGAGAACCCGTTCTGAAGAAAAGGCTTGGAGACACCTGTCGCAATGATGCATGCGGCGCCTTGCGTTGAACTCGCTGTGCAGAAGCCTGCTCATGCTCTTGATGTAACAATAATGTGAGGTGTGAGTATTTGTGAGCAACATCAGATTAATCCATCGCAGATTGGGATCCTCTTGTTCACTGACTCTGATCACAACCACCTTGTTATTCTTCCAGCCATAAATATTGATTGGAAGGTTGTTTTGGCGCTCAACCTTGGATATCTGACTCAATGGTGTTGGAAAATCGATTCCGGTGAAGTCTAGACCATCATCAATTGGATAACTGCCTGTTCTGTTTGCATTAACATTTACAGGAAACAATGCCGATCGCAGTGCCCAGCGCAGACACTGGTTATCTCTGTTCTTCACATTGATGATAGCCTGCTTTGGCCTGAGTTTTGATGGGGTTGGGATAAATGTGCCACCTCGTAGAGGTTGGTATGCCCCGAACTCAAGGTAAACAGTTTTGATGTTCTCAATCACCCAACCAGAACCCAACTGCTGCCATCTGGCAATCTCTTCCTCAAAGTCATTGACAATGCCTTCCAGAGTGCCCTCCTCTCGAAGCTGATAGAGTTGTGTAACAATCAGTGGATTGGTGTTCCAAAAGAAGTGATTAATTTTTCGATTGTCCTCACCTTCCATTGAAAAGTGAACATCGAATGACAAAGTGACCTTCACCCCGCCAAGCTCTGTGACTTCGCGTGCAATTTTCTGGAGAAAAGCCACCCGATTAGTTATGAAGAATGAATTGAGGTCCTTGATGGGGTAATCAACAGGGATATTCATCTTATAACCATGCAACCAATCACCAAAGTAATCTTGGTTCCTTGGGTTGAAGTCAAGACGTTGAGCCGCCATGTTATATGCAGGGGTTTTATTTTCTTCAATTGATGATCTCGTGCCGGGGCTCCCAGCATTCACAGTGAGTAGTTAGGGACGTTGGGGCGTTCGGGATCACCCCCAAAGACCCCTATGGAGCCTTAATTTAATGATTGACACCGCCACCCACTGGGCCGACTGACAGGAGGACCAGTGGGTGGTGGTGTCAATCATTAAATTAAGGCTCCATAGGGGTCTTTGGGGTGATCCCGAACCCCCAACGTCCCTAACTACTGTTTGAGGCAACAATCGCGAAGATTCAAGATGGCAGATTTTCAATTCATGTCAAGTGCCCTTCTTTGACCTTCAGTAATACCATTTTAGAAGCGAGAATTTGATTGGCTGACATTATACACGGTGTACATACTAGAGGCAATCTGATTGGTGTGACATAACCCAAGACATACATACAAACAAACAAACATACTAACATACAAACATCACAAACCAACCTTTGCGCCTGCTAATGAGCTATTTTTTTCAAAATAGCTCAAAAAATGGTTCAGCGTGACGCCAAATGGTTTAGCGTACTATGAAATGGTTCAGCGTACTTCAGCGTATTGTGAAATGGTTTAGCGTATTGTGAAATGTTGCAGCGTATTATGAAATGGTTCAGCGTATTATGAAATGGTTCAACGTATTGTGAAATGGTGCAGCGTGACGCCAAATGGTTTAGCGTACTGTGAAATGGTTTAGTGTTACATCAAATGATTCGCGCCGGAACCGCAAAAAATACAAATGTGAAATGGAACAACATGTAGTGAAATGGAACAGTCTGCTGGGGGCATCGCGCACATGGTAGCTTTTGGCGCTCACGTGGAGGGTCAGTCTCTTCGCTCCAAGCCGACAATACAGTTCGTTTCGATCGCGTGGTTCCTTACTGCTTTCAAAGGCGTTCATATTCAAGTAAGTTTGCTATCTCAAGTGTTTATTATTTGTCTTGAAAGCTATTTTCATATTGTAGGTTTGAGTTTATTGCAGGTCCGATGCGCTGTTGTATTCGGCTTTCTTGTTTGTCCGCTTCTCCTTGCAATTTTAACCCATTTTTAATATGTTTATCGGGTTTTCCAGCTAAGAGAAAGATCGGTGAAACAGACAAACAACTAAGAATAGAAACAGTACATCAAGGTCAGTCGATTACATCGACAAAACATTCGAATTTTCCGTCAAAATAATCCGTTCTGGACATTCCCGAAGAAATCTTATATTTAATCCTGACCTTGTAACACAATACCTCTTCGAACAAGTCACGTTTTTCTCTTTCTTACCGAATTCATCTTTAGCCTGGGCTGTACCACAACTGGAGAATTATTATATATCGTCATCGTTTAAAATTCCTACCTGTAAGCTTGCACATTTTAAAAAAGTACCATTTGCAATGAAAGATATATGAAAGAGGTACCTTTTCTGTATATTTATGTACTGTGAAGTGGTCACCATGAATCGTCACCAAATCGTCTAGTGAAATGATTTAACCTAACGACAAATGGTTTAGCGTATAAAGTGAAATGGTTTAGCGTATTGTGAAATGGTTTGGCGTATTGTAAAAAGGTTTAGCGTATTGTGAAATGGTTCAGCGTATTGTGAAATGGTTCAGCGTATTGTGAAATGATCTAGCGTATTGTAAAATAGTTCAGCGTTTTGCGGTTCCGGCGCGAATCATTTGATGTAACACTAAACCATTTCACAGTACGCTAAACCATTTGGCGTTACGCTACACCATTTCACAATACGTGGAACCATTTCATAATACGCTGAACCATTTCATAAAATAATTTTTGGTAGCGCTTGACATTTCTAAACAAACATCGAATACGTACTCTCAAAAGGTTTGAAAGAACCTTTCAGTGTAAATTTTGTGAAAATGTCTGACTGCCGGGCGCGGGCATTTAGCCCCTGATGAAGGTTAGTTTTGTCTAACCGAAATATCGGGCAAATATTATTAAAAGAAATCGAACGAATTTGCTGTCTGATCAGCCTTGCATGTTAAGGTTTTTTAAAAAAAAACATCCTGCCTTTCGTCACACAATACACACCAGCAGTGCCTTAACTCAAACACATGTTAATGAGAGACTGGTTTTTATGTATTGTTCCACATAAGAACGATAGCAAACTTAATGGTTCTGCGGCAGTAGCTCTTTCCCACACAGAATATCTTTGATGTCAAGAATAGAGGAGGAGCTGATGGTTAATAATTATAATTCATTATAAAAATAAAGAAAAGCCATTTGCGTCAAATAAATTTTAGGAAATGTTCGTGCTTAACCAATCAGAATAGCAGAAGACAATAGCGAATAATTTTGCTTCTTTGATGAAGTTCCCCAAATACAATTTCTTTTAAAAATTGTATGTTGTGCGATTGGGTCTCAAATTACTTGAAACCTTAAAAAAATTAGACAAAATGCACCTTGAACCTTAACTTTTTAGCGGTTTTTGAGTCTAGGCCAATGAGATCAGTAGTTGTAACAATGAAAAATCTTGACATTCCATCGTGTTTGACATTCCATTGCCGTTCAGCGCTATCCTTCTTATGCGGATTATTACTTAATACAAAATCAGCCTCTGCTAAAAAACATCTTCAAAGACCCTCCTATAATCTCGTACAATAGAGGAAAGTCACTTAAAGACATGCTTGTTAGAGCAAAAATGTAAACGCGAAAAATATCACATTGTGGCCACCCACAGAGAGGAGTCGTGCAGGCTTGTCAAACCCCCGGCTTTAAAGTAATTTGATACCTGACTTCCTGAGATAAAATAGCAATGAAACGATTATGCGTGAACGGAGAAGCAACATGTGCGTTTAGAATCACCATAGGTGTCATAAGTCAAGGTCAGTAATCAGTTCTTTTCTTCTTCAAAATCTCCGTAAAATTCTAAGGCCCGCTTCGCATGTGCCGAATCTATTGCAAATGAGCAAGAACAATAGATTTTGTTTATTTGCATTAGATTCGGCACATGTGAAGTTCGACGTTTGAACCGGGCCTGAGATGTTAATATGTCTTATATATTTATAAAGATCTACAAACGCGGATAAACGTAAACAGTTTTCCGATGCGTTGTGGCACACATCAAAGATGAAAATTGGACGATCCTAGCTTGTTTTTGAACCGGTTCTGCTCGACAGTTTTGACAGTTCTGGTCAGAATAAATTCTGTATCTTGATGATCCGTAATTTGCACCTACAATTTCACAGTTGAGAATAATTGAACCTCTCGAACTCCCCGTAATCTCGAACTCAAATCCATTTCCCTTCGGTGACCTTCGATTTGCCTTTTCAGTCTTTGTGATCAAGACAGTCACTTTATTTTGAATAGAAATCTTTTATATTTAGTTTATTAGCCCTCCATTGTGGATGAGGAGTAAATTTGAATTTGGATAACATTGGAAACCACACGTGTAACCAGGCCTTCTTACTTTAATAGCATCCAGGCTTTTTCTGGACTCGGGCTCACTCTGCACGGGCCACGATCCCGTTTCACGCACCCTTTTTTACGCAATTCACGCGTCACATATTCGTTAAATTCCTTAGTCTGGTTCCTTACTACGATATTAGTTCCTACATTTACGAATCACGTTTCCATTTTACTAACTTTCACGTTTCACGCACTGATTTTTCCCTGATGACACGTCACGTATAAACCCTTTGCCACCCTCTTTTTACTGAACTTATCATCACATGCACAAAGTTTATGTTTTGTCTCATCCATCCACATATACACTGCACATATAAATTGGCTGTTTAAAAACATTGGCAGTAAATCAATTTTAATCCCAAAATGAAAATCGTTGCAATATATTTTAGTTCTGTTTAAATATCAATAAATAAAGATAGTAAATATTTTTAACCTCGTACATCTTTCCCAAATTTCGATTGATAAGAAAATTCCCATTGTAATGCCATACAAGTCATTGCTCATGACTTTTATTAATTTGGTGGCTCGATCTAAGTCCTCTATGACTGCAATGTCTAACTCCACGATTAGACCTACAGGTATTTTCAATCTTTCTCTCAATGTTCTCTACCCTGCCAAGACCCATATCCAGTTGACTGGTGCGACTCGCATTTTGTCCTAGTATACTGAATAAACACATGCAGCAAGTCGCCTCGCCTTATCCCACCCCATGTAGCCACAAAGCCATTGTATACTCCATTTGTATGCTATACCTCATATAAATATGAAACAGACAATTTGTAAACAAGTTAAATTATATATATGTTATTGTAGTTAATTTTTTATCTCAGGTAATTTTTATTTTTCCATTATTTTTGGGTATGGTAATATATGCTAATGAATTTGAAACAAAGGAAAAACAAAAATTACCTGAAGTAAAAAATTAACTACAACATATACGACGCAACTGTCAGAAACAAAATACACCAGAAGACATACAGGTCAAACCCTTTCTGAAGTGATGCTACTTTTCCCGCCAAAAAAACATCAACTTCAATAGACCATTTAGCAGCTTTACACAAATTACCTATCACATCTTTACTATATTTACCTATCAAGGGCACCCAACTTTTCCAATTCTTCTTGTTGTTGTTTTTTATTAACCTTACGTTCTCACGCATTAACGAGATGGCTTTAAGAGCCCTTTGATTGTCCCAAAGACCAAGAAAGGTAGGCATTTGTTTAATTTTCTTTTAAAAAGCCAACAGTTAAGAGCAAATAAAAACTTTCCTCGCCCATGTGGCGTTTTTTAACACCAGCAAATATATGGGGTTGCGTATTTGTGACTTTTTCCTTTGTTTTCTACCGTTGTTCATGTTGTCTTGCACTCTATTACAAATATTTTATACCTTTCGTTGCTTTGTTTCAATCTTATGTCACCCATGAGTTACTCAACAACAGTCAAGCATACACTGTACCAAGGCCACTAGGATCCTTTCTAGATGATCGTAATGTATTTAACCTTTCCAATACTAAGTCCATTTTACTAGATAAAATGCGTTGTAAAGATTATTATGCTCTGTTCCAAGAAAAAACAGATGTTGTTCCCACATCTGTTAAATCTTGGTCCAAAACCTATCCAAACGTAGCGAACAAATGGAAGGAATTATTCCGTAATATATCTCGTTTGTCTGTAGATAATAAATTAAAATAATTTTCTTTTAAATTATTACATCGAATATTAGTGACAAAAAAGGAACTTAAAAGGTTTAAAATCGCGTCAGACGATCACTGTTTCTTCTGTAAACGCCCTGATTCCTTAGAACACGCGTTTCTGGAATGCTCTATTGCCACCAATTTCTACCGTGAATGTACACTATGGTTTAACAATGAACATAATACTGACTTTAACCTGTCCAGTCAACAAATGCTTTTCAAAGATTATAACCTGCCCCCAGAGACCAATCCATTACTAAGCCGCAAATTCGGAATCTTCACAGTACTAGTTCAAAAGTACTTTTATTCATGTAAAATGATTGAAAGGTTTCCTGAATTTAGTGAACTGAAACATAAAATTTTAACGCAATGGAATATTGAAAACTGTGAAACTGTCCTTGCACATTGCAGTACATAGTAACCGATAGAAAAGACCAAATGTTAAAACTAAATAAAACTGTATTTCTTCTATATTAACCTGTTGTATATATATAATATTTCTTTTTTTTCTTTCTTTTCTTTTTTTTTTTTTTCTATAAATATTGTATGTAAATTGTATTTAGTGTAGTGGAATGTGTCTTAATAAAGTATAAAAAAAAAATTTAAAAAAATTTAAAAAAAATACACTGTACCCCGAGCTGTGCAAAATCTTCATAGCGTGACTTTGTTGCTGTCACATGACACGAATCCTTTTCTGGATTTAGTGTTTCTTTAAAAAAACCGCAAATCTGAAGAATCCTTCCCTACAAATTCGTTTTTGGATTTAAATGTTTTGAGAAGCCCAGTTCAAAGATAAAGTACTAAATCATAAAGGTGTGTGCTAAGACGATTGTTGCTTTGTGATTTTTACCAAAAAAAAATTGAAAAATTCAGCACAAGCATGGCTGACAGTCGAATGGCTGACAAGAAAGCTTCATAAGTACCAAGTAGCTTACATGTATACATTTCCTGTTATTGTAAAAGTAAAAACATTGGAATAAGTTCTGAATGTTTGGGCTTATCAGTTCTCTGAAGAGCCATGCTGAAATTGCACTTATTGAAATTGAGTTTATTCGCTTTGTTGTGTTTTAGGATTGTGGTTGGAATCACATGCGCTTCGCTTCTGAAAGCGCCAACACTCTTTTAGAGTTATCAATATTAGATATCGCATTTTAGTAGTTCCATCGCGAATCCTGCAATCAGATTGACTGAGCTGTTTGCTGTCTATTCTGTGTTAGATAGCTGGAAGGGAAGAAGTTGCTGTTTTCGATGAAAAACGGAACATTTGCAGCTTTTATGAATTGAAATTCTGCCAAGCATTCATTTTCGTTGAATTCATCTAGATCCAGACTTTCTTCGTCTAGGAATCATGTGGCAAATCAAAATTTTGGGAGCTGTAAGACGGATACAGCAACAAGAAATCATCGTCATTAATCAAATCCATGTCGTACGAAAGTAGAATGAGGTCTATGGTGTCCTTGAATGAAGCTATTTTTGCAAACACAGCTTTGATAAGTTTGTTTACAATGTGGTTTTACGCGCCGTTGCCTTACCGCTAATTCTTAATCATTTGAGTTTGGCGGGTAAAATGCCGTTGTCACCTTAGTCCCTCTCGGCCGAAGTAGCCGTTGGTAGTAGCACCTCACTGTAGCATATCTTAAAGTCTCTATTAATTACGCATACACTCAATTGTGAAAGACAACAATCGCTAAAACAATAGGCCGCCTTTGGGAATAGCGCCATTATACAGTAAACTTTAAAAAGTCTTTTTTCTAAGCCTGCGCACGTGCAGTTAGAAAAAGTTTCAATACTCCTCTAAATAATTAAAATAACAGTGCATCCTACTTCCTTTCTTTAAAATTCACAACATCCTGCATCCTATCATCTCAGGTTTCAATGGGCAGTAGAAGTTTTCCTATTTTCCAAGAACGAGAAGGCGAATGGACATCACCTAGCACGTTCTTAATAGAGGGAATTCCGATTCACCAATTCTTTGCGCCAGACCCTGTGGCACTGCACGATTACATTGTGAATTTTGAGACGAGAGCCAGTGATGTTTTTGTTGTGAGCTATCCTAAGTCAGGTATGTAGAATACATTGGTTTGGGTGGGGGGGGGGGGGATAATTTTGTGGGTCGTGCATTGTGTTTAAACTTTGCAACATTGTGACTTTTTTGTACTACAGTAAAAACCCACGTATAAGAACCTAAAATTTAAGAACCTGTTAGGCTAAAAGTTTCATTTCAAACCCCCTTTTCATAAGAACCTATTAAGCCTAAAATTTTTAATAGGTTCTTATTTCACAAAAATGAAGGTACAGATGAAAATACAGAAAAAAATTTAGTCTAGGTTTAACCCATTGACACCTGAGGATTTTTACGTTTTTGAGTGATTTTCTGCATACACACGCCCCATAGGATTTCGTGACTTCATATTTGGAGTTACCATTGAAAGTGCTGCTGTTCTAAAACACTGAAGGCTCGAGTTTACTGGAAACGTCATTGTGACGTTGGCATTTTGCTTTGTTCGTTCTCAATAAAGACTTCAATATCATGTTTCTGCGATTTTTGGTAAGTTCACAGCCATTTTTCATCTTTAGTAGCTGCCTGATGAGCATCATTTAAGCTTGAAGGTAGTTCAGAGTCCACTTCTCAACGAAGCGAGTTAGGTGTTGTACTTTGTTTACGAATTTGGCTCGTTGCTCGTTGAACTGGAAAAATGGCCGCCTGGAAACGAAGTAGCTTTGGGACTCGACTCTGGATGAATTTCTCGACCTACCGCAGCATATTTTGTAAGTTGCGACCACAGGAGAACACAACAAGCGCGAAATTTCGGCGGTGGGTCAGAGTGGCTGTGGACTTAGTATATATATGAAAAGTGTGGAGGATGGAGTGAACGCTGTCGAAAAATCTTGTTATTTCCCAGCATGCAGTGCGGTGGTGATGTTGAAAATCGAGGCAAGGTGAGTATGCACTAGCCTAAGAAGCTGTAGCTCGGCCCGAGCAACGAATAAGAGCAAAAAAATTCACTGCTAAGGTAGGACTAGGACTGAATTTTTGAATTTTGCTGTAAATGTTGACTTTTGGGTTTGCCACGATGATTTGAATAAAAAAAACTAAAGGCAAAAACATGATTTTTGTTGTTTTTCTATGACGTTAAAAACGGTAATTTTTGTTATTGTCCAAATTCAAACGCTGATAATCATTCTGCAAAAATCGCTGACTTTTTTGTGTTTATTGGGTATCTCAATTTGAAAGACTTTCTAGTCAATGCTCACAACTGCTAGTTAAGGCAATGTTCGCACGATTGAGAAAGTTACAATTTTTTAAAGCAGTGGAGTCTTGTACGGGCGGTTACGGGCGGTTCAGGTGTCAATGGGTTAAGTCAGTAAGATTCAAAGAATGAACTAAAATGAAAACCATATCATGTCTGTGCCAATACTGGATTACACAATGCAATTGTATTAAGAATACAGTTCCTTGTGTCTCTCTCATTTTCGAAGTCACAGTTTTTGAAGCACATTGAAACTTCCTTGCATCTATGTCATGCATCAATGGCTTTCCATATCACATATGCCCTGTAGTAGGCCCCAATCAAATTAAGAACATATTTAAGAACCTAACTAGTCTAAAATCCCACTAAATACCATTTCTATAAGAACCTTTTTCGGCTAAGTTGGAAAAATCTAGGTTCTTATATGTGGGTTTCTACTGTATGAATGCCGGGGGGGTACTCACGTTAATTTAGGTTAGGGTGTATGCTGTGAAGGTTCTTTAACCCTGACCCTATCAAGAGTAAAAAGTTAAAAATTGATACCCTTTTTAAGCCCCAAAACCGAAAAATGACACCCTTGTAAGGGAAAGGCGATAACTCATAATTGTGTGTACAGGTCGTAATTGCTTCGTTAAAGTGCCTATAACCCTTAAATACATATTTTCAGAATCAACTCTACGCACATTGGATAGTTAAATGGTGAAATATTCCTTATTTTGAACGTCGCGTTATTGAGTTATAGAGATTTGAATTTACAAAATGCTAATTAGATGACATCAACCCTGGAATCATTTATTATACAACTACTTGTTTTCACCTCCAAGTAATATTATATACGAATCAATTGACTATCCATTGTAAATTGGCGTAGAAATAATGAAAGTCCCGGGTTGACGTCATCTAATTAGCATTTTGTAAATTCAAATCTCTATAACTCACAAACGTGACGTTCAAAACAAGAAATATTCTACCATTCAACTATTTAATGTACATAGAGTTGATTCTGAAAATAACTTTCTAGGGGTGATAGGCACTTTAATACTTTAACAAGCAGTTTAGTTTTAAAAGACTATATCTTTTTCATTAATCTGGGCAGTTGAGGCGTTTTAGGGTACTGCAATTTACATGTAGCTAATACAATTTAAAGGAACACGCTATCTAAGGATCACAATACCAAAAAGGATGCCCCATGTAAGGACCGAGCACCTCGACTCAAAAACCATACCCTCTGGGGCGGCACATACCTATATACATATGTAGCTTATATATAGGAGTACCCCCCCCCCCCCCCCCCCCCACTGAGTATAACTGCAGTTTTTGTATGGTAAAAAATGTCATATTGTCTCCACCTCGTCCTACTGTGTAAGGTGTATACTGTATTTACTCGAAAAAGCACCACAATGTTTTTTACTGAAAAAAGAAAGAAAGAAAGAAAGAAAAAAAAAAAAAAAAAGAAAGAAAGAAAGACAAAAAAGAAAGAAAGAAAGAAAGGAAGGAAGAAAGGGAAAGAAAAATTATTCATTCCACAATAGGCCACTTCGAAAAATACTATATAATATTTAAAGTGCAGATTTGGGTGGTGCTTGATGTAAGCCTGATTTTTCCAATTTCTTTTGTTTTCAGCACAAACTGTACATGCTATGCTTCAACTTCTTGGTAATTTGCATACGGTGCACATTTGTATATGAACACACAATGCTACGTAGCGTTCCTACATGTACTCCCTAATGAATTCCATTGTGCCATTCTAACAAAGAAGACTTGAATAATTACACCCCGGTGCGGCTCAGCCTGCACATAAAAGATTATTATCATGGTATTTTTCGAAATTGGCCATTGGTTGGAAGTGAAACATAACGTTTTTCATTTTTACTTCAACACTTTGAATAATCGCCACTGTTGAACTCAAATGCATTTGAAAAAAATGCTGTGTTCTTAATGAGGGGTGTGGCTCTTATTCGAGGGCAGCGCTTATTAACATTCTTTGGTTATATGTGGCACTGATTCAGCGGCGGCACTTTTCCGAGTAAGTACAATATGCTTTACTGAGTTTTATAAAATGTTGGGGAATGCATCCGCTAATTATTTGGTCAGATCCAGTTCATTTTTATAGCTGACCATAATGTATGGGCCCTTAGTCACACCCGTGCATTATGGAGTTTCAGCTGGAGTTTAATGTAATAATTTAAGAAATGCTGAGTTGCGATTGGCCAGGTCGAGTTCATATATACCCTAGGTCCCCAGTGTCAGCACCTGCACTATGGGACTTATAGGAAAGAAAAAAGTAGACTTGCTCCTGGTGCATCGTTGAGTTATATAAACACTTGAGAATTTTAAACGACCCTTGAGAAGTGTGTGGAGCACTTATCTTATGTTTTTTTTTTTACAAACTGTTAACAGTACACCTTGGACGATTCTTACAAGGCAGATCAAGTCAGATCTCGTGTGATTGCGCAATAATTATTTTTGAAAAAAATTGGCACCAGAGAGAACTTCTCGCCACCTTAACTCAATAACCCATTCACTAAGACTCTCACATTTACTCCACTGAGAAATTGAACTTGCATCATTCTTTTAAGGGACAACCTGGATACAGGAAATTCTGTGGCAACTGTATAACAATGGGGAAAATAGCTCAAGAAAGATTTACGAGAGAGTTCCAATGTTGGAACGTGGAACTAGCCCCGATCGGCCTGATGTCAGAGCTCTTCCCAGTCCCCGCCTCCTCCATACACACCTAACATATAATTTCATACCTAAAGGACATTGCAATGATACCAGGTGCAGGTATATTTACATTGCACGAAATCCAAAGGACGTTGCTGTATCGTTTTATGAATTTATGAACAAGTATGGTTCAACTGCAGGATATTATGGCCCATGGGAGTTTTTTGTGAAGCTGTTTGTAGAAGGAAAAGGTGAGAAAGGGTGGGTCTATTTCTCAAATGTGCATACAGTGGATGAGATCTACAGTGAACACTAACCGGCCCTTACCCTAACAAGCACCTCTTAAAAATGGACAAATTATGGTTCAGATCTTTTAATTCCCTGAAAGATGGATATCATTATATTGCACATGTACTTCTATTCAGTTTGTCTCAAGTCACGGATGCTCTAGACAAGCTTAATATAGTTTACTTTGATGACATGACTGCATGAGTTTAACATCTACCATATTTATCACCACGCAAGAATCTCAACATTCAGACTGATTTAATCATAGCGGTATTCAAGACGTGTACGCTTGTTTGTAAACTGCAATGTAATTAAAATGGTAGATATGTGTTCGCTTGCCTGTTGTTTCGAAGCCAAGTGGATGTGAGATGCATACACTGCTCGCTGTTCTTTTGCAGTCAGTTGAGCCCCTGGCCCCAGCTCCGCAGCTGAAACAAAACAAAAAACAAACTTGACTAACCAGAGAGGGACTGCTAGCAGTGTAGTCGCGTAGAGTTGACCGTTGCAATATTTCACAATGCTTCTTCGTGTCTCAACGCTGTTTATTTTAATGCTATCACGCGGCTCTCATTATTATTTTGACATTTCATATGGCGGACGACTGAAGAGGCTCGAAGAGCGAAATATATATCAAACTACTGCGTTTTTTGTGTTTAGATTGTTTTTTAAGTGCGTCGAATATGTATATTAAAAAGACGTGAATTCTTGTTCTTCTCGGTTCACTGTTGGTTATTACTTTATTAACATTTTTACATCGTATCGCAAAATGCATCTCACAACGACGACCGTTTCACTTGGCTCCGCAAAGATTTAAAAAAACATCAGTCAAGTTAACATCTACCATTTTAATTCCATTTGCAGTTTACAAATAAGCGTATTCAGTTTACGAATATGATAAGCGTGTGGGTTTGTGCCTGAACAAAAGGTCACAACAAATTTAACGCATTACGTCATCCAGTTGTCTCGTTTCACACAATGCAATTTATATCACGCTAAGATGTTTTCATCATTTTCAAATCAAAATTTGCTTTATTTGAAGTTTTACAAATGACTCCCGAGTTGGCTCATAGGAGACTTTAACTCTTTCTATCGTCATATATGACGTTCTCAACATTACTGATTCGACCAGTATGCAGGACTTGTGTCATATGGCTGACATGACCAAACTCACCATGAGTATCCGAGTATCTCAGTGGTTAAAGTATCTGAACTGTGTACAGGTCATGGTTTTGACTCCCATCGGGCACTAGCTGAGAGTTTTTTTGTAGACCCACATGCTCATGACAGACTGAATGGAATTTACTTTCATGACATAACAGAGCTTTATATATCTACCATCTTTTTCTTTGGTTCTTTTCTGTTAATGATGTACGTTTTTTGATTGTGTGTATACACCTAATTGGAGAAACGTCAGGAAAAAGCAGAAACCATAAACGATACAACACAATGGAATTCTAGGAACAAGGCAAATAAGGTTCGCTAACATTCCATTTTATGATGTTTAAGATTTATTCCTTGCCAAAAGTTTTTCAGAGGATGATTTGGAACATACTTTATTATAATAATGTACAATTTATCTGAGAACACAATGATATTTTTCCGTTTACCAGAAAACCATTTGGTCGTATCGTTCATGGTTTCTACTTTTTACCCGACGACGTTTTTTCAATCATGTGTTTATACAACATACTTTTTTAATATCATACAGAGCCTTTTAAAAGCGGCTCTGTATTTTGATCACTCTTAGAGGTACATGGGATGTAACTTTTAGTAACTGTGGTTTTTGGTTTGCAGTGTCCTATGGTCTGTGGAATGATCATGTGCTTGAATGGTGGAAACATATGGGCGATTCTAACGTATTATTCCTGAAGTACGAGGACTTGAAAAAGGTGATCAGTTTTGCCAACAGCATTTTAACTTTTTTTATTGCCTTTTTCATGATATTTTTCTATTTTGGCTGTTTCGGGATGGTAGCAACCTGAGTGGTTACTGAATAACTGTCATAACTGATCGTTTTACACAGCAAAGTAACAAAGATGCCAAACAAGTGCAATGAAGCCATTTCATTTTTCGCCCAAAAAGGACACAAAAAAGACATTAATAAATTGAAAAAAAAATTAACTTATGCCATCCCATATTTACAAGCTTTTTACGCAATAATAGACCTGTCTCCAGATGAACACCAGCCGAAAAAACAAACGGGTGACAACTGGCAAGGACATCCCATATCCTGACCCGGGATTTTTTATTGCTGCATTGTCAAGGTTCTTTGCTGAAGCACATTTGAACAGTCAAAAGTAAAATAAAGTCAATCTCACCATATATGTTTTGTATTACCGTCCTTGAGGCTGAAAACAGCGAATTTTGGTGATTTGAATTGTTTGGCTTTGGTATTACCATATGCCCAGTAAACGACCAACATAAAACATTTCAAATCGCCCAAATTCGCCGTTTTCAGCTGCAAGGACGACAATACAATACATTTTAAAAGTTAATATCATGTTTACATTAAATTTAGGTGTAAAATATTAATATTCATCGTAGCATTTTACGATAATGATGCAAACCTTTTGGTATTCCCATACATTTCTTTTCAATTTTTAAAATGCAAATGGTCACACAGTTTGTGTGGACACCCTGTGGTTTCTATTGAAAGTGGTGGAAGTGAGTAATCGTCTGGCTACGCCCGGTGTAGAGGAAAAACAGAATGTAAATGTACTTTTCCTGTAACTGTTCTGTTAAACACTATTTTTACTTTCAGGAGGTCGCTAAATTCGGGGATGGCTATTGATTGATTGATTGATTGATTGATTTCTCTCTAGGATTTATCAAGCAGTGTTCGTTTAATTGCGGAGTTCCTTGAAAGGCCAGTAACAGAAGACATCATAAACCGAGTAGCTGAACAGTGTAGCTTTAAAGGAATGATGAGGAATGCATCAAACTACTGGTTGCATAACACTGCAGATGGACCTAAACTTTTACGTAAAGGAGAGATTGGTGACTGGAGGAATTACTTCACCCCAGACCTTAACGAGAGGTTTAAAAACGTGGTTATGAACAAGCTGAAAGGAACTGGACTCGAATTTGACTTTGGAAATTGAAAAAAAAAAGTTCTTTACAGTTAGACAAAACCTAAGGGTAGTAGAATTTGGCATCAATGCCCTGGTTGAATCCCCTAGTAAATAATATAATAATAATAATTTAGTAATTTATATGGCGCATTACTATAAGAATAATCTAATGCGCCTAACAATATATGAGAAAATTAAAAATAAAAACTGTCACTTAACTCGTAAAATTTGATAAAATGATTACGATAAAAATATACTATAAAATTAGATTAATTAAATAAAAGTAGCACTAATGTTAAAAATAAGCCTGATTAAAAAGATGTGTTTTCAGTTTCTGCTTAAAATTTGATATTATGTTAATATCTCTAATATCACGTGGCAGCGCATTCCAGAGCTTTGGTGCTGCCACAAAGAAAGATCGGTCCCCAAGCGTCACTCTAGTCCGGTGTGATGGTCTTGCTAGCAGAGTGCCGCCAGAGGACCGTAGGCTATAGCATCCCTCCCGTTTGCGTGATATAAATTTCTAGGGGATATGTTACTCATGTCCTTGCAGAATTTTACTCTTGCGCACCCCTTTCAAGTTCTGATTAAAACGATTGCAGTTCTAAATGTTTCACTTTATTCTACATAAACCAGTTTAGTACATAACTGGTATTCAGCCTTGGCAACTATTCGTTGTCTTGAAAGTAATGCGATTCAGTCCAGACCCTCTTTACACGAACCAGGGTCAACCCTTCTTCATACAAACGTCTGCAAATGTTAACACGAACCAGCCGTCGGATCTGGGTTGTCCGCCTCGCTGGGTGGAATTTTGACAGTTTGAAGGAGGCTTTTTCACATGTAAACACGGGTTCGCTTATCACAGGGTCGTGTGAACCAATGTAGAAATGGTGGCTAAGGCATGACGCCGGGTTGGCATTCTCGTGCCAGTAACACTGGCATGCGCAAAAGACTAAGCCACGGTCATTAACACGGTTGTGCCTAAATCATACCGTCCAGAAGGACGTCGGACACCTCATTGAGACTTATATAACGTAATGTCGTAAAAAAGAAAATCTAAAATCCCCACTCAGGATTGAACCTGTGACCTCAGCTAGGCTTAGACTTACATAGCCTACCGTATCATTGTACCACCTAGCTTCTCGGGTTGCTTAGTCCTAAATTTAACTATATAAACTGCTGACCCTGACCCCAACTGAAAGATAACCAGTTACGCCGTTATGTAAGTCTCAATAAGGTGTCTGACGTCCTTCTGGACGGTATGATTTGGGGTATATGATCCATGGAAGTCTCCACGTAGTCGTCCTATCATATAGTCTCCCATATAGTCTTCCATGTTCAACCATATACGGTGATATACAGCCATATATAACCGTATACAGCCATATACAACCGTATACAGCCATATACAACTATATTCAGCCGTATACAGCCATATACAACTATATTCAGCCTTATTCAGCCATATACAGCTATATACAACCGTATACAGCCATATTCAGACATATGCAACCGTATATAACCATATACAACCGTATACAGCCATATGCAACCGTATACAACCATATACAACTATATACAACCGTATACAGCCATATTCAGCCATATGCAACCGTATACAACCATATACAACCGTATACAGCCATATACAACCATAAGAATTTAGTTTTATCGACTGAGTCGATAAGGTAAATTGACCACCGTAAAAAGATTCAAATAGCTGACGTTTCGAGCGCTAGCCCTTCGTCGGAGCGAATCAAGGAATTGTGGGTAGTGTGTGGTTTTATATAGTAAGCGGTGGAGCTACGCTATTGGTGGAAATTTGGTGACGTGAAAAACAAATGTAGATTAGTTGAATGAAAAGCGTTCGTTGATTCCGTGGGGTTTGAGAGTGCCGATTTGAAAGATGATTTTTTGTTCTAGGTTTTTACGGCTTTCTGTGTTACCCTGGTGTAGGGAAAGGCCGCAGATTGTCATGTGTTGTTTAGAATGGTTAGTAAGATTAAAATGGCGCGCGACTGGTTTGGATGCGTCTTTGTCATTTTTTTCAACGTCTCGGAGATGTTCACGAAAACGGTCGCCCAGTCTTCTCCCTGTTTCGCCAATGTATATCTTTTTGCAAAAAGTACATGTTATGCAGTAGATAACATTTACGGAGGTGCATGTAAAACGATCAGTGATTTTAATAGATCGTTTGGGTCCTGTTATTTTGTCCGCGTTGTGAATGAAAGGACAAGTGTTACATCGTGTGCGTGTGCATTTGAAAGTTCCCGGTACATCGTCAGATTTCAGTGCGCTCGTAACTAGAAAGTTGCCAATGTTTTTGTCACGTTTGAATGAAATTAGTGGGGGTTGTGAAAAAATCTATTAAAATCTATTAAAATCTATTAAAATCACTGATCGTTTTACATGCACCTCCGTAAATGTTATCTACTGCATAACATGTACTTTTTGCAAAAAGATATACATTGGCGAAACAGGGAGAAGACTGGGCGACCGTTTTCGTGAACATCTCCGAGACGTTGAAAAAAATGACAAAGACGCATCCAAACCAGTCGCGCGCCATTTTAATCTTACTAACCATTCTAAACAACACATGACAATCTGCGGCCTTTCCCTACACCAGGGTAACACAGAAAGCCGTAAAAACCTAGAACAAAAAATCATCTTTCAAATCGGCACTCTCAAACCCCACGGAATCAACGAACGCTTTTCATTCAACTAATCTACATTTGTTTTTCACGTCACCAAATTTCCACCAATAGCGTAGCTCCACCGCTTACTATATAAAACCACACACTACCCACAATTCCTTGATTCGCTCCGACGAAGGGCTAGCGCTCGAAACGTCAGCTATTTGAATCTTTTTACGGTGGTCAATTTACCTTATCGACTCAGTCGATAAAACTAAATTCTCGTGTTTCATCCCCCCACCGACGCAGCACCACAGTTTCTCTAGAAACTAACCCCATTCATATACAACCATATACAGCCATATACAACCGTATACAACCATATACAACTATATACAACCGTATACAACCATATACAACCGTATACAGCCATATACAACCGTATACAACCATATACAGCCATATACAACCGTATACAACCGTATACAACCATATACAACTATATACAACCGTATACAGCCATATTCAGCCATATGCAACCGTATACAACCGTATACAGCCATATACAACCATATACAGCCATATACAACCATATACATCCATATACAACTATATACAGCCGTATACAGCCATATACAACCGTATTCAGGCCTATTCAGCCATATACAACCATATACAGCCATATACAACCGTATACAGCCATATTCAGGCCTATTCAGCCATATACAACCATATACAACAGTATACAGCCATATACAACCATATTCAGCCATATACAACTATATACAACTATATACAGCCGTATACAGCCATATACAGCCATATTCAGGCCTATTCAGCCATATACAACCATATACAACCATATACAACCATATACAACCATATATAACCATATACAGCCATATACAACCATATACAACTATATACAGCCATATACAACCATATACAGCCGTATACAGCCATATACAACCATATACAACCGTACAGCCATATACAACCATATTCAGCCATATACAACCATATACAACTATATACAGCCGTATACAGCCATATACAGGCATATTCAGGCCTATTCAGCCATATACAACCATAAACAGCCATATACAGCCATATACAACCATATACAGCCATATTCAGGCCTATTCAGCCATATACAACCATATACAACCATATACAGCCATATACAACCGTATACAACCATATACAGCCGTATACAACCATATACAGCCATATACAGCCATATACAGCCATATACAACCATATACAACCATATATAACCATATACAGCCATATACAACCATATACAACTATATACAGCCATATACAACCATATACAACTATATACAGCCATATACAACCATATACAGCCGTATACAGTCATATACAACCATATACAGCCATATACAACCATATTCAGCCATATACAACCATATACAACTATATACAGTCGTATACAGCCATATACAGGCATATTCAGGCCTATTCAGCCATATACAACCATAAACAGCCATATACAGCCATATACAACCGTATACAGCCACATTCAGACCTATTCAGCCATATACAACCTTATACAACCATATACAGCCATATACAACCGTATACAACCATATACAGCCGTATACAACCATATACAGCCATATACAGCCATATACAACCATATACAACCATATATAACCATATACAGCCATATACAACCATATACAACTATATACAGCCATATACAACCATATACAACTATATACAGCCATATACAACCATATACAGCCGTATACAGTCATATACAACCATATACAGCCATATACAACCATTTCAGCCATATACAACCATATACAATTATATACAGCCGTATACAGCCATATACAGGCATATTCAGGCCTATTCAGCCATATACAACCATAAACAGCCATATACAGCCATATACAACCGTATACAGCCATATTCAGGCCTATTCAGCCATATACAGCCATATACAACCATATACAACCATATACAGCCATATACAACCGTATACAACCATATACAGCCGTATACAACCATATACAGCCATATCCCGGGGGGGGTACTTCCTAGTAATGGGCTAATGGGGATGTGCCGCTGGATGGGGTCGCATTTTCACGACTGGATTGACTATAATGGGATTGCATTTTCAGTAGAGTTACTAGAATGGGGTCGCATAATTGTCCGGATTTTTTGGGGTACGAAAATTCTGGCAAGTATTTTTTTTGGGTAGTTTTAGTTTAGCAGGGATTACAAAAAATGGGAAGATTCGCGGACAGGACAGAATATGTAACTGTCGTAGCCGCATTAGCCACAAGACAAGAGACAAATCAGTTTTCACAAGAGATCATGACATATAGTGGCTAGAAATTTTTTTACGGTTAACTTTTGTACTTCTAAGGCTTTAAATATTTCAGTTGCTACGCCTAACGACTAAAATTTGGCTAGCTAACGTTTTACGGTTAACGCCATTGAAACTCTCCATTGAGGCCTCCGTAGGTGGATACAGCTCACTTAGGTTTAGTTGGAGGTTTTTTAAAACACAACTAAGGAGTTGTTTAGCTTTCTTCGTACCAGATTTCGTGCTTTTTAAAATGATGAAACAGTAGAATTTTCGCGTACAATTTGATTACGTCTTTAAAACATGTTCCTCGAGTCTTGCTTTTTTGAAAATACTGTTGATAAGTACTGAGATAAATCAGTATTACCAATTGGGAGCATGAATTACAATGTTCCAGTTACAGAAGAATCTAGCACTTCACCTATTTATGACGGAACGCTTGTAAATAATTTCGGTAAACAAATGTACCAGAAGGTTTGTAGGTGAAGAGTAATAAAAGTCTTCTACATTTAATAAATGTGTCAATTCATTTGAGGATGACCTACTGTAGACTGAAAGGGTTCCGAACTCGAGGTTGATTGCTAAACAGAAAGTGACTAAGTTGAGATTGCGAAATTTACATTTACTCAAAAGTGACTAAGATGGGGTCTATAATTGGCCACAGAATAGACTATAATGGGGTAGGGGCTCTGAGAGGCCAGCGGCACATACCCAGCAAAAGTTGACCCAAGTACCCCCCCCCGGGAGCCATATACAGCCATATTCAGGCCTATTCAGCCATATACAACCATATACAGCCATATACAACCATATACAACCATATACAGCCATATACAACCATATACAACCATATACAGCCGTATACGACCATATACTGCCATATTCAGCCATATTCAACCGTATACAGCCATATACAACCATATACAGTCATATACAACAGTATACAGCCATATACAACCATATTCAGCCATATACAACCATATACAACCATAAACAACCATATACAGCCATATACAGCCATGTACAACCGTATACAGCCATACACAACCATATACAACCATATACAGCCATATACAACCGTATACAGCCATAAACAACCATATTCAGCCATATACAACCATATACAACTATATACAGCCGTATACAGCCAATTACAACCATATACAGCCATATACAACAATATACAGCCATATTCAGCCCTATACAACCATATACAACCATATACAACCATATACAGCCATATACAACCATATACAACCGTATACAGTCATATACAGCCATATTCAGGCCTATTCAGCCATATACAACCATATACAACCAAAGTCAGCCCTTTTCAACCATTACGGCCATATTCAGCCCTATGCAACCATATACAACCATATACAACCATACACAGCCATATACAGCCCAGATAAAGCGATTCTTAGGCCTAAGCTTGATTCACTCTCAAGTTAAGCTGTGTTCCCAATTACGATTGAAGTATAATTATGGCAATCATAGTCCATTTAATTTCTCTCAGTTATGTTGTTTTTTTTTGTTCATAACTGATCAAGGATATGAACAAATCAAAGATCGGAACCGAAACAATTTAATGGAGTATGACTTCAAACTATTATGATCGTGTGTGGCCACGGCTTTCGATGTTTCGATGTATTGAAATTGTCATGTGTTTCCCGGATCAGCGTTGTCAGTGTTGCCAGCGCTCAAAAATAAACAAGCGAGAATCTTTAACCATATAATAAATCCTTTATTGACCAAGCTTGTTCGGTCAAGATGGCTGGATATTGGTCTCGTTCTTTTTTTGCGTTTTTATGGACCGAGACGAAGTCAATAAACTTGGCCAATATCCAGCCATCTTGACCTCACGCTTGGTCAATAACGCATACCGTATTTATTCGATTAAGCGCCCAACCTTGAATAAGCGCCCACCTCTAATAAGCGCCCACCCTGTATGTAGGAAAATTTAATAAGCGCCCAGCCTCGAATAAGCGCCCACCCCAGAGAGTTCGCTAATTGTCCTTAGTGACAATGAGATTGAAATTGACTAAGTACTACTAAGAGACTTCCCCGAAGACCGAGTTTTCTTAGTATTTTAAAGAAACTTTTAATTAACAGTTAAAATTCTGCTTTGGTACATCTTCACGTTTTGTTATCATTTATTGTTTTGTTGCAAAATAAACTTACTACTTGTTGAAAATGGTGAAAATTGAATAAGCGCCCAGCCTCGAATAAGCGCCCACCTCGAATAAGCGCCCACTCTCAAGGCCCAAAAATTTAATAAGCGCCCAGGGCGCTTAATCGAATAAATACGGTATACATGGTTGTATGTGGCTGTATATGGCTGAATAGGTTGTATATGGCTGTATACGGTTGTATATGGCTGTATATGGCTGTATATGGCTGTATATGGCTGAATAGGGCTGAATAGGGCTGTGTACGGTTGTATATGGTTGTATATGGCTGCATATGGTTGTATAGGGCTGAATAGGGCTGTATAGGGCTGAATAGGGCTGTATACGGTTGTATATGGTTGTATATGACTGTATATGGCTGAATACGGCTGAATAGGGCTAAATATGGCTGTATATGGTTGTTTACGGTTGTATATGGCTGTATATGGTTGTATGTGGCTGTATATGGCTGAATATGGCTTAATAGGGCTGAATATGGCTGTATACGGTTGTATATGGTTGTATATGACTGTATATGGCTGAATACGGCTGAATAGGGCTAAATATGGCTGTATATGGTTGTTTACGGTTGTATATGGCTGTATATGGTTGTATGTGGCTGTATATGGCTGAATATGGCTTAATAGGGCTGAATATGGCTGTATATGGCTGTATACGGTTGTATATGGCTGTATATGGCTGTATACGGTTGTATATGGTTGTATATGGCTGAATACGGCTGAATACGGCTGTATTTGGCTGTATACGGTTGTATATGGCTGTATATGGCTGTATATGGCTGAATACGGCTGAATAGGGCTGAATACGGCTGAATAGGGATGAATATGGCTGTATACGGCTGAATAGGGCTGAATATGGCTGTATACGGTTGTATATAGCTGTATATGGTTGTATATGGCTGTATATGGCTGTATATGTTTGTATATGGTTGTATATGGCTGTATATGGCTGAATACGGCTGAATACGGCTGAATACGGCAGTATTTGGCTGTATACGGTTGTATATGGCTGTATATGGCTGTATATGGCTGTATATGGCTGTATATGGCTGAATACGGCTGAATAGGGCTGAATACGGCTGGATAGGGCTGAATATGGCTGTATATGGCTGTATATGAATATGGTTGTATACGGTTGTATATGGCTGTATATGGCTGTATACGGTTGTATATGGCTGTATATGGCTGAATACGGCTGAATAGGGCTGAATATGGCTGTATATGGCTGTATACGGTTGTATATAGCTGTATACGGTTGTATATGGCTGTATATGGTTGTATATGGCTGAATACGGCTGAATAGGGCTGAATATGGCTGTATATGGCTGTAAACGGTTGTATATGGTTGTATATGGCTGTATATGGCTGTATACGGTTGTATATGGTTGTATATGGCTGTATTTGGCTGTATACGGTTGTATATGGTTGTATATGACTGTATACGGTTGTATATGGCTGTATATGGCTGAATAGGGCTGAATATGGCTGAATATGGTTGTATACGGTTGTATACGGTTGTATATGGCTGTATATGGCTGAATAGGGCTGAATATGGTTGTATACGGTTGTATATGGTTGTATACGGTTGTATATGGTTGTATATGACTGTATATGGTTGTATATGGTTGTATATGGCTGAATAGGGCTGAATATGGTTGTATACGGTTGTAAACGGTTGTATATGGTTGTATATGGTTGTATATGACTGTATATGGTTGTATATGGTTGTATATGGCTGAATAGGGCTGAATATGGTTGTATACGGTTGTATACGGTTGTATATGGTTGTATATGGCTATATATGGTTGTATATGGTTGTATATGGCTATATATGGCTATATATGGTTGTATATGACTGTATATGATTGTATATGGGGGACTATATGGGAGACTATATGATAGGACGGCTATGTGGAGACTTCCATGGATTAAATACCTGATTTGGGCTTGACCCACTAATACGGCTACACGAGCGCCATTTTGTTTGCACAGGTGACGCGATTTTTTTATATTTTCGTTAATTGACAGATGACCTTGTTGCCCATAACGTTTTTCATTCACCATCTCGTCCCTTTCATGACATCAGAAAGCAGGTACAGACAGAGTTACCCTGAGAATCTCACGCGTGCGATAGTCAATTGAGGTGTACGTTTTAGGCTAAAATACACAGAAGCAATTATAGTAGTAATGTCCACTGAACTAAACCTATAGCACTCGATTTACAGCATTCGAAACAAAGGAACGGTTAAAAAAAATCAATTTATTTAAAAGTATTTAGCACGCGAGTGCTAATTGTGGACACTTTTCCAGATCTAATTGGAATTTGGAAGTGTTGGTTTTTGAGGAGAGGAGAAAACCGGAGTACCCGGAGAAAAACCTCTCGGCTGCTTACTACCATTTTCAGCGAAGTTTATCATTTGCGACGCGTAAGCTACATTCACGAAATTCGGATGGAAATGCTATAGTTATATGGAAAGTGTTTTGCTGAACTAGTTCAACAGCTAAACTGAGAAAGTTAAAACTGGTTTCCTGTAGACACTTGTATGGTGAAATTTTAGTTTTCGAACCAGTAGTCTCAAATATCAAAGATATCATCTACGTGATGAACTCAGTTCTTGTATTTATGCATGCGAATCTTGGCGTGTGACAACAACAACATTGTGTAGTCACTATAACACTGCGCAGTTAGGCTCTATTGTTCGGACTACGAGTTCGAGATTGAGTACGAGTACGACTTTTCAAACGTAGTTCGCATGTTCTAGATAACCATTTATGAGCACAATTTTATACCTAGAGGCTTCTGGTCAGCAACAGCAATTAGCGACAGCTCTGGGGATGTGTCTGGCTTAAAATTTGCAAGTCGTAGTCAATCTCGTCCTTGTATTCTAATCTTAAAGGGGAAGTATCACGGGAATTTTGATCTTTTTTGGTCAAAGCCATTTCACAATACCTTTACTTATTTACAAAGTAATACTAAAACACCAAGAGAGCGAAATTAACCAATTCTTTAAACAGGAACAAATCATGCTCTGTTCTAACCCATTTTGGAGACGAAAATGTGGAAACTTGAAAAAAATTAAACTAATTTTTTTCAAGTTGCAATTCATTGAGACCCAGTCCGGCAATGACTAGAGACACTCATCAGCAGTTTTGATATATTTTGTGGTCATTTATCACACCACTGGAGCTTTATTTTTCGGTTTCTGATCATACAATATCATTGTTTGCTTTTTAAAATGACACCAAATCCCCGTGATACTTCCCCTTTAAGTTCACTAATATCCCGTCTTTTCCCCTTCCATCCTCTCACGTGCTTCGTGCGCACTTCACGCTCGTGGCACCCCACGCCTGTTGTACAGGTTCTCGACGACTAACACCCGACTGACATGTCAACCGACACGTCGACCCTTTGTTACACATGATCAGATTTTCTAACACATTTAATGAAATTCGAACTCGTTGTTTCTTGTTGTGTATTTGCTCCTGTGAATCAACCAAATGGCAAACTGATCCTTACGGCAAAAAAAAAAAGCAAATAAAATGAAAGTGGAATATAATAGTGCCCAATGTTTCGCTTTGCAAGACAAAGCCATTTATAGCGCCAGCCCTGAAGAAGCTTTGCCTTGCAAAGCGAAATATTGGGCACTATTATATTCCACTTTTTATTTGCTTTTGTTTTTGTTTTTCTGCCGTAAGGATCAGTTTGCCGTAAGATTTGTTTTACTTCAAGTATTAATAATGATCTAAGTCTGGAAAAAAATCGTGCAGTCTATGTTATATTTGCTCCTGTGCTTGTTGTCAAATGCATTGTCCAAATTTGACCGCCAGTCAATCAAGATTTTTGGACAAAGCTAACGAGAATATTTGAATTGTTTGATCAATTATAAAGTAATTATCGCCCATTTCAATTAGCTGGTTTCACACGTTGTCAAGTAAGTTGTACGTTGTATAGTAAGTTGTCAAGTGCATGCAATCTAAATTGGAATGTGGGTGACAAGTAGGTTAAAGGAAGTTTATCTGGATTCATATTAGCGCTTACTCTTCTAGCTCAACAGTGCTTTTCAAACCATCAAGATACATCGAAATGCAATCAGGTAAGGTTCTTTTTATTCTTTTCGTTGTTTGTGCAAAAACAAGAGGAAAGGAGAAGAACATCGAAAAAATATATATATCAAACTAAAATTCAACAACAAGTATACCATCCATTGGTGTTACAAGCTTTTTGAAGTGGCTGTATGTATAAGCAGGCACAATAAAATGATTCACTTGACAATGTAAAAGAAATATAATTCAGTGTCCGCGTTAATTGATTTCATAAAAAAACTTACTAAACCAAATTCAGGAAAAAAAAATAAAAATTTTCTTCACGCAAAAATACGTTTCTATTCCTGATTGACATGGTTTAACCCTGGGAAAAAGTTCGGTTGAAGCTGGTTTTATCTATGGATGCGCAAAATAAAAATGAATTTCATATAAATTATTCAGCACTTTAATAACCCAGAAACTCCTACAGGGCATTGAATAATAGCAAAATATTACAGAGCAGTACGAACTTTGTTTCTCCTCAATAGCAGTTGTCAAGACACAAAAACATTCATCGATATGTAAGACAGCTTTATTTTCGGTTCGGCAACAGAATAGTACATTTCTGTTCTTTTAAAAATCTCAACAGTCGCGTTTGGAAAGTTATACCTTGAATGCGCATGCTTTTTATTCACAATTTTTTTTAAATTTTTTTTTCTTTTTATGAAATGCATTTAAGTAAAAACTCAATTGCGTACCATTGCGCTACAATATTGATATCCTTTAATGGAAACGACTGCAGGTATGTCTCCTTTCCTCATGGAGACTCGGGCAAGCAAAACACGTGATCTTTCGTGACAGTAGCCGCGATCCGCGGGCGGACAGAAGAAAACCATCGTGTAAAAGAGAAACAACTCGTACTAGTCTATAATGGATTAAGCATTTTCTATGTTATAAGATTCAGATGTGCAAGGTACGCAGGATTATCACTATCAAAATGAAGGTGATTGCGAGATTGAAAGTGCAAGATCATCAGCAGACATAAACCCCATCCTAGAGGACAAACAAGGTGAGATAATACTTGTTACGGCTTTTCGAATGACAGTTTTATCGTTTTTTTGGACGTATTAAGTATTTTAAAATTAAAAAAAAAAAAAACAGCGTTCCCCAGTTTTAAAACAAACCACTGGCCAAGCATAGTAAAGGAGGAGGACAAGAGGTTTTATGCTTGGAAAGCTAATCTCAAATCTGACCAAACAAAATGCAACGTTAGATAAAACGCAAACTTATGGGCAGAACAATGAGAAATTATCAACGACAAATCAAACACATACGTTTTAAATAAAAACGTTTAAATCCTTATAACTTTAAGTTTATTATATAAACAGTATTGGCCGATTGAACCGCCTCAACTGTTGCCCATGAGAACTTAATAACTTTGCTGTCAGTGACAGAAACCTTTTCCATAAGTTTTCTGCGTGTTTAAATGGACCCTTTTGGGGAGTCGGAAGTCGAGATTGGTCGTCGGAAATTCTGTTTCTATAAGGTTGTCCGAGGAAATAATTAAGCTTCTTAATAACCAACAACTAGATTTGAATTATTTTCGTAATTTCTCCTTACAAGTTCCAGTTTTGGGATTGGAAGGCTTAGTATTTTTTTTAATACATCATTTTGCTTCGCTAGGCACACAGGGTCCAGAGGAGTTCAGTTTGATCGTATAAACGTTCTATAAATCTTTGGGATTTCTCAACCTTTAACTTTTTCTTTGCATTCCACGCTAAGGAATGAGAAGAACGAATGTCCTTCCTCGTCC
Organism: Dendrophyllia cribrosa; assembly: GCA_024195265.1. Taxonomy (NCBI): domain Eukaryota; kingdom Metazoa; phylum Cnidaria; class Anthozoa; order Scleractinia; family Dendrophylliidae; genus Dendrophyllia; species Dendrophyllia cribrosa. The sequence goes on along the minus strand of JAJLRJ010000012.1, from coordinate 19,481,470 downwards.
TTCCAAGCAGAAAAAAAAAAAATCGAGATTTTTGTTTTTGGTTTCGTAACAAATTTGGCAACCTGCAGGAATTTTTCTAGGACTCTCTCCGTTGGTAGAATGATACTTTAAGGTGGCTCCAAGTAGTTTTTTTGGGTCACACTTCCCTTTTGAATGCGCTTATACATAATCTTACTTTAGTTCAATGAATCTGAATCATTTGATACCAGATGTTAGGCTTGGATGAAAGTTTTAAGTGATGCTCTTTTTATGCTAATCGGCGTTTCCATAGCAACGGTAAATAAACATGGCGAAAAACAGTTTTTCCTAATTATCTTTCGATTTTGAGGCTACCCGCGACAAGCGAATAAATGCGCTATAATGTACACAGTCTAGCACACTAAATGGGAAAATTTCAAACAAATTAAACTGTTCGATTTTGAATAAATCGCTGAAACATTTTTAACACGTGTTTTTTCATGTTTGAAATGTAAGCGGTCAAAACATTCCATAGGTTTTACAAATTATCATTAAATTACCACAGAAAGTTTCCTCAGACTTAAGTTATTACTCTCTACAAACAGCTCTGACTAACTCCTCGGCAATAAAGAGATCGAGCTTTTCATTCAAATGCAGTTTTGCTTGACGTTTTCACTCTTTTAAAACTACATTTGAATGAAAACCTCGATCTTTTTATTGCCGGCTTTTTGTCATGTGGCAAGTAAAATGAAGGCTGGCAGAGATAAGACGAGAAAATCGATTAACTTGTTAACTTCGGTTCAGAGTACATGTTCGGTTCCAACAATTCAACAGACTTATCGCTTTTGTGTTTTTACTTAACTGCGATCAGGCTATTTCCCGGGGTGGGAAAACAGTCTAATTGCAGATGATTAAATTTTCTTGTTTGCTGTTAATTGCTGCTGTTCTTCTTTTTATTCGCTACTAGCTTCACAAGCCAGTGTAAGTTTATGTTTTATTTTTATACTAAGAAAATTAGATGTTGCTCGCGATGATTTTAGCCGGACGACTATTATTTTTTTCTTAATGTCTCCGTTTCAGGCAATGTAACAGACTATACTGACAATGAACCCTCAGACTCACCATTCTCGACTGATGATCCTCGCTTGGAAGTCCAAAGCAAAAGGGGATTCAAAACCCCAACTACATTGAGTAGTCAAGCTTTAACAAAGGAAAATTCAGGTTTGCAACTTTAAAAAATATTATTACGCCTTCTTATTATTTAGATCTTACAAGAAAGTCGACTGAAGGGAAAGAATCAGTAAAATTTCGAATAAGTAATCACAAACCAGTGATTGAGATTGGTAGATATGATCAAATCACGAAGGATAATAGACTCTGTTCTACTCGTGGTCTATTCAAATTGAAGAATGATGAAATTCACTTCCTTTGCGACTGACTTAAATTCTCAACTCTTGGGGACGGGTTTTGAAGGAAAATAGAATATCAAGCAATTATCTCCTATACAAGCTACCATTTCCTTAGTTAATATTCGAATGACGAGGTTCATCTTATCATGCTTAGATTTCCGCAGTTATTCATTATAAAGTCAGACTGATGTATATGTAACTTAATTGTATTTTACATTATGTTATTTTTTTGTTAAGTTTTATGCTTTTGCATTACTGTACGAAATTATGGTCATGCAAATAAAGCTACTTGTTGCTGTTGATCCTTTACGGTTACAATCGATATATAAAACAAAACACTTTTGTATATACTACTTTAATCAGAAAAAGCGTTGTATGTTTTGGAAAAGAAACTCACTGATATTTTTTCAACGCAGCTGTAATAGATTCGGGAAGCGACGTTACGAGTCGATCTGTGTTAAGCAGCAAGAAATCCGGCAAAAGAGATACTTCAGAAGTCAGTTGTTCCCGACCTGCGACCATGGGTAAATGACAACAAGTTTACTTCTATAATTAAACATAGTTATAATAATCCTTATCGTCAACAATTAAACAACAATTCTACGGCTTGTTTTCTTGTCGTGTCGCTCAGCACTGCGCGAATGAGAACGCAAATAGTCAAGCGAAAGAAGTCAACTCCACCCGTTTGTCTTGTAATTTTGTCAAAGGCCCACCTTCACCCAAAATGCGGTGCGCGCCGTGATCACTTTCCGTGCTGAATTTCGTGTAACACGAAATTCACGCTTGAACACGTGCAACCAATCAGATCACTCGTATGAACCATGGAGTATTTCAAAACAAAAACAAACGACCGCAACGTCTTTTGGGTGAAGGTGGGCCTTTAAAGTAGATGATTTTGACAATTTTTGTAAGAAAATGTTTCAATCTAATCTGAAGACAGTGGCAAAGCTAAATTCATGTTAACAGGACTGGGAAACTTTTGATGATACTCTACATTTCTTCGAAAGAACCCAACGAATTGTTTCGGTGAAAAATCTGTTCGGAAGGCCTTAGTCATCTTAAAAAGTCGTAATTAATTTGACTAAAAACTAAAGTTTTCTTATAAGTAAAATGTCGCCTCAAAATTTCGTAACATCGTCATCAAAGCGTTTTGTTCCTTCTGTTGGTGGTTCCGACTTTCATAGACATTTTTTGTCCTGATCTCTCTCAGTTCGGAGAGAAAGAATTCGAACAACATTTACCACTCATTTTAGTCATCAACCGGTTGTGGTAAAGATAAGGGAAGTGGTCATAACAAGTATACTTGACGAGGACCCACCCTGTGTAGGGGTAGGGGGGTTACACAAGATACCACCTATCTGATGAGTATAATGTGCACAATTTTTTGGCCCAAAAATTAGAGATAAGAGTTTAATATTCTGTGTGCATGAAGCTTGCATTCCTAGTAAAATGACACAGGAAGATTTTTATCTTTCTCTCAGTTTCTACTCCTGATAGAATGGGGGCTATACCAACAAGACACCACCTTTTTAGGTGGGGGAGAGAGGGTACATAAAGAGACCACCGGTCTTTTTGTAAAATGGTGGGTCCTGTCCGAGTACAATAGTTTTGACCATTTCCCTAATTTAATTTGACATGAAAAATGGAACGTATACCGTTAGAAACGGTTTAACCAGGCTGTTATCGTCTTCATTTATATCGAACGGTTTCATTTGGATCATTTCGTTTTTTAGTTAACCAAAACACCGCCAGGTTTTGGCGTCTTTTTCGTTGAGACAACTTTCGCATTCATTATCAATTTAATTTTTTTATTCAGAAGGAATGTAAAATAAATAACAGTTTTTGCACTTAGTTTGTTCAAACTCGGTATGTCAGTCTTCGCCCCTCGATCTTGTTCTTCAAATATCCGTAGTTTTACACGGATTACAGGCAGAATGTTTCAATGCCAGCACTCAGGCGTAATATCCTCCACCGCACGCTGTAGATGATTTTACTGAAGCTAGAGTATGTTTGTATCTTATGTTTGCGGCGGCAAAATTAATTTCGTGAAGCCAATATGTATATGTAATCAGAATTAGGGACGGACCATTATCTTTCTGGAGGGGGGGATGAGAAATTTTCCCCTGCAAACAATTTTTTTAAATTTATACGCCTCTGCAATCAAGGGCACCTTCCTGCAAACATGTTTTTCAATTTTTTTTACAGTGCTATCTTCTCTGGTCCTAAAAATATTTATTCGAAAGCCAATTATTTTGGCTACATACGCCTTTTGTAATTAATAGTTTGTTGTTCCTTTATACATCACTCACCGTTTTAATTCCTACGCAGCTACTGGCGCAAATAAAGGCATACGACATGAAAATTAATATGCAAAGGGAGTAGCAGGCTTTTTCGCCGATTCCACAGTACCGAAGTCCTGGGCCCGGTTGTTCGAAAGCCGGTTAAATCCTAACCTCGGGTTAAATCGCTGTAACCTGAGGTTAAGTTTTAACCGCAGGTTAATTCTGTTGTTCAAAGACAGGTTAAGGCTAAACTCGTGTTAAACAGCGGGTTAAATTTAACCCTCCTAGCTAGGTGGGTTAAAAAACTAACCTCGGGTTAAATTTGACAAACATTCTATGATTTACGGCAACGAAACGTTTTCAAAAACAACAATAAATTCATGGAAGATGAATAAGGTCCTCACTATAGCTGGGTGACAACCTTCTTTTTGTATGACAGGTTGTAAAAGAGCGTTATAATGGCGAAATTGGCTCCAACGAACGCTGAACTCATCACTAATCAAAAACGATATGGTGGAAAAATCACGGTGAAAAATGACAAGCGAGCGGTACAGTCGTCAAATTGAAACTCCGACAGTTCTCCCTGGCTTAGTTTCTACCTTTTATGAGATAAATCGGGTTCTTAAAAATCCATGAAGAGCTTTTTTCACTTTTCAAACAATAGAGCAACGGTAGCAATTATTTTGAACTCTTCGGATCAGCAGAAAGTTTGCCTTTACTTGTTTGGGCTCCCTCCGTCTCCCCTAAAATTACAACCAAACTTCAAGAAAAACTTAACCGGCATAAAATCTAAGAAAAGGCCGGCAATTCAAGCTGTTCAGTATTCAGCCGGTATGAAGTTTTCTGTGTTATCGGAAAATATTTAACTTCAGAGGCCATCTTTGCGAAATTACTCCATGAAAAGCGAGAAAATAACAACTCGAAATGGCGCCGGCCGCTCCGAAACTATATTTTTTCGCCCTATGTACCAGCGTGCGAAACTGAAAGTAATTTTATGGTAAACACATTTTCGCAAAAATTTATATTGACTTTATTCCCTATTTTACGGGCTATTTTACGCCACTGCACTGATCCCAGCGTATCAGCACTGCAATATTAAACAACAAAAGAATTGTGTCCTTTTATTCTAATTTTCTATGAAATAACGAAGAAAAAATATACTTCAGTAAAAAAGCATGTTTTATTAATCCGCCTTTCTATGAAATGATACAAGTCTACTACATTTTTACAAATGTTTTCGGATAATATCCGAGAATCCAAGAAAACTGTCGCCACCGTGTAAAGTTTGAGAAATAAACAGCAGACAAGCGGCTTGTTGAAATGATAAACTCAAGATCAAACTAATTCCAGTAATTTTCTACTTACTTTTTCATTTTTGACTCCAATTAAATAACCTTCAAGATGTCAGTCTAGAGTTTTTTTCACGCAGATGGCCTCCACAACGCTAGTTAATATTTTCAAGTTGTTTGAAAATAAAGATGCACAAAACGTTCAGTTTCTTCCAGCCGTAAGAATACAAATCCGTGAATGTGAGCCGTTTTTCCTTCTTGCCTGTGATGCTTGACCTTGAAATCCTCGAAAAATTCTTCTCAGAAGAGCTACTATTCGGCTACAAATAGAGTTAACTTTAAATTCTACAATATTTTACTATTTTATACTCAAAACATTTTCAATGGATCGGGCGAAGCGGCTTCAAACTTTTTCAAAACAACTTCCAAAGAGTATTATGGGATGCTAACCATGGATTAGTGGCGGTTAACCCGAGGTTAACTAACCGGTCCTCTAACCGGGCTTTGAACAACGCCATTTCAACCTCGGGTTAGCAAACCCGCGGTTAAGAAATTTAACCTCCGGTTAGGCCTAACCGGAGGTTAGTTTAACCCTGCTTTCGAACAACCGGGCCCTGATCCTCTTTGACGTTGTTCCTACAGGCCATCATACTCGTACCACCCGCCGGCCTGTGGTACCAGCGGGGAAGGCAGGCACGTTGCTGATTTAAAATGATTTCCATCGCCATAGGTTACTCCAAATAACTTGTAAACATTTAGTGACCCATTAGCTTTGATGGTGATATCGTCAGGAAGACTACAGACTTCTGAAACTCGCCCATTTCTTGACAGAATTTCAAAGTTAAATGGCAAGGCAAGCGGCATTCCTTGAATGAAAACCCGTTGAGATTCCGCTTAAGCCCTGGCACAACGAAGAGCTTTTTGGCTGCTTTTTGCAAAAAGGCAAGGTGAAGGAGTTGTCTTGTGCAGCCAAATGGAAAGAGACATCATATGTATCGAAGCTATTTTCTGCTGTATTTGCTTTCGCATTACTGAGCAATATTTCAGTTTTGGAACTAATATTTTTTAATATTTTATCTGACTTCTCTGCAAACATTTTTTTTTACACATATGCAAACAAGTTATTTTGTCTTTTCAGGCCCTTCAAACAATTCGTTTCAATATTTCTCATCCTCCTCCCCCCACCCCCCACCCCCCCTCCCCCTCCCCCTCCAGAAAAATAATGGTCCGTCCGTTAAGCTAAGAAATATCGAGGAAGTTCGTTATGAACTGAAATAAAATGTTTTCTCAGCTGAACGGGAAAATATATAAATAAAGTTAAGGATGAATTACAAAACTTCTTTGTCGTTTCTATGGGTTGTTTCCAATTATTTAAAAGCAAAACACAAAGATTATTTCTAACATTAAAATTGTATTGTTTTAGTGATTGTGTTTTGGTTATCTTGTTTTGAATAATTTATTCATATTTGGCCAACCATAGCTATATCGAGTGGGTTCAATTATACTGCATATCATACAGCGATAACAGCAGAGAAATAGGGAAAGAAATTATCAGATGGCAGTAAATTGAAAAAGAAACGATACAAAAAGTCAGTAGAAGATCGGACGACATCTGAACGGGGTAAGATACATGTACCAGTTTTAAAGAAAAAGGTCTATTATCTAAGATTTGTTAACAATCTTCGTAACGAACGATTAAGCTAAAAAATCAGCAAGGTTTATGTTGCGAGCCAGGAACTTCAATTTAGAAATAAAATTCAAATATTTTTATGGATAGTGAATCCTTCGCTTTAGATGTAAAACTTGTTTAATAATGGAGATTGTAACTGAAGCCAATTTTCCCCGGCTCTTAGCAACAGAACTGAATATAATAACAAATCGCTAAAATTCTTATTTAGGTAAAGAATTTTTTAATGAAGGAAGAATTGTGACGAACATAGCGGCGCTTGAATATCACTATACGATAAAAGTGGGTTTTTCAGTATTTGTCTGATAAATTTCTTTTTCTGATTGTTTGTATTTCGATTTTTCAGCTCGTTAATGTTTTATGACTCGGTCCTGAACTCATTCGACTATATTGTAATCTCTTAAGAGGTTTACGGATATCCGGGTATAAAGTAGACATAATTGAAATAAAAAATTCAATGATTTACTCGGAGAACTAAGAAACAAGCTCTTGGAGAGTTCTTACAACAACATAAGGCTGAAGAGAAATGATCAAATGTTCTTCTAAAATCCTGTATGCTTGCTTGTTTGAACAGCACCTCAACAGCACGGTAACATTCTTTTGGCAGTTCGGCTCTCTTTCGTGTTCAGTTGATTAAGCACCCGGTATTAAACACCAGTAGTGACTGACACTTGTTTTATGTCGCTTGTTTTTGTCGGGGACGATGGAGATGGTCTTCATCCTTTCGGATAAAGTTGATTGATGAATTTCTTTTTTTAAAAAATTAATGATCGAAGTTTACGCAGTAATAAGCTGCGATCAGGCGCTCTATTTTTCAGAACGAAAGTCGACGGAGGCGCGGGGAGAGAAAAAAAAATCGAAATACCGAAAAAAGGGCGTCCGTTCGTAGGTTAGCGTAGTAAAGACAGGGACAACAATTGTAAACGGAAATCAGAATCAAAATGAGAGGCTTTGAGCAAGTGCTTGCCAGTTTGAAAATCGAGCCGTTGCTTGAATAAATAGCCAGTGTGAGCACGAGGGACAATGATTTCTAAGTGAGATTTTAGGCGCGCTCCAAGGACAATCACATTTTACTACTTTCGCCAGGACTTTGTCAATTTCTTCCGCAAAACATCGTTTTAATAAGCAAGTGATGCAGAAAAAGATGATCCGTTTATGTTTAGTGGCGATCTGCAGGGCTACCTCCATATTTGTGAAGTGCGTAAGTGCCAGGGGTTTTTGCACCATTTTGACACCGGGTCTCCTCCATGTTTATTCCAGGCTTTCACTTGTCTGATCAAAGTCTTCCTCGCCGGCGAATAGGCAGGAACGTTTTTAATAATCTTAATATACGGGTGGAAACTCTTACTACAGGCCAATAAAAAAAGTAAATAAACATTTTTTGGAGACATAATAAAGTTTGCGTTCTGCGTGCAACCCAAACAACGTTTTCAAATTTTTGTCTCCAGCATGTCTCTAGTATTAATATCATGAACAAGGTTTTTAAAAGTTTGGCTGCAACTTGCTAAGATCAGATAGCGGTCATAAATTGCTATTTGTGACATTTGTGGCTTCGAATTGCGGCTTTTGGGTGGAAACTCTTGGTGGAAACATATATCTTAAAGGGTTAAACACAGCATTTTGTTTGGTAAGCGAGGGTGTCTTTCTGGAAGGAATTTTCAATGTTTTTCAACGGTAAGTTGAAACAAGTTTTAAGAGAGATAAGAGATGTGGCAGAAGGTATTTCCCAGCCCAACGTTAGCCGGTCCGTGACAGTTTGAACAGTTAAGTCATTTTTTATTCATTATTATTTTAGGTAAAAAGAATACAAGGCAAAAAGGCCTCCACTTATTAACACGAAGGCAGAACAAAACACAGCAATCAGCAATGGATCGACTTTTATACGAAATAGCTGTGCGGACACAACACAAAGCGAAGACCCTCGAGTTTGAAGCCAAGAAATTGAGTGACACTGTGGATAGCTTAAGAGATGAGAACAGATCACTGAAAAGGCTTCAGACATCACAGAAAAGAGAGATTCACGAAAGACATGACTTTCTGGATATGGCAAATCTGTCACTCAAAGGATTTCGTAGAGATGTGAGGTTTAGCGAAGAGAACTGTGTTGATGCCCAGGTCACGCATAGGTGAGTATCTCTCAAAATACTCAAAAAGGTAGAACAGCCTTATGTGCAACACAGCACTGTAACAAAGAGCTGCTCAATTAATTTAGTTTCGCATGAAGTGAATGATTATACTACTTATTGTAATAATAATTAAAAAGTAATTAAAAACAAATCAAAAACAAAATAGAAATAAATCAAACCGGTCAAACTGGTGTGAGGAATAAATATGACATCATCTGCCGAAAATAACGAAAACCTTTCAAACCGGTTGGTAAACCTAAAAATAGACCATGAAATCATCATATTTAAATGAGATTCCACCGCATTTTATTCAAGAGATCAAAACAAAAGGCTATGACGTCACCCGCGTTAATGAATTCCTACCCCAGTTAATGAGATTCCTGCCCAAAAATACGGCTAATTTCATCCTTCAACTTGTTTATCTCAGGAAGAAAAACAAGAAAGTCATTCGGCTTGAAAATGAAAGCAAGAAACTCGCCAAATTAGTGGAACTTGGCTCCACACTTCCAAGCATGGAAGAACTGGAGCGGAGAATAGAAAAAGCAACAGGAGAACTTGAAAAGAAAGATGAAAAAATAGTGGTAAGTTTTTTTAAATATTTTTTATTAGTTTTTTTTTTAAATAACATACGTACTATACGTCCCACGTCCAATAGCTGTTATGCTAAGTACGGGGCAGGGAGTGGGGGATGGGGCTAAGCTTTGTCGTTGTTCTTTGTTTATTTATTTGTTTATTTGTTGATCTATAAGTTATTTAACGTCGGCTTAGCTTCCAGTTATTCGACGACCATTGTTTGGTTGTTTCACAGGAATTACAAATGAAACTTGAGGCGCAGGACGAAAGAATCAACCAGGAACAACAGAAGGAGAAAAGGCGCTTTGTTAAACTACAACATCAAGTAGGAGAAACTAATAAAGAATGTCAAGAGTTAACAAAGAGAATCAAGGTATAAATGAGCAAACTTTCCCTCCACTGACCGACTTTTACAGCATGTCAAGTACATCACATCAATGAAAATTAATGTTTTAAGTATATATTTAAGTATATGTTGTTGTTTTTTGCAGGCAGCTGAAAGAAAAATTACAAAGACTAATATATACAGCCGCAAGTTTGGGCCCTCTACCCAGGCCCTCCCCGCCATCACCTGGTATCCTCCTTCAGAAGAACAAACGCCGACTAATAAAGTACAAAAGTGGCTTAATAAACACACGGAGTAAAACTAATAACAGTATTAAGTGACAAAGTTAACGATGAATCATTTTTACGTACGAAATAACACACATAAAAAAGTACTACTGGTACTTCCAACTTTCTTTCTCGGTTTTTCTTATGAGCCCGGAAATCGAGACGAATTTTTCGTGTCTTCATATGGAACATTGTAGCCCCGTAACCAGGATGAAATTCTTGTATAACAGGTTAAATCGGTCTGATTCAAACCCTGCAGATGAAATATTTTCGCGCACGTACACAATTTAAAACTCGTGATTTTCTTCTCCGTAATTCTGAAAATTCTTACATATCAGTTTTGATAAAAAAAGACTAAAAGTAGGTCGAAATTCAACAAAAATGCATGCGTATTTGAAAGTATTTCATCCCGATATCCGGAGATCGTGGTTGTACAAACTGAGATCTTGGTAACCGTGCCAACAAAGGTGGTCCATTATCAACAAAGCTGGTTCATTATTAACAAAGCTGGTCCATTATTAACAAAGCTGATCCATTTTTAACAAAGCTGGTCCATTATTAACAAAGCTGGTCCATTATTAACAAAGCTATTCCATTATTAACAAAGCTGGTCCATTATTAACAAAGCTGGTCCATTATTAACAAAGCGAGTGTAATTTTTATCTAAATGCTAGAACTCGTTTTACGCTTTGCGTATTCACGAGTTAAAAAGGTTCGTGGACTTCAAAAAGTCGCTACAGTCTGTGCAATAGTCGTTGATGACATCCAAGTTTTACTCAGATCACGACAGCGTTAAGGTTTGTACAATGGCTCTGACATGGACAGACAAGCATTGTGTATTTGCACAGTCAGAGACGGGATAACTTGATACGGGATAACATTCACTTTGTTCGGCGGATTAACGACACAGGCGTGTCTCTGTGTGTTCTTGAGTGTGTCACGCAAAATTCGTTAAGGGGGAGGGGTGCGTGATCCGTTTAAAATAAACCATAAAACTTTCTTACGTAAGCGCATGAGTTAGGCTACATGTAGCCTCTTGTTTCGCTAAAATAAATTCACCTGGGCTAAAGGTAGAGTCGGTTACACGTACAAAGTGATACGAAGGCTTTTTCCATTTCAATGATTTTTTCATGTGCGACATCGCGCGTGGTTGGCAACACCCAAGATTTCATTGGTTGGTTTACCTGGGAAAAACCAATCGACTCTACTATTTAATAGATTTTTTACGTAGACACATTCGCTTAGCTGCGGTTACACATAACACTTTTGCCTGGGTAGAATTGCTTACCAACGAAAACTAAATATACATGGGCTTTCCTCCGTTTACCCGGGTTAAGTTGGTTACACGTGCCAAGGCTTTTAAAAGGTCCAGTTTTAGTCTGGTCAATCTAAACCTACACCTTGAACTAATTGCAACATGACATTTTTTTGCATCAAGTAACTCCTTGTGTGAAGCTATTCAACATTTTAAAAGTCCGCAAAAATCCGCGTTGAGGAAAGTGGTAAATTTCGCTATGTTCGAAATACTCATTTGCATAAATTCAAAATGGCTGCCTGTTATTTTTTTCTTGAAAAAATATATAGTAATATGGCATAGAAAGTGAAGCCAGAAATTAGAAAAACGCTGTTTTCGGACCTCCCTGTTTTCTGCAGTACAGTATTTCCTGAAACAATGACATCTTTTGGAAATTGTGTCATTTTATGATTTGTTTTTCTGCAAAATTAGACAAATAGGTAGAGAATTTTACTGAAAGTTCTACTTTTATTCACATAAGGTGTAAAATGACTGTTTTTTAACAAAACAGTAAAATCCGTGATGCAACACATACACTGTGCAGATTTTGCAGAAATCAGATATTAAGAAGCAAATGCCAATAGAAGGCACAACAAAGCGTAAGAAAAAGTTAGAATATAAGATAATTACTGGTCCTAAATATCCACATGTGTTTACAATATCGGCCTCCATCTTACTAATACTAACTACATTATTTACACCTGTTAGCCGCCACTTATACTTGATATAACTAGCTATCATAGCTCTTCATCGCTGTCATCTGAAGTCGGTGTGAGGTGTGAGTTGCTGCACGTGATCCCTTTGCATTCTCCACATGCAACTGAGCACGAAAGGCCGAATTTCCTGCAGCTACATTTCCGGCTTTCACATCCCCGCTTGCAAGAGCATCTCACCACCTTCAGAAGGTTTTCCGGAGCAGGAAGTAGTTCCGTTGTTTCTGCTTCCAACCTGTCGTCCACCTTACGCCATCCCCAGTCTTCTGGATTCACTTTATTTCCTTTTCCGATCCACACCTGCACTTGGTAATAGACTCTAGAACTGTGAAAACGCGCAGCGGCGCTAGTGGGAGGAAGGCTCTGAACCTGCACCGAAGTGTTGTTGGTGGCAACTTTCTCGCAAAAGCGCCTATATCGTAGGCTATCTAAACTTTCTTCAGGGCAGCCGTCATATAAGCAGCAAAGAGCCTTTTCTCCCGCAGCGATGATTTCTTCTTTAGTAGAACCTCCAGTGAAAATCTTTGCCACTTCTCTTAAGGTTGGGTCTGGTCCTCCACCATAACCATCAAACACAACAATTGCGTCGCTGTACTTTCGCTTGACGTAGTCAACATACTTGCTACTGATGGCATCGAAGGTTTCATGGCGTGTCCAACGATATTCGCTAAAGGAGCGACCCGCCGTCTATGATATATCTCGTTGTTACTATGTCCGGGATCCTCTCTTCGGCACCTGAACAAATATTCCAGACTTCATCTGCAAGTTGTGGCTTGTTTGCTTCTCGAAGCAGTCCGTTCGGCCCAAATAGCAATGATGGCTGAGTACATAACTCAAACTTGAATACATCTGCCATATTATCTGTTAAGCTCCGAGCAACTGTCAGACGTTGAAAGAGTAATTGTGGATCAATCTGGATTGTTTCGCCATCCACTTTTTCTGACTTCTTGACCCCCATGGTAATTAGCTGGTTTTTCTTCTTGAATGTGTATTCTGCAGCATTCTTTCCCACCATGGACAGAAGAACTCCCTCTGCCACTTCCTTCGCTTTATCTGCATTCACAGTGGTATCGGCCGTTACTCCAGTAGCAATATTCCGCATCTGGCGATCAGCGTCAAATGGATTTCGTTCCTGCAGAAATCCAAGCAGTGCACGGCTGTCAGAATCATCCTTTGCTTTCCTTGACGTAGTAATGTCTTTGTGCTTAGTTTTGAATTTGGAAAGAAAAACAAAAAAATATGGAAAATCTAAGATGAAGTGGCTTATTTAGTTGGCTTTTATTTCTTTGCATTTGTAGTTTGTTTCCATATGATATTTTTTTTTAGTTAGACATGTTTTATTATTTAAAACATTGTTTCAATGTTACTTCTGTACCTGTTGAAGGCCATTTCAAATTTATTCAAATGTTTCACAGGCGTTATTTATTGTTAATTTTACCATGGCGGCCATGTTGGATTTATGGTAATCAGTAAAACAGAAAAACAGCAATTCATCTATATTTTCCACGCGGATTTTTGCGGACTTTTGGTATGCTGTTTTTATGCATTAGCTGAACATTTTGCCGTAAAAATATTCCATGTTGCAATTAGTTCAAGGTTCGGCTATATTGTACGCTAGATTGACTAGACTATTTCTACGTCAGTGATTTTCCCGCTTGTGCATTTAAAAAGTAAATGATTTGAACCTTAATTGCATACAACAATTTGACAACTTGCGTTTTCATTAACGTGAAAATTACATCGAGAGTGTAGTTGTTGGTAAACCAACTATGTGGGCTTTTACCTGGGAAAAGTTATAGTTTCCTATGGCGTGACAATAAAAATTTATCTAGATAAAAACGCGGGTATACGTAGAAAACCACTTTACTTCGGAATCGTTCCAGGGGGATTTTTTGCATGCGTGACCGTGAGAATTTACCTCTCTCCTGACAATCCTGGCCAATTAGTTTAAGGACACGGGTCACCTTTTTTAGACATTTTTAGTGGGCAATTTGAGAATCGCCGACAATTAATGTCGCTAAAATCTAACTTAGAAAGTAGCCACCGCCATCCTCTATACAGTGTTGAAGTCCTTGAATTGCACTAAACGTAGGATGCTTGTTTTCCTCTTGGATGACAACATTGCTTGGGAGGGAGTTTATGTAATAGTCAAAAAGAGTGCCAAATGTCCCAAACCTAGCCTGCGTAGGGGAGGGGACTAGGGAGAGAAGGGCGCGCGCTAGTTTCTGGTTGGTCAACGTTTTGACAGTTGACATCTAAAAATCGGTGGGCGTAATACGAATAGCCCGGTTCTTATAGCAGGCGTTCCTTCCCTTTTTCCTCCTCTTTTTCTTTTTCGCGCGTCCCCCTCCCCTCCCCGTTTACGCCTGCCACGCAGGCTATCCCAAACCAAGATTGCAGGTGAAATCGGTTACACGTGGAAAACCATTCTACCTTGGTAAAAGTTTAAACGTGTAAATGCGGCTAATAATATTGCATTAAAACAATATCAATAGGCCATTTCCGAGTTACGTTACGCCTCGTTGTCAAAGCGAGGCTAGGTGCACAACCTTTCATATGAAAATGAGTTTTCATTCACATGCAAATGAAAACTCATTTTCATATGAAAGGTTTCGCACCTAGCCTCGCTTTGATACAGAGGCTAAAAGGAACTCGGAAATGGCCTATTGAGAAATTGACTTCGCCCATACCATGTTCATTTCACTGAAGAGAGTTCGAGCCTTTTATAGTATTTTGTTTTTATTCCATTATTAGAGTTATTTGTTATTTTTTGAACGAATATTTGCTACTTGTATATACACGTCACATGACAAACAAATATATTTAACACTATATAATAGCGTTTCGCCCAGGTGACGTCATATTTGGCAGCATTGCATTGTGGGATCGAAATGCGGACAAATATTTCAAAATGGCTGCCTCGGAAACACCAGTTTTTGCGATTCCTGTACATGTTGAGGATAATTGTCGAGTTGTACCCAATAACAGTGCTTCGTAGCACCTGCTTTTTTCGTAGCTTCCTGCATAGTTCTTGAATGTTTGTACGCATTTCAATCCCATGATGCTGTGCGAGTTTTCTATTTTTAGAATCTGGGCGGAACGCTATTCAACTAATGTGTGTTGTCTTTGATTAACAATACCCCAAGGAAGTAACACATCTTTAAAGTCTTGTTACCTCGATAATTCGTGTACCTTCTCCAAAACGGAAGGTGACAAAAGTACCAATCTATGTTAAATACGATTCTTTTGAATTATATTCCCGGTGAAAAAAAAAAAAGTTGAGAACAATTGAAATAATGCCAGTTTTCCCTATTAAATGAACAAAAGTTGAGATTTGAAGTGTCTATTTCAACGGGGAGATATCTGTAAAGTTGGTTTATACACGACTCACCGTTTAAGAAAAGTCACTTATTAATAATAAAAGCAGTATCTCTGAAAGACCGTCAATGTCAGGCTGAAACAGGTTTTTATATATTGGCGATTTAACTATCAAATTGCAGTTTACTTGCCTGCACAACAGAGAAGGTGCTTTTGTGTTGCGCGAGTGTGTTACGTTCATGCTAATTTGCATGAACTTAATTCGTTTGAAGTGAAATAAAGTGTTCTATATTATCATAAAACAAGCATTTCTAAGCTTGAATTGACAAATTTCTGTTACGGTGAAAATCCTATTTAACCCTTACAAACCAAGAACCAATTACGTACAATTATATAACATTGCTCTAAAATTGTACACTGATGCTAATGTATTTTCATTCTGTGCTATATGAGAAGGATCCAGTTTAAACTGCTATGATTTTGAGTCTTCATCGCTGTTCTTTTCTTTCACAGCACCTTTTTTTAGTTTCTCTAAATATTCTTTTTGAGACTCCGCTAAGACGGCTGCTAGAATGCTCTCATCCTCCCATTCTGAGAACCCTGTGTAGAGAAAACAATGTTATTGCCAGAGTAGAGCGTGTCTATAGCATTGTGCTCCGTATAGCAAAGGAGAAAAACAAACTTACAATACACTTTAATAAATGGGAAAAGCTACTGACCTATTAGAGCAGTTTTCATTTGAGTGTCATAAAACCAAAACCAAAGTAATTACTCTGACCAATCACAGCTGTCGTAAACAATCCAATGAACCAATCAGAGCTCGAAGCAATTACATGTCGGCGGCGCCAAGCGCGGGAAAACGCGTGCGAGCAAGTTACGATTGGTTTTGGTTTTACTTCTGATTCGTCGAGAAAGTGGCGCGAGATTTTTTAGCCAATCACAAAGCGTAGCAATGCAAAACCAAAGCAATTGTGTAATTACTTTCGATACTCAATTGAAAACTGCTCTAACAGATCAATGTAATCTGTGAACTGCCATTGTTTTTGAGGCGGCGGCCAGTCTATCTTAGTCTAAATCTTAGTCACTTGATATCTTGCAGACTTCCTCTTAGTGTTTTAGTGTTTTTAGTGTTTTCGTGTAAAAAATTGAAAATTTAAGGTGGCTCTGAACCCCATGTACAGAATTTTTTAAACTTTGCCAAAAGCTGCATCTTATCCTGCTGATCAAAATTCGACAATAAAAAATGGGGTTCACCGAGTCATTAATTTTTTGAGTTATTAACACTTAAAACTAAAATTAAGGGTGTTTAAAGCACGTTATACTGTTGCTATGGTAACATATTGCGCCACAAAAATGATAACAACGTGTTTACCATTCATTGGGCATTCGTTTGATACCATGATTGTAGCATTATTGGAAAGTGCTGGAAACTGTTGGGAGCCACCTTAAGCATCAAATTTCTTACCATATCCTGTTGGAGGCAAATAGTCCAGGTAGTTTGGCTGAGCACCACCAGTGATTCCATGGGGGGAGGGAGGGTTAGATGACTCAGTTGAACATCCTGGCTTGGAATCATAATAAGTGTCCTTCATGGTGCCAACGGTACATGTGGTGGTTGCTTGACTGGCGGCCGGGCA
This sequence comes from Dendrophyllia cribrosa, assembly GCA_024195265.1. NCBI lineage: Eukaryota > Metazoa > Cnidaria > Anthozoa > Scleractinia > Dendrophylliidae > Dendrophyllia > Dendrophyllia cribrosa. Next base: position 19,464,572 of record JAJLRJ010000012.1, on the reverse strand, counting down.
GAGTTTAGCATCTGAGGATGTAGCACTTGCAAAAGTCTCATGCCGAGGAGAGCTAGGTGAATGACGAGGTGACTTGCTAGGAGGGGCATTCTCAGGAGCATCTTGATCACGTTCCCTGTGGTGTGGGGAGGTGGGTCGCTTGGATTCAGTACATGTGGAAGTGCTACTTGTTGCAGTGGGACTGGAGCGGGGCTGCAACACAAATAGATGCAATAAGATTTCATTAAATAAAGTAAACACGATACCATAGACTGCAGCTGCTTCTTTTGTAGCAGCACTAAGGGACTGCGACTTCTGGGTGGCCCTTCAGCAGGCTTGTCTGGTTATCGCAAAGGCCATCCCTAGTTCAGATATATATTTTGTATGTTCACATTCATTTATCCACCATCATCAGGTACAGACACTCTGGTAAGTGTACAGCTCCACTTACAGACGCCCTGACAAGATGCCATTTGAATTCTCATCTTACTAGAATCATTTGGACCTTACATGTAAGTGGCCAGCTCCAGTTATGGACCCTTTTTCTGTTTCCCGAGGGTGTCCTCTTATGGGAGCTTCGACTGTTGTTACAAACTCGCAATAATTTGCCTGCTCTCCAGTTGGCTCTCCAGTTGGCTCGCTTAGCTCAAATGGATAGAGTGTTGTATCCACTTATAACAAAAGTCATGGGTATGAATCCCAGTAAAGCCTGAACTTTTTTCAATTGACAAGAACACTGTAAGGATCACTAATATCACTCATTATAGCACCTTTTCTAAGAGCTATAAGTCCACTGCTTTCATTCACTCTTTTTAGTGAGAGTCATTACTTTCAAGAAGCAAGGTCTTTCAATACTAACATGATTACAGTACTTTCGGGCCAATACTTTCAAGGGACCTCTATTATTTTAAATCTACTATGGTTTATTGAAAACAATGATCATTGCCATTGCCATGAAGGCAAAATCATTTTAAGTATTATTTCAGAAATTGATGGACATTATAAAACTGAATGTCTTTTTAAAAGTTTGGGACAACTCCAACTGCGAAACATGGAAAAATATTACGCTGTGTATTTCCTTGCTATATTAATATTGATACATGTATAATAACTTTACATTTTTCCTACGGGTACTTGAACACAAGCAATATAATTATGCGGTTGGGCATAAAAATTGCTTGCCAGGTGAAACTTTTTTTTTCTAATGTGCCTTTAGTTTCTCACTAAAAGGAGTTTTTTTACATGCTTTAGAAAATTGCTTCTCAATCACCTATCCTTAAAAGAATGACCATGTTTAAGGCTGCTGATAACCTTACCAGAGCTTTTGCCCCTCTAGAGCGCTTTTCTCGTTCTCTCAGCCATTCCAAATAAGATTCACGAGCAACTGCTTCCTCCATGGCTTCATTTGTTGCCTCCCAATCTGTACAACGAAGCTTATCAGCCAACATTTGCTGCAAGCAATAATACAGTGTTAAAGGGCCTATGCCACCTATTGTTAGCATCACTTTAAAAAATATGTATTTCTATCAATGGAACCTACAAATAATGGTTCAGTTAATTGTTAACAAATAGTGCACAGAAACCAGCATAATATTGTTTTTGGTTGAGGATGGATGCAAATGGATTGCAACTTGAAAAAAAGGCCAATTTTTCCAAGTTGTTCTGGTGCGTTTTACAAAAATTGCTAAAAAAGGGATTGTAGTTTGTTCTTCCCTTGAGAAAAGACTTGATATTTTCAACTCGGTGTTCCAAAAGCAATTTCATGAAGGAGCAAAGGTAGTTGGTTAGTTTGTGCAATTTCAATCAAACCACAGCAAAATCCCTGTGACCTGTCACTTAGGTGAGGTTAAGTTGCACACAAACCAGGTGGCCCTGCACAACCTGATTTTTGTAGCATGGCGTAACTAGAAATATTCCCATTCTCCCCTGGATGGGATGTTACTCCATTGCTGGGTAACACCCAGCATTATCATATTATGATTATAGTGCCCATTTATACATATCGGTGGAGAGACAATGTGGAGAAAGGTTTCTTGTCTAAGGAAACAACACATTGCAGAGACTGGGGCTTCAACCACTGACTTTCACATCTGAAGTCCAACACACTGACTAGTTCACCACCACATCTTCACACTTATAACACTTGTTGGGAGAGGGGGGTGGGGGGTGGGTGGTACACAAAGGGGTCATTTTGATAGAGTACATGTACCCAAAAGTTCAAATAAAAAATTATGCTGTCATATTGAGACACTGTACCCAAGACCAGAAAAATAATCACAGGGGTTGCTTCTTATTCAAACTCCATCACATGCACAGAAAAAATGACAAGACAGTTGGGAAATCTAAAATAAGGTGTCAATCTTTGTGGAAGGTTTGAGAAAATGTAATCTGCTGGTCAGGATGATTACAAAGTGTGAGTGACAGCAAAGTAGCCTGACTCTGAAGGTAGCAACTCAAAGTATTTATTGAATGTAGCAAAACTGCATTTTGCAGGTGGCATAATACACAATGTACATGCACAAAAAAATGCTTCTCAACAAAACACTGTTGGATTCAAATATTTCACAAAGAAAAACCAGATGTTTTGGAAAGAAAACAAAACCTGTTTAGAAAATTGCAGGAATAATGGGCCTCTTAATTGTGAACGTTTTTGATATTATTGGTCATTCCAGTTGATACGGACAATAGCAGTACAACAAACACAAATACACATATATATTATCTTGATACATAATTTGTTAAAAAACATATATTCCCCTGCAGGGCAGGATAGTGTTAATACCTGTTCAATATGACAATCCTCTGATTGCTTAAATGCATCACTGACCAGAGTTCCCTAAGAAAAGCAATATCACATCAAATGATTTTGGACTTTTTTTTCAAAATTGCTGTATTTCTATTGGATAATCTGTATTGTTGGTGGTATTGTTTGTGCAAATGTTAAGTGGCTGAACTGCAAAACAGCAGTGAAGAGAACAAGTAAATAGTCACAAATGTTAAAGAATAATTTATAAGCTAAATTATTTGTATTTCCAGTAGGATCCTGGTTAGTGAAAGTATCAGAAATGTAAGACTCTGTAATTCCTCAATTAATTTCTACACCTCCAAAAAACACAGGGTCCAAACAAATGCTGGGTATACAAGCTTGAGGTTTCAGATAATTATTGTACACCCAGCATTAAGTTGAGGCACTGGCAATTCTTTAAGCCCTTTCTTGCATAACTATAGTTTATTAATAGGTACATGCAAGAATCACCACAATGTAGCAGCTAAATTTCTGCAGCATATCCTGCTTTCTGGGTAACTCAGACTGGCCCCAAGACAACTGTACAGTAATCTTAGTTGCATGGTAACACATACTATATTATCCATCATCTTATGTTAAAGGTCAAGAACTAACGATGAAGTTGAATTTTACATTACCTGTAACTATTTTGTTAAGTTTTGCTTTAAGTTGAATAAACTTCAAGAACACGCCCAATTTTATAACAAAATGATGAAAACATACCCCTTTTTCATTCATGATGGTATTGAATTTAAAAGGGTTATAATTATTTACAAGTTTGATTTATATGAACACTGTAACAACGGTTTAAGTCATCACAATTCTACTATACTGCATAATTTTGTGCATTTTATGGTCAGTTTTCTCACCCATGGTTTGTAGCCAGAGAGACCAAGTCCTTCACCAACAGAAGGTTTATTAGGATTGAGCACTGCATTATAGTGGACACTGTTGTGATAACTAAGACGAATTGGTTCATAGTCAGTCTTGTATGCACTATGGAAGATGTTGATAGGTTCTGTAGAATAGGCAACACAAAGGAAATGTAACTTTGTTGAATGTATTACAAAACAGTACTACATAATTTATGTAGTGTATATAACAAACCACTTGTATTACAAGCAGACACAAATAATCAGGGCTCGAGACTAACGGTAGCCAACTAGCCAAAGTCTAGTAAAATTTCAGTTTTGGCTAGTGGAATTTTACTTTCACTAGCCTTTTGGACTACTAAAAATCGTGAAGCACCAGACGTAACGATACCAAACTAAAAATTATGTTTCTCTGTACTTTCGTTAAGGCATTAGTCCTACATTTTCAATGTTTTCCTGTACATTCGTATGTTTCTAAGGTGTTAGTTAGTCTTATCTTCTCAATATTTTTCCGTAAGTTCATATGTTCGTACATTTGTAGGTTTGTAAGGTGTTAACCTTACCTTCAATATTTTTCCATAAGTTTGTACGTTCGAACATTGTAATTTTTGTAAGTTATTAGCCTTATCTTCTCAATGTTGTTTCTTACATTCGTACGTCCGTAAGTTGTTAGTCTTATCTTCTCGTTGTTTTCCTGCACATTCGTATGTTTGTAATTTATTAGCCTTATCTACTAAATGTTATTTCTTACATTCGTGTGTTTGTAAGTTGTTAGCCTTATCTTCACATTGTTTTCCTGTACGTAAGGACGTTTGTAGATTTGTAGAGTGTTAGTCTTACCTTCTCGATGTTTTTCCGTAATTATGTTTAGTAGGTTTGTAAGGTGTTAGTATGAGATTTATTAAGAAAACTAAAAGATATGATCAAGCTGTGTTTCCAAGTCTTGGAGTTTTTTTTTTCTTAATCAGTGTGACACATGTTATTGTCTCCCCCTGCCCAATCTCCACCCCCTGTACAATTTTGGCTAATAAAAAAATATATATTTTATTATTTTGGCTAGTAAACTCAAACCTATTACCAGCCACTTGGCTTAGAGTAAGCCGAAAAGTTAGTCTTGAGCCCTGATAATTGACTGTTATTTGTGGCTATAAAGTTCAAATTAATGTATAAAATGAAATTCTTCTAAATTGGCAAATCTCTGGATGATATTATTTTCAGACTACATTGCTCACAATCTTTCATACCTGTGCTGTACTGGTAGACCTCAATTGTCCTGTTGTACATCTCACACATAGCCTGCATCTCAATATGGTTTCCATGGCAATGGTTTTCCCGTTTGCGTTTGATGTAGCTGTTAAAATCTTCAGTAACATACTGTGAGAAGTAGTCAGCATTCTTGAGCTGGAATTTAAAGGAAAAAACACCACTGTTTGGAACTGACATAATACAACAGTTGTGAATATGCATGTACATGTACCATATTTTCTGGTGCGTAAGTTGACCCCTGATGCCCTGAATATCAGCCCAAAAAATTGACTTTGACTTATACACTGGCCAAAAACAACAGAGCAATGTTGTGGAGCATTTTTTTTCTGGACATTATGAAAGTGATTTCCTTTTTTTTGCATTTGTCAAAATAAAATATATAAAAATATATAAAATATCGAATCGTGTCAGTGTGAAAACATAAGCTTACTGAAATATTGTGTTGCGTGTTAGCATTTCTTATTCACGGGTTGGCTCTTAGGAGCCTCTAACATTTTTTTCGAGCCCTGCCATATCCTGATTCGTATTGATTTGTTTGAAAACTGAGAAATTGCACAGGAGTCAATGGGTTAAATAATACTAAGTTGTATTTTGTGTGACTATTTACCATGTAGTCCATACAGCGTCGTCTGACCTCTGAATGCATCTCCTGGTCACCATACACATGATCAGCTGAAAAAAAAGATGCCCACTTTACATCACTCTAATAAAGGAACTAATAAAACCTGTCAGTGTAAAAACACTCTCTTACACTGGCCACAATTGTTAGTCCTTGAAACACATACAGTAGTAATACTTTTTTCAAGAGTGTCTTTGCATAAGCCTGTTTAATCCTGGGAGCCAAGCTAAAATGTCTACCAAATGTTATCTTGAAAAGTACTGAGAACCAAACATTTCTATATGAAGGATCTTAAGAGAAACATTAAATGTTTCGAAAGGGCTTCATGGATACAAAGAGTGCATTCACTCCAAAACGTTTCGGTCATCAACTACTAAAGATGGATTTTCCTAAGTGAATAATATATATGTATACATGTAGTTGTGAACGCTGAAGGTTTATTTGTGATGTCCTTGTATTTATCAAAGCGATGTGTATAATTGCATGTGCTGACGACAGTTGGCACCATGTGATTACAGTACATTTCGAAACTCGATTGTCGCGATTTAATAGTTTCGCAAAGGAAATGTATGTGCACAGTTCTTTCCTATTTTCGTTCACCCTCTTCTGAAGATGGATTTCTGTCTGGTACTTGCAAGCAAAAGGTGAACTGGATTAAGATTTATTGCCGGTGAGCCTTAGCGAGACAGCACTCTATTTGAGAGACAGTCGTAAAAATTCTTGATTTTTTGGATGTCAGATCAGAGACATGTGCACTGGCTTTTATGCGATGTCACATTAATTTATTGTTGTATGCAATTGACAAGTTCGGGTTCGTGTTGCTCATTGCTGCTGTTGGAGGAGTTGAAAGGTAAGGGATTTCTCCTTGTTTTGACTGCCTACATGTTTCTAAATGCCCGGGAAAGTATTCATCAAGGTCATGAGCAGTTTAGTGATGAATCTCAAGGAGGACAGGAGATTTTCATGAGTTTCTCTGCCTTACTATGCGACCAGTTGCTGCCAATTCACCAATGGAGGTGTGAAGAAATTGATCGAGTCTTGCTTCATGGAGATGATTTGTTCCTTAATGCACTTAGAAGGCAATTACCAGATGAACCACATTAAAAGACTTGTCATTAAGTAAATTACTGCGTTCAGCTTGCTTGTCTTCCGAGATATTTGTGAAAGGTGAAACAAAAAGACTTCACTAGGTTGTGTTAAGGGAAAACATGAGCCTTTAAATGCTAAATTTTTGACTCGAGTTTAAATGTTCCTTGCCTGTTCAGACAATATTCGAGTAATGCTGAAAATTTTTGTCAAGACTTGCTGTCCTCACTGCATTTTAAGACACAAAACACTTGTCACTGAGGAATTCTCTGCCATTTTAATGTGTTTTAATTTGCGTAGTCACTACTCTATCCCATTCTTTACATAGACGAAAGCTCTCCACATAAAACTCATATATTAATAAGCTTAATCAACTTCAGCACACACAACTAAGTTTAGCTTGCTAAAATTTTCATTTGCTGCTTGTTGTGTAAGAAATGGCTCGAGGTAAAATATTGTAGTAATCCTACTTTTATTTACAAGAATTTGGTTTTATCGACTGAGTCGATAAGGTAAATTAGCCACCGTAAAAAGATTCGAGAAAGCTGACGTTTCGAGCGCTAGCCCTTCGTCGGAGCGAATCAAGGGATTGTGGGTAGTGTGTGGTTTAATATAGTAGGCGAAGCTACACTATTGGTGGACATTTGGTGACGTGAAAAACAAATGTAAATTAGTTGAATGAAAAGCGTTCGTTGATTCCGTGGGGTTTGAGAGTGCCTATTTGAAAGATGATTTTTTGTTCTAAGTTTTTACGGCTTTCTGTGTTACCCTGGTGTAGGGAAAGGCCGCAGATTGTCATGTGTTGTTTAGAATGGTTAGTGAGATTGAAATGACGCGCGACTGGTTTGGATGCGTCTTTGTCATTTTTTTCAACGTCTCGGAGATGTTCACGAAAACGGTCGCCCAGTCTCCTCCCTGTTTCGCCAATGTATATCTTTTTGCAAAAAGTACATGTTATGCAGTAGATAACATTTACGGAGGTGCATGTGAAACGATCAGTGATTTTAATAGATCGTTTGGGTCCTGTTATTTTGTCCGCGTTATGAATGAAAGGACAAGTGTTGCATGGTGTGCGTGCGCATTTAAAAGTTCCCGGTTCATCGTCAGATTTCAGTGTGCTCGTCACTAGAAAGTTGCCTATGTTTTTGTCACGTTTGAATGAAATTAGTGGGGGTTGTGAAAAAATTCTGCTAGTTTCGGGGTCGTTTTGGAGTAATTTGAAATTTTTTAAAATGATGCTTTTGACTGTGTGATTGTGTGGGTGGAAAGTGAGGGTGAATGGAATTCTCTCGTTCTCTTCCTTCTGTGACGTTTGTAGTGCTGATTGTCTGTCGATTTGTTGTGCACGTTGTTGGCCCGTATTAACAACAGAGTCAGGGTACCCACGTTTTTTGAAAAACTGGCACATTTCTTCTGATTTGTTGGAAAAATCGGAGTCATCACTACAAAGACATCGAAGTCTGAGAAATTGAGAATACGGAATGGCGTTTTTAACGTGTGATGGATGTGAGGATGAATGTAACAGATAACTGTGGGAATCTGTAGGTTTGTAGTGCACACTTGTGGATAAACTGTTGCCGTTGATTGAAATATTGATGTCAAGAAAAGCGACAGAGGTTTCCGAAATCTCCCAGGTATATTTTAGAGCCGGATGAAAAGTATTGACAGAAGTTATGAATTGATTAAGTTCCTCTTTACTGGAAGAGGTAGCGCCAATGCAGTCATCGATGTGGCGGCCGTAGAGTTCGGGTTTGGTTCCGTGGTACTGATTGAAGAATTTGTTTTCGACGTAGCCTACAAAAAGGTTAGCATAGCTTGGTCCCATTTTGGTGCCCATGGCGACTCCATTTACTTGTTTGTAGTAGTTTTGGGAAAATGAAAAACAGTTGAGTGTCAAAACTAATTCAGCTAAGCGGAGCAGTGTTTCTGAGTTTGGGTTTTGAATGGAGCGCTGGTCGAAAAAATATTTTAGTGCTTGAAGTCCTTCGTCATTGGGGATGACGGTATATAAAGAGGTAATGTCCATAGTGAAAATTAATTTGTTTCCGCTGGAAAAACTGAAATCACGGAAAATTTCGAGTGCGTGATTGGTGTCCTTAATGTACGAGGGTAGTGATTTGACAATGGGGGCCATGATTTTGTCTAAATAGCTAGAAATTAGTTCGGTAGGACAGCTACAAGCGGAAACAATTGGTCGGCCCGGATTGTTTGGTTTATGGATTTTCGGTTTGAAATAAACGCGCGAGGTTCTAGGAGTAGTGATGAGATTGTTGGCGGTAACTGGTAAATGCTGTTTAGTAATAAGGTCTTGGATAGTTTCTTTGACAATTTTTTGGTTGGTAGGAGTGAGATCTTTTATTTAAACTGAATAAAAGGTTGTATATCTCAATGATCTTTTTTCCTCGAAACTGTGATTTGTTATCAATGTGTTGAATCATAAAACAGTTATAGTGCTCAAGATTACACAATATTGCCTGATTTTAACCAACTCAGCCTATGGCCTCATAGGCTACAGTGTACAATGGAAGTATTGAGCGATATTGCACTCGCTTTCGCACCAAAACTGTTATGTATTTTTGGGTTACAGAATAATATAAATGTACATGTACACAGTCTTTGCAATAACAGCTAATAGATACGTTTTGCATCTCACAATCACCCAATGGCAACCAACCCAATATTTGGATTCAAAGTAAAAAGTAACCCAGATTCACTGTCTGACAAGTAAGAATTCCAAGCAAATTATTATGTCTTTTAAAGAAAAAATGTAATTTGACTTTGTGAAAGTCATTTTAATTGCTCACCATTTTATGCAAGTACATATACATTGTGTAAATGTACATGTAGGCTTCCCCGTTCATATTTTTTGGGTCCAACTGAGACACCCACTTTTATAACAGGGTGATGAGAAACAAAACATTTTATTGGGAGGGCCTAATGCCACAATAAATATACATTGTATGGAGAATAAAAAGGGAATTTGTTAGTTGGCACTAAAAGTACATACATGTAGGTTCAGTAACAAGTACAGGAGCTTACATGTGACCAATATGTTCTTACTTTATACTCGACATAATTTTTATTGCAAGGACAATTCTTTAAAGAGATTTCTTTCTTCTTCTCATTAAAGAACTTCGTGTTGTCTAAAACACTGCCCTTGAGAATTATATGTGAGGTCGAAATCTGTGACAATGAATCAGCTGTAAAAGTATATCACAACTTGGAACATGTGTTGGATATTTTGATAACTTCTCTTTGTCCACTTTTACCGACACGCAGACAGAGGAATGTTAAAGAAAAGGAGTGAAAACAGGTATTTAAGAATGCAGAGATATTTTGAATTGCAGCTTTTTACCATGACGTGATTAATGTACAGTGAGTTTACGTACCGACTGCTCGAAATAAACACGCGCCATCTTGGGCCATTTTCTTGATAATAAAACCATTCTTTTCCTTTAATGCCTGCTCAAACTGCCTCTCCATCTTAATGAAATACAAAAATTAAACACAGGCATTACTACTGGAGTGCTTTCCCAGCAAACATGAAAATGACGACGGGAGTTTGTACCTCTTCAGTAGACAAAGGTTGGTCAGTCGTCTGAGTGTCGTGTTCATCGGAACTGTTGTAGCCTGTTTCCTCGCTGTGCCTTTCGTGGTATTTATGGCGATGAGGAGGACTTCTATGTCGCCTCTTTGAGCTACTAGAAGCTACATCTGTGGCTTCTCTGCTCTCAAAACTATTTCCAATGTACTGTTCTTCATGGCCCGAATACTCTTCGCTCGAGCGATTTCTTTCCGTAACGCTAGCCGACGAAGTCCAAGACGAATTACCACGTATTCGCGCCCTGTTGTCGTTACTTGATGCTGTGTCACTTTTCTTTGATTCAGAATGTTTCTTCTTTGGTAAAATAGTCATTATGGAACTTTTAAAAATGCTAAAAAAATAGATAACACCACAAGAATCCAAATCCTTTCAGTGTTTTGTGTTTTTAGAATATAGAAAGTTCTGTGATCAGCGGTGTGACGTCATCAAATAATATATGCGCACAAGACATGCGCATAAAAATCACTATTCCGGAGATTCCGGAGGCTTGTGGGTAAAATGTAAAGAAATGCCGAAGAAGCACAGCACTGTCGGGGGAGGGGAAGGGGATATACCCTTATTGGGCCAATCAGATTATGAGCTCGAGATTTCTATCGCCTGATCAGCGATAGAAATCAAGAGCAAATAATCTAATTGTTTTAGTATAAATCTACTAGACATTCAAAACTGAAAAACAAATACTCTTCAAATACTCTTCGAGATTTAAAGCCTGCCTTAAACGAAAACATCGGCAGTGAAAAACTTTACCTTTATTATTATTTATTAATCCAATCATTACTGTTGTTGTTGTTGTCAATCATTACTTGGTGACACAGTTGTTATTTTATTCTACTAGTTTCCAGTTCTTCGCTTTTTACATTTAAATTTAGTTCGCTTTTAATAACGATCACTTCTGATGATGTATGTGGTACATACGAGACGTCAAGTAACTGAAAGAAATGCATTTTAGACAAATGTTTATAACCACTGTTTGCGTTTTGTTTTTGTTAAATACTCTTCAGACACTTTGAAAACGCGAAGAAGAGGCCGCTATTAGGCTACTCACTCCGCCCGCTTTCTTCAACAGAATAGATAGTGAGTAGCGTAACCAATAAGAGAACAGCATTCGTGATAGAACGTTAGTATATTTATACTAAATAGATATTGGTATTTGCGGCAGGGTATGGTTTTTGAGCCGTTTTGGTCGGAAATAGGGAGAGGTTTGTGCATAAAGAAACCGTGGTACTGCGTCGGTGGGGCGTTAAACTGATGAAAATTTGGCTATATCAACTTAGCCACCATAAAGAAATTAAAACAGCTGACGTTTCGAACGCTAGCCCCTCGTCGCTCTGATGAAAGACTAGCGCTTATTTAATCTCTTCATGGCGACCAATTTACCTGATCGACTTAATTGATAAAACCTGAAATTTCCTAACTAAAGACAGCCGCACTATCGGGCTATTCTTGGGCTGTTTTAAACTTTTTATTTTTACTGAGAGCAAATCAACGATAATTCATCATTATCATTAATTAATTAATTAATTGCTCGTGATGGAATAAATGATTCGGTATCAACAATTTTGCAATTAACCTTCATGACGTAACATAAAAGTCACTTTGTATCGGAATAAGTATCGCAATGATGACCGATAACGGGTGAAGAAAAATGGCGAAGCCTTGGATAATTTTGATAGTATTTACAGCGCTCCTTGCGCAGGGTAAGTTTTAAATCTTTCTGTTATTTATTTTTGTGCATGTTTTAGTTTGAGCGAACGGGGCACCTTTTCACTGGCAACGGAGTTGCAATCAAATTTGGCACACAAGTCTAGAAACAAAATGATGCAAGATCAAAGGTCCAAATTCAGGGTCGCGTTTCCGTGATATTAATTCCACAACTGCTCGCTTTAAAGACTTTTGCGCCAGCACTGCCGGTGAAAATGTCGGATTGCGACAAGAATGTGTGTTGCAGAAAACAACAAAACAATGACAAGAATAGAAAATGTTTAACTGAAAACATTTTTCCTTTTCTCCTCTCATGTCATCAAGTGAGATGAATGTCAAAGTAAAGATTCTGAAGCCCTGTTTTTGAAAAAGTTTGTTGCCGGATATTGCATGCGCGAGCCATGACCAAATTTGGTACAATCGAACGGCCTTCGTGGTGGAAAACTGTGATGAGACTGCACGCGCAAACGTGTAAATGCGTAAACGAAACATCCTACATGCGCTCATGACATGAAATTGAATATGGTTTGTGTGAAAAATGATTTACATTAAGAAATGATATCTTCAAATTACCAAACTGGCTTCATGTTTGTGCGACATCGATCTCACCTCTGCATTAAAATCTAAAAAAGGGCGCATTTGAAGATGTACATGGAGTTTAGCCATTACCTTCACCGACTTTATCATGCGCAGTTTCTTAAATCCCCTGTTATTGAAAAAGTCTGTCGCGCATCGGTCGACGCGACCCCTGAAAATATCGTAAGAAAAAAGGCGCCAGAACTGATTAGGGAGAGGGCAAGGTACAGGCTTGTCACTGCGTGCAAGCCTGTAAACAGGCCTCTTTTCAGAGGGTGTGGGGTTAAAACAAATCGGTGAGCAGAGGGAGCCGGGCAAAGCTAGATGTATTAGTCTCATCAAAGTTTGTGTGTTCGGTTTTGTCCGATTAATTATATAACTTGGACTTTGTACAGCATAGAGACGGAAGTGGAATACTAGTGAGTCAACAGTAATTTTATGCCAAACTATATTACTTTGTGGTCGTCATATTTTTTCTTATCTTATAGAGTTAATAAAGATTTCAGTAGATCGTAGTTTGTGTCTGAATTCGTTAGTTAAGGTGGCCCGCGGCTATTTAATGGCGAGGGGGCCCCTTTTATAAATCGAATTTTCGGCATGTAAGTGTTAACCGATTTTTGTAAGTTTTGGTAGGGTGATAAAGGAGTCTTTAAATTATACAGGACTTTAAATTTTAGTGTAAATAAGTAAGTGATTAAGACTGAGTTACAAGCGTTTTTGGAAAACCCCGGCTTTTAAGAAAACGCAAATATTTTCATCAAACGACATTTTGCTAATGAAGCTGAATACGTTCCAAGAGTTTAAGCTTTACTGTGAGCAAGTTTCCACAAAATCGACTGCACAGAAGTTGCTGCACAGACGACTGCTGAATTAAAGCTACCGATATGATGCTTGCGTATTTGCCTCAGCTGTTGCAAGAGCGTTACTTGAAATAAGGCTAAAATCGCACCCTATTATTTGAAAGCTTGATACAACCGAAAACTTTGCTCAATAACCAGAAAAGATCGGAAACTCCCAGCCAAAACTATAAGCAAAGAAAGAACAAGATGTTTATTAGTGCATAATTTTAGTTTTAAGATATTCAAGTTTGTCAGTCGACTCGTGAAAAAAAAAAAACCGATTTGTTTTCTCGTATGTTAGGTAACATTCAGTATAGGTACAAACGGCCTTACCGAGTTTCGTGTGTATAGCCTCGACGAAACTAGGCGAATTTGGATCGTTAAGTTTGCTACTTCACGTCTTCCATTTTTTAAATGCCTTTTGTGGAAACCCCCTTGTGTTCCGTAAATTGTTCAAACTTGCCGCGTTCTGGGATTATTCGCCACTTGGGAATCACCGATCATCGACGATACAATTAATATCATCGAAAATCATTTAATTGTATAAAGAAAGAAAAACAAATGCCTCGAACGGCCTTTTCTTTTCGGTGCTCTAAGCTCTCAAATGTCCTCTTCATGGGATTTGTCAGTTTGTTGTTCAAAAGTTGCGAGTGAGTCGACTGACTGCAGTCTATTTCAATCTTTCATTACCGACGCTAATTAGTGTTGACGCTCAATTCTTTAGTTATTAAGCTTTGTGACGTAGAAGTAAAGTTATTTTTCTTTCAGTCAGTTATACGCGTGCTAACGATGTGTAACTATGAAAAGACGGAATATGGCTAAAGCGTTTCCTACGTTGACCGTTTTAACATTTCTGCTTGTTATCCAGGGTAAGTTAAAGCTTTTCTTCTCTTTTCAGTGTGAGAATGTATGCCAATCTATTTAGCTTCTGGTTTGTTTTCTCATGCATTATACTCATTCAAAAATTGATAACGACGCACGTGTTTTCAAGCCTTAGTTAAGTAAGGCAAACTAACAGAGAGACAAAAAAAGAGTAAGTAGCAATCATCGCTTTTCTTCTCAATTCAATACAATGTTTTGGAATTAAACTGCACTGACGAGCATATGATGCCCGATTTAGGGTGTTAGCTCTATTGTACATTGTACACATTCATTGTATTAGGTAAAATTATGTATTCTAATATATTCTATGGTATTGTATTCTATTGTATTGTCGTTCTTTTGTGCTCTAATATTCTATTGTTTTAACAAAAGAATAAGTGTTACCCCTAAATCGCGCATGGTATACTGACGAGGCTTTAAAAACACATACCAAAATATTGATCCCTCAGACGAGACATTTGCTCCGGGCGTGCGCGCTATTGTTTTGCTTTTGGATTTCTATTGTTTTGGCTTTTGTTTTAGTTTTAAGAACGGTATGCATAACTAATGTATGGAGTTATACACCTTATTCCAAAATGGCGGCCATTTTATTATTCTTTTATATCCATGTAAATTAGCCCTCATGGCCTCGTTAGCATGTGCAAAATACAAAAGAATTTTCAAGTGAAAATGAGGCCATGAGGGCTAATTAACATGCGTATAAAAGAATAATAAATTGGCCGCCATTTTGGAATAAGGTGTATACGGAAATCTTTCCGATATCAATACTATCTTACTTTTTTATGTAACCTTGAAGCGCGGTGTTTCCTTGATATAGCCATGATTTCCGCTTTCTTTCTGATTTCCCTCGTTCTCATCGTTAGGACATGCACTGACAGACGAGCAAGCGAACGTAAACACGATGCCGACCAAAGGAAGCCAAAATGCATTCAGTCGAAGCATCGCGCAGCTGAAATGTGCAAAATAACGGAGGCTTTTTCGTTCGAACCAAAGCAAATTTCCCACCAAAATGTTTACTAGATTCCAGTTTTTCCCAAACCGCGTGTGGATGTTGACATTGCGCCTGTTAAAATAAGTTAGAACAGGATAGAACGCTTAAAGCGATGACCGCGCGGTCGAACTCCATACAAGCCTTTATACGAAATTGCTTACTATAAGGTCAAAATGACGGTCCTTTTTCTTAAAGTTTTTCAAATATTTTAACGTTTCAAGATAGAACCATAGTACTGGAATCCGAGTGTGGATTTCAGAAAAGTAACTCAGAAATGCGCGAAAGTTTGATTTTCCTTTCAAAAAATGACCTTTTTGATTTTGATTTTAGGGTCAAATTGGGAGCCTGGTGACGAGTGAAAATACTATATAGGCAAATGTCACCCAATTTTTTGCCATGCTCAAACTTTCTCGTGCAACAAATTAAAACGCGCGCGGACGTCTTAAACGTTCTCTGTACTCAGGCTCAGTGAACCAAACCATGTGCGCTAACGAACGGCTAGCGTTTGAAACGTCAGCTTTTGACTCTCTCTATGACGGCCAGTTTACCTTATCAACTCAGTTCATTAATTCTGGACAAGAGAGGATAAAGGGTAAGAGAGGCCATCACCCATACATGCCCTATTCTGTAGGTAATCTGTCTCAAGTTATTTTTAGAAGCGTGAGTTATCCACGCGGAAACATTCGCGTCATGTGATTGGCTGTTATCTAAACCCTTGGGACCTCTACAGCTTTGGTGCCGGTCTAAAAATAACTTAAGGCAGATAACTTATGGAATAGGGCATGTATGGGTGATGTCCTCTCTTACCCTTTATCCTCTCTTGTTCTGGATTAATAAAACCAACATGTTACTGCTGGGCACTCTCGCAAGCCTTAAATCACCAACAAAAATTGGTTTATAGAACGGCAAACATGAAAATAGCATTGTAAAAGCCGTACGGTGTTTGATATGGAACTAACAATAAGATCGTTACGATTAGCATGGATTCAAAGACTTCTGTTTGGAAATAAAGGTAATTGGAAAATAGTTCCGGACCACTTCTTTAAAAAACATGGTGACCTCAACTTTTTGCTCCGATGTAACTATGATACCAAATACCTTGTGCACATTCCAGAATTTTACAGAGACATACTTATTGCTTTTGACGAAATTAAAACTTTGTATAACTACGATCAAGGAAATGACATTATCCTTTTCAACAATAAAGATATTTTAGTAGATGGAAAGCCTATATTTCTTAGGGAATGGTTTAATAAAGGTATTTATACGATCCAAGAGCTCTTGAATGAAAACGGTCAATATCTAACCTTCAACGAATTTCAGTCAAAATTTCATTGCAAAACAAATTTTCTCCAGTTTTATCAAATCTTGAGCGCAATCCCCGGTTCTTTGAAAGAAAAAGCGCGAACTCTAAGACAAAATCCGATGCTTAACTACAGAGAAAATTGTACATCGTTATTACTGAACCAAAACTTCTTGCCAAGAAACATCAATCACCCCCTACTGGCCCTAAAAGATGGGGCACTGATCTATCAATGGATACAGAAGACTGGAAAGAAATTTTTAGCATAACCTCAAAATTATGCAAGGAAAATAAGTTAAAAGAATTTCAGTTCAAATTCATTCATAGGATTGTCGTCACGAAGAAAGAACTCTTTAGATATGGGATCCACACAGATAGTGATTGCATATATTGCGGCGAACCAGATTCTATAGATCACACCTTCATTAATTGCACATTTACTCGAACCTTCGCTAATAATGTTATTGATTGGTTTAATGTTCAAAATGGCTCTAGCTTCCAACCGGATTCGAAGGAAACGTTTTTTTCATCCTGTAAATACCAAAACAACCCGGTGCTAGAGAGAAAAGTCAATTACACCCTCCTCTTCATGAAATACTATATATATGCAAGTAAGCTAAACAATAGTTTACTTTGTTTGACTGATTTTAATAACAAACTCTATCTTAAATACAAAGTGGAAAATCTGACACATTGACATCTGAACAAAAACTATTACGCTCCCCTTTTATTTTGTAAAGCAGTACTGTTCTCCCTTTTTCTTCCTTGGTTTTTCTGTAGACCTTATGATTTTGTTTAATAACGAACGTGTATCGTGTTGTATTGTACACAGTTTGTAAACTATACTTATAGGTTAGTAATGCTGCAGTGTAATGTAACGTGTAAGTTAAAGTAGTGTCATGATGTAACTTTTGTTGTAAGTTTTGGATGTTTTCAATAAAGTTTTAAATACCTAAAAAAAAAAAAAAAATTGTAAAAGCCGTACATTTCACCAGTTAGTAAGGTTAGTTTCATAACCGATGCAGTTATAATAAGAGCAGAACATTACTCAGACCGTCGGATGATAAGCCTGTGGTCCTCTTTCATTCGATGTACATGACTTCAGCTCACTTTCATTTTCCAGCAGAAGAAACTCAGAAAGTTTCTTGGCAGCATTCCTTGTTATTGAGCAAAAATTAAATCAGAGGCTTTTATGAGCCAAGTCGTGAATACGAAACGCTATAAAAAGAAGATTTTTCACCCAAAATTCATTGCGGCACTGAGGACGTTTTTCATAAAGCTTATGTTATTTATGCAAATATATAACACACAAAAATAAATTAACGGGAATTTCGCCTCAATCAAAGGTCGGTTTATTTCAGTGACTCCAGACGCATGTTTTTATATGTGTTTTAGCAGTCCTCACTGCATGTAGATGAACAAGCCTTTTGTTGTTTCTTCGAAGTAAAGAATCTCCGCATATAACGTCATCCACCGATTACTTTTTTTAGTCATCACTTCAAAATTTGGTTTATTTTGAACCTTTACAAATGTAGTCTGAGAAAAAACAAACGCTTCAAATGCGTCATGCGAGAGAAGCCTAACGTTTGCAAAACTCGGTCTAAGCTTTTTGTTGTTTCACAGAGCAATCAAAGAGTTGATGCATGAGTAAACAAATTTAAAACATTGCGTCATCCAGCTTCTATTATTTCAAACAATGCATATTTGTATCACGATACTTAAGACATTTGAACTTTTTCACATGGCAGAAAATTGACATATTTAAAACCAACATTTACCGTGCTGCAGGGTTTTCCTCAGTCTTGAAAAATTCCTTTCCAAGCCCTAGGAACTGGGCAGCGGAATTACCTAGAAAAGATTAATGCGATAACCTGTTCATTACGCTTCGCGAATTCACGAGCTAAAAATAAACAAACTTCGGGCTTTCGACGTTCAATTTGGGGCCTGGGGACGTAGGCATCACGGCCAAGATGGCGGCTGATTTGCAGCGAAAAGATAACATGTTCAGTTGTTGGTCTTTCAACGATTATTGCAAACCTGTATTCAAAAGAATTACAGTTTGGCTATGACAAGGTAAGTTAGCATTTATTGCTGGCAGAATTACGGAGCAACAAGTGGTTTTTGGAAATTACAAATGTGTATATGACTTTCTGTCTTAAGCTTAAGCTTATATATTATTCAGTACTTAAGCTTGTATTCCTCGCCGGGGACAGGTTCCGCTCATCAGTATGCATTAATAAAAAGAGTATGCACGAAACTGCGCGAAATATTCACGAACAGGCTCTGTAATGTTTCTGCATCAATAATTGCACGTGCAAAACGCTGTCTGGTATAATAAAAAATACACAAGTTTCAACGCATTTTTCTTTTTGCATGAAGTGTTGACAATAGCCCGTGGATTAAAATTAGTAAAATTACTATAAATATATATTTTTTGCATTCGTGTTTGCTTGGGAAGCCTTCGGAAGCGTAAAAACAAGCAACCTTGTGTCCAAGAATTCAGCGCGGATAGAGAATTTCATGAGTTGGCACTGGGTGGTAAACTACAGGTAGATGTACTGTAGTATACCTTAGTACCAACTCACACGCATCATGCGTCACACGCCTGCGGATCGAAAACATCGATCACACGCATACAGGACAATTTCACACACCTGACTCACAATTCCGGAATTTTTGTTCGTTAACCATTAACGTGAAAAATCGAATTCAATTTCCACCCAACATAGTTCATTTAACAGTGCTAAATGTCGTTTGAGTCCCAAATAAGAAGCTGAAAGGTCGTTATAGGATTGGCAAGATCGCACCGAGCTTTTGAGCACTGTGACATTCGGCAACCTTCGGAAATCATCGGAACATCTTCTGGAATCTTTGGAAATATTCGGAAGTCGTCAGAACATTTTCGGTATTATGTTCGGGACGTTGTCGGAACTTTTTCGGAAATTCGGGTAATATGGATATGAAAATCACACGCATTTGACTTAGGAAAAGTTGGCAGGTATACTGTAGATTGTCAAATTTGACTCAAAATTTTTAAATAGGCTTTCAAAGGGAAGATCTGAGGCTTCAAATTCTAACATGGACAATATTACTCCTTTAAAAGCTAATAACTTTTAATTAAAGTTGAAATCAAAAAATTGGAGTCAGATATGACACAATAGACATTTTGATAGATCAGTGAATGGTGAAATCAACTTGCTTTGTGTTCTTCTCGATGAGCAAACTTGGACACAAAACCACGTTTTAAAAAAAGTAACTTTAGTGGCTTACAGCATTGCCGCAAAGCATGATCCCTTTAATAACAAACAATCCTTACGCAGTTCCATTATTTGCCAATATCTCTGTTAAATGTTAGCGGATTGGCTTTCAAATATTCACAATATAACGTTTTTCAAAGTTTTTCAAAATTTTGCCTTATGAATTTATTCATGGCCAGGTATCCCCGCGACCTTAATACAGTCTTAAAAGACTGTATTAATCAAGCTTCTGCGTGTTTTGGTTCAGCTTGGTTCAGCTTACTGACCGTACTGATGTTGTTCAAATTGAAAATTTACAGTTTAGCTTGAATCACAGTATTTCATTGTTGTCCTCAAGCCGGTCACTACAAAGGACATTCACACGAAAGTCTTCTACTGGTCAGATAATTTTCAATCTATTGCCCGTTAGACAATGAGTTGCGTATGTCAGAAACGCGAAAAAAAAAATTGGGGCTCGCCGACTTTGTTTCAGAGATAATGCATGTGGGAAAATATGATGATTACATGGCTTTTATTTGAAAAAATATCAAAGGTAAATCACTAAAGACCAACTTTCCAAGTTAATAAAATCCAGGCAAAGTTAACGCAACAACTTCCAGCCTGTGATGTGTTAAGATTTCATCCTTAGAGCGTGCTCAATACATGACGTGGGGTGATATTGCGATACGAATTTTGTCGGCAGTAAGGATGCGCATAAACAATCAGCAGCTTGTGATTTGTCATATAATATGAAACAAGACACAATGCCAGAATAATGTAGATGCTACCACCTGCACTTCTCAATGTTTCGTTTCTGTTGGTACTATTTGTAGTCAATGTGTGGTTCCAGAATATTATCTATACCCCCCCCCCCCCCCATGAAAGGTTATTGGAATATCTGAGGGGGAGGGGGCCAAACCAAAACACCTTCTGTGGGAGGGAGGGGTAGGGATATTTTCGGGAACAACACAATAAAGGTCTGTATGGTAAATATTTCACTTCAAATATCATGGGAAGTATGGATTTATTTTTATAAGGTTATAAGCCAGCCTTATTGGGTTACATTTATATTCAGAAAATCTAGTTAAGTCATTAGATTTTACCCATCATTTGTTTCCTAAAACCTCGAACAAAATCTTGTTTAATGCAATTTTGATGGAGGAATCAGGGAAGGATGCAGGGAAGACATGCTTTGATTGCTTCCATACTTCACCAAAAAGTTGGTGAAATGTGAATAAAGTTTTGTGTCATTGGTTTCCAAGCGACAGAAGTTACTATTAATAGCAATGCCAGCTTATTGCCATTTTTCTCAAAATCTAGTCAGACATTTATAATGGAACTTTTTTTATTTTGCCCTTGCATATTATTCTTGAAAATTTTCTTGAAACTTCATCTGCAGCTAGTGACTGACTAGATTTTGAAAAAAGTGACACTGTTTAAATCAAAAGGGCAAGCTGGCATTACTGTAGTAACAGCTGTCGTTTGGAAACCAGTGACACATAAAACTTTGATCACATTTCATGAACTTGGTGAAGTATGAAAGCAATTGAAGCATGTCTTCCTGCAAAATTTTGATTTTAAAACATACACACCATGGCGAAAAAAACTGAGTCGAGCCTCCTTAGGTATGGTTTCCTTTTGAAAGCCCACCATAGGGCTCATTTATTTCAATCACATCCATAGTGGGGCTTAATAGATGGGGGAGCTTATTTCTTATAAATGAGTGTATATTGTTTTGATTGTGGGATTGCTTAAAAGAGTGGGGGCTTAATAAATTTCACTTTACAATAAGAATGGGCTTATTAGAGGGGGGGGGGGGGGGCTTATAATAGAGGTTTTGCAGTTACTGTTACAAAACCACTGGCTGCATTTGATACCAGTTTTTCACATTATATTTGGATAGGATGTCAATCTGTTTAAAAATGGCATTTATTGTAAATTATTGCTGGCGAGCCTTAGCGAGACAGCACACTATTTGAGAGAAAGGGGTGAAAATTCTCGATTTTTTTGGATGTCAGAATTAGTGACGCATGAGCTACGTCATGAATGTCAATTATCAATCAGATAAGTAGACGCCTTGCGAAATTCAGGAACAATTATTTAATGACGTATGCTTGACATCATAAATGAATAGTTCGATCTTGAGCGTTAGCGATTAGTTTTTTAATTATCCGGGGTATCCATGCCTTCCGGGGTATCCACGCCTGTGATGATTGCACATGAAAAGATATATGAATATCAGATCAGAGTTAGAGTCACGGTAATTTTCCGGAGTTCAAGTTGATTTCCAGCGAGGAAGGCAGGAGATTTATATATGAAAGTGGCTTTCTTTCAATGCATTCTACCAGATGCAGATGCATTCCAGATGCATTCTACCAGTTTCATATCAATATATTAAAACTGTTTGTTTCCAAATATTGATGTTGCTCTTTTACTTATCTCCAAATAAATCCTCCACACACTTCACACTGCTCACAATTCTTTCACACCCTTCAAATTGCTTACAATTCTATTCAACTACCATTATTCTCTACGTACTTCCACATACTTTTACAATATCAAATTAACAGCTTTCCTCTCGCCAGCACTCACTTTCACATTGAAACTTCTAGTTTACTTGTGTATTTGTATGATTTGGTTTGAATTTTGACTTAAAATATTTTTTCCAGTGTCAAAATCCCTTTGTTTTTGTATTTCTAGGTGATTCCATACATTTGGGTCGCCGTACCCAAAACAGTTCTCCCGTGTTGCCTCTTGAGTTGGAGGAGACTTCAGGACATTCCATTGAGCATGGGTCAATTATAAGTGCCCCACAATGGGCTTCAGAAAAGCTTCTGCCAAGCACCAAGGATGAATTCCTAGTATCAAGCAGGTAAATAAAATAATCCTATCTGTTTTAATTTTTTTTAAAGAAGAGGACAACAGAACAGGAGACACCACTGATTCAGAAGCACTGAGACATTCAAAAGGATTCTGATGTGTGACGCTTAAATAACCATAACCCTAATTAACAAGACAAAACAAAAAAAACTGTAGGATTCTGATGTGTGGCGCTTAAATAACTATAACCCTTATTAACAACACAAAACAATAAAAAACAAAGGATTCTGATGTGTGGCGCTTAAATAACTATGACCCTTATTAACAACACAAAACAATAAAAAACAAAGGATTCTGATGTGTGGCACTTAAATAACTATAACTCTAATTAACAAAACAAAACAAATAAAAAACAGAAGGATTCTGGTAGTTGTAGTAAATGAGTCCATCTGGAAAATGGCCGATTCAATCACCAAGATTGGAGGAGGGGCATATATTTGGAGGACACCACTTTTTAGTGTTTTGCTCCCCCAATGATGTGCACAGCATCACAGTTTCTTAAGAAACTAACTCCTTTATCCACTTGTCATTAACAGGTCTTCAGGAACCCCAGGTCATGTTGGTTATAAGGATGAACATAACATAGGTGTGGAGAAACCTGACATGGGATTAAATTGGAATGTACGAACCATCAATTTTATTACTATACATACAGTAGCTCAATAATTTTTTTTTTCAAGTACAAGTTAATGATCGTTAATATCAGTTGATTATGATCGTGTATTACAATCAATGGCATTGTTTTAATAACGATTGTCATTAAATTAGTTTAAGGAGGAGTCTTCTATTAAGTACTTTCGAGTGAAGCAGATATCTTCAAAAAAGATTAAAAAAAATAAAATTATTAGCAGTCAGCAACAATCTACATTAATATGACTGTCATGATGTCATCAACAGTCAGTCCATGACAAACATAGTCATTATTGATGATAAAATTTGGTTGTCATAGATTGCTATTGACTTCTTTTGGGAAAAAGTAAAATTATTGTTCAGAAGGTGTTATGTAAATTGAAAATTCTACATGTATCTATCAGTGTTAGTATCTGTCATGATAATAATACTGAAATATCTACATATGTATCCACAAAATATCTATCCAATATTCATGTTAGTAATATATCAAAGACAAGAGAGAATATTTCATCAGATCAGGATATCCAAACACCAAAATATGAGGAGCAATTGACTTTTTTAACTGACTTTAAGGTGTTTAGATACCAGATGAAACACTTTATTGAGTGTTTGATATTAATAGCTTCTCAAACCATTTACAATTCTTGTAGAATTTCAAAGCAAAACTTCACCAAATGTTTTGGTAGTTATTGTACAGAATATCTTTGATAGTGACCTATTTGTTTTGATAGTCATTTCCTTTATTTTTTTCAGTTGATTATTATTCTCTTCACATAATTATTATAATTATGAATTATTAATGAGTTTGAGAAGTTTTTATCTAAGGTTATGTATCTAAAAAAAACATAAAGGTTGATAGGATTTCTTTCTTTTTATTCATGCGCGGAGTGGCATGAGTTAAGGTTTGCCCTCCATTTTTCTTTTTATTATTGTTTTTGTGTCACGATTTTGCATGCAAATTTATGCACACATATTTTAGTTTTATTATTACCGGGCTTCTGCCTTTCCCTCGGTCAACAACATATCTAGTTAACTTCCGGTTTTCTGGAATTACATAATCAGGAATGTCACCAAAACAACATCACAGGAGCATCACGCCGTCACCTGTCACGCCTCCATCCCCAAACCACACTACACCAGAACTCACCTTCACATTACCTATTTATAAAGCGAAAATGAATTGCTGGTTTCCTTGTGGTAGCCTTCTTCATAAAAGCAAAAAAATAGAAAGGTTCTTTACACAGATGCATCAGATGCATATTAAGTGCAAGAGATAATTCTTGGGAACATGCGGGTCCTTATTGTCTCGTTGCTTTAGAAAAATTGCTTCTTTTCTTATGGTACATTAAAGTATATGACAAATGTTTCTTATGCATGGGCATGACATACGTTTTCCATAATTTGGTCTTATTGGTGTATAAGTCAATCCTGTATTTCTCCCATCGAGGTGAATGTTGCTTTTATACACAGCATACAACTTGAGGCCAAATTTGTCGCGATTCTGTAGAAATAACAGCTCTTCCAAGGCAAAAATGCCAAACATAGATCTCTTGCATATTGTTAAATTATTCCACATTTTACTGCCGATTCTTTACAATGTTTGTGTCGGAACAGTCCTCGCTACCTGTGGTGAGTAATTTCAAGACTTTTTTAAAGAAAGAACAATAGAAACACACGGAAAAATGGCATGGTTACTGCAGCCAGCTGTCACATTTAAAAAAAATTGGACTTTAGGAGTGGACTTCTGTGGATTATGGACTGTGGAAAGTGTGTCATTAATGTTGATTTTTACTGATTTCATTGCTTTTGAAAGTAGTGTTTTCAAATGTAACAGAAATAATTCATGGTTTGGGAAGTAACAGACGAGTGTGGATTTGATCGGGAATCAATAAATTAAATATCTAAAGTGAGTACAGAAAAATTGGTAGCTTCAATCAATGCGTCTTAGCGTTCATGCGCATGAGTATAGGCTACTTGAAGCCTCTGGTTCATCATGTGATCATGCTGGCTATACTGATTTTAAAGGGTTTGAAATGCATGATTTTTTTTATTTTGATTGAGTTTAAAATTCTGGAGTTGTGCCTGAAGTGCAATTGTAGGTGAACTGAAATTAATTGATCTACACTGTATATTACTATGCAGACTCCAGAAGTGAATTATCATATCCAGTTAAATAAACATGTTTAAATTAATGTAATTTAATTGATTCTGTTTTTTTCTGATTGGGTAGCCTTCAACCATTGATGTCTTAGCAAGTATCCCTGAAGATGATGATGATGGTGAGGAGGGGAGTGGTTCCTCCAGGCAAGAACGAGCTGCACCAGATAATGATGGAAGTGGACATGATGCTGAAGTGAATATCAATGAACAGTTTGATATGCCAGTTTCTGATGTCCGCTGGAGTGGTTTCTCCATGGCCCATGTAAGACGTCATGATGACCCTGCAAATACAAAAAAATCAAAAAGAAACCAAGATAAAGCTGTTTCTGCAGGGTATACTACATTGCTGGTTATTTTTGTCGTTGGTGGATCCTTGATGGTTCTTGTCATGGCTGCTTTTTTCATATTTGCATGGTAAGGTAATCTACAATATTAAAGGGTTGAAAGAGAAACTATCATAATTGACAATTTTGGTGAACAAATTTAAAATTGCCAAGAATCAGCTGAATTTTGCAGGTGGACTTCAATTTATTAGAAAAGTATTGCCCTGATTTTGATGCCAATAAGGGACTTATAGTGGCTACTTAAGCTAAGTTGTAAAGTGCGTTTGAACGTGGAATTTATATTTTGACTTTTTAAAGTTAATTTATGCTAAACATAGTTGATAAATTACATGTAGAACTGAAAACATCATTTGAACTTTCCTTTTTTCGTTTTTCTTTTTGTCTTTTTATTTTAGGCCAGCGAGGAAATATTATGCATATTTATGCAGACGTATGGACCAGGAAGATATTGAATCTGGATGGTTCAATGATGAATTATCAAGTATTCAAGTCGACCCCAGTTATCCTTCAGAAGGTGGCACAGTTCCCTTCCCTCATCCCCCTTCCCCTCCCCCTCTCCCTCAACGCCCTTCCCCTCCCCCTCACTGCCCTTCCCCTTCCCCTCCCCCTCCCCCTCCCCCTCATCCCCCTTCCCCTCCCCCAAAAGGACGTAACACCTCAGCATCTTATCAAGCTTCAGGTCTAACAATGCCTGCAGGTACTTTTCTTTTGAACATATAATATCTAACAGTAGAGCTCCCATGAAGGAACAGCTCACTGTACTAACCCATTTGAGTTAAATAAACCCCCAAACATTTTTTTAATTTTTAATGTGCAAAATGAACAACCAAATGCGTGGTGAATAAACACTGTAAAGTTGTAGTCACTGCATCAGTTATTCAAACCTTGTTGCATGAACCTCTTGCATTATTTGTCTTGCAAAGTGCATTTAGGAGTGTTGAGTATGAAGGGGTGTTCTATCCACATATCACACCCAAACCTCCTTCTCTACTCTTTCTAGCACCTGTCATGCAGGCTTGAAAATTTATGACTTTTTAATAAGCATCATCCTAAAATTTGCATCCCATAAGCACTGCATCAAAAAGTTGAAAAATTTAATGAGTGCCACAACATTATTTGTAGTAAATACTAACAGTATTTATAAATTATGTTAAAATCTCCAACATTCAGTCCTAACAGCTACTTATTTTGGGTGTACACAACAGGCAATAAACAACCAGAGACTACCCAAGTAAAGACCTTTGCAAACCAGCTGTCACCAGAAAAGATAATTGCGGAGGATAAGAAGCGAGACTCCAGAAATGCAGAAAGGAGAAAGATAATTAAAAGGGAAACCTTTATAAAGAGGAATTCACTTGTTGATAGTTTGTTGATTGCTAAGGCCATTATTGATGGTCAAGCTAAGAACAAACAGTTTGAGAAAAGGGCGTCAGAGAGGCGCCGTGTTATCAAGAACTGCTGCTCGGGCTCAGTGCCAGATAAGAACAAGCGGCGGATGTCTTTTGCAGACGAGTTGATAACTGCTTGTTCAGTTGTCACACCAAAGTGGGATCACAAACAGAGTGTTGAAAAATCCAAGGAAAAATGTTGTGCAATTAAAGACCAGTTTGCTTCAGGCAAGCGGAGGCCTTCCCTGTTGGAAGAAATCGGTGTTGCAAGGAAAATTATTGTGGACAGTGAAAGAGAGAAGCGAATGTTGCCACCTGAAATAGTAGAGGAGGTAACAGTTTGTCCTTACTTTTGTTTGTTTGATTTTTGTTTTGTTTTCTTTGGACCAAACAAAAAAAAAATTATGTGGTTTTAGGTGCCCTGAAAAAAAAAGGTTTTGTGTTGGTAGCTTTTTATGTATTGTATATAACAACACCAGTACATAACAAAAGTTATCAATATTCCTGTTTTATATACACTGTATTATAAGCAACAAAAAGAGTATTCTTTTATATCAACCAGCAAATTAATGGAAAAATTTGCTGTCTATCAGTAGTAAATAAAATTTAAATGGCAGAACTTTATGAATATTTACAATGGCGAGCTACAGGTGAGCCACAGGCAAGCCACAGGCAAGTCATTGTAAACATTCATACAGTTCTGATGCAAAGTATTTGTTTGATTTTCCTTTACAATTGTCTGATTATTGGTGGACCAAGACGGGCAAATCATAGCCAGTGAATATGAAAAACCGGATCTGCATACAGCAGTGAAATAGGCTGTAAAAAGGCTAAGTTAAAATTAAATTCCTAATAGCAAGAAATCCTCTAAAAATGTTTGTTTGATAATTTTATTGGCTGCAGATGATTAAAGCTCATAGAGCACCTGGTGGTCCTATTCAGTACTACAATGAAG
This sequence comes from Dendrophyllia cribrosa, assembly GCA_024195265.1. Classification (NCBI taxonomy): domain Eukaryota; kingdom Metazoa; phylum Cnidaria; class Anthozoa; order Scleractinia; family Dendrophylliidae; genus Dendrophyllia; species Dendrophyllia cribrosa. The sequence continues at coordinate 19,436,473 of JAJLRJ010000012.1, read as the reverse complement.
TTCTTAACAAGCTTCTCAGAGAATCAAACCAGTCTTCAGATAATGATGATGATGATGACATCAAAATGGAGGCTCTGGCAAGTGACGACGATATTAATGAGCTCACCAGGTACCAACCCTTTTATTTACTATTTTCTATTGTTATGGATTACAGAACAGTGTTTATTTTCTATTGTTATGGACTGCAGAACAGTGTCTATTTTCTATTGTTATGGACTGCAGAACAGTGTCTATTTACTATTGTTATGGACTGCAGAACAGTGTCTATTTACTATTGTTATGGACTACAGAACAGTGTCTATTTTCTATTGTTATGGACTACAGAACAGTGTCTATTTACTATTGTTATGGACTGCAGAACAGTGTCTATTTACTATTGTTATGGACTGCAGAACAGTGTCTATTTTCTATTGTTATGGACTGCAGAACAGTGTCTATTTACTATTGTTATGGACTGCAGAACAGTGTCTATTTACTATTGTTATGGACTGCAGAACAGTGTCTATTTACTATTGTTATGGACTACAGAACAGTGTCTATTTACTATTGTTATGGACTGCAGAACAGTGTCTATTTACTATTGTTATGGACTACAGTACAGTGTCTATTTTCTATTGTTATGGACTGCAGAACAGTGTCTATTTACTATTGTTATGGACTACAGAACAGTGTCTATTTTCTATTGTTATGGACTACAGAACAGTGTCTATTTACTATTGTTATGGACTGCAGAACAGTGTCTATTTACTATTGTTATGGACTGCACAACAGTGTCTATTTTCTATTGTTATGGACTGCAGAACAGTGTCTATTTACTATTGTTATGGACTGCAGAACAGTGTCTATTTTCTATTGTTATGGACTGCAGAACAGTCTCTATTTACTATTGTTATGGACTACAGAACAGTGTCTATTTACTATTGTTATGGACTGCAGAACAGTGTCTATTTTCTATTGTTATGGACTACAGAACAGTGTCTATTTACTATTGTTATGGACTGCAGAACAGTGTCTATTTACTATTGTTATGGACTGCAGAACAGTGTCTATTTACTATTGTTATGGACTGCAGAACAGTGTCTATTTTCTATTGTTATGGACTGCAGAACAGTTTCTATTTACTATTGTTATGGACTGCAGAACAGTGTCTATTTACTATTGTTATGGACTGCAGAACAGTGTCTATTTACTATTGTTATGGACTGCAGAACAGTGTCTATTTACTATTGTTATGGACTGCAGAACAGTGTCTATTTTCTATTGTTATGGACTGCAGAACAGTTTCTATTTTCTATTGTTATGGACTGCAGAACAGTGTCTATTTACTATTGTTATGGACTACAGAACAGTGTCTATTTACTATTGTTATGGACTGCAGAACAGTGTCTATTTTCTATTGTTATGGACTGCAGAACAGTGTCTATTTACTATTGTTATGGACTGCAGAACAGTGTCTATTTTCTATTGTTATGGACTGCAGAACAGTGTCTATTTACTATTGTTATGGACTGCAGAACAGTGTCTATTTACTATTGTTATGGACTGCAGAACAGTGTCTATTTACTATTGTTATGGACTACAGAACAGTGTCTATTTACTATTGTTATGGACTGCAGAACAGTGTCTATTTTCTATTGTTATGGACTGCAGAACAGTGTCTATTTACTATTGTTATGGACTGCAGAACAGTGTCTATTTACTATTGTTATGGACTACAGAACAGTGTCTATTTACTATTGTTATGGACTACAGAACAGTGTCTATTTTCTATTGTTATGGACTACAGAACAGTGTCTATTTACTATTGTTATGGACTGCAGAACAGTGTCTATTTACTATTGTTATGGACTGCAGAACAGTGTCTATTTTCTATTGTTATGGACTGCAGAACAGTGTCTATTTACTATTGTTATGGACTGCAGAACAGTGTCTATTTACTATTGTTATGGACTGCAGAACAGTGTCTATTTACTATTGTTATGGACTACAGAACAGTGTCTATTTACTATTGTTATGGACTGCAGAACAGTGTCTATTTTCTATTGTTATGGACTGCAGAACAGTGTCTATTTACTATTGTTATGGACTGCAGAACAGTGTCTATTTTCTATTGTTATGGACTGCAGAACAGTGTCTATTTACTATTGTTATGGACTGCAGAACAGTGTCTATTTACTATTGTTATGGACTACAGAACAGTGTCTATTTTCTATTGTTATGGACTACAGAACAGTGTCTATTTACTATTGTTATGGACTGCAGAACAGTGTCTATTTACTATTGTTATGGACTGCAGAACAGTGTCTATTTTCTATTGTTATGGACTGCAGAACAGTGTCTATTTTCTATTGTTATGGACTGCAGAACAGTGTCTATTTTCTATTGTTATGGACTGCAGAACAGTGTCTATTTACTATTGTTATGGACTGCAGAACAGTGTCTATTTTCTATTGTTATGGACTGCAGAACAGTGTCTATTTACTATTGTTATGGACTACAGAACAGTGTCTATTTACTATTGTTATGGACTGCAGAACAGTGTCTATTTTCTATTGTTATGGACTGCAGAACAGTGTCTATTTACTATTGTTATGGACTACAGAACAGTGTCTATTTTCTATTGTTATGGACTACAGAACAGTGTCTATTTACTATTGTTATGGACTGCAGAACAGTGTCTATTTACTATTGTTATGGACTGCACAACAGTGTCTATTTTCTATTGTTATGGACTGCAGAACAGTGTCTATTTACTATTGTTATGGACTGCAGAACAGTGTCTATTTTCTATTGTTATGGACTGCAGAACAGTGTGTATTTACTATTGTTATGGACTACAGAACAGTGTCTATTTACTATTGTTATGGACTGCAGAACAGTGTCTATTTTCTATTGTTATGGACTGCAGAACAGTTTCTATTTACTATTGTTATGGACTGCAGAACAGTGTCTATTTACTATTGTTATGGACTACAGAACAGTGTCTATTTACTATTGTTATGGACTGCAGAACAGTGTCTATTTACTATTGTTATGGACTGCAGAACAGTTTCTATTTACTATTGTTATGGACTGCAGAACAGTGTCTATTTACTATTGTTATGGACTGCAGAACAGTGTCTATTTACTATTGTTATGGACTGCAGAACAGTTTCTATTTACTATTGTTATGGACTGCAGAACAGTGTCTATTTTCTATTGTTATGGACTACAGAACAGTGTCTATTTACTATTGTTATGGACTGCAGAACAGTGTCTATTTACTATTGTTATGGACTGCAGAACAGTGTCTATTTACTATTGTTATGGACTGCAGAACAGTGTCTATTTTCTATTGTTATGGACTGCAGAACAGTTTCTATTTACTATTGTTATGGACTGCAGAACAGTGTCTATTTACTATTGTTATGGACTGCAGAACAGTGTCTATTTACTATTGTTATGGACTGCAGAACAGTGTCTATTTACTATTGTTATGGACTGCAGAACAGTGTCTATTTACTATTGTTATGGACTACAGAACAGTGTCTATTTACTATTGTTATGGACTACAGAACAGTTTCTATTTACTATTGTTATGGACTGCAGAACAGTGTCTATTTACTATTGTTATGGACTGCAGAACAGTGTCTATTTTCTATTGTTATGGACTGCAGAACAGTGTCTATTTACTATTGTTAGGGACTGCAGAACAGTGTCTATTTTCTATTGTTATGGACTGCAGAACAGTGTCTATTTACTATTGTTAGGGACTGCAGAACAGTGTCTATTTTCTATTGTTATGGACTGCAGAACAGTGTCTATTTACTATTGTTATGGACTGCAGAACAGTGTCTATTTTCTATTGTTATGGACTGCAGAACAGTGTCTATTTACTATTGTTATGGACTGCAGAACAGTGTCTATTTACTATTGTTATGGACTACAGAACAGTGTCTATTTTCTATTGTTATGGACTACAGAACAGTGTCTATTTACTATTGTTATGGACTGCAGAACAGTGTCTATTTACTATTGTTATGGACTGCAGAACAGTGTCTATTTTCTATTGTTATGGACTGCAGAACAGTGTCTATTTTCTATTGTTATGGACTGCAGAACAGTGTCTATTTTCTATTGTTATGGACTGCAGAACAGTGTCTATTTACTATTGTTATGGACTGCAGAACAGTGTCTATTTTCTATTGTTATGGACTGCAGAACAGTGTCTATTTTCTATTGTTATGGACTGCAGAACAGTGTCTATTTACTATTGTTAGGGACTGCAGAACAGTGTCTATTTTCTATTGTTATGGACTGCAGAACAGTGTCTATTTACTATTGTTATGGACTGCAGAACAGTGTCTATTTACTATTGTTAGGGACTGCAGAACAGTGTCTATTTACTATTGTTATGGACTGCAGAACAGTGTCTATTTACTATTGTTATGGACTGCAGAACAGTGTCTATTTACTATTGTTATGGACTGCACAACAGTGTCTATTTTCTATTGTTATGGACTGCAGAACAGTGTCTATTTACTATTGACTGCAGAACAGTGTCTATTTTCTATTGTTATGGACTGCAGAACAGTGTGTATTTACTATTGTTATGGACTACAGAACAGTGTCTATTTACTATTGTTATGGACTGCAGAACAGTGTCTATTTTCTATTGTTATGGACTGCAGAACAGTTTCTATTTACTATTGTTATGGACTGCAGAACAGTGTCTATTTACTATTGTTATGGACTACAGAACAGTGTCTATTTACTATTGTTATGGACTGCAGAACAGTGTCTATTTACTATTGTTATGGACTGCAGAACAGTTTCTATTTACTATTGTTATGGACTGCAGAACAGTGTCTATTTACTATTGTTATGGACTGCAGAACAGTGTCTATTTACTATTGTTATGGACTGCAGAACAGTTTCTATTTACTATTGTTATGGACTGCAGAACAGTGTCTATTTTCTATTGTTATGGACTACAGAACAGTGTCTATTTACTATTGTTATGGACTGCAGAACAGTGTCTATTTACTATTGTTATGGACTGCAGAACAGTGTCTATTTACTATTGTTATGGACTGCAGAACAGTGTCTATTTTCTATTGTTATGGACTGCAGAACAGTTTCTATTTACTATTGTTATGGACTGCAGAACAGTGTCTATTTACTATTGTTATGGACTGCAGAACAGTGTCTATTTACTATTGTTATGGACTGCAGAACAGTGTCTATTTACTATTGTTATGGACTGCAGAACAGTGTCTATTTTCTATTGTTATGGACTGCAGAACAGTTTCTATTTACTATTGTTATGGACTGCAGAACAGTGTCTATTTACTATTGTTATGGACTACAGAACAGTGTCTATTTACTATTGTTATGGACTGCAGAACAGTGTCTATTTACTATTGTTATGGACTGCAGAACAGTGTCTATTTACTATTGTTATGGACTGCAGAACAGTGTCTATTTACTATTGTTAGGGACTGCAGAACAGTGTCTATTTACTATTGTTATGGACTACAGAACAGTGTCTATTTACTATTGTTATGGACTGCAGAACAGTGTCTATTTACTATTGTTATGGACTGCAGAACAGTGTCTATTTACTATTGTTATGGACTACAGAACAGTGTCTATTTACTATTGTTATGGACTACAGAACAGTTTCTATTTACTATTGTTATGGACTGCAGAACAGTGTCTATTTACTATTGTTATGGACTGCAGAACAGTGTCTATTTTCTATTGTTATGGACTGCAGAACAGTGTCTATTTACTATTGTTAGGGACTGCAGAACAGTGTCTATTTTCTATTGTTATGGACTGCAGAACAGTGTCTATTTACTATTGTTAGGGACTGCAGAACAGTGTCTATTTTCTATTGTTATGGACTGCAGAACAGTGTCTATTTACTATTGTTATGGACTGCAGAACAGTGTCTATTTACTATTGTTAGGGACTGCAGAACAGTGTCTATTTACTATTGTTATGGACTGCAGAACAGTGTCTATTTACTATTGTTATGGACTGCAGAACAGTGTCTATTTACTATTGTTATGGACTACAGAACAGTGTCTATTTACTATTGTTATGGACTACAGAATAGTGTCTATTTACTATTATTATGGACTACAGAACAGTGTCTATTTACTATTGTTATGGACTGCAGAACAGTGTCTATTTACTATTGTTATGGACTGCAGAAAAGTGTCTTTTTACTATTGTTATGGACTGCAGAACAGTGTCTATTTACTATTGTTATGGACTGCAGAACAGTTTCTATTTACTATTGTTAGGGACTGCACAACAGTGTCTATTTACTATTGTTATGGACTGCAGAACAGTGTCTATTTTCTATTGTTATGGACTGCAGAACAGTGTCTATTTACTATTGTTATGGACTGCAGAACAGTGTCTATTTACTATTGTTATGGACTGCAGAACAGTTTCTATTTTCTATTGTTATGGACTGCAGAACAGTGTCTATTTTCTATTGTTATGGACTGCAGAACAGTGTCTATTTACTATTGTTATGGACTGCAGAACAGTGTCTATTTACTATTGTTATGGACTGCAGAACAGTTTCTATTTACTATTGTTATGGACTGCAGAACAGTTTCTATTTTCTATTGTTATGGACTGCAGAACAGTGTCTATTTACTATTGTTATGGACTGCAGAACAGTGTCTATTTACTATTGTTATGGACTGCAGAACAGTGTCTATTTACTATTGTTATGGACTACAGAACAGTGTCTATTTACTATTGGTATGGACTACAGAACAGTGTCTATTTACTATTGTTATGGACTGCAGAACAGTGTCTATTTACTATTGTTATGGACTACAGAACAGTGTCTATTTTCTATTGTTATGGACTGCAGAACAGTGTCTATTTACTATTGTTATGGACTGCAGAACAGTGTCTATTTACTATTGTTATGGACTGCAGAACAGTTTCTATTTACTATTGTTATGGACTGCAGAACAGTGTCTATTTTCTATTGTTATGGACTACAGAACAGTGTCTATTTTCTATTGTTATGGACTACAGAACAGTGTCTATTTTGTATTGTTATGGACTGCAGAACAGTGTCTATTTACTATTGTTATGGACTACAGAACAGTGTCTATTTTCTATTGTTATGGACTGCAGAACAGTGTCTATTTACTATTGTTATGGACTACAGAACAGTGTCTATTTACTATTGTTATGGACTACAGAACAGTGTCTATTTACTATTGTTATGGACTGCAGAACAGTGTCTATTTACTATTGTTATGGACTACAGAACAGTGTCTATTTACTATTGTTATGGACTACAGAACAGTGTCTATTTACTATTGTTATGGACTACAGAACAGTGTCTATTTACTATGGTTATGGACTGCAGAACAGTGTCTATTTACTATTGTTAGGGACTACAGAACAGTGTCTATTTACTATTGTTATGGACTGCAGAACAGTGTCTATTTACTATTGTTAGGGACTGCAGAACAGTGTCTATTTACTATTGTTATGGACTGCAGAACAGTGTCTATTTACTATTGTTATGGACTGCAGAACAGTGTCTATTTACTATTGTTATGGACTACAGAACAGTGTCTATTTACTATGGTTATGGACTGCAGAACAGTGTCTATTTACTATTGTTATGGACTGCAGAACAGTGTCTATTTACTATTGTTATGGACTACAGAACAGTTTCTATTTACTATTGTTATGGACTGCAGAACAGTGTCTATTTACTATTGTTATGGACTGCAGAACAGTGTCTATTTACTATTGTTATGGACTGCAGAACAGTGTCTATTTACTATTGTTATGGACTGCAGAACAGTTTCTATTTACTATTGTTATGGACTGCAGAACAGTGTCTATTTTCTATTGTTATGGACTACAGAACAGTGTCTATTTTCTATTGTTATGGACTACAGAACAGTGTCTATTTTGTATTGTTATGGACTGCAGAACAGTGTCTATTTACTATTGTTATGGACTACAGAACAGTGTCTATTTTCTATTGTTATGGACTGCAGAACAGTGTCTATTTACTATTGTTATGGACTACAGAACAGTGTCTATTTACTATTGTTATGGACTACAGAACAGTGTCTATTTACTATTGTTATGGACTGCAGAACAGTGTCTATTTACTATTGTTATGGACTACAGAACAGTGTCTATTTACTATTGTTATGGACTACAGAACAGTGTCTATTTACTATTGTTATGGACTACAGAACAGTGTCTATTTACTATGGTTATGGACTGCAGAACAGTGTCTATTTACTATTGTTAGGGACTACAGAACAGTGTCTATTTACTATTGTTATGGACTGCAGAACAGTGTCTATTTACTATTGTTAGGGACTGCAGAACAGTGTCTATTTACTATTGTTATGGACTGCAGAACAGTGTCTATTTACTATTGTTATGGACTGCAGAACAGTGTCTATTTACTATTGTTATGGACTACAGAACAGTGTCTATTTACTATGGTTATGGACTGCAGAACAGTGTCTATTTACTATTGTTATGGACTGCAGAACAGTGTCTATTTACTATTGTTATGGACTACAGAACAGTTTCTATTTACTATTGTTATGGACTGCAGAACAGTGTCTATTTACTATTGTTATGGACTGCAGAACAGTGTCTATTTACTATTGTTATGGACTGCAGAACAGTGTCTATTTACTATTGTTAGGGACTACAGAACAGTGTCTATTTTCTATTGTTATGGACTGCAGAACAGTGTGTATTTTCTATTGTTATGGACTGCAGAACAGTGTCTATTTACTATTGTTATGGACTGCAGAACAGTGTCTATTTACTATTGTTATGGACTACAGAACAGTGTCTATTTACTATTGTTAGGGACTACAGAACAGTGTCTATTTACTATTGTTATGGACTGCAGAACAGTGTCTATTTACTATTGTTAGGGACTACAGAACAGTGTCTATTTACTATTGTTATGGACTACAGAACAGTGTCTATTTACTATTGTTAGGGACTACAGAACAGTGTCTATTTACTATTGTTATGGACTGCAGAACAGTGTCTATTTACTATTGTTAGGGACTGCAGAACAGTGTCTATTTACTATTGTTATGGACTGCAGAACAGTGTCTATTTACTATTGTTATGGACTGCAGAACAGTGTCTATTTACTATTGTTAGGGACTGCAGAACAGTGTCTATTTACTATTGTTATGGACTACAGAACAGTGTCTATTTACTATTGTTAGGGACTGCAGAACAGTGTCTATTTACTATTGTTATGGACTACAGAACAGTGTCTATTTACTATTGTTATGGACTGCAGAACAGTGTCTATTTACTATTGTTATGGACTGCAGAACAGTGTCTATTTACTATTGTTAGGGACTACAGAACAGTGTCTATTTACTATTGTTATGGACTACAGAACAGTGTCTATTTACTATTGTTATGGACTGCAGAACAGTGTCTATTTACTATTGTTATGGACTACAGAACAGTGTCTATTTACTATTGTTATGGACTGCAGAACAGTGTCTATTTTCTATTGTTATGGACTGCAGAACAGTGTCTATTTACTATTGTTATGGACTGCAGAACAGTGTCTATTTTCTATTGTTATGGACTACAGAACAGTGTCTATTTTCTATTGTTATGGACTGCAGAACAGTGTCTATTTACTATTGTTATGGACTGCAGAACAGTGTCTATTTACTATTGTTAGGGACTGCATAACAGTGTCTATTTTCTATTGTTATGGACTACAGAACAGTGTCTATTTTCTATTGTTATGGACTGCAGAACAGTGTCTATTTACTATTGTTATGGACTGCAGAACAGTGTCTATTTTCTATTGTTATGGACTGCAGAACAGTTTCTATTTACTATTGTTATGGACTACAGAACAGTTTCTATTTACTATTGTTATGGACTGCAGAACAGTGTCTATTTTCTATTGTTATGGACTGCAGAACAGTTTCTATTTACTATTGTTATGGACTACAGAACAGTTTCTATTTACTATTGTTATGGACTGCAGAACAGTGTCTATTTACTATTGTTATGGACTGCAGAACAGTGTCTATTTACTATTGTTATGGACTGCAGAACAGTTTCTATTTACTATTGTTATGGACTACAGAACAGTGTCTATTTACTATTGTTATGGACTGCAGAACAGTGTCTATTTACTATTGTTATGGACTGCAGAACAGTGTCTATTTACTATTGTTATGGACTGCAGAACAGTGTCTATTTTCTATTGTTATGGACTACAGAACAGTTTCTATTTACTATTCTTATGGACTGCAGAACAGTGTCTATTTACTATTGTTATGGACTGCAGAACAGTGTCTATTTACTATTGTTATGGACTGCAGAACAGTGTCTATTTTCTATTGTTATGGACTGCAGAACAGTTTCTATTTACTATTGTTATGGACTGCAGAACAGTTTCTATTTACTATTGTTATGGACTGCAGAACAGTGTCTATTTTCTATTGTTATGGACTGCAGAACAGTGTCTATTTACTATTGTTATGGACTGCAGAACAGTGTCTATTTTCTATTGTTATGGACTGCAGAACAGTGTCTATTTTCTATTGTTATGGACTGCAGAACAGTGTCTATTTTCTATTGTTATGGACTACAGAACAGTGTCTATTTACTATTGTTAGGGACTACAGAACAGTGTCTATTTACTATTGTTATGGACTGCAGAACAGTGTCTATTTACTATTGTTAGGGACTACAGAACAGTGTCTATTTACTATTGTTATGGACTACAGAACAGTGTCTATTTACTATTGTTAGGGACTACAGAACAGTGTCTATTTACTATTGTTATGGACTGCAGAACAGTGTCTATTTACTATTGTTAGGGACTGCAGAACAGTGTCTATTTACTATTGTTATGGACTGCAGAACAGTGTCTATTTACTATTGTTATGGACTGCAGAACAGTGTCTATTTACTATTGTTAGGGACTGCAGAACAGTGTCTATTTACTATTGTATGGACTACAGAACAGTGTCTATTTACTATTGTTAGGGACTGCAGAACAGTGTCTATTTACTATTGTTATGGACTACAGAACAGTGTCTATTTACTATTGTTATGGACTGCAGAACAGTGTCTATTTACTATTGTTATGGACTGCAGAACAGTGTCTATTTACTATTGTTAGGGACTACAGAACAGTGTCTATTTACTATTGTTATGGACTACAGAACAGTGTCTATTTACTATTGTTATGGACTGCAGAACAGTGTCTATTTACTATTGTTATGGACTACAGAACAGTGTCTATTTACTATTGTTATGGACTGCAGAACAGTGTCTATTTTCTATTGTTATGGACTGCAGAACAGTGTCTATTTACTATTGTTATGGACTGCAGAACAGTGTCTATTTTCTATTGTTATGGACTACAGAACAGTGTCTATTTTCTATTGTTATGGACTGCAGAACAGTGTCTATTTACTATTGTTATGGACTGCAGAACAGTGTCTATTTACTATTGTTAGGGACTGCATAACAGTGTCTATTTTCTATTGTTATGGACTACAGAACAGTGTCTATTTTCTATTGTTATGGACTGCAGAACAGTGTCTATTTACTATTGTTATGGACTGCAGAACAGTGTCTATTTTCTATTGTTATGGACTGCAGAACAGTTTCTATTTACTATTGTTATGGACTACAGAACAGTTTCTATTTACTATTGTTATGGACTGCAGAACAGTGTCTATTTTCTATTGTTATGGACTGCAGAACAGTTTCTATTTACTATTGTTATGGACTACAGAACAGTTTCTATTTACTATTGTTATGGACTGCAGAACAGTGTCTATTTACTATTGTTATGGACTGCAGAACAGTGTCTATTTACTATTGTTATGGACTGCAGAACAGTTTCTATTTACTATTGTTATGGACTACAGAACAGTGTCTATTTACTATTGTTATGGACTGCAGAACAGTGTCTATTTACTATTGTTATGGACTGCAGAACAGTGTCTATTTACTATTGTTATGGACTGCAGAACAGTGTCTATTTTCTATTGTTATGGACTACAGAACAGTTTCTATTTACTATTCTTATGGACTGCAGAACAGTGTCTATTTACTATTGTTATGGACTGCAGAACAGTGTCTATTTACTATTGTTATGGACTGCAGAACAGTGTCTATTTTCTATTGTTATGGACTGCAGAACAGTTTCTATTTACTATTGTTATGGACTGCAGAACAGTTTCTATTTACTATTGTTATGGACTGCAGAACAGTGTCTATTTTCTATTGTTATGGACTACAGAACAGTGTCTATTTACTATTGTTAGGGACTACAGAACAGTGTCTATTTACTATTGTTATGGACTGCAGAACAGTGTCTATTTACTATTGTTAGGGACTACAGAACAGTGTCTATTTACTATTGTTATGGACTACAGAACAGTGTCTATTTACTATTGTTAGGGACTACAGAACAGTGTCTATTTACTATTGTTATGGACTGCAGAACAGTGTCTATTTACTATTGTTAGGGACTGCAGAACAGTGTCTATTTACTATTGTTATGGACTGCAGAACAGTGTCTATTTACTATTGTTATGGACTGCAGAACAGTGTCTATTTACTATTGTTAGGGACTGCAGAACAGTGTCTATTTACTATTGTATGGACTACAGAACAGTGTCTATTTACTATTGTTAGGGACTGCAGAACAGTGTCTATTTACTATTGTTATGGACTACAGAACAGTGTCTATTTACTATTGTTATGGACTGCAGAACAGTGTCTATTTACTATTGTTATGGACTGCAGAACAGTGTCTATTTACTATTGTTAGGGACTACAGAACAGTGTCTATTTACTATTGTTATGGACTACAGAACAGTGTCTATTTACTATTGTTATGGACTGCAGAACAGTGTCTATTTACTATTGTTATGGACTACAGAACAGTGTCTATTTACTATTGTTATGGACTGCAGAACAGTGTCTATTTTCTATTGTTATGGACTGCAGAACAGTGTCTATTTACTATTGTTATGGACTGCAGAACAGTGTCTATTTTCTATTGTTATGGACTACAGAACAGTGTCTATTTTCTATTGTTATGGACTGCAGAACAGTGTCTATTTACTATTGTTATGGACTGCAGAACAGTGTCTATTTACTATTGTTAGGGACTGCATAACAGTGTCTATTTTCTATTGTTATGGACTACAGAACAGTGTCTATTTTCTATTGTTATGGACTGCAGAACAGTGTCTATTTACTATTGTTATGGACTGCAGAACAGTGTCTATTTTCTATTGTTATGGACTGCAGAACAGTTTCTATTTACTATTGTTATGGACTGCAGAACAGTGTCTATTTTCTATTGTTATGGACTGCAGAACAGTGTCTATTTACTATTGTTATGGACTGCAGAACAGTGTCTATTTTCTATTGTTATGGACTGCAGAACAGTGTCTATTTTCTATTGTTATGGACTGCAGAACAGTGTCTATTTTCTATTGTTATGGACTGCAGAACAGTGTCTATTTACTATTGTTATGGACTGCAGAACAGTGTCTATTTTCTATTGTTATGGACTGCAGAACAGTGTCTATTTACTATTGTTATGGACTGCAGAACAGTTTCTATTTACTATTGTTATGGACTACAGAACAGTTTCTATTTACTATTGTTATGGACTACAGAACAGTGTCTATTTACTATTGTTATGGACTGCAGAACAGTGTCTATTTACTATTGTTATGGACTGCAGAACAGTGTCTATTTACTATTGTTATGGACTGCAGAACAGTGTCTATTTACTATTGTTATGGACTGCAGAACAGTTTCTATTTACTATTGTTATGGACTGCAGAACAGTGTCTATTTTCTATTGTTATGGACTGCAGAACAGTGTCTATTTACTATTGTTATGGACTACAGAACAGTGTCTATTTACTATTGTTATGGACTGCAGAACAGTGTCTATTTACTATTGTTAGGGACTGCAGAACAGTGTCTATTTACTATTGTTATGGACTGCAGAACAGTGTCTATTTACTATTGATATGGACTACAGAACAGTGTCTATTTACTATTGTTATGGACTGCAGAACAGTGTCTATTTTCTATTGTTATGGACTGCAGAACAGTGTCTATTTACTATTGTTATGGACTGCAGAACAGTGTCTATTTACTATTGTTAGGGACTACAGAACAGTGTCTATTTTCTATTGTTATGGACTGCAGAACAGTGTCTATTTACTATTGTTATGGACTGCAGAACAATGTCTCCTAACCCAATTACTTCCTTAATTCAATATTAAAAGGCTAGACCTGTGTAATTGGTCATTACTTATCGTTTGTCAAACCCAGATTAGTACACTTGTGACCTTCTTGCAGAAGTGTTCTATTAGTATACATGTACAGTACCTCACATTGTACTGCTAAAGAACCTGTTTGAATTCAACAGGCTTATTCCTATCTCATGTATTGTTTTCTTTCCATTGCAGCGGGCTCTCTGGCCTCCTCATCATTGATGATAATGAGGAACCAGAAACTATGATTGAAAATGAGGTGAGGGAACTTGTTAACAACAACAGCAACTAAGAATTTACTTCAAGTTTAAATGTCCCCTTTGTTTGTTTAGCCGCCAAGAATCAATGTATAAGAACAATGCCTGTATACAATGGATAATCTACGCGGCAATAAATGGAAACTTGCGTAATTACTTAGTTTTCACTAACGACATTAACATAAGCATAGGAATTTGTGTCAAGTGAAAACGAGCCTTGACGGTATAAGCATAAGATTGATTCTTATGCTTATGCTGGACATAAGCGCTGTTTTGCTTCTGCTTGTGTCGCTAGTGGAAACCAGACTTAACGGTTCAGTGATTTGAAATGATATGAATATAAAACGAGTCAGCTCTTATCTTCACGTGTTCTTCCCTGCACTAATGAGAATCCATCCCTTTTTATTCATGAGGTAAAGACGAGGGTAAAGACATAGCTTATGACGTCACCCACGTTAATGCATTTCCCCATCATATTAATGATTCCCCCTCAAAAAGGTGGTTAACTTCGTCCCAACTATACTACTTATGTACCTCATAAACCTAACGTGAGGGCCGAACTGGGAGAATATCGGCCCGAATTCTTGACATTATCATATGACCCGTACGGCCCTGCGAGCCTGTTTTTTGCAAAACCATTTATGAAAGTTCTGTATGAGTGCCGTACGCATTAGCGCGAGCGGGGCCGGAAAAAGCCGTCCGGCCTCGCGTGTTAACATTTCAAGCAATTTTGTTACCAAATTGGTCATATGATACTTATACTTATTGACTAAATACTTATTGACTAAGCTGCTAAGCAATGAGATCCGTACAAAAAAACGTAAGGTCGATATTCTCCCAGAACAGCCCTCGCACTTGGTAAAAAGATACATGTATAGTATAATAAACAGCACCTCTACTCTAACTAAAAAGACTGAAAAGGTAGAACCACCTGTTACATTATAATGAAAACACCACAGCAAATTAAATACTGCTCAATAATTTGAGATTTCATCTATCGTATACGTAAGCCTTAGTAATGCTCAGTCGCGTACATTAGAATGTTCAAACTTTAGGATTTTATCCACAGATTCGAAGATTATAACCAAATTTTACAGTACATTTATTGGTACCGCAGTTACTTACACAAGGCTTGACTTTGAGATAAAAAGTGCAGTAGGCTCCCGCTATCTCGAACTCTCAAGGGGAACGGAAAATTGTTCAAGATAGCGGGGGTTCGAGGTATCAAGGGTGGTGTCAAATTTCGTAATTTTCAACAAAACTGAACTACAGTAGTACAGTATGCAAATGATTGACCTGTCGGTGGTCGGAGTCTGTCGTAAAAGTGTCTTTATTCAATATAAGCAATCATATTGTTTTCATTATTATTAGTACTCTTTTCTCATTTAGCCCGGAACAAAACTTGCTTAAAAAAAAAACATCAGTTGTCTTCCATACAAAGTCCAATAAAACTGTAGCCATTACCCAAATGCAAGTGTTGAAAGAAAATAAACGCAAACGACTATGCAGAACGAATACTGTATTAACCTAGAGCATCGGGCAGTCAAAATGAAGATTTTAAAAAACGAAACAATGTTCTGCAATACAATACAGTGTAATGACTGTACTGTTAAGTTGATAACAAGACATTACAAGACAAAATTCATTACAATTGTGTCCTGTTGTCATGTACTTAACGTCATAATTACTACAGTTCGAGATAAGGGGTGTTAGTTTAGACTACGGAAAGTCGCACTTTGTTCGAGGTAGCGGGGGATTCGAGATAACCGAGTTCGAGATAGGTGGTAGCAAATGACTGAAAAACAGTAAGCAGAACCAAGGGGAACGGGTTTTAGTTCGAGATAGTGGAAGATTCGAGGTCTACGGTGGTCGAGACAGCGGGAGTTTACTGTAGTTTCAATTAAAATACCAAAATAAACTGATATATAACGTTAAGTTCAATGGTATAAATTCTAACTGGTGGTCATCTTTTGTTCCTTATAGCTCCTGTGGAGAGGCTGGTCTAGCATGTTTTGAAGACTTTTCTACTTGTTATACATTACTACCCTGCATACGTTATAGAGATTAACACTAATTCTCAGACACCCTGTTCATGTAAATTGTGGATACACTGCATTATTCATTACTCTTAAGATAACATACAGTAACCTAAAGGGGCTAAGCCAGTGCTTTTACGGACAACATAATCTCTGACTGTTACTACAAATATATGGTATATAATAACGTCATAAAGAGGTGAATGAACACAAAGACATAGTGAATTCGAGTGTGAACAAAAATCATCAGGGGTTGCATACTAAAACATGACTTAATTTCTGTTGGGCCCACAGAAGTAAAGTTTGTGTTAGTTTGCATGGGAGAACACACTGATCACATGACCTCTTCCCTTTTATGAGCTTTAATCTGAATCAGAAACCAGCGCATTTTTTGTTTTTTATTTTTTATTTACATTAAGTTTAATTGCAAAGTACTTTGCAAAAAAACATTTTAATATTTTGTATTATTTCACTTAATCTTATAAAGGGTTCAAGTATCCACAGAAAAATTTAACAGCGCAAATGAACTATCTTATCCCATAGTTTATGTCACGGTCATTCCAGTAATAGAGATCCTGCAGGCAGATCGAGCCGTGACATTGTGTTATCTTTCTTATAGTGTGGACCCATTTTACAAATAAAAAGAAAAATTAAGTTAATCACCGTGTCTATTTTGTTACTGTGAAATAGTTGATGATTTAACAGTCAAACAACAAAAGGGACGAACCCAAGTGTCTGCATTACGAGGATGTCTAAATTATAGAGGAGTCCGTAAGGGGAGATTTGACTTAGTCCAGTAACGTTAGACGAAAAATAGGCTCAACATGAAACAAATTGCAATGGAAGATGTTTTAACGGTTTTGGATAGAGAATGTTATTGTAAATAACATATCCAAAATAGCAACAACAAAAAATCCCTTAAAGGGAAAGTGCTAAAATTTGCACTTTAAAAACACAGTTTTTCGCAGCATGAAAACGAGGCTCGGCCTAAAATGTGAAAGTTTTTTAAGGAAAACCTCTAAAGAATAAATATATTGCATCCATCTCTCCCAAGTCTCAATACCCATTACGAAAAGAGATAAACGTATGAATTTATTATTTTTCTGAACAAATCAAAGAAAAAATCTTATTTCTAAAATAAAAAAAAATTAAGGATTTTCAAGACAAACTGGCTGGTTGGGTTAGCGTGCGCAAAACCAGTAAAACCAACAATAAAAGGATGGATTTGCTCAATAATAGATGCTTTCTTGGATGGAATTCAAATAGCTCTTAACAAACGCAACAGAGTTTCTAGCAACACTTGATCGTCACATGAAGGCTAGGCGGCTAGACAGAGACTAGACGTTTTTTAGCGCGTCAATTTAACTTCGAAGAAGGCATGCAACGTTCTCGGTGCAACTGCAATAGCGAAGACACATTTACCTTCACCGCTTGTAAAACGCTCAAGATATCGAGAAGGTAAGTGCAGTTCAATGGAACTTTGCTATTCTTTCTTTTAAGGAGGCTCGAAAGGGTTTCTTACAGTTTATGTACATGTAAGAACAATTATACATTAAAATTTTATGGTTTTAGTCTCTGAAACAAATTATAGATAAGCTTATGACAGGGTTGTTAAAGTTTCCTTCAAGACCATTTATGACGTCATATATGTTGTCATGGTAACTATAACCCTCCAAAGACATACCCCTCAAAAGTCAGTTTTTTAAATCTATCTTTAAAACTAACTCGGTGACCTATGTTTTTTATAAATGTTTTTAAAAGTTTGCAATATTCTTCACTCCCTGTGTACATTTGAAAAAAAATCTGTATTGTGGAAATCGAGATAAATCGAAAAAAGGCCTTTTAAAGATTTAAAAAAATTCCACTCTACAGTTTTTTCCAAAATGTCTCAAATGTTAGATAAAGTTGAATGCTACTTGAATGAAAAATTTCAACATAGGTCACGGAGCAAATTTTTGAGATAGAGGAATATTTTATGCACGATTTATTTCCGGTTCGCGCGATTTTACGCAGTATTTTCATTTCCGGTGAGCTGCGCGCGCTTCATTTTGAAAGGAAAATCAGCTGACTTTCGAATTTCTTCTCAGATTAATTAAGTAACTTGGCGAAATGGCGAAAAGCATTTTCCCGAATTAAACAACGGGGCTTGAGAGTACAAATAAATTGTTGTTGTTGTTGTAAATAGAAACTGCCCAACGTCAACCAACTGAAAAATAGCTTTTTATTGAGTAAACGAGCATGCATGTTGTAGAAATTACGAGTAGAGAAAATATACCTTTTTCTAAAATGACCGCCGCTGTTTGCGAATTCCAAGAATGGCACGTGACGTCTCTAATTTAGAGAGACGAGATAAGAATGTCTGATGCCATTGTAGTAATGTACATGAGAAAAAATTGCAAGAATATGGCCATTTATGAAAGAAATAAAGCGACTTCCGGTTTCAGCCTCGTTTCCATGTTACATCAGGGCGTGCGTTTGAAGCCTCTTAAAGAAATGCAATTTTGAAGATGTTCCCGTGCTCCGATTTTTTTGTGGTAACTATGGACTCTATGGAACAATATTAAGAAGAAAAACCTTGTGTTGCAATTTGTTTCATTTTGACCGGAAAGTTTACTGGACTAACTGTGCGACATTTGTTTTAGGTGAACAAAATAGCCCGCCAAATCAAAATTCAAGAAAAATACCAACTTTCATATTGTACAATACTGAAAAACAAACAGTATCATAAAAAACGTACTGGAAGACATTTTCATTTGAATTAATTATTCACTTGGCAAAAAGCTTTAATCACATCAAGGGTCTTTCTGCATGTACCGGTACCCACGGTCTTCTATTGTTTGTGAGGTACATGTATTGTATTTTTGGTCTTGTTTTGCATTTGTATTATTGTCGTTCTTTGTTCCTTTTGTTTTACGTAATCTGTGCTCCGGTACATGCAGAAGGAACACACATCAAGTGTTTGAACGCAGGAGTCTGTCTTGGTAGTCTGATGGGACTACGAGTACGAGATTGAGTACGAGTACGACTTTTAAAACCTAGTTCTCGTGCTCCAAATAACCATTTACCACACTTATTTTGTTCCTAGAGTCTCCTTATCTTCTGGTCTGCAACAGAAAGGACCGACAGCCTTGGGGGCATGACTGGCTTTAAATTCAAAAGTCGTACTCGTATTCAAACTCGTACTAAAATCTAAAGCTCCCTATTGTCTGCCGAAGGAGGGTAGTCCTGAAAAGATTGGTTAACATTTTATGAAGAAGTAGAGCCTTTGTGTAATCTTCTACCGGTCTTAGCTACGCGACGAACATCGTTTCTTATCGGAAAAATGCATCATTCCTCTTGGTTCCGCAACAGATTTCAGAAAACAACAAGCAAATAAACATCTACCATTTTAATTCCCTATGCTGTTTACAAATAAGCGTATTCAGTTTACAATTAAGCGTGTGGGTTCTCTATGATCAGTCTAATATAAGCTTTTTGTTGTTTCACAGAACAGTATAAAATACTGGAATTATGTAATAAAAAAAACGATTTACCTTTGGTCAGTGTCTTCCTTTAGTCGATTTGGAAGGGATTTGCATCAGAGCGAAGACAGTTCAATCAATCAATCAATTTATTTTTTCACTTACATTTATATTTTAACTTTTACAAATGGTAGTGAAACTTCACACATTTTAAAACGCCATTTACCGTGCTGTAGCGTTTTCCTAAGCCTTAAAAAAAGCATTTGAAGTCCGCAGATCGGTTATGACCAAGAAAAGTTTACAGCCATGGAAGAAACATACGAGAGACTTATTTGTATATTGCCACCGTCTGCTATAACCCGTTCATTACACTTTGCGTATTCACGAGTTAAAACGAGCGTTCCATATTCACAAGTTGGGACTCATATGTCTTAGTTTCGACGGTAAAATCTAGAATAAGATCTGCTAAAAAAAGGCCACCTTAGTCGTTAAAAACCTTATACTTGCGCTATTATCACAAAACTGACGAAAACATTCGAAATTGGTTCTGAAATATTTCGTGGAAAAAAATTAGTAAAAAAAGGTTTTCATTAAAGGAAGTGGTCATAACAAGTATACTCGAAGAGGACCAACCTTGTCTGGAGGTAGGGTTATGCACCACTCATTTGATGAGCCTAATGAACAAAATTTATAGGCTTGACAATTTGAGATGAGAGTGATATCCGTGTGCATGAAGCTAGCAATGATAGTGAAATGGGACAGGGAGCACAGGGAGTTTGGAATCTTTTTCTCAGTTTTTACCCCTAATAGAGCGGGGGCTATTTAACCAAGACACCATCCTTTAAGATGGGGCCGGGGAGGGGCATCGCTTTGTGGAACTGTGGGTCCTCTCCGAGTACAATAGTTTTAAACATTTCCCTTAAGAATCATCACTGTTCTCAAGTTTTTCTTTTAACCCTTCATGACGATGATCCACTGACCACAGTGGTGGAAGGTACTGCGGGCGCATAGTGTCAATAAAATGCTTTCTCCACATTTTCTCAAACTCTAGCAATTTGCCTTTCTCGCGAACCTTTTTCACTACTTCTTGCCCATGTGACACAAAACTAGAGTTTTCTTTTCGTGTTTCCATAGTTGCAGCTTGTGTGATCATTTCTGGAGTCAGAGCAGGAACATTATAATAGTTTCTAACAATCAATGACAGTGTCTGGTGTCTATCCTCTGGGAGTTTGTCACTTGCATAGTTCAAGGCCTTTGCAGCTGACTTGACTTTCTTTAGTTCTGGATCTTCGATAAGACGAGCCACAGTGGCGTTTCCTTGCAAAAAGAGGTCAAACGTGAAAAGGTTAAAAAACTAAGGAAAGTATCAGTGAACTGTATTCAGCATTCCACGGCTTAAGTGTGGTACTGCAAAGAAAAATCTTGTCATGAGCCTATTAGGCCAGAGCTCCCGGTTTCCGTAGCATAAAGCAACGGCCAGGAGAATTATTACCCCCCCCCCCCCCCCCCCCTGAAATGGGACGTTATGTTCCCAGTAGCATTTTATACAAAAGAGCTCCAAGCGCATTAAAAAAAAACGTGAACACGTGGCAGCATAATTATATTGCTGTAAACATAAATTTCTCCTTCATTTCCAAACTGGATTTTCTACAGTAACCTGGATGCAAACAAAACATACACTGTACACACCAACAGTAAACAAAGCAAAGTCTCTCACAATTCGTACGGATGAAAGTAAAAATTGTCCGTTCCAGTACTGATCATGGTCTTCAGATAAAATGTTTCGAATTAGCAGTAATAATTTAAAAATAATTTCACTGTAAATAGCTCAATGATCTTTGTGAGGGGCCCATGAAGCTTCATAAACTAGTAGTTTTGAATAAAATGTTTAGATATGCACCTTTAGCAGTAAGACCAAACTAGGGCTGTACAGGAGTAACGTTGTATCGGTACTTCTGTATTGATCAGAGTGCTGGAGAATGACTGATCGGGATAGCCGCAGGCCTGCTTCCTTCCCACCTGTCTTAGGAGAATCATGTAAGTGTTCTGGACCAATAAAATGTCCAACACCAGACTCCTACAGGCCACAGGACATCATTCTTCGGCGAAGAAGACAAAAATGGCTTAGGCATGTGTTAACAATGGATCCTAGAGCGCATGCAAGAACAGCCTTGACCTGGACTCCAGTGGGACAAAGGAAAAGGGGGCGTCCAAGAACAACATGGAGGAGAACGATACTGGGAGAGATGAGGAGAGCTAGTATAACATGGGAGAGCACTGTAAGATCAGTACAGGACAGAATGGCTTGGTGGGACCTTGTTGAGGGCACAATGAGGATTAGTGAGTGAGTGAAATGCAAATTTACTTTTTTTTCTCTTTGATATAACTGTTTATTGTTTGCAACGGAAGTCAGATTCTAAGTTCAATATTTGAGAGTACTAATTATTTTTTATTGCATTCTTTTAAAAGAGTTAAATGCCACGACTGAAGAATTGAATTCTGCAGGTGCGCTCAAATGGCTTTTTGTTTTTTAGGAACACTCCCTGGAACAGTGCACCTTGAAGTTGAACAATGCGAAACCCCCATCATCGCACCGCCTCGCCGTGTCCCCACGTCACTCAAAGCCAAATTAAAACAAGAGTTGGATCAACTACAACAGCTGAAAAACATTGTTCCAATCGACAAGCCCACTCCATGGGTTACCAGCCTAGCTGTGGCTGTAAAGAAATCTGGAGCGTTAAGAATCTGCATAGATTTAAGACCACTAAACACCTCACTGAAGAGAGAGAAAGATACCAACTATCGGTGCTGGAGGACATACTCCCAGAACTCTTGAAAGCAAGAGTGCTTTCTATCGTAGATCTCAAATCTGGCTACTGGCACTGTGTCCTCTCACCAAAGTCCAGTGTTGTCATTGCCTTCGCTACTCCTTATGGAAGGTACAAGTGGCGTTGTTTGCCATTTGGATTGAAACACCTCAATCAGGCGCTTGGAAATCTCCCTGGAGTCCTATGCATTGCAGACGATATTTTTATCTATGGGACTGGAGAGTCCGATGAAGAAGCCACCGCGGATCATGATAGAAATCACCAGTCTCCTACAATGATGTCTGGACCGTGGCATCGCCGTTGTCCCGGAGAGAATGAAGCTACGACTAAAGGAAGTTCCCTACATGGGTCACCTCCTGACAAGTGCAGGCCAAAAAACTAATCTGGCCACGGTGGAGGCAATTACCAAGATGCCAAAACCTCAAGACATTGAAGGCGCCCAGCACCTCAATGGATTCATCAATTATCTGGCCAGGTTCCTTCTTAAAGCTCTCAGATGTAATGGAGCCAATTCGTCACCTGACACCAAAGGATACATAAAGGCAGTGGTCTACAGAAGAAGACAAAGCATTTCAAAACGTGAAGCTGGTAACGGAAGCCCCTATCCTGTCTTATTACGACCCTTCCAACGAGCTCACCATCCAGTGTGACGCAAGCCAAAGTGGCCTTGGGGTAGCTTTACTCCAGGAGGGAAGACCAATAGAGTATGCAAGCCGTACCCTGACAGACACTGAAACCCCATACGCTCAAATTGAAAAAGAAATGTTGGCAATTGTCTTCTCTCTTGAGCATTACAAACAGTACACATTTTTCGCCACGTGAACGTTGAAAGTGATCATAGGCCACTGGAGACGATATTACAGAAGCCACTCGTCCAAGCACCTCGACACTTGCAATCGATGATGATGAGGTTACAAAAATATGATTACAACGTACATTATGAACGTGGAAAAAAAAAGTCATGCATCTGGCTGCCATTGCCATTCCAAGGCAAAGAAGATGACATTGTGTCGGTGAACATGGTCTGATACTTGCCAACATGCGACAAACGCCTTGGCAAAATAAGAGTGGAAACCCAGAAGGATCAGTCATTGATCACATCAAGCCTGCCTGAGACTATCTTGATGGGTGGCAAAACGACAAGAAGGATGCCCCGGCACTTACACACCCTTACTTCAGCATGCAAGACGAGCTAATTGTCCAAGATGGACTGATCTTCAAAGAAAATGCAGTCATCATTACCAGAAGCCTTTGCGCAGCTATAAAGGCAAAGATCCACTGCTCTCATCTTGATATAGAAGTTGCCTGAGGCGAGCATGAGAATGTCTATACTGGCCAGCAATGTCATCAGAAATCAAGAATACATATCAGCATGCGAAATTTGGAAAGAATTTGACACAACCTCACCCATGAGGTCCCATCAAGCCCTTGGGAGAAGATTACAGCAGACATCTTCACCCTTCATGGTAAAGATTACCTAGTCACCGTTGACTACTATAGCAACTTTTGGAAAATAGACAGTTTGCCAAGTACGAAAGTAATTACCATGAATCTCAAGCTGAAGAGTCACTTCACCCGCTGTGGAATTCTGGACCAAGTGATCAGCGACAATGGCACACAATTCAGCTTCAAGGAGCTTGCTGACTTTCCTAGAACATGGGACTTCGAACACCTGACAAGCAGTTCAGGTCATAGCAAGTCTTATGGCAAGGCAGAGTCGGGAGTAAAGATGGCCAAACGCATCTTAAGGAAGTCCATTAAAGCTGGTACAGACCCAGACCTCGCTATCCTTGATTACAGAAAAACCCCTACCAGAGGAATGACAAGTAGCTCCCCACAACGGTTGATGAGCAGAAGAACGGAAACACTTCTTCCCACAGCCCAAAGCCTGCTCCTGCCAAAGAACATACAACAGGAAAAGGAAGACAGAACTTTGCCAATGCCAACAGGTCCAAGCCAAGTACTATAACTCATTCTCATAAGTGTATGTAAAGCGCCATGAGACATGTGATATGTGCGCTATATAAGTCTCTTCTTATTATTATTCTTATTGTAACAGAACAGCAAGGAGCTACGTTCAGAAGGTGATGTTGTCAGAATGAAGCCCTTTAACTTGTCGACAAGTCTTGCGCCACGGCCTAAGTGACAGCAAGGTTGGACTAGTGATCTTATACCGTGGAAATGGGAAGACGGAGCGGTCTACTGTAGAAGCTGGCAGTAGTGAGAAAAACCTCCGAACTGCCAACCCAGCCAATAGGGACTTTAAGCACCGGGAACCGGAACGGCAACGGCGACCTCGAAACCGAGAAAAGACTGGGCAGAGAACGCGGTCTCGGCGCGAAGTTACAAATAAACCAGCTACAGAACCGCAACGTTTGCCAAAATGTGCAGCTCGGTAGAGGCGGCTCTTTTCCGAAATGTGCTCGCTAAATGAGGTTAGGGAAATGCTTCTCATAAGCCGTGTCAAGAAAATGATCAACGACGGGCAGTATATGCTCTTGTACGATTTGAACACGTCCAATAAACTTGACCTGCCGTACGATTCTTACGACTGTTTTGACTTCGATGTTCTTGAGGACGATTCGTACGGGAGTCCAAAACTTTCGTCAATTTTCGATGTTATTCTTCACTTTTGTTGATCCACAATATTAAATGCTCGTTTAGTTTTACGAAGCGCTTCTGGTAAGCGATGTTGATTTGGCTCAGACTAATTTGCGAGCGAGCGACTCATTTCGTGACAATTAACCCCAAAGAATACTCCCGTACGGCCAACTTCGATTTGCTATTCGTACGGGAGTCCGAAAACTTTCGACAATTTTCGATGTTATTCTTCACTTTTGTTGATCCACAATGAAGATCACCTTTTGCCGTACATGAGTGATTCTTTTCGATTCTTTTTATTATTATATGTTTCATTATCAATAATTTGAGTGTCTGGGACATCTAACAAGTTAAGTGTCAAAAAATTAATTCAAATTGTTATAATATATCTGGACATACAAACCAGTTCTTCTCTGTTAACTAAACCACTTGTGAGCAAGGAAAGGTAGTCTCAATGGAAGAAGCGTTGGAAGCAAAAAACCCAATAACAAGATTCCCGTATGAATAACAATAACAAGTTTATAGCGTACGGGAGTACATGGCGATGACACATAAACGAGATTCCTTCGCGTAGCTGAATAAACATCGCTCACAAGAAGCGCTTCGTGAATATAAACAAACGTACAATATTATGGATCGGCAAAAGTGAAGAATAACATCGAAAATGTTCGAAAGTTTTGGACTTCCGTACGAATAGCAAATCGAAGTTGGCCGTACGGGAGTATTTTTTGACGCGAACATTTCTTAAGCGTCACGAAATGAGTCGCTCGCTCGCAAATTAGTCTGAGCCAAATCAACATCGCTTACCAGAAGCGCTTCGTAAAACTAAACGAACATTTAACATTGTGGACCACCAAAAGTGAAGAATAACCTCGAAAATTGTCGAAAGCTTTGGACTCCCGTACGAATAGCAAATCGAAGTCCGCGTACGGGTGCCGTACGAATAGCCACTGCGTTAATTTTAATAAATTTAGCAAAGAAACGTAGTTCTAAGTTTACAAGTTGTAGTGAATTACCACCTCTTTCTCAAAGAGCGTACAGAAGCACCAAATTGACCTAAATGAAGCAATAAATATCGTTTCCTATTTCTGTATAGTCTTCTTAAACAACATTAAGTGTATTATATCAAAAACGACTGGATAAAACCAAAGAAAAATGAGGAATATATACTCACGTTTTCACACGACGGCAAACCTTGCTATCTGACGTCGGGCCCGGGAAGAGAACGTCTAGATATTTCCCGCCAAACATGCGCAATGCGTCATTTGGGTTTTCCCTGACAGTTTTCGCGTCGCCGTTGCCGTTCCGGTTCCCGGTGCTTAAAGTCCCTATTTATCCCACAACGACCTACCGGCGTGAGCGCCCTACCAGAGAAGTCCGATTCCCCAACAGTTATCTCTGCCTCCAGTGAGCAAGATACCCAAGCAAAGTCAGACGACACTGCACGTCAGAAGGAGCCTGGCATATCTTGAGGACTACTGTATGTCTGTGAATAATTAACGGATTTTTTTTTCATTTAGACTATCGTTACTGTTTTGATAGCGATTAAGTCCTGATTGTTTAAGATGTGGTCAATCGAACTCATTTTTCCACAGTTGAACTAACTTTGACACTTTCGCTGACTCTTAAATTTAAATGACTGTCACTTTTCAATCATTCAAAAGGGAGGATGTTACAATTTGGCGTGATTCTATAGATTAGTAACTAGGATCGAGTAACGTTCCATTGCCTTATGCTAGTTGTTCTAAGTGATTCACAGAATAAATGATCTTGAAACAACAAGGATGGAAGTGACACTAGCAGGTTAGAAATTTGCCATTGAGTCATTCTGGCCCTCGGTTGTTCAGAGTGGATAAAGCTATCCACTGGATAACTCGCTATCTAGCTGATGAGCATTAACAAAACCAATAATCCACTGGATAGAGATTTATCTGGTAGATAGTGCTATCAACCACTGGAACAACAGGGCCTGGTGAAACATTCAGTTTATTAGCCGTTATTTCGTCTCTCTAGTTTATATTTCTTTGCTTTCATCACTCTTGGTGATTTTTCTACTAAGGTTTGTAGCAAGGTCCTGGCCATACTCACTAAAGCATGATATATCACAAGTGACACAGTGTCCCTGAAAGTGTAACCCTCCCTTTTGTTTACCGTACCCAAATTCGCAATCAGCCAATCAGAAGCCTAGTCTACTGTCCTGATATCCTACGATATTAAGTCACTGACCTGACATTGCATGATTTTAGATGGTGCAAAGTTCGAAAATGCAACCATTAACGTCAACTTTACCTCTGGTTCCAAAAGTTTCTCCAACTGAACATTTGAACTGCTGAAGCGAGTATTTGAAGCTTCCATGTGACATTTACACTATTTATGCGTTCGTTCCCTACAGATAAGACTTGCAAAATGATTTCTTCGGCAAACACTATAATTTTGTTGTTTTTACACTTATTTTGCAACCACGATTTGTCACTTTGCTCGCTGTATAAAACTCAAAGTAAAATTGTTTTTCATTCATCACTTTTTGCGCTGTTTGTTGACTTGAATTATTCTCCTTGTGGGCCACACGATAGGATGCCTGACAGATTTTATTACCGTAACTACTAACAATATCACCGGATTTTGGGCTGAATTTGGGTACGGTAAATACCTAATCGTACCTTTCTGGTATACCATGGGTATTTTGGCTCCAATGCATCTCGCCAAAATACAAACCATGGCTCGACCAAACTCGCCTGATATGCCTCCGAAGCATACCAAAAAGGTACGATTAGGTATAAAAACAAAGATGGTTCATTTGAAATTCTTACCCAGTGGAGCATTATACTCATTTGCAAGCTTATCCCGGAGCCTTGCATCACAAGAGTTTGACAGACAGTGACACTCTGGACACATAAGCAGGATGTCATGCGAGTGATGATCCTTCATCACTAATGGAAAATAACGCCTGTAGTCATGAGGGACGACGTTCTTTCTCATGTAACTCTGGTCACTTCCACACACAACACAAATGTTGTCCTTGAAATTGAGGTAATAAGAGTCTTCTGATCCTGGTCTCCCTGAGGGTTCAAACTTGAGCTGGACTGTGTATGGGTCAAGGCATGTTAAAAACCCTGCAGATAAATTTAAAAACAACATATTCATTACAATAACATAAAATGTCTTCCCTACAGCTTGTGATAATATTTTATTTAAAAAAATGAAAAAACTAAAATTTGTTAAAGGTAATTTAACCTCCACTTAACACCAAATTGACATTAAATGGTTGAAAATCACAACATAATTATAGCTAATCTTAAAGGTCAACAGAAAATATTGAAACCACCTCCTAAAAGAAAAATCATTAGGTTAATTATCCCTATATAAATAATAATTTCCCCAACTAAACAAACTAAACACCCTAACAACAGCAACAACATTGAAAATAATAAACATCTATTCACAATGTATCAACAGGTTAAGTATATACCTCAAAGTACTCTTCCTATTTTAGACTAAAAACACTAAAACCACAACATACATGTATATATTGTGGAGCACCTCCTTAGGCCTTAACTTACCTATTCCTTTTTCAATGTACCAATCTGCCTTTTTGCGATCCAGAGTACACAGCCTTGATCCATCTGGGGCTGCCAACATACAGTTCATGTACAGAGGGGACTTCCTTGCAGTGCCTTTCTTATAAGCCTTTCTATCAGTCTTTTCCCAAGGATATTCTTTGGTCTCGGCTTTAGTGGTAACCTTTCCTTTTCTATTCTTGAAAGCAAGATCTGTTACTCCTTGGCAGAGAGAACTTGCTCTTTGACAAAAGGAAGCATTCTGTAAAAGATTGACAACTTCTTCTCTAGAAAGGTATCCTAATGCTTCCTCTGATTCAAACTTGATGAGATCTGCTGTGACTTCATAACAGTCAGATTCTAGGTCAAAAGCATCAACATGGAAGGAGTCCTGTGAACCTTGGCTGCAAATCCTCCAATCACCTCCTGTGCAAAAGCTTCCCTGGCTTTTATTCACATTATTATCACTTGAATTTTCAAGACTACTGCTTTCCATGCTCAGTTCTTTGTTCTCTCTAACTTGCGATTCAAGGTTACTGCTTTTATTAGAAAGGGCGATGATAGCTTCTCCTTCAGTTATGACACAGTCAGAAGTTTGACCACTACTTGTGAAATCCTTGTCTGAAAAACTCATTGTAGAATCAGGTTGATCACTGACTGCTTCAAACCCATTTAACTGAGATACAGATTCTTTTTCACTGTCTTTATGATCAATATTATCTCTAAACCTCAAACTGTCATTTTGATTTCCTGAGCCTTTCTTTTCTAAATCAGAACAATCCTCTGAAATGTAAGCAGTTCTTACAACTTTTCTTTCTTCTCTCTTTGACTTGACCAGTCTAAGAAATATGTGGCTTGCCACCAAAGCATCATTCATTGCATATTCAATCTGCCGCATGTTGAACTGCTCTACTTCCCAATTGCTACATCGAATCCTCCATGATTTGTCCATTGTGACACCCAGTATTTTCTTGGCTAAGGCATCAAGGCTCATCTTCTGATTCCTGTTAAATGAAAGTAACAAATAGAGCTATGCACAATAATCCTTTTAATTCCAAGCTCAAAATAATTTTTATTACATGGTAATTTTTTCGAGTCACAGTGTTCTAGTGATTAACAGACTTTCAACCTAATGGTCATAATAATAATAACAATAATAATAATAATTATAATAATTTACAATAATAATAATAACTTTATTGAAGTGTCGATGTATTTAGCTACAAATGAGCTAATAGGCCAGGTTTGGATGGTGCTTGATGTAAGCCTGATTTTTCCAATTTTGTTTGTTTTCAGCACGAACTGCACGTGCTATGCTTCAACTTGGCAATTTGCATACGGTGCACATTTGTATACGAACACACAATGCTACGTCCTAGCGTTCCTACATGTACTCTGAATTCCATTGTGCCATTCTAAAAAAGGAGACTTGAATAATTACACCCCGGTGAGGCTGAGCCTGCACATAAAAGATTATTATGGTATTTTTCCAAGTGGCATATTGGGGACACTATAACATAAATCCTACAAAGTAAAACAAATACAGTATATCTATCTAATGTATCTAGAATATTTAATAGTAAAATGTAAAAGAAAACTATTATTGATATTTGAAAAACTATAAAATTATATATATATATATATATATCTATCTTGTGTATCTGGTATTTTTATAATAATATTGTAAAATAAATGATAAGAATAAAGAAGAAGAAACTATCATCGATATATAAATATTTAATTATTTCTTAATAAGCAAGAGTTAATTTTTGCATAGAAAGCAGCAACTACTGTTGTTGTCCATGTAGCTTGCAAGATCTATTTTGCGTATCTGTGCCCCGAACGACTTGAGGCTAGGCAACGCTCTTATCTCACTATATAATTTGGACCAAATGAATAGCCCTAGAAATCTAATTGAGTGCCTCCCATAGTACACAGTATTAAAACGAGGTATCTCAAAGTCATTGTTTCATACAGGGGTCCAAGTTGTTATCTTTTTGCATTTTGTCCTTAGACAAGACACATTTAAGGTACTTAATTTTCTCTACATTCTCTTCCTCTGTCCAGGGCCTGGTTGTTCAAAGTAGGATTAAAATAAAACGGGATGAACATCAATTTATTTTAAGTTGAGCTTTACAGCTTATCAATTAATGTAGATTCTTGTGAATTCTTTTGGTCCTATATACCTATATACCATTTCAATCTTGGTTTCTTTCAAAATGCGACTTAACAAAATGGGCAGTAAACATTCTATCAATAGGACAAAAAGTTATAGAAACCTTAGTTTAATAGCTTTTTATCCTGAACTAGCTCTTATTGGCTATTGGACAACCAGTCTCTGTGCCTGTTGTGTGTAAATATGTGCCACTGAACCATTAAGGAGACTCACAATATAACCCTGTGATAAACTACCATGCTGTCAAAAACTTCTGATGATCAAACAACCAGTTTAGTTAACCCTTGAAGTATTTTCCTTATTTTTAGAGGGAGGTGAATTGGACTGGATTTTGTAAATAACGTTTGCCAAGATTTTGGATTCAGAAAACAATTATTTTAATGGATTGTGGATCGTCCTAATGGGACAGACTACAAATTTATCCCTATTTTGTCATTTGCTTTTTATAAAGTTTGGATCTTGGAGGGGGGTACTCTGCAAATTTTTGGGTGGGGGTGTGCCGCTGGGACTTTGTGACCCTTAACCTATACTAGACCATTTTAGCTGCATTTTGCAACCCTATTCTAGACTAAACACCGAAAAACGCTACCCTATCCTAGACCTATTCCAGACTCGCTATTTTCCAGAAACTCGTTCACTATGACAGCTATTAGTTAACAGGGGTCAGCAAAAATGCCGTACTGCCCGCCGTACCGATTTTTAAATGCCATTTGGCAGTAAACCTTGTCTAGACTAAATTCTTCACGCAATTGATCAGTTTAGCGGAAAATGATACCCTATTCTAGACCAAAAATCTCTAGTATTAAACTATACCCTATCCTAGATAAACTGCCTGAAAACCATACCCTTCACAGCGGCACATACCTATATAGCTCATATATGGGAGTACCCCCCCCCCCCCCCCCCCCCCCCCCCCCCCGGGGTTCTCCCCAGCCTTTTCAAGCCAGGCAGGGCCCCTGGCTTGATTTTGGAAAAACTGAAAGCCGCCTGGCTTGAAAAGATGATGCAAGCCTGAAGATACAGTGTTGTGTAGTTTGTACCTCTTTCTCCATCCTTGTACACTTATCACCTATTAAGTGATCAAATTTTCAATCTTTCCATTTAAATTATACTCATTAATAATTCAAAAGAAAATACAAAAGACATGATTGAATGTTCAAATGAATATCTGTTAATCGGATACAGATTTCGTCCTGATTTACATAAACTTTTCCTTTGATGATTGGTATTGCCAAAATAATCAGTAAATATCAGTATTTGATTTCTTAGTGAACTTACTTTGCCGCCAGACAGCAGCAAAATAGCTTGCCAAAATGAACATTTGATGGAAGTCAGAATACCCCCTGGCCTTCCCAAAATCCCAGGGAGAACCCTGGGATCTTAACCCTTGACAGACCTGTTGTTATTTGTTCTTGTCAGAATGGAGATCACTTGCAATTCAATTCAATTCCATTCAATTCAATTCAACCTGCGCCATTGCATAAATTCAGTCAACATTTATTGACAATTATGCATAAAAAACTCAAAAACTTTTTCTAAAAATAATAATCTGATATACGGCATTATTTAAATGCAACGATTCATGTCAGAACTGTTTTATTACATCTCAAAAGTTTACAATAATTTGCAGATTCAGATTAAACATAAATTGTGCAGATTGACAGATTCAGTTATCAAATTGTAACAAAAAGGCGATATCCAGTTGTTTTGCTACAAAGTCGTTTTGCTGCAAATAAAAAAAGTTGATTCACTACAAATGTAGAGTTGTTTCACTGCAACTTTTCTGAAAATGATTGTCTTCTAATAATTGGCTTTGAAATATGGTACATGTATATGCTTTATGCTTCCTTGAAAATGTTTCTTAACATTGTTTAAAGTGGATTGGAACTGAAAGATCTCACCATTATGGCTGTAGGAACTAAAACAAGCAAGTTTGCATCTGTTCGCACAGGCTGTTATGTGCTGGTTTTGTTGAACTCAGTGGAGAAAAAACTTATGAACTGAAATGGAGACTAGCTGTGCAGCTCAAAAGCCATTGTTAACTTGTGAATGTGCAAGGCATAATTAATTGGTTTATCAGTAATGGTGGCAAATTCACTCACTCTATCAGCTGTAAACTTCTCTTGGTAATTCAGCTGACCTGTGCACAAGGCAATCGTGGCAAATGCAAAGGAATATATAACAGGGGACATTTTGAAACTGCTGCTCCAATGTTTTGCATTTGGAAGTCTTTGATGGAACATTAAAGAAAATCTGCAGAATTCAAAAGGATTTTTCAACAGATACACTAATTGAAGGGCCGAGAGCATATCCAGCCTACTTTTTAGGCCTTTTCACTTTTTCTCTCTCAGATTTGTCCATTTTTGGCATGTGAACTACAAATTAGTTGCAAAACATTGTTCAGAAATTTTCTGTTGTTTTATTTTTTTCCGTCGTTTTCGAGAAATTCCGTATGCAAAAAAAGAAAAAAAATCAAAGGCTCCTATTGTATCGCAATATTGCGGTAAGCTTCTGTTTTCACACTGACGCGGTTCGGTATTTTTTAAAAATAAAAGCAAGGATTTTTGACGAACGCAAAAAAAAGTAAATCACTTTCGTAATGTCCAGTTCGAAAAAAAAAAAGGATGCTGAGCGTGAATCGAACCTGGAGCCGTCCAAGCGCAAATCCCGGAACCAAACCACTAGACCACCGAGGAACACATGCTCAGTTCAGACTAAGTTTTATTATTTAAAGGTCAAAAAAGGCATCAAAACGCATATCTCGATTTGAAAATCCTTTTAGATCGATTTTAATGTTGCATTAAAGACTCGATCCAAATGCGAAACATCTTTCGGCCGGCCAGCAAGAACTCACTTCGAGCTGCCCAAAGCTGTATTTCAAGAGCCCGACCACGCACAGCGGACTCATCTGCCACTGTCGCAAAGCATGTCGGGAAATTCTACGACAAAACCAAAATGGAGTTCCTGCCCGAAAATTATTGCAAAATACTATAAGTCTAAAAGCACTTTGGATATCAGGCATTTCGACCACGGCACAGGATGGGAAATGGCCCACAACTCTCAACGCTGCCCCTTTTCTGATCCGAAGTGATTACAGACTTTCCCGCCGGCTCGTACTTGTCCACCAAGGTCCGTTTTTCACCTCGAGTGCTAAATGGCGCTTCAGACACAAGGAAGGACAAGAAACATGACTCGTTTCTTTGAGAGGTGCTAGAGACTTAAGGATTTCCGGACTTAAGGTGGCTCGACTGGGTTTTTTGGCGACATAACACCCCAACTTTGAACGGCTGATACTTCACTGTCTGAGCTCGGTCAGGCAAGCTGCTTCACACATATACATGTACTAGAGATGAAATAAACTTTCCAAAAACGTAGATTTGATTGACATCGGTGTTACCATAACAACGATATGATGACGTCATGGTTTTTGCATATTAGTAATTTTCTCAACATCTAGACCTAAACTTTTAAAACGACAGTATGCCTCTTATAGTCTAGAGGTATATCTTCAAGACTGCAAAGTTTGAAAAAATTCTATGAGAGCGTTTTCGAATAAAATTGAGTTGAATATTTCCCATCAAAAATTTAAGAATTCGCACTACTTTCTGTTATTTCGTCGATGCCAGCGTTTTCCTGACAAATTGAAACAAAATTTTCACCATATATTATTCATGTGCCATAAAACTACATTCCTTGAAGGTTTCATCCTGTTTGCTTCACAAGATTTCAGTTGATGTGATCGGAAGCAATGTCTTAAATATGCTTATTCTACTCACAGAAGTAACACTTTTGTTAGGGAAGCGTTTATTTAAAAACTAGTCGATGAAAATTTTTTAAAAACTTTTGATCTAAAGTTGTACATGTGATGCACTATCTCTGCAAATTTCAAGTGCATTGAATCACTTTAACGGCGCGAAAAAAAATTAAAATTATAGGGGACTTTTGCATTCGTCTTCCAAAGTTTCATTGCCGTATTATTTGTTGACAGCTGGTTTATTTCAGGACTTTCTCTTTTGTCTACATTCTACATATTTGTGCGCTTTTGAAACAACACGTTTGCCATGCCTGCATGCTCCAAAGCGATCGTGAAAATTCTTTTCATAGTACAATGACTACAATGGCAATTAACATAAGGCTGCGGTCATGCACATGTAACACGTTTAAGATTTATTCAAAAGTGCACAAATATGTAGAATGTAGACAAAAGAGAAAGTCCTGAAATAAACCAGCTGTCAACAAATAATACAGCAATGAAACTTTGGAAGACGAATGCAAAAGTCCCCTATACTTTTAATTGTATTTCGCGTCCCTAAAGTGATTCAATGCACTTGAAATTTGCAGAGATAGTGCATCACATGTACAACTTTAGATCAAAAGATTTAAAAAAAAAATTCATCGACTAGTTTTTAAATAAACGCTTCCCCAACAAAAGTGTTACTTCTGTGAGTAAAATGAGCATATTTGAGACATTGCTTCCGATCACATCAACTGAAATCTAGTGAAGCAAACAGGATGAAACCTTCAGGGAATGTAGTTTTATGGTACATGAATAATATATGGTGAAAATATTGTTTCAATTAGGCAGGAAAACGCTGGCATCGATGAAATAACAGAAAGTAATGCGAATTCTTAAATTTTTGATGGGAAATATTCAACTCAATTTTATTCGAAAATGCTCTCATAGAATTTTTTCAAACTTTGCAGTCTTGAAGACATACCTCTAGACTATAAGAGGCACACTGTCGTTTTAAAAGTTTAGGTCTAGATGTTGAGAAAATTACTAATATGCAAAAACCATGACGTCATCATATCGTTGTTATGGTAACACCGATGTCAATCAAATCTACGTTTTTGGAAAGTTTATTTCATCTCTAGTATATGTGTGAAGCAGCTTGCCTGACCGAGCTCAGACAGTTAAGTATCAGCCGTTCAAAGTTGGGGTGTTATGTCGCCAAAAAACCCAGTCGAGCCACCTTAATGATGTCTTTCAATCACCGGACGGGCCTCATACACGTTGGCTTACACACACGCTACAGAGGCGATGTGTTGCCGTAGTGAGCTCACGATAGATAAGCGAGCCAGGTGTGTGTAAATAATGGTATTTTCGTTTAGTTGTTGGCACTGGTCAGAAGTATTGCAGTCGCGTATTCTCACGGCCAAACTGCTTTCCAATGGCTTCGAAATTGCACTCTGAATGTACCATCAAAGCACTGGAGGGCCAGAACTCTGCTTTTTTCAGGTGAAATTGGTCAAATTCCTTAGGGTGATAGTGCAAATTCGACAAGGGCTTGTGATATTATTCGTTGTACGATAAAATGAGGCTATTCTGAGCTATTCTGAGCGAGAAAAGGTAAAAAAAGGCCTAAAAAGTCATATAAAGGCTGGATATGCTCTCGGCCCTTCAATTGTAATGCTTATCCTTGTTAAAATAATAAAATTTAACCATCAAAAGGAGCTACTCCACTATACATGTAGCTTAAACGGCTAAGCGCTGCTCTTCCAGTCTAATACAGTGTAGGTAGACCGGTTTGTGAAATTTTAGCATAGTGCGGTCACAAGTAATCTTGTAAACATCGCTGCTAAGATAAAAAACTGATATTAATAAGCTGATATTTTTTTGGCATTTTCATACTGCCAGCAATTAAAATTGAGGTTTGATTTGCATAGACTTTTGCTTCCACCCAGATATTTTTAATAATAATAACAATATTTAATGAGGGAACCCAACTCGCCAAGGCGGGTTTCAGTGGGGCCCTCGTTGTTGTTCTCCATTCAAAAGGCGTTAAAAAGGAGTGAGCCAAAAAAAATTATGCTCGGTGGCATGTAAACATTAATTTACACACGTCATTTTTATGATAAAGATTTTTATATATGCACAGCCGTGCGTATGTTGAGTTATGGATGCACGCTTGCACTATTGAATTAGATTGGGTGAATTTCCGAGTTTTGTTGTAATAATAAATCACCTCTCATTACCTCTCATTCCCTTATGGGTCTGTTTTGTTATTGATTGTGTTTTTTGATTGTGGGCATCGTGGAAAATTTTGACTCAATCCCCTTGGATGTTGTTTAGGGTTGGGATCCTTTATTTCAAATATGTCTTGTTTGTGTCAATGCTCCAAGTTGCGACCACTTTAGTCGCCATGGCGACTAGAATTTTGGAGCTGGCAACTAAATTTAAACCCAAGTTGCCAGTCCGGCGACTAAAATTTTGACTAATCGAAATTTTGAGCGACAATCATCCGAAGCCCGAGTAAAAAAAAAAAGAGAACGCTCTGACGTGTTACGAATTCACCTTGAAAAAATACTTGTTTTGCGATTGAAACCAGCAGAAATTGAGTAAATGAAAACAAAACACGTCTTCTATCCATAAAGTATACCCGTGAGAAAGAATGGAGATTTATCTCTCGATCAGAATGAGACGAACTGTGCCCGTTCCGCTTGACTGAACTTTAGCACGTGACAATGTTGCCTTTGAGCGTGATACTGTACACACAATCTCGTAAATTTCCTCCAAGAATAAAAGGAACTGCGAAAGCTTGGAAAGTTCCACCGTTGATTGATCCACAATGAATTTTAGAAACACATCTTGTTACAGCGGACGCAAAAATACTTCATATGAAAAAGCCAGCCAATTTTGACAACAAGGGAAGTATAAATAAATTTAAAAAAAAAAAAAAAAATTAAAGCGTGTGTGTCGAGTCTAGCCGTAATCGATTCTATAAATAAAACCGAAATTAATTTCACTTGTATGAATGAACCAGGATTTACTTTTTTCAAGATTTCTTCGATACAAAAAATCATGTCTTGGCGATTGCCTTCAAAGGTGAAAGATTTTTTTCGCATTCACTTCGCATAAAAATATGTAAATAACGCCAGTTCATACGCACGATTTTAGTTTCATTTCTCGAAAGATTGTTGAATAAACTATACCTGTTACACTAGTGTTTTGTTTTGTGAATTATATTAATCCATTGACACCTGAGGATTTTTACGTTTTTGAGTGATTTTCTGCATACACACGCCCCATAGGATTCCGTGACTTCATATTTGGAGTTACCATTGAAAGTGCTGCTGTTCTAAAACACTGAAGGCTCGAGTTTACTGGAAACGTCATTGTGACGATCTCATTTTGCTTGGTTGATTTGCAATAAAGGGTCCAATATGAATTATCTACGATTTTTGGTAAGTTCACAGCCATTTTTCATCTTTAGTAGCTGCCTGATGAGCATCATTAAGCTTGGAGGTAGTTCAGAGTCCACTTCTCAACGAAGCGAGTTAGGTGTTGTACTTCATTTACGAATTTGGCTCGTTGCTCGTTGAACTGGAAAAATGGCCACCTGGAAACGAAGTAGCTTTGGGACTCGACTCTGGATGAATTTCTCGACCTACCGCGGCATATTTTGGAAGTTGCGACCACAGGAGAGCACAACAAGCGCGAAATTTCGGCGGTGGGTCAGAGTGGCTGTGGACTTAGTATATATATGAAAATTGTGGAGGTTGGAATGAACGCTGTCGAAAAATCTCTTTATTTCCCAGCATGCAGTGCGGTGGTGATGTTGAAAATCAAGGCAAGGTGAGTATGCACTAAAATAAGAAGCTGTAGCTCGGCCCGAGCAACGAATAAGAGCAAAAAAATTCACTGCTAAGCTAGGACTAGGACTGAATTTTGCTGTAAATGTTGACTTTTGGGTTTGCCACGATGATTTGAATAAAAAAAACTAAAGGCAAAAACGTGATTTTTGTTGTTTTTCTATGACGTTAAAAACGGTAATTTTTGTTATTGTCCAAATTCAAACGCTGATATTCTGCAAAAATCGCTGACTTTTTTGTGTTTATTGGGTATCTCAATTTGAAAGACTTTCTAGTCAATGCTCACAACTGCTAGTTAAGTACCCTGCGAGCAGAGCCTCTTTCGATCCTCCTAGAAAAATCGGGAGGAGGAAAGAGACTCTGCTAGCGGCCTCGACAATTCCTATTGAGCATGCTCCAAATTCAAATGTAACCGAGCCTTTCCAAGCCTCACTTTCAAAATGGGTTAGCGCGCCGTTTCCTCCATGTTGCGAGCAGTGTGTTTTTCAGAATGATTTCAACCCCGAGCAATTCCATCGTGGATTGCCCGGTGTTTTCAGCTCTCCGAAAACTCCCGTTAAAAAGTCGGTATCGAAAACAAGAGCAAAAACGAAAGACACGATTTGTCTTATATGCGGAATTTGCCTCATCGGCGAACGATGTACTTACATCAGAGCAGCACAGAGGCCTTCGTCAAAAACTGGAATCCATTTTGGAGGAGACTATCGACTGCAATGCTAATTCATGCCGTGTATGTAGACCTTGCGGCCGCAGGGTCGAAGCCCTGGATAAAAAGTTCAATGTTGTCATGGAACAAGTGCGGGAGCTTCAAGGGAAATACTCTTCGGCTTGTCTAAGGAATGTCACTGTGAAGCGACTGTTGAAAGTTGAGACCTGTACTAAACGTTTTCTCTTAACTTTACTGGTGAATATCATAGATGTACCATGATGGGAATGTTTAAACTATTAGGAGTCACCTTAAACAAACAAAATCCCCTGACTGATGGCAAGTTGACAATTCGCACCGGAGTGGGGGGGGGGGGGGGGGGGGGGGGGGGGGGAATTTGGGGCCTTTGTGAAAACTGAAATTCTACCTCATCATTATTACTGTCAATCTGTTTATGAGAAACTTTACTGTGATGGTACTTGTGTTGTAGATTACTACATTTGGACTATTGAGCTCAGAATTATTGAATATAAGCTCAGAGTACAAATTCTTCTTACTGATTGACATACATGTCTTGTGTATGTTGGGCAAATTTCCCTTTAATTTTGTTATCTTTCCCCATACTGTTTGTGATCTGCTAGATATTGGGAGGATAAATTAGATGCTAATTACTTTTGTCAAGGGTTAACTACCCTGGGAGCAGTCGCCTTCTATCTCCTTATTAGAATCAGGATTCAACTTTTTTTGGAGATGGAAGGAGACTACGCTTGCAAGGTAAGGGTTAGCCTGGGACCGGGCTCCTGAGTGGCGAAACAGGGCTTTCGCCACGTTCCCCAGTTATTTTGCTCTATTTCCCCACTCAGGGGCCTGATCCCAGGCTAGGTAAGGGTTGAAATAGCTTACAAAAAATACATATTAAAAGTCTAAAATTTATTGTGACATTCAAATAAGATATTTCAGGTTGCTTTATATTCATGTGCAACAAACTCCTTACAATGTAAATTTAAGCACTCTAACAAAAGTAATTTTCCCATTAGGGTGCTGCAATAATAATACTAAAGTTGTATATACTAAATCACGTGTTCTGATTGGCTACTCAGACTCGGGATAATGTGCTACCCACCTCCCAACTCATTTTGTGCTCGAATTTATTTGTAAAAAACTTTAATTTGCAGTTTTCGCAGTATTTTGTTTTGGGATTTTATGTCACTAATTTGAAATATACTAAAACAATTATTCCCCTCAGTGTCAGTGACAGTGGTGGATATTTACCTCGCCGAAGCGGCTTGAGCAGTGAATATCCACCACTAGTTACCTTCACTTCGTGGAATAATTTTTAATTATTACATACAACACTGTACATGTAAATATAAAAATTTGTTCAATGTAAAAAAAATATGGTTACAGTCCAACCATGCTTTACAGATACTCATGATATTCTTGGTCCGGTTCTGTTGACATAACAATAATAGTTATTTACACCTGAGAGCATAAGCAGCCCAAATGACTTTTCAATTTTTTCCCTCTTTTGGCCAATTAGCTGATATTTTGCCTGTGACCTGTAATTCACTCTTACTTTACATTTTAGAATAGACGATTTTCGTATTCTTGGTATTTAACTGGAACTAGCTTGCAGACGAGGCTCATGCGGGGCATTCTTTTCACATGCAAATATTTTTAATGATATTCCCCCGCATGAGCCTCCATTGCAAGCTAGTTCCAGTTCAATACCGAGAATACGAATATTGTCTATTTGGTTGACATCGCATGAAAATTAGTTAATTTGTTGCCCAAATTTCAGTCAAATCAAGCAGTTTCCACGCAAAGACTGCTACTGGTTTTGGCATTACAGATGATTTAAGTGCTTGTCGCATAGAAATCAATCGCTCTCTCTCTCTCCTCACCTTCATCTTGTTTTGAAAACCCCATTCTCACTTTGCCATAACAACACCAGATGTTTTTCTCTGCAATAGAATTCATTACCTTCTCAAACAAGGCTTTCGATGTTTCGAGGGCACCAAGGTCAATGAGGCTGTTTTTATTTTTGATATTTTTTCTTTGCTAAATAAATAACAAACTCCCCACGCAAGAGTTGTTTTGTTTTTTGTCTTGTATATATTTCCTCCGTTTAAAAACTGATTATGGCCTAAATTAGGTTCTAGCTGTTTTAGAGAACAAATTCTAAAGTAAGCGTCCACAAATAATCCTTTGTTTACTCTTTCTCCACTAAAAGCAAGTCCCGTTTGTATTTGATCTCTATAGGGAAGATATCAATGACGTCACCAATTGTTATTAATGTGCCAACCAGAGCCTTATTGGCTGCCGAAACAAAGGGTTCTTTTGTTCCAGTGGCTGGCACATTTGAATAACAAAAAGAATGTTTGTAAACAGATATCATCCCTATAATAATGAGGGATATTGTTCATAGCTATTTTCCTCTGACACGGCCGACTGCAAGGAGGCCGTGGGGTAAGATCTGTGGGGGTTGAGTTATTCCTGGAAGGTTCTGTGTGGGTGAGTTAACCCTTATTTTTGGTGGTACCGTGCGGGTATCGTTCTAACTACTAGACTAGAAACAGTTTGCACCCATATGCTAATCAATAGGTGAATAAGAAAAATAAGACTGCTTAAAGTGATATTTAATAAATCAGGGAAACATGGGAGCAAGCTGACCTTTATTTGATGAGCAAGATTTATATAAACAAGTTTCTATCATAGATAAGGTCTATTTGGTATTTACATGAGGTAAATATCTTACATTTCACAATGCTGTGCGACTCGATCACGATGCCAATGATGCGACTGCAATATTGCTGGAGCAATTTTCTCACATCTTCATTGTCAAATACCTCAGAGCTCGCGTACAACAGTTCGTAGTCG
This sequence comes from Dendrophyllia cribrosa, assembly GCA_024195265.1. Classification (NCBI taxonomy): domain Eukaryota; kingdom Metazoa; phylum Cnidaria; class Anthozoa; order Scleractinia; family Dendrophylliidae; genus Dendrophyllia; species Dendrophyllia cribrosa. Next base: position 19,394,114 of record JAJLRJ010000012.1, on the reverse strand, counting down.
CATCCCTTCTGAAGAGAAATTGTGCTCTCCATGTCCACTTCACATGCTTTAATTCCTATCCTCTCGCAGGAACTAATTTGGTCGGCAATTCAGTGAATTCAGAGGAGAGATAACAACGAGCATTGGTTCAGTTGTGAACTGGTTTTCCATTGATGCAAGTTCTCTTGCAACCACAGGGCAGATTTGGTAAATCAGCGATTTGCTATGTCCTGTCGGAAGAGAGACAAACGTATCGTTGCCATACAGAAAACTATACAGAGACCTTGATTGTGGCTCCGTGAGGCTTGAAATCTGACCGATTTTAACTTTTGTGAGAGCAGAATTCGCGGCTTTTTCGAAGACTTTGTACGAAAGAGAACCGGCCGTCATGTTTGTCGATCGACTATAAACAACACACCGTGGGCTCGGAAAAAGTCAGCGATTTTTATGATTGATCATGCGTAAGAGTGGAAAACTGGTCTGACAAGTTCGAAACTGGACTGACTCATCCGTTTCCTTGGATGAGCGGCAAATCAAAGAATGTCGAGGCCGCTAGCAGAGTCTCTTTCCTCCTCCCGATTTTTCTAGGAGGATCGAAAGAGGCTCTGCTCGCAGGGTACTAGTTAAGGCAATGTTCGCACGATTGAGAAAGTTACAATTTTTTAAAGCAGTGGAGTCTTGTACGGGCGGTTACGGGCGGTTCAGGTGTCAATGGGTTAAACAATCCTGACATTTCCGTGTTTTTGTTTAGTGGCTTTGATTCTTAATATATATATATATATATATATATATATATATATATACATTAAAATCCGATATTTTCGCGGGGAAAAATGGCCATTTTTCAAACAAATCTAGTGCTTCTCGCAAAAATCCTATTTAGCTAAAAAGTACATCAATGCAAAGATAAGTTAACAGAGCACCGGCACATGACAGCAACAATGTCGCCAGGATGTCATGTTTTCTTGTTCGTTTTACAACATTTTGTTCATTGTTCAGTTTGTGAAAATACACCGCCATTTTGTCTTCAAACCATGTGGCTTCACTTGGGTAAAAGGGGTAGTGTCCAGTTTTCCACAGCAATAATGTAGGCAAACATTTGGCTGCTAAAGGGTCACAAGTGTTAGGAAATTTGGTTTCCTGAACTGGCAGTAAAGGCATGACATTTCTTCAATCTTGACCATTGTTTTCGGTTGATATTACAACTAATATGTACTGTGACTGTAATCTTAAAAATTTACAAAAGTCGAAGTTTATTGTAAAGGATTCATTGAAACTAAAGCTAATTATTAAGTTAGCCAATGATATATCAAGTTCATTATGATGAGCCGCTGATACTTTGTACAGTAATCAATCATAATGAAAAGATTTGATTTCACTTTAAAAATTGTTTGAGAGTTAAAAATGTTTAAGTGCTTTCAGGAAAAGGTTATAATAAATAAAGTATAAGGATATATTAATTATTAATTGAATAGTTAATTAATAATCGATTAATTAATGAATTAATTAATCGATTAATTAATTCTGGCGACTAAAATTTTTCACTGGCGACCAAGTCTTAAGAGTCAGTGGCCAAATGGCCACCAAGAAAAAAAGTTAACTTGGAGTGTTGTGTGTGCTTTGAACTGCGGAGGTTTGGGTTAGGCAAGCCATCCAACTCGTATGTCATACTCAGAGTGTAACTATATGCCTTCCCATGATGCACTGGCATCCCATCTAGGTTGGTTTGCGTGTATCGAAGGTTTATGATTTATAGTGGTTTATTATATAAAAATTGATGATTGCAGCAAAACAACTTTACATTTGCAATGAAATGACTTTGATTTGCAGCAAAATGAAATGTGAAATGACTTTGTAGTGAAATGACCATAAAACGGGTCAGGTGATTAGCATACCCCTATCCCCCCCCCCCCCCCCCCCCTTTAGGTAGAACAAAATTTATCAGCCAGTCATGAGTCAGGTGGTTGTTTTGTCTGTTATGGGAAATTTTAAAAGAGAATTTATGTTGTGGTTCAATTTTTTTTTTGGTTTCAAAGTTTAATTTTAATTTTTTTTAATTTATTACGAACCATAATCTGAGACAAAGGAAAACAAAAAACAAACTGGTTTGAAAATTAAAACAATTTGAACCACAACATTTACATAAACAGATCAGCTATTGAGACAAATAGGACTATTGAAGAGATTTACACGTACTGTGCTACCAATCATTTACCTTTCTTTGTCAATCTCATCCAATCTGCATCTCTGTACTACATGCCTAAGATCCACACATCCTAACACATCAACACCGAACATTCCAGATAGTTTCTTCACATCATCCTGTATGCCAACCCCAAATTTAAGAACATTCTTGTCGTTCAAGATTTCTCTCACAGTTTGTGGCAGGCGGCCGTCCATTTTACACAAACGAATGAGAAAACAGTCACACAGCGGAGTTGCAATTTGTAGCAAAGCAACCGGGGCATTCGTTTGGCCTTTTCTGTTCACCCACTCGCAGTCTAATCCAAGAAAATTCATCTTAAAAGGATATTGTGCACGGTAGGACTGAAGAAGCTTATCACAAGACGAAACACTGTCGACCACGAAAATTCGCGACGTTTTCAGTTTCTTGCCGTGAACATTTGTTGCTGATGACATGACATTAAATATACGTTGTGCCGGCCCAAAGAAAAGAATGCCAAGAAACCATTGTAAAAATGTCAAAAAAGAAATCATAACCAATCTTAGAATTCCTTCAGTGGCGGATCTTTGGAGTCGCGGTGATGCCTTCCTTCGATTTTCGTCATTTACAAACAATTTAGCGTTACTAGTGGCCCTGTTTGAAGTTGCTGACATCGTTCTCATACCAGATGACTCCATTTTCATGAATACAACAGAAAGTCGAGGAACAAAAACTTGCCGTTTTAACGAAAAATCTTTAGCATCTTGTGGTGCAACATACCGCCATGTTGTGCAACAGGGTGACGAAGCTTGTTCCCAGCTTCTTTATTCACTCGCCCCGCCTCTGCAAATGGAAAATCTGGAACAGTGACAATGAATCAGGGATAAAGCACTACATGTAGTTTACTGCTGTAGAACCGCCATTAGGCCATTAAAATATAGTCGTGTTTTAAAAGGGTTAACAGACTGGTCGTATTAACGACGTTTTGTCAATAAGAAAATGACTGAATAAGAGCTTTTTGTTCCCCAACAATGTGATGCGCTCGCCGATTTCTTTAAACCCAATCACAGGCCAGGCGGGCTTCCACTTACCTTAAGAGACATTTTGTATGATTTTGGGAAAGTTTGGTGAAATTGGGCAATAAACTGGGATTCGAAAATAGGATGAGAAGTAGAGTCAGTTCAAGTTATTTTTCCGTTAAAATGTTGTATTTTTCAATCCGACATTTTTACAGCGGTTACCAATAACATGTTACCCAGCGCCTTTCAAAGAGGCGGATAAAGTTGAGTTTTAGTGGACGTCAATCAAAGCCAAAAGCCATTAAAATTACTTTGGATTCTGATAGGATTTCAAGCAAACAGAGCTAAAAGATCGACAATTTTGTTCGCTAAAAGAAGGTCAAACTTAACTTGTTTTCCAAGCCAGTTAAAAGAAAAAAGAAAAGCGGCCGCTTGCAGAAAAAAATTACTGCACACGAATAGTAAACGGATCACAATCATAAAGCCGCCGCTGCACACAGCGCCAGTTTTTTATCATGTTAAATGAAATCTACTTCTTAAAACTGTATTTGATATCGAATTTGGTTGTTTTAAAATGTTTAACTATTTCTTTTTGGTTAAAACAAAACCTTCATTTACGTCCATTCACCTTTACCTTCATTTCCTTTCAAAAGTGCCACCTCTTTTAACAACTGAATCTGCTAATCGTTTGTATAAATCCATGGTGTTACCGCTTCTGGAGTACTGCGACGTCACCTGAAATAGCTGTGGTCTTGAGAACCAGCCAAAGATCGAACATTTACAAAGAAGAGCTTGCCGCATTGTTCTCAAGAACTCTCACGAACTGACTAGCGATGCCATCATCGAACGGATCGGATGGAAGACGCTTTCCGATAGACGAGAGCAACACATTAACCGTAGTTAATACAGTGTGTTGCCCAGTTTCCGGCCAGTACCAGTTTCCGGCCAAAAAAAACTTATGTCCGTTATGTTCGTCGGAGTTTTAAATTTTTGTCCACCGAAGCATTCCGAAAGAAAGACGAACATTTCCGCTATACATTGGTGGTTTTGGCGCTCGTTTTGAACAAGAAACGGCCGAGGAAGGACAGGTTTTGTCCAGGTGATTAAACGTTTAGCGATTAATTTTGGTTCGTTTCACTGCACATCAAAACTACCGTAGATTATCAAATAGTTCGTTTCACAGGAAATATCTCAAGGAGCTTCATAATTTTTGGACAAATGTTAAATTAAAGATGAAAGTGATTAGGGAATCTATCATCATCAGCTAGAATAAGGCTGTTCCTGAAATTTTAGCAGTCAAACTCTCAGCGAAGATTTCGACCTAGTGTACCAGTTTCTGGCCACTAAAAGACACATTACTCAAAACCTATTTCTTTTTGAGTGAAAGAACCGAATTTTAAAATTTACTGGTCGACAAATTAAAGATACATGTGTAAGTGTAACAAAGATTACGAATTAACAACAGCTAATGCATGTATAGCGTGACTAAAAGTACGTAAGTCATATGTATTTGTTTAAGTAGTCTGTCAACATACCGCGGAAGACACGCTTCCGGGTCACTGAGGTCATACATATTTTGAATACTGAGTAAAACGGTAGATGACAAAGCTTAATATTGAAACTTGCCTGATATTTGTAACTAGGCGACCACGATTATCAAGGGGCTTAAAAGTCGGTTTACTTCGAGAGGTTTCAAGGAAAATTTATTTTAAGTCGATGGCCGGAAACTGGGCTAGCTGGCCGGAAACTGGGCAACTTACTAGTTTTGCGAAAAATGGTATAATTTCTTTAATACTTGGGGAAAGCCGCCAATCATTGAACATTTTAAAGGTAAGTACATGAACTGTCTTTGAAAGGAAATTGAGAAATTTTCCGCACAAAAACAAGAAGTTATAGCGATTACAAACTAAAGTGGCCGGAAACTGGGCAACATACTGTAACTGTCTTAAGTAACTACAGCAACTACAGTAACTACACCAACTACACCAACTACACCAACTCTACCCAATTACACTAACCACACCAAACACACCAACTACAGTAACTACACCAACTACAGCAACTTCACCAACTACGGTAACTACATCTGACTACAGTAACTACATCAACTACAGCAACTAAACCAACTACAGGCCACGAGACCAACTACAGTAACTACAGCAACTACACCAACTACAGAAACTATACCAACTATACAAGTACAGCAACTACACTAACTACAGTAACTACAGTAACTAAAGTAATGCTGCTTTAAATGCTCTAGAAAAAATAGAGGCTCGATTCCATAGAATACCCTCGAGATCGCCAGACCTTACGCCTATTGAATCAGTGTTCAACTTTCTTAAGAGTTTGCTGGAAAACGAAGCAATTTCCAATAAAATAAGTTATGAGTCTTTTGATGACTTTAAAGCAAGAGTATTTCGTGCAACGGAAAGTTTAAGTATTGATGTTATAAGCCTCACTGTCGAGAGCATGTGGGACAGAATTCATGCTGTTATAAAAGGAAATGGTTATAGAACAAAATATTAATTGAAACCCAAATATTCATTGCTTAACACGTGTTCAAATAAATGTAACGTTAGCGTTGATATAATAGACACTAGATATACTACAAATAAATTAATATAAACGATTTCACATATTTACTTGTAAATGAAATAATATTTCTATAAGAACATGTTGCTTTTAACAAGAAAAGTAATCAATTCAAATTAAGACAAATAGACTCCAACGCGGAACCGGAAGTCTCTTGCACTGACATCCATACAATTCTCACGACACGCCCTTTTTACATTTCTCGGTATGTTTTTAAAGTAATTTTCGTCAATTTTACGTGTGTGGCGAACTGCTTATACCACTTTTAAGAACTATTTTGAATATGTAAACTAACTTTTATAATATTATCATCTTTGTTGGCCTTTAAGGCCTTTTTTCAACAGTTCTCACCTCAAATATTGAAATAAGAGTTAGTAGTTTATTTATAGCAACGCAATAGTGGCGAGAACTGTTAAAAAAAGGTGGAAAGCCTGTACGGTTTAGCTTCATAAAGTTATTAAGCATTACAGGGTACTATTTCAAATTGATATGCGTAGTTTGATTACAATTATTGCCTACTAAAAGGCTCAATAAAATGCAAGTGAGAACTGTGACCGGCTGTAGTGTTCAATCTATGTCACTACAAATAAACTGAATGCGAGAAATACTTATCACTTGTGTTCTAAGATAAGCTTGGCAAAATAATGACCACATGGAGGTATATTCTGCTGTTCAATTGGAGGAATTGGCTTCCAAAAATGAAAAAACCGCCAGCGCACATTCATCATTTCTGTATTAGCAGTATCGATGGATGAACCTTTAATCAAAATAAGAGGAGCATCGGAGGTTGCAAAGAACGGTGTATCTTTAGTAAACTCGATGTCCTGCTTGCAAAAATTTTTCGGGGCTGGCAAATGAACAATGTCTCCCTCTAATGCTTGGAGAAAGTCTACCCAGGCAATGATGGCATGATTCCATCGAAAATCATTAAGCAAAATAAATTCGGACTCCTCCGCGCCGACCTATGTAAATGAGCCTGTCGCTGGGTTACAAAATGCATTGTAAACTTTCCTGAGAGGCGACAAGAAGACAAAAGTTTTTCCAGTATTGCACGGCCCATGAATGTAAACGTTTCTATATTTTCCCCTCCCATCGGATAATGCTGTGTAAATTGCTTCACAAAAAGCGGAAACTCCAATCCCATGTCTTTCTAGTTACCTTGGCAACCTTCGCAGCATTCGTCATCACGTTTTTCTTCTAACAACTGAAGTCGCGTCTTTTTTGACCGCTCATTTTTCTCCTCGGCGACAGAAAACTCTTTGGCTAGAGCTAACGCCTCATCGATCACCCTCACCCTAGTACCTCTGTTAGCTATGAATTCAGCAAGTGAAGTTTTGCCTTCCCTCTCTTGCTGAACATCAAGGCAAACCAATTGTAACCTGCTAGTTATCTGTTTACCTTTAATTAACTGTGTAACATCATACACGCTAAGACGCTTCTCTTTGCGACTCTTTTTGGCTCGACCACTACCTCTTTCTTTGGCCTTTCTTTTCTTTCCTGTGATAGCTCTCTCTGTCTGTGGAGGTTCTTGTAAATCAGGGTGATTCAGTGAATGTACCGCCTCCTTGTCTTCCTTTGTAACATAGCGGTATTAAAAAGCGCTGTAGTAACCGCTGTGGTTCTCGCTAAAATTAACCTGGATGCCATGTGTTTCATCAAGGTAATTTCGCACTTGCAACCATCTTGCGCGTTTCGTTAGCTTTACAGCAATGTGAAAATGGTACCGATTATTTACTACCAACGAGTTGTCATCTGAGTCAGCATGCGCTTCTAAACATACAACCCACTGCCGCACTAGCACTCCACAGTTAAGCCATGCGTCCGTTACAACTTCTGCAAAACTCTCTTTTGTTGGGAACCTAACCGTAAATGCACGGCTATAAGTTATTAGATAAACGATTCGTTGATTTTCATTACGCAAAGTAAAAAACGCCATTGTACAATATTGTAGCTACTTGCTCTGTACTAACTCGAAATAACACAAGACAAGGCCTCACGCCTTACAATGATAAATGTACAGTTGCAGTGTATCCTATTTCATTCGCTATTTATATTCGACGATATTTTACTTCATGGTGACTCATCTTCACAAAGAATGATTGAGTTTCATCCTTACATTGCATAAAATATGCAGGTCACTTCAAAAAGTTAAAATTATTACTTTCATCATAATTAAGTCATTTCAATTTCACTCTAAACGAAAACGTGCTATTGAAACAAATTTAACCCCACTTTTTGTGTTCTGATCGATGGAGGAAGATGTTGTCCATGAATTGTGCCTCATTGCTGTGGATGAAGCTCAATGTATTTCACTGTATCTTCTGGCGGGTAACCTTCTTAGGGGTGATCATCTACAGACGGGTGATCTTTGGGCGGGTGATGTTCTGGCGGGTGATCTTCTGTAGGGGGATATTCTGGCGAGTGATCTTCTGAGGGGCGATCTTCTAACTACAGTAACTACAGCAACTACAGCAACTACACCAGTAACTACAGTAACTACACCAAATACACCAACTCTACCAATACACCAACCACACCAACTACAGTAACTACACCAACTACAGCAACTTCACCAACTACAGTAACTACATCAACTACAGCAACTAAACCAACTACAGCCACTTATTTTCCAACCGCACCGATGATTTTCAATATTGGGACAGAGACGAGATTTAAGTCCATTGCTGTCGTTATTTTCTAAAACCAATACGCATTGCTGCCGAGTTCTTTGGCAAAGATAAAAAGGACGAGGAGGCGAGAAAAGCTGTACGCGTTGAAAGGGGCGACTGCGATATGATCTTTATATCACCGGAGTCATTTTGTGTTCTGATCGATGGTGGAAGATGTTGTGTATGAAGAGAGATTGTGCCTCATTGCTCAATGTATTTCACTGAATCTTTTGGCGGGTCATCTTCTGAGGGGTGATCTACGACGGGTGATCTTCTGGCGGGCGATCTTCTGGCGGGTGATCTTCTGAGGGGTGATCTTCTGGCGGGTGATCCTCTGAGGGGTGATCTTCTGGCGGGTGACCTTCTGGCGGGTGATCTTCTGGCGGGTGATCTTCTGCGAGTGATCTTCTGATGGGTGATCTTCTGGCGGGTGATCTTCTGAGGGGTGACCTGGTAACACATTCATGACTGCCGTCCTTACAGCAACTACAGTAACTGCACCAGCTCCACCAATTCCACCAACTACTGGAACTACAGCAACTACAGCAACTACAGTAACAACGGCAAGTACAGCAACTACACCTACTACACTAACTACAGCAGCTAAACCAGCTACAGTAACTACACCAGCTAAGCAACTACACCAACTCACGCAACTACAGTAACTACACAAACTTCCCCAACAACACCAACAACACCAACTACAGGAACTACACCAATTACACCAGTTACAGTGACTACACCAACTACAGGAACTACACCAACTACGGCAACTACAGTGACTACACTAACTACACGAACTACAGGAACTACACCAACTACACTAAGTAAACCTACTACAGTAACTACAGCAACTACCGAAACTACAGCAACTAAACCAACTACACCAACTAAACCAACTACAGTAACTACACCAACTACAGTAACTACACCAACTGCAAGAACTATACCAACTACAGTGACTACGGCAACTACAGTAACTACAGCAACTACACCAACTACACCAACTACAGGAACTACACCAACTCTACCAATTACACCAACCACACCAACTACAGTGACTACACCAACTACAGCAACTTCAGCAACTACAGTAACTACATCAATTACAATAACTACAGCAACTACAGCAACTATACCAACTACAGTAACTATACCAACTATACCAGTACAGCAACTGCAGCAACTACACTAACTACAGTATCTAAAGTAATGCTGCTTTAAATGCTCTAGAAAAAATAGAAACTTCATTCCATAGAATACCCTCGAGATCGCCAGACCTTACGCCTATTGAATCAGTGCTCAATTTTCTTAAGAGTTTGCTGGAAAACGAAGCAATTTCCAATGACATAAGTTAAGAGTCTTTTGATGACTTTAAAGCAAGAGTATTTCGTGCAATGGAAAGTTTAAGAATTGATGTTATAAACCGCATTATCGAGAGCATGTGGGACAGAATTCATGCTGTTATAAAAGGAAATGGTTATAGAACAAAATATTAATTGAAACCCAAAGATTCATTGCTTTTAACTTAAAAGTTGGAAATTTCTAAGCGTGCTTTTTAATATAATGGTGCAATGATTTTTAACTCATAGCTTTTAGCATGTTTTAACATTCTACTGTTTTTGTATTTTTATTTATTAATTAATTAATTAATTAACTAGTTATTTTACAGGGCCCACATTGATAGCAGTTATATAACTGAAGTGGTTACTCTGTAGAAATAATTTTTAATATAATTTAATTTGTCTCCATTTTCCTTCATTTACTCCCATTTACCTTTTTTTTACCATTATTTACCTTTATTTTCCTTCATTTACCTTCATTCGCCTCTATTTACCTTTATTTATCTTCAATTACCTTCATTTTCTCCCATTTACCTTTTTTCCTTCATTTGCCTTCATTTTCCATCATTTACTTCCATTTTCTTTCATTTACCTCCATTTACGTTCATTTACCTTCATTTACGTCCATTTATCTCCATTTGCCTTCATTTACGTCCGTTTACCTTCATTTACGTCAATTTATCTTCATTTACGTCCATTTACGTTCATTTATCTCTATTTACGCCCATTTATCTTCATTTACCTCCATTTTTTTTTTCATTTACCTTCATTCACCTTTATTCACCTTCATTTATCTCCATTTACCTTCATTTTCTCCCATTTACCTTTTTTACCTCCATTTACTTTCATTTTCCTTCATTTACCTTCATTTACATCCATTTATCTCCATTTACTCCCATTTACGTCTATTTACCCCCATTTATGTCCATTTTCCTTCAATTACCTTCATTTTCCTCCATTTACGTCCATTTAACTCCATTTACCTCCCATTCTCGTATAACTCCATTTACCTTTAGTTGTCTACATTTACGTTCATTTAACTCCATTTTCTCCAATTCATCCACTTAAGGATGTTCCCGCGAAAATCTACAGCTAGGCAACGGGTTACTCGTGTCAGAAATGCAAAAACATTGAGGGGTCACCGACTTCTTTTCAGGCCACCCTTATTTTGAAAAATCGGTCTTCCTTACTCGATATGGCCCCAATTTCTCTTAGTCTAAAATACTGCAAATATTAAAATCTCTGGAATGAAACTTTCTATGCCACATTTTATGAGTGGATCTATTAAGCAAATTAAATTAACTGGTGACGTCCCTTAAAATAAACCTAATTTTTAAACAACAGCATTTGCAAACTATAATGACGGCAAAACCATAACGACAAACAAATGAAGAGTGCCGGATCTTTTGTAGATCTGGATCAGTAAAAATCTTGAAATAGTACACTGTAAAAACGGCAAACTGATCCTTACGGCAAGGAGAAGATATTCGAGACAGAAGTGAAATAAAAAAACAAACAGTTGAATATATTTGCCCGATATTTCGGTTTGCAAAACAAACCTTCTACGGGGGCTAGAAGACAAAAATGAATACATATATAAAAGGGCCGTTACATATAAAACTTTTGAAATTATTGGCAAGAACGAAGCTAAATGTCATTAATTAAGTTCATCACGCCTATTTATACCATGATGGATCAAGAGTCATCGCTTTATCTATAAGATGGGCCTCACGTGCCTTTCTGACTGAGTCGCGGTTGTTGTGGATGAGTTCCATAAGGAATGAGGAGGATGCGGCTGGTAGAGTGGCCAGGTTGGTTATAGGAGCAGGATTTATAAGATGGTGGTGATTGAGGATTTAGCGGCGATGTTCTTCAATGATGTCCTCGATGTTCTCCCTTTTCCGTTTCGCAGGGACCCAGTGGTGGCGCCGCGAAACGACATCTGTTTTCTCAGGCTACAAACCTCCCGCGTGCATCCATAGTCTAACTCGATAGACGCACGCTACAAGCATGAACCAATTCGTAAGTATGTGGCTACGACAGCTGCTACGATTGTCGTAGGGTTTTAAAACATGTTTCAAAATCCTACAACTTTTTTCGTGTTGCATGCAACAGTTGTGAGCGAGTTGTTGCCTGATTTAGACGACGCGATTTGTCTAGCGTGAGTAGGTTGCATGCGACAGTTGTAGGTAAAAGTTGTACCGTGTAAAATGGGCCTTTTAGATGTCTTCCTTTGCGCGTGCTTCAACATGAATTGCGAGCGCAGTAAGGAAGCACGAACGGTGGTAACTGGGCTCATAACTGGACCCATAACTGGGTTCATAACTGGACTCATAACTGGACCCATAACTGGGCTCATATCTGGTCTCCTGTTTTCACTTGTTGAAGGAGATCCCGCGAGAGAGGATGAGTGGTTTAACAAGTTTCTTTCGGGGCCGGGAACGGAAAATTTGAAAAATACGGTCTTCGGTAACGTCCTCGGACAACTCCGGGCTCTGGGGGCAAAAGGACAAAAAAAGGAATATGGGTGGGGAGCTGACGCGAGTGACAAGCAGAGATCATGTTTTTATTCTCCTCCCGTCCCCCATCTTTCTTAGTCTTTTTAAGTCAGTTTCTCTGTACCAGTCTTTCGCCTAGCCCGTGCTCGTCCTCTTTTTTCGCGCCCAAAGTGTTCCCTATGGAGGACGCAAGATCTTCGGAAATGGCTAGAAATGCATTCCAAACAGCCCAGAATGGTGAAAACTAATCCAAGGAATCAAAGGTAGTTGAGGCATCACACTATTGCATCAATCAAACTCATCAATGTACTTCAAAATGACATGTAAATTACAACAGCCACCCAAGGCACTTTTAATGTAAGATTATTTCTGTCAACTGTACAAGTGCAGTAATGTATCTTGTGAGGAACAATACACCTATTCAAGACTTAAATTTAACACTCGGCTTTCATAACGTGTTAAAAGTTGAATAGGCAAACTTGTCTGAAAAGAATCTGGAATAAAATCAACAAGTTATCAGAAGTGCAGACAAGTTTGCTTGTAGAGTCAGGCCTTATCAATCATCAGTGATGATTCACCGATAACCATCTGATGAACCGACCAGCAAACTTGTTCGTTCTGTTAATGAAATTCTGCTGAACAACGTGAAAAAGCCTTTATAAACGGAAAATAAGTGTTGCAGAATTTACACGTGGAACTCATTTACTGCTACCTTGTTGTTAACAGGATATCGCTAATCACACAATGTTACGTGGGAACACCGACTTCGTATCAGTAAAATAAGGGAGATTAGGAAAACTAGTGTTGCAACATCTAGGTAGGAAATTTTAAAACATTCTATTTAATTATTTTTTGCTGCATAAAAGTAACACATTAAAACATTAACAAAACTAATACTTTTTTAATCATAACTGTTACAGTTACAGTAACATATACACACAGATTAAAGCAAGTTCTCTTGGTGAAACGCCACACTTTTACTGGCTTTGAATGTGGTGCTGCTTGATCCTCATAGAGTCAAACATGTTGAATTGTGGTACTAACTTTTGAGTCTGTGTATGAAATTCTTAAGTGTGACCATTCACACTACTTTACACTTTACTGTGTACCTGGTCATTTTTTCAACTTTTCTCAGTTGCAAATTAGAATCCAAGGGGCAACTAAGCGCTATTCTCTTAGCTAAAAACGGCGAGAATAATTTACAAAGAACGTTCTTAGTGCAACGCCAATCCACACTCATTAGCCAGTCTGCATGTCCTCTTCTTTCCTGGCTTGAAAATTAAGGATTTCTTTATAACAAAGTTCTGAAAAAGCAAAACATATAATATTAGAACGACCTCAACTTAGTGAAGAAAACAAATTCTAAATTTTTCTTCGGGTGGATACAATAGTCCCATTAATATAAAGTGCACCTAACCCCCAATTTTTTTTTTTGCTTAATCAACTCTATGTACGTTGAAAAGTTGAATAGTTAAATAATTCTTGTTTTAACGTCGCGTTAGTTAATCATTAATATTTTATTATACAACTATTTGTTTTTACCTCCAAGTAATATTTTTTACGAATCAATTGACTATCCACAGTTTATATTTGGTATTTCTCAAATTGATTTTCCTTAAGTTGTATACTGCGTATTGTTAATTGACGTAGAAATAATGGCAAATTCCCAAATTTACGTCATCTAATTAGCATGTTGTAAATTCAAATCTCAATAACTCACTAACGCGACGTTAAAAACAAGAAATATTTAACTATTCAACTTTTCAACGTATATAGAGTTGATTAAGCAAAAAAAAAAATTGGGGGGTTAGGTGCACTTTAAGTGTCAGCTTCTCCTCGCCCCAGCACCCCATGGGCGCAGGCAGGCAGGCAGTCTTATGCTGTATTAGGTCAGTGCTTTTCTACAAAAAACAAAGTGCGTAGCATAAAGGACTAATAGCATTCCACTTCCTCCTTTCACGGGATCATCCCATAGCAGTTGTACATAATTAGATCTAAGTACCGCACACAAGCAGAGTTTTGTATAATTAAAGAGGCTGCATTTTCGTAGCGAGACGAACCGACTGTGCCGCTTGAGCGAATTACGAAGGAAGTGAACATGAAGAAGACGGACTTTGATCATTTAGATTATTGAACGTGAAAGGTATACATTTCAGTAGCACAGCGTCTCAGTGGTTCGCCAGTTGAGTTGTAAGCTTATTGAACGCAGAGGCGTTTTTGTTATTTCTTTTTAGTGGCTCTTTGACTAGCGTTTATCGAACGCGAACGATATATTTTTAGTACAAACAATCATGATATTAGCGCATTAGCGACTCGGCCGGTCTTCTCTGAAGTTCATTGATCGCGCGTGGAGGTTATGAACTTATTTTATCGGCTTGGCAATTCGCTCGTCTACTTAAAGTTCTTTTTTCGATGCGAAGGATATGTCTTGGCGGCTTGCTAGTTGAAAGTTTCTAAATTATACTGATATGTTATGCATATCCGAGGTGGTGTTTTTCAGGCGGAATGGTGTATTTTTAGCGGCAAGGTGCCTTGATAGCTTTTTTATTTATTTATTTATTCAAAATGTTTGAACTCAAGTATATACGCAATAATTATGCTTCTTAGTTCAGTGTCTTGCCAGCGATTGATCGTTTTTGGAAATTTCAGTTTAACCACTTGGCGGCTTGTAAGTGAGTTCAAAGTATCGTGTTTACATTTATGTCTGATTTATATTTCATTGTATAAAAATTGATCTGATCGAACACGCAATGATTCAGCGATGTATTTTGCTTCGAATAGTCTTACGCATTTGTACGTGTAGATTTTTGATAGATGTTCCGTAGAATAGACGCCTTCCAGTGAACACTTGCGTCGCTGCACTTTGAATTTTATAATTCGGAATACCGTATAAACATTTATATTACTCGCCAGTCAGTGCCGATCGAGTCAGTATATTTTTGTAGGCCTCACTGACTTCGACGGCTCTCCAGTCGAGCCGAGGCTTGAAGGAACTTCCAAACAGGATATGGATTGGAAAAATTATGCTTGATTAAACGGCCTCACCGGCCGGAATGTTATTTTCTTTTGCAAAATAATATTAATCTTAACAATAAGCGCTTTCATTGAAAACAACATCGCTTGACGTACCCTTTCCGATGTCGACGAACAAATTTCGTGTATTTCGCCGGCCTATTTTCCTCTGGAGCAAAATAAAGCTTTGTTACACCCTCTGTTATCGAAGAATTCTAATATCTCGTATGTTTGAGGCCGCTCGCCACATAATATTGGTCCACCTCTAGCGACGTCTCTTGTCAGCTCTCTTGTTCTCTATATTCCCGCAGCAGTTTGTACAACTATTTACGTCACAGTGTAATATGACACTGATTTTGGCCGCGCACAAATTGGAGCCACTATTTAGCGCCAACAACCTAACTTTGAGACCATAAAAAAAGCATTTCGCATCGTCCCTAACACTTTAAACCTTTTATTCCAAGGTCTAAAAAGGTGAAACTTTCGATACATCAAAAAATAAATTTCATTTCATAGGCACTTTAAACTGAGCAATGACTCCTGTACCATCACCAGTTTTATTTATTTATTACAATTCATGGCTAAAATAGAAATAAATTACATTACAAAAAAAAAAGAAAAATTGTAGACTAGAAATAGCCATAGGAGGTCCGCAAAAGAGTCCTAGACCCCATTCTAGGCGGACCCCAATGTTCAAATCACATTGAAAAGATTAATAAAAAAATTTTATACTAAGATTAAAATTACAAATTACAATTAAAAAACAGTATTAATCTAAGAAATTCAGTAGACTCCTTTTGAACGAGCGTAAGTTAGGACTAAGCTGAACTTCGGTCGGTAAACTATTCCAGCTATTAACGATACGATTAAAATAAGTGAATTTAAAAGCATTCACCATCATCCAATTATCGTTGACCGTACTGCTCGATAAAGGCCAAACAAAGTGTGTCATATTACCTCTCCATTTATCTGTTGGCAAATCCTTTGCTTCAAACTGAACTTCATCAAAAGGTTCGCATGTTGGCTGCAGAATGAAATTATAACATCAGCAATTTTAAAATTTGGCGTGTGAAGACCACGTGCAAACATCTCATTTAGTCAACTCTTTCGGGTGTTTCTTGGTGTTGCGGAAACTATTGTTGGTTAGCTTTTGTGTTGTGGTGTGGGTATTGTTTACTTTCTTTTGAATCTTTTGTTTTACGTCATTTGGTGATCGCAACACTAAGAAACTGCCACTCTCTCTAAGCGGACACCTCTCTAAGGCGACACCTCTTTAAGGCGGACAGAAAATTTAGTCCCTGCCGAATTTCACTTGTTTCTCTGTAACTGAACTCTCTCTAAAGCAGACAGCGGACACTTTTTTTCAACATGTTGGTTCAAACCTCTCAAAGCGGACACCGGATGTTTATGACAGTTTATAACAGGTCCAAAATTCCATTGAATATGCTCTACTTTAAATCGATTTCTGTACTAATGCATGATGTTGCAAACCATTCTGTTCCATCTAATATTTCTGACTTTTTTATCCGCTCAGACCAGATTCACACTCACGACACCAGATTCTCAGCCGCTGGCAACTTTTATGTTAAAAATTCTAGAATTAACCAACAATTACACTCCTTTTCTAGAACTGGAACTAGAATTTGGAATAATGTACCTATTTTCTTATCTATTGTTATCAGTCATTTATTTTATAGTGAGCTTCTGTAATTGTTTAGTGCGCAGCAAGTTGTGCATTGCAGGAAATGAAAGCAGAGCAGTAAGGAGAATTAAGATGTTGACTGTGATTACCTCATCCTCTGGATCAGCATATGTGGCGAGGTAAGGATGAGATAGGGCTTGTTCTGCAGTGAGTCTTCTATCTGCATCGAGATCAAGCATTTTCTCCAACAGATCTACAGCTGTTTAAAAAGAGGAAACAAATACATGTGGCAAGCTCCAGTATTCATGATGTATTTGCAATAATATATTAAATAATGCTGAGGAGAAGTGATGTAAGGGCTTGTATTGCTACATGTATGTGGGCGAGTTTCATCCCTTGCCCTGAGGATATTTTTTCAGGTCCTCCAGTTTTCCTTCCTCTACAAAACCAACATTTTTTAAAAATTCCAATCCTGTCTGCATCCAAGACTAGCAAGTTTTGTAAATGACCATTTAGTGCAACCATCATTAATTAAAGTTAAGTTGTTTTATTACCACTTTAAGTTAATATCAACTTGTACAACAATGCTGTTGAATACCTGACGCCATTTTCACTTGCCTTTTGGAGAGCAAATACAACTTAACTACAAAAATGTAGCAAGTAAAAACATAAGGCCTCTTTATATCCAATTAGTGCTTATTATTACTTACCACTTGGGTTAGCATTAAGAAAGAACTCTGAGAAAGGTTTCTTCACATAATCAGGCATTGATGCTATGTAACTTCTTGCCTGTAAAGACACATATCAGTAACTGAGTGTTCAGTGTTCATGGCACATGGTACTTTTGCGACAATAAAAATTTTTATTAGTTTTTTACCTCCTTTTGACAACTTTCAGATGGCTTCTGTTTCATAAGCAAATAAAATTACTGATTATACTGTTATATGGTTACCAACTAAAAATATCTAGTGGTTTAACATTAAAATTGAAAAGAATTCCTAAAACTATACGTTACAACTGAAATCGTGAATAGCCCTAATGCCTTTTATTTTCATGGGGTTTAGAATTTGGGAAAATTGCTCAAAATTGGCCTGTAAAATTTTCATGATATTCAATGCGTCAATGAAAAAAAGGAGGTCAAAGAAGTCGGAAGTTTAGAAGCAATAAATGATGGACCCTTCTTTCAAAGCTAAATCTGAGCTGGTGTTCAGTACTTACCCGCTTATAAGAACCTAGGTTTTTTCAAGTTAGCCTAAACAGGTTCTTATATAAATGGTGCTTAGTGGAGTTTTAGGCTATTTAGGTTCTTAAACAGGTTCTTATTTTTATAAGAAAGATATGATACCAGTGCCTGGTAGAAGGGCGGCATGTATGTTAATTTAATGCCAAAACCGGCCTGGCCTTTGGATAGTACTGTATGTACTGTATATACAGTGTATACCAAATTTAGAGATTTTTATAGTACATACATTGTACATGTTTAAGTTTACTACAGTACTTTTGAGAGTCATGTCTTTTATCTTTGCCTGAAGATCTTTAAGGTTCATTTTCTAAAATAAGAACCTGTTTCAAATTTTATGCTAAATAGATTCTTATGTAAAGGGGGTCTAAACTGATATTTTTAGGCTAACAGGTTCTTAAATTCTAGGTTCTTATAAACGGGTAAGTACTGTACCCTTTAGGCAATGCTGAGATTGTATGTTGTTTGCACTTCAGTGTGTGCCATTATAAAACGTTTTTCTTTCTAGTTGTAAAAACAGATAGGGTAGTACAGTTAGTAATACTTTGACGTTTTCTTTTTGTAGATGAAAATTTAAGGTGGCATTAGGGTAATTGTGTTTGTTTTACAAGACGTTTTTACGGTTACAAATTGCTTAATTACAAGGATTATGCTAATCCAGTATAAGTTCTTTCAAGTGCTTTGAACTTAATTCTCTTTATCATTATAATTGGAGTTGTCAACATTATTTTTTAACTTAAGTTTATTTTCAATTTGGCCACCTAAGAACAGAAACTGTACAATTCATATCTTTTAATTCTGAACCAGCATTAACAGTCTTATAAACTCAGTAATGACTAGGCCCAGTTCCTTTTTTTATCAATAGGGAAACAAGTATGGATCGATAGACAGTGAAAAAATTCATTGATTACTTGTAACATTGAAAATACAATATAAAAGAAATGAAAATTTGAGGTGTTCTAAAATTTAGCATATAATGTGGCAAAAATTGAACTAGAATGCCATATTGCTCACATGATCAAATTTTATTGCTAACAGCAACACAGTAATACAAATTGTTTGTCCAAGGAAGTTCATGCATGGCTTAATTCAGTTTTTATGTTGTTCGTAAGGCAAATCTTTGTTGTAAACTACACCATCAACAAAATATTTGCCACCACAATCAACATGAAACAAAAACGTTACACTGTAGTTATCGTTGTCTGTGATTTGGGGCTGCATAGCTTAATTTTTTGAAGCAAGTCACTCACTTTGTTTAGTGCAAATGAGAGTTCTTCCTGATCATTAAACTAGGTGACCATTTAATAGTCTGAGGTGAAATACAATAAAATTTGCCAATTACGAAATCTAAACAGTGACAGTGTCCGCTTAATAGAGATGACCGCTTAAAAGAAGTCAAATTTACAGAAAATATGCAGAGCGATTTCAGGGGATTTGATAAGTGACTGCTTAATAGAGGGCCAATTAATAGAGGTTTGACTGTATAGAATACTAATGAACCTTATCAGTATTCTGTAAGAAAAGTTAGGAATATAATAAGCTTCATTGCTATAATCATTCTTTTATACGTACAACTGTAGGATAAATATTCACATCAGATCTGGCCTCACTGTGGTGTGCCATTGTAAATATTCATACAGATCTGATGCAAATATTTTGTCTGTCAGTTTTTGAGATCAAATCAGCTATACTTACAGAATCACTGTTGATTTTTGACAGGAACTCATCACCTGGTTTCCCAACAAGCTTCATTATCTTTGTCAACTGATCAATATTTTTAATTAGTCAAGGACAAATAAACTAACCATTAATTTTTCTTAAGTCAAGCCTTGCGTTAAATGATTAAGCTGCTCAGCAGTTCTTTCCTGTGTTACTATTTATTATGCTGTACAAGGTGGTTGTAATGTTTTGGTCTGTGGACTGAGATGAAATCCTAAAGTGTGACCAGATTCAAATGGAAGTAAGCAGTACTTTCCTGCGGTACTGTTTCTAATATTAGTACATGTATACTGACAAGGTGGTTCTAACTTTTGAGTCTGTGGATGAAATTCTTAATAAGTGTGCATGTGCATTCAAATGAAAGCTGCTGAGAAGCGCCTTTCTGTGGTGTTTAGTTGTTTCTATTCCCATATGGTTTTATGGTGCACTGGCTACAGTGGAATATAAATAAATTATTGTAAAATTGAGTCAAAGCACAAAAATGCAAATGTGACCACATAATCAATCCAATATTCTCAGGAATATTCTTTGATTGTTCTGTCTTCATGAAGCACTTTATGACAAGACAATAAATGGTACAACATGTTGGAAGCTGTTTACGCGCTTTATCGACTCAGTTGATACCAAAATGTACTATTCCTGGTCTGTTTCCTACATAATTTCCATTAAAAACAGGAAAAAGGATATGATCATTGCCAGGAAACAATGTATGGGATGTCAAAAGTTCAGCCATGATACACCCAACAGACCAAATGTCCACTGTGAAAATAACAAGGTAAAGGCTAAGTGATTCTGAATCAGTGAAATGTGGAGCATACTATAACTCAACAAGTAATAAAGTTTAAAATATTAAGTTTCCTTCTTTGTTAATGTTCTGCTGCTTGAATAGGAAATCACAAAAAAATAATTTGTTCCCTGAGCAGTAGTTTCAGTCATCTAAACTGCAAATAATTATTGTTCCCACAAAACACAAAAAAATCACCAATCTGCAAAATAAAACTCCCACAAACATTTCATGCTACACTGTACTTTGATCAGATTCGTGATCAGAGTAAACACGTTTCGCCCTAGTGTGAACACAGCATAATTACCTCAAGGGGAACATGAAAACATTATAATTGTTTCAATTAAACAAAAGCAAACCTGTTTTGCTGTAGTGCATCCAGTTGAGCATGATTTCTGGCGCTCTATACCACCTTGTAGCTACATAGCCTGTCATTTCTTCCTCTGCCATCCTTGCAAGGCCAAAATCCAGAATCTAAGAAAACATAATATTATTCTATTTTTTTATAAATAATTTATAAAGGCTGGAATTTGTTCCGGCAATTTCTCTTAGACCTTTCACCCGATGGACTTCAAACTTTGCCAGACTTATTTTCCAGATAAGAGGTAACTGCATGTCCACTAAAAATGAGTGAAATCGGAGAATTTAAATTTTTTTCTATTTTTTTCATACATTCTCTATAAAATTTAGAGGAAATGTATGGAAAAAATTTAGTTTCTCCGATTGCCCTAATTTTTAGTGGACCGTTAGCCCTCGTCTAGAAAATGGGATTGGCAAAGTTTGAAGTCAATCAGGTGAGAGGTCTAAGAGAAAACACTGGAACAAATTTTGAAAATATCCAGCCTTTTTATTTGAAGGGCGTGGTGGGAAAAGCTCGTGACTGACGAATTTGGACAAAATACTGAAATTGTTCTGAATCAAAAATTGCCATTCTTTTGCTACCAACTTGTTTTTAGTGTGGTAAAACACTATTAGTTTGTTTCACTCCTTTTAAACAGCTCAAGTTGTTTGTTTCACTCGAAAAAGCACAAGGTGTTCGTTTCACTGCCTTTAAACCTCTCCAGTTGTTCATTTCACTGCCTTTAAACAGCTCAAGTAGTTCATTCAATCAAAAAAGTACAAGTTGTTCGTTTTACTTGATAAAAGCGCATTAGTTGTTTGTTTCACTGCTGTTAAACTGCTTATAAAGTTGTTGACATTTCACTTGAAAAATGCGCAAGTTGGTCAGGGTTTAGGGTTAAGTTTTGGGTTAGGGTCAAGATTAGGGTTAGGGTAACCGTTAGGGTTAGGAGAAACAGAAAAAGTGCAGGTTGTTGGTTTCACTGCTTTTGAAGAGCCCAAGTTGTTCGTTTCACTTGCAAAAAGTGCAAGTTGTTGATTTCACTGCCTTTAAAGATCTCAAGTTGTTTGTTTCACTTGCAAAAAGCACAAGTTGTTTGTTCCACTGCATTTAAAGTGCTCAAGTTGTTTGTTTCACTCGAAAGAAGCGCAAGTTGTTGGTTTTACTGCATTTAAAGGGCTCAAGTTGTTCGTTTAACTTGAAAAAAGGGTAAGTTGTTGGTTTTACTGCCCTTCAAAGAGCTCAAGTTGTTTGTTTCACTCACAAAAAGCACAAGTTGTTTGTTTCACTGCTTTTAAACCACTCAAGTTGTTTGTTTCACTCGAAAAAGGCGCAAGTTGTTGGTTTTACTGCCTTTAAAGAGTTCAAGTTGTTCATTTCACTGCTTGTTGTTTGTTTCACTTTTAAGAAAAACACTGAAAAAGCACAAGTTGTTCGCTTCACTGCTTTTAAAGTACTCAAGTTGTTGGTTTCACTGCTGTTAAGCTGCTTAAGTTGTTCGTTTCACTTAATAAACAAATAGTTGTCTGCTTCACTTAAAAAAAGGCACAAGTTGTTTGTTTCAGTAATTAACCGCTCAAGTTGTTCCTTTCATCAATAAAACAAAAAAAAGCACCGCAGCGTGTTGTCTTTGTGCACTAGATGCCCTTTGGGATTATGGGATTATGGGATTATGGGCCACCCTGATTAAATAAAGTTTTACCACTACTACTACTGTTATGAATACTGATCAAGTTAGACATTTGAAGGGCATGGGTGCATAACCATCTCAGGTTGAATGTTTGACCTTTTTTATTTTTTCTTGCTCAGATTTGCCTCATTTTTGGCTTGTGAACTACATATTAATTGCAAAACATTGTTCAGAATTTCATTTTGAGAAATAAGACCAGGTCACTTTGTAAAATATACTGGATAAAATAACAACTTCCAAGAGACTGTCACATAATTTAAATGCAATGTGTACATTGTAGTTCCAAAAAATATCCATTCTCCCCCCCACCCCACCACACCCCACCCCACTGATTACTGGTCTGTAATCATGCAATCTATACATTTGTACCTTGAGTTCACAGTCCTCATTGACCGCTATGTTACTTGGTTTCAAATCCTAAAGTTTTGAATAACAAAAAATAATCAAGATGAAGTATGTACTAATTATGTAACATGTACATGTGCATTTAAGGAATAAGAGAATTTACAAATTAAAATAGTTTTAATTGATAGTCTATAAAATACATACAGTATAAGAATAAAATTAATATGCACATGATATGAACAATAAATTAATGACATATTACAGCAAAGTACTCAAAAGCGTGACCATGTTTGGCTGGGTGATGTAAGCCATAACTGATTCCCAGGGTAATGCAGAATAATTTAGTGTGTTCCTCTTTTAGGAAGGACTTAGATGTTGAATTCACTTGGGAAGTTGTTTAAGTTTTTATTTGTAACCTGCAAATAAGTAACTTCAGTTTCCCCTTCAACCAGACAGAAAAAATTATTCAACCTGGTCCCCAGTGTATCTGTTCTTCCCGTCCCCTGGAACAAGAGAGAGAGAGAGAGAGAGACCCCGGTCTGGTCTGGTCACCTGTCTCTTGGACAATTATCCTAAGGAGGGGTCGATAGTTGTGTTTGTAACTTTATCTCGTACTGTGCACGAATCGGTTGATGTCCGGAAATGGTTTAATCAAATGATTCAACTGAACAAGCCAATGTATTATGCGCAAGGATAAAATTGATGTCATTCAATGATTTCACAAGTGTATAATGAAACAAAATGCAATGAAATGTAAAGAATCAAATACATTATCTTGTACAAACATTCAAACGACTGGAACTGGTGAGTATTGAACAAAACTACATGCCTCACTCATGCAGAATAGAAGCTACACTGTATCACTATCTACAATACATGTACTCTACATCATTCCCTGTAATAAAGGTGTACAGTTGATCTGCATTTCAAAAATTTGGTCCATGGCCAGGCGCTTCTTTCTTGATTTGCCATCGTCAGAGAACGGATGACAACAATATCATGTGCCTCTCTAACGAAGCTTTAAGATCGCCGGCTAAAATACATGTAGTATGTAGCTATAATTCATGAATCCCAGTTTGAAAGAATGCCATAAATCAAAAGCATGTTCTGCTGAGCGTGAGCTTAGCGGTGTCAATTAATAAAACTGGACTGCATTCTATAGCACATGGTAGCAAGTTCAAAATTAGCTTAACTGCGGCAAATCTTCAAGCACTGTGACAATTCCCCAACCGTTAATTTACCAGTCAATGTGGATATGTTTTCAAAGTCTGCTGATAACTGCCGCTTCACATTTGTTGCAAGCCGCCAAACACTTTGGATTTGTTTTGATATTTCACAATATATTCTCAGCTAGAGCAGACAAATTCACACTTTGCCACCCCTCCCCCATATCGTTTATTTGAAATTGTTTTTCTAAAATCTAGAAGACAATGTGACCAGACCAGACCAGGGTCTCTCTCTCTCTCTCTCACACTCACTCTAGGAGGGCAGAAAGAGGAGGACTCCTGGGAACAAGGTTGACAAAATGATTTAGATAAACTCTACATATAACTGTCACAAAGAAATCTGATTGTAAGTATATCTGTTAATTCATTCAAGCTCACAGTATTTTCGAACTTCACTTCTGGTTTTTAGGCATTCACTTCTTGAATCTGATAAACTGAAGTTAGTTTACTGCATAATATAATCACTATGTTTGTACTGATATTATAATCACTATGTTAATACTGCATATCATTTACCCTGTGAATGACTCCTGCTGAATGAACATACTGCAAAAAATAAAAAAAAGCCACCACATTGGATAATTTTACACAAGTCCTCCACGTAGAAATCAGTATTCAGGCTTGTAAGTGTACCTTTATGTGTGTGAAGTAAAATGGTGTTCTATGTCAAGAAGGAGGAGAAAATGTCTGTTGCTGAACACAAAACATCGTCTTGCTGAGCACTGCTTTCTGCTTTCTGCTTTTCAGCCCTTGCCAGAAATTGGCCAGTGATCATGAAATTATTTCTCAGACTCATTAATAATTCATGACGAGAACACAAAGAAAATCACTACCATGAAGAAGGTTTTGATATCCTGTCTTAATTTGCGTAGATTTTGGTGATTTTATTCCTTCGTTTTCTCTGCATTTAACCATCAGTTTGAGAAGTGTATAGTGTTTCGTCAGGTATCCAAACACCTTGAAGTGGGTAAAAAAAAACTTGGCTGCGCCTCGTATTTCAACCCACTTTGCGGTGTTTGGATGTCTGATGAAACACTGTTCCTCGTGTTTGATACAATGTATATCACGTAAAGCACAGATCCCTTCACATGAATTAATAGCTGTATGCTTACTTTTACTGCAGGCTTGCATTATGATTCAGTTGTACATTTTATGTTTTCTTTCTAATCAAGTTGTCATTGCGCAGCCTCAATGTTTTTTTTTTGTATGAAATATATGGAGATCTGTCACATGACATCAACTCATTCATGTTTCTGTGCCTACCTTGAGCCCTCTTAATATCTGATACACAAGGAACTGGACATGTTCATCAGTGAGTCTTTGACACTTAAGAATGCTGTTTAGATCAGCACCCATAAGAGCTGTCACCATGTATCTGTTGTTTATAAAACAAACAAAAAACAAGTTAATTCAAGATTGACGGTAAAACAATTCAAAAATTCATAACAGTAACAACAGTGTATCATTCCTTCCAGCCAACCTAAATCCAGATTATTAAATTTCATTACGAAATTGCGCCCATTGAAACACGTCGATCGAAGATGCAAATTTTGCTGTCAATCAAATGTTCCCCTGTGTATAGCTATTATTTCTAGGCGAAAATAGGCGCAACAAGTCTATTATTCAGCAGACAACAGAAGAACAATGGGTCTCTCGCAAGGATAATTCGGTCAAGTTTATTGACGCATGTTGCATGACTGCATCACAAAAGCGATTCGCAATACATTGCGCTACAAGCCCGTGCTTTCCTTGAAATTTCTATCAAACAGAAATACATTTTATACCAGTAGTTAGTAACAAGAATTTAACCAATCCATCGCAACTTTTTTTTGTCGCCCGTGAGTTCAGAATTATTTGCATAGGCGACTAATGAAGCGAAACTTAAACCTCTGATTTGAAAAGTACCTTGTAACGCATATACATGGTATATCAGCTTCTCAAAACGGGAATGTTGAATGAAATTGTCATTATTTTTTTCAAGTTAATGACAAGAAAGAGATACCAAGAGTAAAATAGCATGCAGGACTTCCACGTGTGAGATTGTTTTAGTTTTGTCGGATCGTAATACATTTGCATACCGACAAAAACAACGTCAAGCGAAATTCGAAACCTTTAACACAACTTATCGCTTTATTTGCATGGCCCAAGAAAAGCTAAAAATGTTTCGCTACATAGGATTTAAAATCATTATTTATCTGCTAAGTAGAAATACATAAATTCGGGACTTGCGGGTTTTGTCAAAAGCGCAAGATAATAAAACCAAAGTCGAATGCGTAACGCATTACTTTCAGCGAGTGTTTTGTTTCGTCTTGCCGTAACAATTCCGTTTGCATCTTTCCGTTTCTATTGTCTCACAGAAACAATGCGCAAAACACCCAGGATAATTTCAAGACATCACAAAAGAAACCGCAAGGAGTGGTATCCTTTGTCAGCGCGCAAAACATCATGGGTACCCCACATTTTTCGGCCGACGGTTTTCAATGGGCGCGATTCCGTAATGTTGTGGAATGATTGAAAATTTGTGTTTTCACTCCCTATGCAGCTTTTGACTCTCTCCAAGTAATTACTCTTTCAAGTGACCATCTCCCTTCGTCAACCACTGCTTTTTAATTTTTAAGAAGCTGTATTTAAGCTTTCATTAAGTGACCATCTCCTGTAAATGACTTGTTTTGTTCCCAAGGGTGGTCACTTAAGAGACACTCAACTGTCCTGCAATCTGAATTAGGTAAATTTTCTTGATTTATTAGTTCTCTGAATCAGTTTATGGATAGTTCATTCCATTTTACCAACATGTATTTAGTGCTAGAGTAGCTAGAGTTAATGTGGCTGTTCAGAGATCACAACAGAAATGGATTAATGATCAGTTTTCAAGTTTGCATTCCAATAAACACGAAAATTCAATCAATCTGGATTGCTTTAAAAATCTGAAACTGGGTTACATGACTGTTCAAAAAATTAAAAGCCACAAGTTTTAATAGCTGTTTTGTATTAAGTAATGATCCGGATAAGAAGGATAGTGCTGAACAGCAATGCACGATGGAATGTCAACTATTTTCATTGTTACAACTAGTGATCTCATTGGCGAAGACTCAACAACTGCTAAAAAGTTAAGGTTTAAGGTTTCAAGTAATTCGAGACCCAATCGCTCAACATGCAATTTTTAAAAGATACATGTATTGTATTTGGGGAACTTCATCAAAGAAGCAAAATTATTAGTTATTGTCTTTTGCTATTCTGATTGGTTAAGCACAAACATTTCCTAAAATTTATTTGACGCAAATGGATTTTCGTTATTTTTATAATGAAATATAATTATGAACCATCAGCTCTTCCCCTATTCTTGAAATCAAAGATATTCTGTGTGGGAAAGATCCAATGCCGCAGAACAATGAAGTTTACAATAGTTCTTACATGTATGTGGAGCATTACTTAATAAAATATTAATATGAAAGTCACTTACACATCTTGAAACTCATCAAATGATGTGTCTGGAGTAAACACATCAAGTAAACCAATGACCTGTAAAGATGTAAAAGGTTAGTTCACAGAACATGATCATAATTTGTGAATACTAATCAAACTTCAAACCTTTCCAAGATTTTAAGTAGAAAAGAGAGACATGAAATAAAAAGTATCATATTCTACCTTAAAAAATCCTCATCACTGTGTGTTTAATATATATGTATGGAGTCAACAGAGCATAAAAGTGCCAATATCTCACCCCCAAATTGCAATAGCCAGGATGATTTTTTTTTGTCAAGCAGGCATTTTTAGTCACACTCTTTCCGAATATATCTCACAAAATCTCATAATTTTACAAATTAATTTTTTGCCATCATCACTTTAGGACTCTATTGATTCATCATTCAAAGACCACCAAAGCATACATGTATGTATTATTATTATACACTCACATTCTCGTGGTTCATGTGACGCAGAAGTTTCAATTCTCTGAAGGATCGCTTGGCATGCATTGTCGTTTGAAATGGCCGAGATAATTTCTTGATGGCAACTTGCTCTCCAGTGACTGTGTTTGTTGCTGAGCTGTGGGTTTATAATATTTAACAGTAAGTTATAAAATCCTTTAATATAAATATTATAGTTATTACTACATAGACTTAGGTCTCATTGTCCCTTTATATTGGACCATCAGCTTATTTTTTTACTGACAAACAAGTCAGCCAGGCAGTAAAATATTAAAATACTATTTACAAGGCTAAAAAAGTTAAAAGAAAAATTATGAATGTTTCCGACTAATTAATTCACCTTCAGGTGTTACTGGTTCTTGTTACTGGTTCAATTATTAGTGGTGCGCTTGGCTACAAGCCAAGGTGCACGACTTCTAAAATGGGCTGTGTTTCGTAGTCACAAATTGACACCCCAGCGGGAACTTGCATATAAAATGACTAGCCAAGGGTGCTCTTCGGAAATTTTCGAAAAACACCCTAAAAGGTACTTGAATCTTGACAAGCACTGCTGTCATTTTTATATGGGAGTCCCCCTCTGGGATTTTGAAGTGTTTTGGAGATTTGAGAGAAAATAAATTAATAGGTGGTGCAGTAGATGTACACATGTATATGGGGATCGTGGCTGTCGTTGATTCTTGCTGCGTAGGCTAATAAATTGGTTGAAAAGTTGTTTAATATGTAAAGGGTATTTTTTTTCAAACTCATATTCAAAGGCGCATGGTTCACCATTCAAATCCTTTCAATAAGAAAACTTTCTTTCCATTATATACAATATTTATTTAAAACAAGTACTGAACGAAGTTCCATTAATAAAACATGCAGGTTCAAAAGAATCAGTGATGAAATAAGTAAGATAAGAAATTAAACCTTGAATGCTATTTTCGGAATACAATACAAAATACTTTTTTATTAGCTCTACCTATAATTATATTGAAACCACTTAAAATAAGAAGCTGTACACAGTTTGAACTTGTGGCATCCTTATTAAACCCAGTGCATTATTTAGTGCTTTAAGTGCTTTTACAGAGAAACATAAAATTATAACTGAAACGTAAGACTACATTCAGTGGCTGACACTTGAAACCACGATCGCTTCCATCCTTCAAACTACACACTGCCCTACATAATCTACGACACTTTCCCTCTCTTACGAAATCCTTGTCTTTTCTTTCACCCAGCAAAATAACACATTGCACAATAATTTAACTAATCAACCTCCCAATAAATACTAATAAATGGGAGAAGGCTACAGTACCGCTCAAAAGTAAGTTGACAGTCACTCGAGACCCGATACTCGAGACTCGATACTCGATTCTCGAAAGTTTCGAGTATTGAGTCTCGAGTCGAGAAATTTAATGAGCTTGTCGTCTTTAATTTCGATTATAATTTTTAGTTTCATTCAAGATTTATTTTAACAATAAGTAAACATGAAGTGCAAAAAGAATTTTACACATGAATTTTGCGTGACCACTGCACTTGGGACTCCGGGCCGCTTGTTTACATTCCGCGAGCGAGCACCGAAAAAAGAATTAATGTTTTGCAGTCTTATAAAAGAAGTCACGTTCATCATTCCCTGGCCTTGAAGTCAAAACCTTGCTCGATTCAAATAAATGGTAAAACGAGCGTGACTAGTACTATTACTTTATCTTCTCGCGGACTGCTGGTGTAGTTACGAATTACCGCCAATCTGTCTGTCGTTCACCCATTCACCGCGTGCCGTTCGAAAGAATTATTTTGCCGTTCGATAATGAACGTATCATTGAAAGCGACTCTTCGTAGACTGTTCATAATTATGGATTAGCCGATTGCAGGTCTACATTTATTTATTATAGTTATAAACACAACTTGTCTGATGTGAAAAGTAAACAAACATGTTGAGCTTCGATTGAGGCGAGACTCAATGGCGCTACTCGTGTCGACTCAAAATACGGAGTTTTTAATTTGTTTTCAGTGATTTTGAAAACAGCTTCTTACATTGTAGCGTTAAGGCTTATCCGCATTAAAAGTTTCCAAACCCGAAGAAAAAATCCCCGTTAAAATCACCTTCAGTACGTTAACATATCGACGATATCATGTGGTTGAATGTTTTTACTCGATAATGATCGACATGAAACACTTGTACTTTAGGTGCTATTCTTTCTCGAGAAATACGTAAATCGTTCCCTCAAAGACCTTTCGAGTTTTTGCATACTCGAGAATGCCTTGTTTCTCGAGACTCGAGACTCGATCCTCAAACACTTCGAGAGTCAAGGCTTGAGTATCGAGTCTCGAGTATCGAGTGTCAACTTACTTTTGAGCGGTACTGTACAATTTATCAGAATATTACAAACCCTAAACAGCGCAACTATAATACTCGAAGAGTTCTAGTTTTGTCTTCAATGAGAGTAAAACTTACTCTAAATGTGTTTGTAAGTTTTACATAACCTGTAAAATGTAATGTACAGCACCACAGCATGGATATACACATGTCCATATTAGGGCCTGTGTTTATTGTACATGGAGGGAGGGTGACCCGGGTTCAAGAGTCACCCTCCTAGCCGGGGTACCCTGGGAGGGCCAATTTTTCATACATTTCTTCATAAAGCACACTGAAGTGTTTACATGATAGACAGGGTCACCCCCTACCCGGGTCATCCTGTCTTCTTGTCAGGATCACCCTTTTAGGCGGGCTATCTTTTCTGCATGTAAATGGTAACCCCAGGGTCACCCTCCTTGGCGGGCTATTTCCGTTGACTTGAAAGCCTGTGAAAATGGCGGCGCCATACAAGCGTGGCAAATATTTCTGTCGTGCTTATTAATTTTGACAAAAGCCTCCACTGCCGAATAAGATCATTGTAAATTGTTTGACAATGAGACAAGGATTTCTAGAGAACCGGACATCGATGATATGGATGGTGTTGTTGAAGTTGAGCTAACAAATGTGAAAGCACATGCACCAAACATCACCAGCACTGTGAGTCTTATGACCCATGAGAAAGGCTGCAAAAAAAGAAGTATTCCTGCTCCCCTGAATTGATTGAAGCAATGTTAAAATATGCCTAAGAGTACAAATCTAAATGCAAATTTAACAATGGCACTGAAATGCAAGAGCAAGTGGAAAAAGCGACAAAAACAGCAAACTTACCACTTGCTATAGCCTTTCTTCTTGCTACCATGTTTGTTACAGTATGTAGTGCTTAATAAAGCATGTTGTTGCAATAAAAAAGAGTCCACCAAAACACGAGCTCGCCCCCAAAAAAGATAACTCGCCTATATGACAGCCCATCCTAATAGCCTGCCCATGTAACGGCGGGCTATGTTTTAGCCCGGCTGGGAGGGTGACCAGGTGGTACCTGGGCCACCCTCCCTCATGTAAACAGGCCCTCAGAGAGGTTTAATTGAACACAATGGAATTAAAGAGAACAGGATGTAAACAGAATGCAAAACAAAAAGCTACAAGTCAAACACACCACATAATTGATCACTGTATTTCCACAATGTGTACGTAAACAGTGGTGCACCTTCTAATCATAAAACACAATATTAAATTTGTAAAGATGTTTGTTTGATATGTCACACAATCTATCTGTTGTGGAAAATCAAAACTTTGTTTTTAAACATTTATGATGTGAATGCTTTATAGATTATGTTGTGGTTCAGCTTAGAAAAAGCGGCCTACAAATACATTGTATAGCTTGAGTTCAGAATTAGCAATGTGTTAAATGACAGTTGATAAGACAATGAATGTAGCGACAAGGAAAATTTCGCTAATTACATTTTCGCTTGAGCAATACGGCGTTAAGCACACGACAGTGCTAGAAAAAAAGTCAGTTACAGAGAAAAACGATATCATACTACAAGCAAAGAACAAGACAAGTTTGATGACACTCAAACAAACTCGAACCTTGACACCTCTCGAACCTTGACGGTTAAAGGTTCGATCATTTGGACTGATTTACAGTAGGAGAGGTGCACAATTTTGGGAGGTCAGGCAAAATGCGGTGTTTGTGTGACCAAGTCACAACTCATTGTCCGCTTTTACGAATGGGATGTGTGGTATGTCTGCAGTATGCAGTATACAGTATACTGGAGGTTTAATTGTACAAAGAATCTCTTGCAGTGAAACACAAGCACAATCTAAATGACTTACCAGACTTGTCCATAAGCACCAGTGCCAATGGGACTAAGATCTTTATACTTCTCAGGTACCTCCCATACAGTTCTGTTTAACTCTGTCCTATAGTACCCCGGTCGAAGATTGGCCATACTGCTACCTAACGTAAGCGTTTTTCTGCTCACTGAAATAACAGGTCTCACTACAAATTATGGCTTTTCTTGGGATATCGAAGGAAGTGCGCAAGACGCCCAAATAATGTGCCGATCTGCGCATTCTAGAATCAGGAGCCCCCGTTTCTTTTTCAGCGGAAAAAAACAAGGAAGTCTGGGTACAAAAAGTTACCACGTGCATTATGGGAAAAATTCATCATGGCAGACACAGAGGAAGAAAACGAAGAAGAGGATTTGATCAAGTTTGAGACGCCTTTGGAACTATTTGAGAAGAAAAAAGTTGTGCGGATATGTGCGCCAATGGTTAGGTATTCAAAGTAAGTGCATAGCTCAGTTCACGAAACATTTATTCTTGGGTTTACTTTTATTCAGCAAGTTACGTAAGCTTATTTTTATTGGGTTCGGCTCCCGAGGCGGGGGGGGGGGGGGGGGGGGGGGGGGATACTTGACCAATATTTGGGTATAGGGGTGCCGCTGAGGGTCTGAGACCCTGATCCTGTTTAGGACAAAAATAAACGAAAATACCTACCCTGTGTAGGACAACACCCTCTATTTTAGGACCCTGTCTAGGACACGGCTCAAGCGTGGTTATTGATCTGAGCTTTAAAAAATGGTAGACGGATCCTTTGAAAAGAAAACGACTTTGCCTTCGCATGAATATACTTATCACGACAAGGGAAGTCGCCACAAGTGCTAAAGTAACTGGAACCATACCCTGTTTAGGACAGATTCAGACCCTGTTTAGGACAGACTCACGTTAAATTATACATACACCCTGTTCAGGACAAAAAGTGCCAAAAACCATACCCTGTCCAGCGGCACGTCCCCGTATAGGTCATATAAGGGAGTACACCCTCCGGGGTTCGGCTATAGCACGGGCGTAGAGTGAGGGTCGGACACCTTTTTGAGACTTATATAACGTACATGTAATGTAGACACTTACAATTTTATTTTCAATAAATTTTTAAGTGTAAAAAAGAAAATCTAAAATCCCCACTGAGGATTGAACCTGTGACCTCAGCTAGGCTTAGGCCTACATAGCCTACCGTACCACTGTACCACCTAGCTTCTCGAGTTGCTTAGTCCTAAATTTAACAATATAAACTGCTACCCCTAACATCAACTGAAAGCTAACCCGTTACTCCGTTATATAAGTCTCAATAAGGTGTCCGACCCTCCCTCTACGCCCGCGCTATAGTGTTTTTCATTTGTATTGAAGTTTTACATTTCTTTGCATTTGCAGGCTTCCTTTTCGGACCCTAGTAAGAAGGTATTCAAACACAAACAGTTAGTAAACAACACATAACACATGATGAGATGAATGGGGTGAATGGATGGGGTGATGGGGTGAATGAATGGATGAATGGGGCCAGAGGCTGTTGGGCTATGATATAAGAGATAAAAGCCAGAAACTGAAAAATCACCTGTTATAATCCCTTTATTTCAAGGCTTAGAGATCATAAATAGCTTATAATTATAAGTTGTGATTTTATATATTCATATACTCCCTTGTACTTTTTTAAAGGATCAACCTAACAAAAAAACACATCCCCACTCCATGCCAGTCTGCATTCTGCGTGAATCCCATGCATTGGGTAATTAATTGCTTTTAAGTAATTAAGATCCGCATAAGAAGGAAAGCGCTGAACGGCAAATTTATGCATGATGGAATGTCAACTTTTTTCATTGTTGCAACTAGTGATCCCATTGGCCTAGACTCGAAAACCGCTAAAAAGTTTAGGTTCAAGGTGCATTTTGTCTAATTTTTTTAAGGTTTCAAGTAATTCGAGACCCAATCGCACAACATGTAATTTTTAAAAGATATTGTATTTGGAGAACTTCATCAAAGAAGCAAAACTATTAGCTAATGTCTTCTGCTATTCTGATTGGTTAAGCACGAACATTTCCTAAAATTTATTTGACACAAATGGATTTTTTCTTATTTTTAAACTGAAATATAATTATGAACCATCAGCCCCTCCTCTATTCTTGAAACCAAAGATATTCTGTGTAGGAAAGAGCCAATGCCGCAGAACAATGAAGTTTACGGTAGTTCTTATGTGCAGCATTACTTACATTGTTTAATAAATTTATTGTTAATTACTTTTCTCATAAAATGTAACAAAATAATATTTGTAAATAGTTATTATGTACCATTTAATAAACGAGCAGCAGTGTTTTATCAGGTATAAAATCCCGAGGGCGAAACATGTGCTGCGAGTTTATTAAATGACTTAAAACACGTGTTGTAATATTGAACCTGAGGGAACCCCCCTACGGTTTGGGGTCCCTGACATTTTATGGGGGCCGCCCCGCATCAGCAGCGCCATGTGCGTAAACATGGAGAACTTTCATGACTTGCTCGTTGAGTTGACATTTAGTTGCGTTTTACTAAACTTTCAATAACTATATTTACAACATGGTGTCAGAAGTTTAAGCTTTAATACTGAAGCAAGGAGTTTATCGAAACGAAAACTTGGCTGAGTGACAAACCGCGATGGCTGAGCGAGATTCGAGAACTCCTGGTCCGTTGGTACTCGATGCTAATGCAGCCGACAACTGGAGAAAGTTTTTCATGCAGTTTGAAATTTATCTTGTGGCGAAAGGCAAGGATGACAAAGCGGATAAATTGAAAGTAAGCTTGTTACTTCACTGTGCCGGACCCGAAGCGATTGAGGAATACAGTCATTTTGTTTACAATGCGGGAGAAAATAAGGAATGCTATGCAGATGTATGCAACAAATTTAAGGAGCTCTGCGAGGGAGCAAGGAATGTGATCTATGAGAGGTTAGTGTTTAATCAGCGTAACCAGAAAGAGGGGGAGAGGATTGATAATTTTGTCAGCGAACTGAAACGTTTGTCGCTAACGTGTGATTTTGGCGATCTGCGAGATTCACTAGTAAGGGATCGAATTGTGGGAGGTGTACTATCAGACGAGCTGAGAGGAGAACTGTTAAAGAAACCTGACCTGACCCTTCAGAAAGCTCATGATTACTGCCGAACCTTTGAGGCAGCAGAATTGCAAAAGTACAAGTTCAGCACACCAGCAGGTGCTGGGACAGAACGTTCAATAGGAATTCAGCCTGTTGATAAGTCAAAGGGACAGGACAAGAAAACCCCTCGTTCGTGTAAGTTTTGTGGTTACAAGCACCCATTTACTCGTCCATCCCGTTGCCCAGCATTTGGAAAACAATGTCTTAAGTGTAAGAAAGAAGGTCATTTTGCCCAGGTGTGCTCAGCAAATGCCAAAGGGGGCTCCCAAGTTGATGTAGTCCAAAAAGGAAGTCCACCTAATGGAGACTCTCAGAGCTCAGACCAGGAAGTGCATACCTATTTTGAATCTATTGAACTTGGAAGTGTTTCGGACACAAGGAAATCCAAAAAGAGCCTGGTCACTATTCAGATTGCAGGGCAGGAAGTTGAAATCAAAGCAGACACAGGTGCAGAAGCTACAGTCATTCCTTATCATCTGTATGAGAAACTTACCAAGAAACCTCTCCAGCAGATTCAGCAACCTTTGAAAGGGTGGCTTGCAACTAAACCTATTCACCCTAAGGGCTGTGTACACCTTCCAACTCAATACAAGGATCGTCGAATGGATTTGTTGTATCTTGTTGTTGATGGAAACTTTACACCCTTACTGGGTTGTGATGCCTGCTTGGATTTAGAAATCCTTCAGTTTATGAATCTCCAACTGATTGATACACCGAAGTCCAATCAAGCCACACCAGGAACACAGAGAGCATCTGGAGACCAGAGTATTTTCCAGAAAGATCCAGTTTTATGTGAGTACCAAGATTGTTTCAGTGATAAGCCTGGTAAACTTCCAAGCAAAGTACATCTGGAAGTTGATACTTCGGTGCCACCAGTTGTACACCCTCCCAGGAAAATTCCAGTTGCTATGTTAGAACCCGCGAGAGAAAAACTGAAGGAGATGGAGGAAGATGGAATTATTGTGAAAGAGGATGAGCCTACACCTTGGGTCTCATCAATGCTAGTTATTGACAAAAGGAAAGTGAATAACAAAAGAAAGGACACTCCACCTTCAAAGGATGATGTTCGCATTTGTATTGACCCAAGAGATCTGAACAGAGCATTGAAACGACCCCACTATCCGATGGTCACTGTAGAAGAAGTTGCAAACCGACTCTCAGGTGCAAAGAGTTTCACTTCACTTGATGCATGCAGTGGATACTGGCAGCTTCCGGTAGATGATGAGAGTTCCAAGTTTTTAACTTTCAACACCCCTTGGGGGCGCTATCGATTTACAAGACTCCCTTTTGGTATCTCACCAGCCCCTGAAATCTACCAGAGGGAGATGGACAGGCTCTTTGAAGGTGTTCCGGTTGAAATTATAGTAGATGATTTCCTGGTTCATGGTAAAGACCAAATTGAAGTTGATGAGAAGTTGAGAAGAGTCCTGGACAAGAGCAGAGAAATTGGATTGAAGTTTAACCCCAAGAAAGTGAAACTCAGAGTTCCAGAAGTGAGCTATGTTGGGCACCTGTTCTCATCCGAAGGTTTGAAACCGGACCCTGAAAAGATCAGAGCCATTAATGAAATGCCACCCCCAGTAGACAAAGAAGGTGTCCTTCGCATACTAGGAACTGTAAATTATCTAGACAAGTTCATTGAACACAAGGCTGACATACAAGAACCCATTTCACAGCTTACACAGAAAGATGCAGCATTTGTTTGGGAGAAACCACAACAAGAGGCCTTTGACAAGCTGAAGTCTGTCATCACAAGCGCACCTGCACTCACTTACTTTGACAACACCAAGGAAACAGTGCTAAATGTAGACGCAAGTAGCAAGGGCCTTGGTGCAGTGATCCTGCAGGAGGGCAAACCAGTTGCATTCGGATCAAAGACACTGACTAGCTGCGAGAGGAATTACGCGAACATTGAGAGAGAGATGCTGGCAATTGTCTGGGGAACACAAAAGTTTCACACGTATGTGTATGGGCGCAGAGTGATTGTAGAAACAGATCACAAACCGCTGGAGTCAATCTTCCGAAAGCCTTTAAATGATGCACCTCCCAGATTGCAAAGGATGCTATTGAAACTGACTAAGTATGATCTTGATGTACGGTATGTACCTGGAAAGCAACAGGTCATATCAGACTGTTTAAGCAGGGCTCCGCTTAGTGACAGTGAGCCAACCACAGAGCCGGAAGACGTGATAGGGATCAATCTGGTTGAAGAGCTTGGATTTGAAAGCAACACACTGAAGAGATTTAAGGAGACGTCAAGCAATGACGAGACTTCAAGAGTGGTGATGGAGTATGTCCTTAAAGGGTGGCCGTCTGAAAAAGAACAGGTTGATGAGCTTGCCAGAGAGTATTGGAGCTTTAAGGAAGAGTTGAGTGTGGAGGACGGATTGCTGTTTAAATCAGACCGAATAGTAGTCCCAAGACCACTGAGGGCAGAGGTGCTAGATGAAATCCATGGAGCACATATGGGAGAAAGCAAGAGCCTCAGCTTTGCCAGAGATTATGTATTTTGGCCCTCAATGACAGCCCAGATTAAAGACCGAGTCAGCTCCTGTTCAATTTGTAATGCCTTCCGAAACCGGCAACAGAGAGAGTCATTGCATCCACATGAAATTCCAGGACTGCCGTGGCAAGTAGTAGGAACTGATTTGTTTGAATATGCAGGCCAAACATACCTGTTAGTGACTGATTTCTATTCAAAGTACTTTGAAATAGAATTGCTTCGCCACAACACTGCCAGTTGTGTCATCAACAACTTGAAGAAAATCTTTGCAAGGTTTGGAGTCCCTGATGAAGTTGTTAGTGACAATGGGTCACAGTACAGCAATACCAGAAATCTATTTAACAGCACCCATGAGTTCAAGCAGTTTGCTGAAGAGTGGGGTTTTCGTCACACAACAAGCTCTCCCGAGTACCCCCAGTCAAATGGTGCAGCAGAAAGAGCTGTACAGACTGCCAAGCGAATCTTAAAGAAGGCCGCAGCAGACCACAAGGACCCTTTTGAAGGGTTGTTAAAGTACCGCAATACACCATTTGAAGATATTGGCGTGTCTCCTGTACAACTGCTGATGAGTCGGCGCACGCGCACAATGATACCAACTCACCGACGTCTCTTACTACCACAGGCAGTGGATCCTGATCGTGTTGTGAAAGCACTCAAACTACGACAGTTTGTTTCCAAGAAGAATTATGACAAGCAAGGTAGAGATCTGCCCCCATTGGAAGCTGGAGACAAGGTGCGGATTCGCCCAAACAGAGATAGAGAATGGCGGAAAGCTGAAGTATTACCGCGATCATACCTACTGCAAGATGAACAGGGGCGTATCTATAGAAGAAACAGAAAGCAGATAATTTCAGTCCCAAATGATCATCCAATGAGTCCACAGCTGCATCCGATGAGTCCACACCTGCCTCATTCTCCTAGAAGGTCTCCATTAGCTGATGCTCCCATGAGTCCATCGTTACCTACAACTGAGAAACCAGCACCAGGACAAATGGAACTAGCGGAACAGCCAGCAGGAAATGCAGAACACTCACCTATGACAACCAGATCTGGGCGACAAGTTAAGAAGCCACAAAGGCTCATTGAAAACTATTAGAGTTTGACAGTGCAAACAGTATTTTAAGGAGGGGAGATGTTGTAATATTGAACCTGAGGGAACCCCCCTACGGTTTGGGGTCCCTGACATTTTATGGGGCCGCCCCGCATCAGCAGCGCCATGTGCGTAAACATGGAGAACTTTCATGACTTGCTCGTTGAGTTGACATTTAGTTGCGTTTTACTAAACTTTCAATAACTATATTTACAACAACACGTTTATTGAATGAGTTTATTGAATGACTTAAAAAAAATTGTTAATAATTCATGACCATTTTGTCCAATATCGATGAAACTATGTGGAGTGATATGAGAAAACAAAAGAAGGTTGTTTGCATTTGGGAATTGAACAACAATAATGAAGGAGAAATAAAATTAGAAATTTAAATATGCAGAACTATGTCAGTATTTTATTCGAATGCGGTCTTTTGATACTTCGCTTGCTTAGTAAAAACATGCCTCCGAAGCGGGCGTTTAGGCCACCAAAGTCTAAAGAAGGAGAGAAAAATGCACTGGAAGAGTGTATTCCAAAGATCACACGTTCGTCTACAAAGTGGTCATTTAAAGTATTTTCTGAATGGCAAATAAGTCGAGTTAACAAAGATCCTTCGAAAGAGCAGTTGTTATGCCATCGAAAAGTCTGTCAAAGAACTTTTACATGGATGGAGCTGGAGAGGACTCACGTTGATTGGCAGAATTCAAGTCATTATATCATTTGCTATCCCAAAAATTCTTTACCGCGCGACTCTTATTGCATGCGATAAAGACTCGATCAATACAAAAACTTAATTCAATTCTGTTCTCCTTCCTATGGAAAGGTAAAGACAAAGTGAAACGAGCGGCTCTGATAAACCCAATAGAAAAAGGAGGCCTGAGTATGCCTGATATTTATATTTATATGATATTTATTCAATGATTACGACACAAAGAGTTATGTGTATAAAAAGATATCTGGATCCTTACCCAGCAGGCTGCAAATAACCTTGAGTACTAAACTGCACGAATTTCAATACAAAATATTAAATAGGATCATGTATACAAATGATATGCTTTACAAGTTTAAAAAAGTCAAATCTCCTTTGTGTTATTGGTGCAAAACAGATATCGAAACTCTTGAACACTTTCTTTTCCAATGCTCAAGAGTTAGACTATTTTGGAATGAAGTGGAAATGATATGTAAAGATAAATTAAAGCTTACCAAGCATTTAAAAATTAGAGATGTTATTTTTGGAATTGATAATCTAGAAAGTAATAGCAATAGGCCATTTCCGAGTTGTCTTTAGCCTCTCTATCAAAGCGAGGCTAGGTGCGAAACCTTTCATATGAAAATGAGTTTTCATTCACATGCAAATAAGTTTTATTTGCATGTGAATGAAAACTCATTTTCATATGAAAGGTTTCG
Source organism: Dendrophyllia cribrosa (assembly GCA_024195265.1). Lineage (NCBI taxonomy): Eukaryota > Metazoa > Cnidaria > Anthozoa > Scleractinia > Dendrophylliidae > Dendrophyllia > Dendrophyllia cribrosa. The sequence continues at coordinate 19,353,622 of JAJLRJ010000012.1, read as the reverse complement.
CACCTAGCCTCGCTTTGATAGAGAGGCTAAAGACAACTCGGAAATGGCCTATTTAATTAACTATATTATCTTGGAAAGCAAATATCTCCTTCACTTCAGTAAACTTAGTAACAAGATTTTAACTCCACAATTATTACTCGAGCGAATTAAAAATACATACCAAATAGAATACTCCATAGCGAGCGAGAGAAATAACCTTAGTTATCACTATCAAAAGTGGGAGCCCCTAATCGCTCTTATTTCTTCTTAGATTTTTGTCACCAAATATATCATTTTTTATCTCAACTCAAGCCGCTTTAATCATAAATTATACTACTTTAAGCAGTTTTTCGTACATTTGTCATTTTTGTATTTTTAGTTTCTTTCTCTTTCATGTACTTAGATTGTGTAAATGTGTTTAAGTGTTAGTTTTCTTACAAATGTAATATAGACAAAAATAAATAAAATACAAAAAAAAAAGTTATGTCGGGCTCAGTATTCAATAATTGTACTTTTCATTTGTAAGTTAAGCACAAAATAAATGTGTTGCGTGAAATTAATGGTTGTTCTCAGTATTTAATTCCTACTGTATATAAACTTGAAGCATTATATAATATCACATGTGACATTATATATGAATATTGATAGATAATGCAACGTGTGTCATTATACATGTACATATATAATGCTTCACGTTCATTTGTACGCCATTGTTTTTCTATTATACCCCATTATTCCCCTGGGCCACATTCAAAACCCTCCCCGGGCTTTTTAGTTTCAAGCGTATTTTATGTGGTAAAGAGTGCTTTCCTCGTGACTAGAGAGGAGCATCGGATTGGACAAAATGGTCATGAATTATTAATGAGTTTTTAAAAAAAGCATTAATTTTCTGTATATTATAGTCTATACAGGCACGATAACAGTCACCCTCCTTACATTGTATTAAAGAGTGTACTGTATTGCACAGAGCAACTGTGACACAAGTCACACTTGTTACATGTTACCGGCTTAGCACAGAATTGAAAAGTGACCATAATATTAATGATGCATATAACTAGTCTTGATGTTATATCAACACAGCTATGGATGTGACTTGGCATACACTCCAATGATAATATCTGACTCATTTGTGAAGTCCATCAAAGCTAGGGACATGGAATTCACTACCAACTCAGGTATATAATACAGATCATAATTATTGAAATTAAGTTAAGATTGAGTGCTGAAAAAACTGTTACAAAGACAATCAGACATTTTGGGGATAACCCCTTCATCAGGAGCCATTTTTAACCTTACGGATTGGCTAAGTTGTTGTGGGACTATTCCCATAACTGGCCATGGAAAGAGGGTCACTAGTTATCTTTAATCAAAAGCTAATGACTTGCTCCAAAAAAGGAAGCTGCAGAAACTAAAAAAAGTAAAAGTAATTATGTAGTTAATGTAGGACCACCTTCTTCATGTGCTTGAGCTGCAGTGAAAAATGGAAATTGTCTTGTCTAAAACTTGTTTTGCTACATACATGTAAGAATTTGATCTGGTTTTCACTTTCAAATGAATACAGTTTAAGGTAAACTTCTAATGTTCCTTCAAATATTTTTATTTACATGTATCAATATTTATTATGATGTATACTGTACTACAGGAACCAGTTTTAAGCAGGCATCCTGTATGAAGTGGATACTTTAAAGTGTATATGACAGATATTGTTTTATTTGCTTGATGGAATCTACATGGCGTTCTGATAAGAAAGTCGAAAAAAGATTTTCGATATCGATTTTTCTTGTCCTTGATTTAGCCGTCTAAAAACGTGAAATTTCACTTCCGGTGGGTTACAAAACCGCGCAAGAAGAAAGACTGGAAATAGTCCGCTGTGACGTCAATACAAGAATGCCAGTGTCGCGTTTTTTGTTGCGTGTTGCTACAACCATAGACAACACACCTCAATAGAACCATGTTTCTTCCTCAAGGAGCACCAAAAAATGTGAGGAACCGAGAAAACGCGACACCAGCATTCTTGTATTGATGTCACAGCGGACTATTTCCAGTCTTTCTTCTTGCGCGGTTTTGTAACCCACCGGAAGTGAAATTTCACGTTTTTAGATGGCTAAAACACGGAAAAGAAAATCGATATCGAAAAGAGTTTTTTCGATTTTCTTATCAGAACGCCATGTAGATTCCATCAAGCAAATAAAAAAATATCTGTCATATACACTTTAAGAGCATTCTCCAAGGGTGTCCCCTTAATATGGGTTTGACAGTTAAGTACTTTTTTTGTTTATCAACCTTCATTTTTGTAGGTGATCGTCCTTTAGTTGCTCAGTTTGCTGCCAGCAATGCAAAGGATTTTGCTGATGCTGCTGAAATTGTAGCCCCGTAAGTTAATAAAATTAATTATGTCTCAACATATACATGTATATGGTCCATTTTAATTTTACTGACAGAACATTCTCTACCTTGTTCGTGATATTTTGATCTGTACGTCCCTAAAACATGTATATGTTTAGTAGTTAATTTTTTATCTCAGGTAATTTTTACGGGTGACCCTATTCCGCGGAATGACGGAATGATGGAATGGAATGGCGGAATGGCGGAATATTCTAAAACACGGAATGGCGGAATATTCTAAAACACGGAATGACGGAATATTCTAAAACACGGAATGGCGGAATATTCTAAAACACGGAATGGCGGAATATTCTAAAACACGATTGTCGATACGATCAGGGCGCGAAAAATGATCCTTTTTCGTGCCCTGATAAGATGCCCTGATAAGATCTTTCATCCTCCTGGTGCCTTAATATCGCAGGCTCACTTTCCCACACTCAGTGCTCACTCAATAGTAAGAAGAATTGATCGTGGGTACATACAATGGATACTTGCGAACATTTTTTAAGGTCGAAGTTTCCTTTGGCGTTCTGTATTTCTTTTGTGTAGGCTCAGCTCCTCAGCTGGACAAAAATAAGCGATTTCAGAATACCCCGCCATTTTTGAACGACATAAAATTACTGCCCCCATGCTCCCGCAGTGGGCAGTGACGAACGTGTTTTCTGTAAATGCTCCTGCAGTCCCGCGGTCCTGAAGTCGCTAATTCAGTGGTTGATGTCGGAAGGCCTACTAGGCAAGTCTCGAGTATGTTCCGTGTGCAACGATGATATGAAACTTGTAAGATGCGAAGACCGCTCGGATGCTTTTAAATGGGAGTGTAGAAGACAGGTTAACAACAAAAGGCACATGGTGGAGATGTCAATAAGAGCAGGTAGCTGGTTTGAGAAAAGCAACATGACACTAGAGGAGATCTTAAAATTTACGTATTGGTGGTGTCAGGATCTCGATCAGGCCCAGATAAGACATGAAATTGGACTAGGCAGAAGTACAGGTGTGGATTGGGACAGTTTTTGCCGGGAAGTCTGTGAGATCACATTATTTGAAAACAGCGAGAGAATTGGAGGAGAGGGCAGAGTGGTGCAGATCGACGAGAGTAAGTTTGGAAAAAGAAAATTCCATCGGGGACACCACGTCGAAGGGCAATGGGTGTTCGGCGGCATCGAGAGCGACAGCAGAAAATGTTTTCTTGTTGCCGTAGAGAAAAGAGATCAGGCAACTTTGCTTCCGATCATCCAACGGTGGATTGAGCCTGGTACAATATTATTATAATTTCTGACTGCTGGAAAGCCTACTGCAATTTACAGCAACATGGGTACACACATTTCACGGTAAACCACTCGAAGGAGTTTGTGAACGCAGCTGGTCAAAGCACAAACAAAATGGAAGGCCACTGGCGACAAGCTAAGGCAAAATTTCCACCATTCGGCGTTAGAAAACACCAGTGTTTGTCGTACTTACATTTGTAGCGGAGTTCATGTGTAGATATATGAATAGAGAGGAAGACTTATTTGAAAAATTTTTAGAAGCTGTAAAACAAATTTATGCTCCAAATAAGAGTAACAAAGATTGACAGTAGCGCTATGATTGACGATAGTATATCCCTTGAAGCTGAGGCTCGTAGTTTTAGTTATTTAAGAACATGTAGAAAGCGAGGGCATATTCGCATAGGGTTTGATTTACAAATTTATGATCCAAATAAGAGTAAGAAAGAAAATTGACAGTACCGCTTTGAATCGATGTCAGTTTGAAAACGGCACATTCTCATGTTTGTATTTTAAATGATTGAAGAAATAAACTTCCAACGGGATTCAGTAGTATTCTTGGCTCATATTTGGAGGGGAACTTAAAGAAAGCAGTTCTTTTCGTTTCGCTTTTATATTGACGCATGAGTGAATGGCGTGACATAATTTCGTGACAACTTAACGGTACGGTCTGTTAAACATGACGTTATTATGTAAATTTGTTCGACTTTGTGATAAGTAAATCTTGAGGACTGCGGCATTGCGGGAGCAGCTTTATCCACTGCGGGAGCACGGGAGCAGTAGTTTTATGTCGTTCAAAAGTGGTGGGGTATTCTGAAATCTAGCCCCAAAAAATACACCGTTTTTTGCTTCTAAATACCGCGAAATGTAACTTATTTACGTTGGTATAGTTCCAAACACCGCCATTTTAAAAACTTCAAGACAAGCTTTGTAACCTGGTTTTCTATTGGAAGCAGCCGCTGTTAAGGCTGTTAACAGAAGGCACATTTTATGGAACATTGTGTGTCTCGTGGCAGTGGTGCCTGAAACATTTTTAGCCTCAATCGCTTGTTGCGGAGACAGTTAGCAGAGTCGAATCCTTTTCTCATCTTTTCCATTCTTTTTGTTTCTTGTTTTTGTTTTCAGCTCCGCCATTCCGTGTTTTAGAATATTCCGCCATTCCGTGTTTTGGAATATTCCGCCATTCCGTGTTTTAGAATATTCCGTCATTCCGTGTTTTAGAATATTCCGTCATTCCGTGTTTTAGAATATTCCGCCATTCCGTGTTTTAGAATATTCCGCCATTCCGCCATTCCATTCCGTCATTCCGCGGAATAGGGTCACCCATTTTTACTTTTCCATTGTTTTTGGATATGGTAATATATGCTAATGAATTTGAAACAAAGGAAAAACAAAAATTACCTGAAATAAAAAAATAACTACAACATATACAATGGAATATTATTTATGTTATGTTGTAGTTCAATTTTATCCCTGGTTCAATTTTTATTTTCCATTGTTCATATGCTAATACACAATAATAAATAATATATAATTAAAACAAAGGAAAATGAAAATTTAACCAAGGATCAAATTGAACTACCTTTTTTCCTCGAATAATCGCCATCCTCAATTAATTGCCGGGCCCATCCCCTCCCCTTTCTTTCTCATCCTCCCAGTCAAATTAAAACTGATTCACTTGTATAGGAAACAATAAATTTGTTACAATTAAAGAAAAGTTACAAAAGCACAGGTTTCATGTAGTTTTTCTATTAAATACACCAATATCACGCAAGCATGGCATGAAAATATATTTAATTTAATGGGGAAAAGAGTCCAGTATCAAAATCAGCACATCAATATTAATAAAACTGTAAAGTTTCATAAAGATTGCTCGTATACTGTACTGACAGAGATATGAGCTTTTGAAACTTAGTACTCTGGCCTAATTTTTACAAAGAAATGTATGGGAAAAACACGAAAACGAGGCTGGACGGGCAATCCATGCCCGTCTGCCATACATTTCTTTGTAAAAATGCTCAGTTTTAAAATTTCATATCTTTGTCAGTTTTCTAGCAATCTTTACAAAACTTTGCAGTTTTACTAATGTCGATATGCTGAATTTGATGCTGGGCTCTTTTTTCCCAATAAACCAAATAATATATTTTTGTGCCATGCTAGCGTGATATTGGTCTATAGCAACAGTGTATTTGACTCTTTCCTTTATTTCTTGGAACTCTCTGCGGCAGTGCAGTAGTTACAATGTAGGTGAGAAAATGGATGTCAAATTTAGTAATATAATTTTATATACTCTACATTTACATAAAGCATAATTTTGTGTTTAAAAATGGCTGACTAGTCATAAAAATGCCCAGGTTCTCTGCTCTGATGTTTTGATCTTGGTAGAACACTTTTTACAATAGGCAGCAGGAACTTAATCACTGTTACGCCGTTAGCGATCGAAACGGCAATAAGGGAAGACCAGCCCAGACTTTAACACTTGACTGTTTATTTGCACTATTGAAGAAGTAGTCAACTGAAAAATAGAAACGTTTACAAATTACTATAAATTTCTCTATACATTTCGGCCACGCAGTGATTAAACACACTTACATTTTGTGTTTTTTTTTCCGTGTCTTTTGTCCGTTGAGTTGCGGTCCTAACTTCTGTAACTTTCGTCGAAATGTACTTCGCGGCTTGGTTAAATTGTAATTTTTCCGTTACTTGAGTTGCATGCTTTATATATTTATGAATATATTAAATGACACCTTAATTTCTCCCGCTCCGCGGAAGTGAGGCGATAGTTTGAATACACATTCTGAAAGGCGCGTGAAATGCAGATCAATCACCAAGGAAATCTATTGTGGAATCTTGTTCTATTATTCATTGTTTATCAAGTGATACATTTTGTTTTTCCATTTCTCCCATTTTCTTTTGTGTCTTGAATGGTTGCCCATCAGAGGTTTGCAAAACGTCACTGAAAAATTCAAAACCCTAGTGGTTAAAATGGTCATAATATTGATTAGAAGAGGTCAGGTCATTTGTTGAGGTTTCAACTTTTGTGATCAACTAATCTCAAGAGAGGTGAGGCACAGGGAGGGAGATCAACTACAGTATGTGATATAATTCAAGTGTTAAACTCTTAAGAACATTTAAAGGGCTAGATGGCATTGCATGTTACCATTTTACACACAAAGTATTTTTTTTTTTAGCCAAAAAGCATTCTGTTGCTAATTAGAATATTTTGGTAGTTTATATTCAGTTATATGCACCCAGCCCTTCAATTATTGATATATAGACCAGTAAGTGATTATACCTGTCTGGGACATCCATGTGGTACATGTACATTGTACATCACTTAAAACATACCCAAGCCTTTAACTAATAGATCATAAATTAATTTTAAACAATAATATTTATTAATAATAACCACTGATTGCTTCTATCAAATCATAATTAAAATCATTTAATCAGGGTATCATTCTGATATTGATAAGCATCTTTTTACCAGGTTTGTTGATGCTGTTGATCTTAATTGTGGCTGTCCTCAAAGGTGATCTTTTGAATAATTATCATTACCATTTTTAATAGCATTTTTTATTTTATTACTCTTTTAATAAAATAATATTGTTGTAGATGCAATATGAACTAATATACATGTAAGCATAACTTTAATTTTCTTTCACCTGGTTTCCACTCTTCTATTGTGTGCTCCTCTCTCTAAACAGAATTCAGAGGGGTAACCCTGCAAATTGTAAGTTTGCTATGGAGAGGGAACTGTTTTAACAGTAGCTGGAATATTTAAAACATGTAAAATTGTTCCAGCTACTGTGTCTGTAGCATAACAAGTGACCTGGAGCACAATGACATCTGCCACAATCACCATTAAATTTTGATACACTTCAGAATTTGTTTTTTGGCATGCTTATTGATGGCAGTCAGTGAAAGGTGTATAATTTGAATTGCTGTTAGCCTGACTTTGTATCTCTGACAACTAAAATATTGTTCATATCTATGTTCATGTTTAGGTGGGCCATGCAAGAAGGTTATGGTGCAAAATTAATCAATAACCCAGAATTAATTCAAGACATCATAAAGCAGACTGCTTCAAGAGTTCCTGGACTTCCAGTGTCTATCAAAATCAGAATTCATGAGAATATAAGGTACTATGATGTACATTATGCTTTTTGTATAATTTATTTGTATAAAATTAAAGTTTAAAATCTTTAATTACAAAAATACAGTTGCTGCTTAGTCTTAGAACTTATTATAATTTAACATCACTAGTGGCCACTTAGTTTACAGTTACATTTGTATAATTTTACAAATAATAATAATAAATTATTATTGGTTTTATTACTATCTGTATTCATGATGGCAGAACTTTGTACATGTGAATAAAGCAGCTGTTACAATTTTGTAAATAACATTAAACAAACATTGATGTTTAGTAGAAAGTTTAGAACTACTGTAGGATCTTGGAGGCATCTATCTCTGAATACATAAAACAAACTGAGTCCTAGGCTGCATGGTTCTACAGCAATGGGCTGATTTATTTAGTGGCCAGTATTTTGGCTAACAAAATTAACCTTCCTCAGGGCCATGAGGGCTGTATTGAAGGAAAATACTAGAATGGCTCTTTAAATTTGAATTTAAATAAAAATACATGAGTGGTTTCTGATTAACTAAAACAACTAAAATATAAACACTAGACAACATGATACACTGTATATAGGTCTGCATACTAACAATCAAGGCAATTCATAGAGATATAAGTCAATGTTCATTCTGTTGGTTTGTGCTATCTGGTGATAGTTTTACCGCCATCTATGAAGTATGCTTCTTGTGCTTTACGACGGGATGTGACGAGTGTAGGTTGTAATTCAAGTGGAATGAGTTCTATTGGCTGTAATAGAGTGGCCTCAGGTAGATTGAAGTGGGACAGGACTGCTGGTGTGGCATTAGCATGAAGTGGATTGCATGTTCCTTGCTTGCCTGTGCTCATTAAAACATTCACAATGTACTCATTTTACACTTTTTACATTTCAAAGGTTGAGACGGAGTGTTTCTTGATAATTTTGTTGCAAATCTCTGCATGGAGATAATCAAAGAATCAGCCATTACTGCTTCCACAACTCCACCAAAAACTTGGAAACGCTATAATGTTGATGACAGTTTTGTCATGATCAAGAAACACTCTGTCCCAACCTTTCATGACACCCTCAACTTGATCAACGCAAAAATCTCTTTCACTATTGAAACTGGCCATGAATTTTCATATTAAGCCAATTAAAATTTTTATAGACCATGAATTTTGATAGGCCATGAATTTTCACAGGGCATGAATTTTTAGGACCATGAGTTTTCATAGGCCATGAATTTTCATAAGCCATGAATTTTCAAAGGCCATGAATTTTCAACAATCATGAGTTTTCATAGGCCATGAATTCTTATAGGCTATAAATTTTCATGGGCCATGAATTTTCATATGCCATAAAATTTCAAAGGCCATGAATTTTCATATTAGGCCAAATTAAATTTTTATAGGCCATGAATTTTCATATTAGGCCAAATTAAATTTTCATGGCCATGAATTTTCATATGAGGCCAAATTAAATTTATAGAATTATTTGGTTTTATCGACTGAGTCGATAAGGTAAATTATCCACCGTAAAAAGATTCGAGAAAGTTGACGTTTCGAGCGCTAGCCCTTCGTCGGAGCGCTCCAAACGTCAACTTTCTCAAATCTTTTTACGGTTTCTAATTTACCTTATCGACTCAGTTGATAAAACCAAATTCTTGTGCTTCACCCCCACCGACGCAGCACCACAGTTTCTCTAGAAACTAACCCCATTAAATTTTTATAGGCCATGAATTTTCATAACAGGGGTAGAATTTTCATAACCCATAAATTTTGATAGGCCATGAACTTCCATAGGCCATGAATTTTCAGACTTGTACGGGGGCGGGGGGAGGGGGAGTGGTAAGAGGGAGTTACAGTGACAGTTAAAGGGGTCAAAATTGTTAAGAAAAAAATCTCCGAGACGTTTTGCAATCACATGGTGTCTGGTGCATTGTATAGTGAGGTGTCCAAAGCTAGATTTAACTGTATAGTAAATTTTTGAGAATTAATTTTAGAAAACAGAAGAACAAAACTAATACACCTGCCCCTCAGGTTTGACATCATATTTTTGTGTGAGTAGTGAGACAAAGAAACATAAGAAAGTTAATCTCCATCCATGTATTCAAAAAACATTCAAGATTTCTCAACCCACTCTCCTGTTTATGTCAAACTACCTTATAACACAAATGGTATTAATATCTGGCAGGCTTGTGTTATATTTTCTTATATGCAATTTTCATTTTTCTTGATTGTTACAGAAAAACAGTGCAGCTTTGTGAACAAGCTGAAAAGGCTGGTGTTGCATGGATAACAGTTCATGGAAGGACAGTTAAACAGAGAGGTGAACAAGCAAACTGGGATGCTATCAAACTGGTATTGAATGAATAAAAATACTGATATCAAATGTTGTTTTCAATGAAATTAATCAAAGTTAGGTTCTTTGGCTATGTCTTTGATAATTTGTATATCAAAGTAAATTCATATGTTCATGAAATGCAGAGAAGAATTAAAGTGAATGTGATCATCAAAGTTATACAGCAACTAAAGAAGTTGTAATATTATTAGAGCCTTATAATAATTATTACTATAAGTTAATATTATTATCCATCCAAGCTAAGGCAACACAAGCATCGCTTCAGTATTGATTGAAGGATTGTCGCCAGGAATGCTTATCCCCCAAACCATTAATTAACACTGAAACTGCATAGCAAATTACATTTTTTTAAATAAAAAACAGCTTCTGTAGCAGTACCGGAGGCGTGGTAACACTAACTGTATCTAATAATAGTCCGTGGTGAGGGGTGTGGGGAAATTAACACAGTCATATTTTTAATGAGTTTAGCAGCAAAAAACTGAGCTGAATGGAGATTGGAGATTGGCTGCAATTGATGTACTTGAGCAATAATACAGTGAGCCTTTGTGAAGCTGATTGGCTGACAATTAGCCTGCATACATGTAGCAGGTGCTGGTTTATTTATGGGGCAAAATGTTTTTTTAGGCAAAAAGTTTGAGGACACGTGCACAAGAGGAACACGTGAAGGGGAGAGGTGGAGCCTGCAGCAGAGACCCTAGTTTTCCCTTTTTTTTAAATGCTGAGAGTACAGAAAATTTTAATTTCAATTTCCATCTAAGATTTAATGTCTTAGATTAATACTTTGTTCTTAGCTCTGCACTTAGTAATTTTTATGTAGTTACGTACTTCAATTATCATATATTAGTTTAGTAGTATACCCGACCCCACGAGCTTTTTAGCTTTAACTCTTATCAGGTTAAAATAAAGGTTTTATGTTTTTGTATGTTTACTGCTCCTTGGGAATTTATCTGTCACCTTCATGCATAATCTGTCCGTCAATGGAAATTCTAGTCTTATAAACAAAAAACATGTGCTGCATGTTATAAGAAACAGATGAAATATCAGATGGATTGTTTGAATCGTTCTTGTCAGAGTTAAGTTCAAAGGGATTTGTGTATACTTTGAAGTTGGAGCAACAAAAAGCATTGTGCCATCTTTTTTAGTGTAAAGATCTAATGGCAGTATTGCCAACTGGATTCGGGGTGCAAAGAAGATGACAAGGAGGAATCGTCTTTACTAGATCCACAATCAATTAAGGTGTTTCCCTCCAGTTTTCATGCAGCCGCACCGACCATTTTTAAGCGGCCGTTTAACTAACTTCCCTTTATTGAATTAGTATGAAACTTACACAAAATATTGTACTTAGATTGAAGTTTATAAGATTGTAACAATTTTGTAAATCGGATTAAAAATTGCGGAGATCAACGAGAAACATTGAAATCGCTTGAGTCTAAATTCCGAGCGATTGCGATGGCATCTAGAAAAATCAAAACTATGACATATGGCAATCAAAATATCTAAAAATTAGAAACTTTTGTCAAGCCGATTTTGAGTAAATCAGAAAAACATTTCGAACTTGTGATTTTGCATGTGTATGAGCACATCAATAAGTTCCTCAATTAAGCTTATAAAAGTTTAATTTCTCAATCTCAAATTTACGCCAAAATGTGTGTTTAGAGTATGAGATGAAACTGTAAAGTTTGAAAGCGTTTCTCGTTTTAGTTCTGGAGATTCGATTTTCTATAGGAAACCATAGTTTTTTGACTGAGTCCTTGATATTGTAGTTTTAGCGCTTTTCTATATATTTCAAAAACCGCGATTTTTTTTAAACTTTTATAGTCGTTTCTTAATAATATGAACAACATTGTCTCGAAGTTTCATCTTGATTGAAACATTGCAACATGGTCAAATAAAATAATAAAGTTCACCCAAAACGCGATTGAGACTTTGTGCTTTGAAGGCGCACAAAGACGCCTTATTGCGTCGACGAAGGAGACGCTTCTTAATGTTGTCGGCTAGGCGGAACGAATCGAGAAAAGTGTCGGTACCAAATCTGCGCCATCTTGAAATGTCACGATAGTATCCAGCATGCTTAGCGCGTCGTCTAAGCGGAACGAATCGAGAAAAGTGTCGGTACCAAATCTGCGCCATCTTGAAACGTCACATAGTATCCAGCATTCCCAGCGCGTGTAAATCAGGCATCATCCTGGGGAGCTGGGGAGCCGAAATGTCACATGTGAATAATCTATTTGTCTTGATTTAGTTTCGGATATTTTCCCGATTTTGGAATCGTACGGCTCAATATTTGAATGCCTAGTAAAAGTACGCAGTGGAAAAATTGGACGAAGGTTCTTTTCCGGACCAAGTAAGTTGTTGAGTCTCTTTGGAATCAAGTAAGAAGTTACAGATTTTCCTCGCTACCGTTCTGGTATGTTTTGAATGTTCTATCTTGATTTTGCTGTGGTTCTCTGCCTGATTTGGGAAGCTTTCACCTAAATACCGACGTCCTTCTTCGCGATGTTCTACGGTACGGTGCAATTCGCTTATGTCTTGTAGCAACAATTCACTGACCGGCCGCGCCAGGCGAACGCAGATTAACTTTACAGTGCTCGAAATTGCGCCTGTTTGGGCGCATTTGCGACTAAAGATTTCGCAGTTTTGTGACTAAAATTTGTCTAGCTAATAAAGGAATTATATTCAACAGTCTTGTGTCTTACTTGCAACTGGTAGTTGTAATTTTATCCGAAAAATCCTGCGAAATTCACGTTGAATGTTGCGTGACTTAAACGTCGATTTCATGCTCCATTAACGAGGTGTCCAAGAACAGGCTTTTTCTGGGCTTTCTCAGAAATTTCTCATTTCCGGTTTCGGTATTAGTACATGTACTGACAGATGTACTGAGGAGTATGATTTCAGAATCAGAGAAATAACCGAAATGAAATCAAGACAAATATACTATTTATATGTCGGAAAAATCTAAGACCTTTCGGAGTACACAGCACGGCAGGATTTTGCCCGATTCCACGGCGATAGCGTGAATTTGTTTGATGTCGGCCCGACGTTTTTGTCTGCGTGACATATTTTGCGGCATAGCCCTTTTAAACAGTGGCTGAATTAATTCATGAAACTGAGGTACAAGGTCAAGACGAGGTGCCACGGGATAAGGAGACGCACTATAGGTGGTTTTCATGTTACGTCATCACCGCCATGCTGGTGGACATAAACAATATAAACAATAACTTTCAAATGCACACGCACACGATGTAACACTTGTCCTTTCATTCACAACGCGGACAAAATAACAGGACCCAAACGATCTATTAAAATCACTGATCGTTTTACATGCACCTCCGTAAATGTTATCTACTGCATTACATGTACTTTTTGCAAAAAGATATACATTGGCGAAACAGGGAGGAGACTGGGCGATCGTTTTCGTGAACATCTCCGAGACGTTGAAAAAAATGACAAAGACGCATCCAAACCAGTCGCGCGCCATTTTAATCTTACTAACCATTCTAAACAACACATGACAATCTGCGGCCTTTCCCTACACCAGGGTAACACAGAAAGCCGTAAAAACCTAGAACAAAAAATCATCTTTCAAATCGGCACTCTCAAACCCCACGGAATCAACGAACGCTTTTCATTCAACTAATCTACATTTGTTTTTCACGTCACCAAATTTCCACCAATAGCGTAGCTCCACCGCTTACTATATAAAACCACACACTACCCACAATTCCTTGATTCGCTCCGACGAAAGGCTAGCGCTCGAAACGTCAGCTATTTGAATCTTTTTACGGTGGTCAATTTACCTTATCGACTCAGTCGATAAAACTAAATTCTCGTGTTTCATCCCCCCACCGACGCAGCACCACAGTTTCTCTAGAAACTAACCCCGAACATAAACAATAGTTCTCTCATTAGCTCCTTTTGTTCGTCCACCAGCATTTGTTCGTTTCACTATTGTTATCTATGTCTCTAGAGATTGATTGCAAAACCACCTATAATCTATGATTACTACTAGTTTAATTAATTCAGGTGAAGCGCAACGCATTTCTGCGTGACCATCATGTTTTGCGGAGTAACGTTAGGGGCTGTGTTCCACGTTATTTTTATCATTCCCACGAATTTCAGTGGGACGTTTATTTGAAAGCAGGTTTTTTATTCGCATTTGACGTGCACTGGACAGCCTCGACATTTTGAATTGTAGGGAAAAGAAAGAAGTCAACGCGATTTGCATAATTCAATCCTTCAACCGTGCAATCAAAGCACAAAGTCCCAATCGCGTTTTAGGTGAACTTTATTATTTTATTTGACCATGTTGTAATGTTTCAATCAAGATGAAACTTAGAGACAATGTTGTTCATATTATAAAGAAACGACCATAAAAGTTTAAAAACAAATCTATCTCGTGGTTTTTTAAATATGTAGAAAAGTGCTAAAACTACAATATCAAGGACTCAGTCAAAACACTACGGTTTCCTATAGCAAAATCGAATCTCCAAAACTAAAACGAGAAACGCTTTCAAACTTTCATAGTTTCATCTCATACACTAAACACACATTTTGGCGTAAATTTGAGATTAAGAAATTAAACTTTTATAAGCTTAATTGAGGAACTTGTAGATGTGCTCATACACATGCAAAATCACAAGTTCGAAATGTTTTTCTTATTTACTCAAAATCGGCTTGACAAAAGTTTCTAATTTTTAGATATTTTGTTTGCCATATGTCATAGTTTATCGTTATAGTTTTGATTTTTCTAGATGCCATCGCAATCGCTCGGAATTTAGACTCAAGTGATTTCAATGTTTCTCGTTTATCTCCGCAATTTTAAATCCGATCTACAAAATTGTTACACTCTTATAAACTTTAAACTTTGTACAATATTTTATGTAAGTTTCATACTAATTCAATAAAGGAAAGTTAGTTAAACGGCGGCTCAAAAATGGTCGGTGCGGCTACACGGAAACTGGAGGGAAACACCTTAAGTAGTGGAGGTAAATTCATTGGAAATGACAGCATGTGACTTGAAAGAAAAACTTTTCTAAGAAGTTGTTACAGCCATATTTGGAAAATCAAGATAAAAATATTGACCAATCAATTCGCTAGAACAATCTCGAGGGACCGAGGGGTTTCCAAATATGGTACTAAGCAAAAAATGAATATTTGGAAGCTGTAAATGCGCGTTACACATTTCACCCTACTTATGGGTTTCTGCTTATATCTAATTGGCCGTTAAGAATAGGGGACAGGTAGAAGAATGTGTTTCTAATGTAAAGTACAAAGGATCGATTAATGTGAAAAACACTGGCAATTTTAATTTAAAAGCAGCAGGGAGGTTTAGGTTCAATCGATTTAAACATTAACTACTAACAGTGTATGCTCAGGCAGAAACAGCAAAAAATAACTACTGATTCAGAAGAGTTTCCAACTAAAGAGATTTTAGATAGAAACAGAAAGCCTGACCAAAAAAATTTAATATTACAAGTGTACAATGTACATGTATTTTCAATAAATTGTACTGCTGTTGTAATTAATAATTAATAAATTGTGCTGCTGTCTCATGATTTCAGATCAAAGAGAGTTTGTCAATCCCTGTTGTGGCCAATGGTGATATTAAGTCTGAATCTGATGTCAGAAATGTTCATGAAAAAACTGGTGTCAATGGTAATACAACCATGTAATTTGAAACTACTGTCAGTGGAAATCTGTTATATATATAACAAGTAATGGGCAGTGTAAATGTGATTGCAGTAACAGTTTGCCATCATTATAATTATCTTTCTCTGGTGCATCAACAGTTTATGTGCAATGACTGATTCATTTTCAGTGAAACATGATCTGTAATCCATTGTCTCTGATCTGAAACATAAAGCAAGCTATAAACTTTGACGAAAGACAATATATGCAAATTAGGTTCGTTGTATTCTATAGCTGTGCTTTGTGATTCGGCTAAAATATCTTGTGCCACTTTCTCAACCAATCAAGTAAAAACAAAACCAATCGTGATTTGCTTGTACGCATTTTCCCGCACTTGGCACCGGCTACGTGTATTTGCTTGAGTTCTGATTGGTTCATTGGATTGTCTGTCTCTGCTTCGATTGGTCAGAGTGATTACTTTGGTTTTGGTTTTACGACATTCAATTAAAAAGCACTCTATACATAAAAACGTTTTTTGGATAAACCAACAGAAATTATTATGTTCTACTCCTGTAGGATCGTTACTTCAGGATCTGCCATTACTGATGAGACACTAATAAAAAACCCAACAAAGTGCTCTAAAGGTGGCATATCCTTTCCTTTTAAAACTCTGATTGTATTCTGCTTGGACAGGTTTTCAACCATGTAATTCCTTTGTAGATGTCGACTATGTGACATAAAACTACAGTTTTATTCACAATGAAAATCATAAAATATTGAAAATTTAATTTTCTTAACTTCAGGTGTAATGGCTGCGAGGGGGATTTTAAACAATCCGGCCATGTATGCAGGGTATGACTTCACTCCTCTGCAATGTGTGTCAGACTGGGTATGGTTTAATAACAAATACTGTCTTCAAAATTTTTTTGCAGGAGAATATTAACCCATTGACGGCCGTGCCGGCCAAAGACGGCCGTACAATACTCCACTGCTTTAAAAAATTGCAACTTTCTCAATCGCGCGAACATTACCTTGACCATCAGTTGTAAGCATTGACTAGAAAGTCCTTCAAATTGAGATACCCAATAAACACAAAAAAGTTAGCGATTTTTGCAGAATATCAGCGTTTGAATTTGGACAATAACAAAAATGACCGTTTTTAACGTCATAGAAAAACAACAAAAATCACGTTTTTGCCTTTAGTTTTTTTTATTCAAATCATCATGGCAAACCCAAAAGTCAACATTCACAGCAAAATTCAGTCCTAGTCCTAGCTTAGCAGTGAATTTTTTTGCTCTTATTCGTTGCTCGGGCCGAGCTACAGTCCTTTGTTCTAATGCATACTGACCTTGCCTCGATTTTCAATATCACCACCGCATTGCTTGCTGGGAAATAGCCAAAAATTTTGACAGCGTTCGTTTCTTTCCGCACACATTTCATATTTATACTAAGTCCACAGCCACTCCGACCCACCGCCGAAATTTCGCGCTTGTTGTATTCTTCTGTGGTCGCAACTTCCAAAATATGCCGCGGTAGGTCAAGAAATTCATCCAGAGTCGAGTCCCAAAGCTACTTCGTTTCCTGGCGGCCATTTTTCCAGTTCAACGAGCAACGAGCCAAATTCGTAAACGAAGTACAACAACTAACTCGCTTCATTGAGAAAGTGGACTCTGAACTACCTTCAAGCTTAATAATGCTCATCAGGCAGCTACTAAAGATGAAAAATGGCTGTGGACTTACCAAAAATCGCAGAAATACAATATTGAAGACTTTATTGCAATCCAACAAAGCAAAATCACAATGTCAGAATGACGTTTCCAGTAAACTCGAGCCTTCAGTGTTTTAGAACAGCAGCACTTTCAATGGTAATTTCAAATATGGAGTCAAGAAATCCTATGGATCGTTTATATACAGAACTGAAATCACTCAAAAACGGAAAAAGTCGCGGGCGTCAATGGGTTAAAGTTCTCAGATCTTTAAAAACGCAATCCTTTTTCAGACAAAATATATATGATCATATTTACCATACATACAGACCCACATGTAACTCTAAAATCTATGCCCTTCCTGTATTTTAGAACCAGAACCATACCTTTTTAGGACAATACATAAGGTAATAGGACTGAGCGGAGTCTAATGTAAGTCAGGGTCAGTATTTTCTTTAAGGAAAACGAGGGCTGACCCTCTCTCATATACCTCACTTGTCACAGGTGCTCTGAATAAACCAAAGTTTTTGTAGTAACTTCAGTTTGATGGTTTGTAGATGCTTACTTCCTAACTCTTTACTGTTTATTGTTGCAGCTTGATGTTGCTCTCTCTCTAGGCACCCCATTTACCAGCTTTCATCATCATTTGATGTACATGTTAGAGAAAGTAACTAGCAAAGCAGGTATGTGACTCTGGCTCTTGGATGATTCTGAGACCATAATGAGGATCATTATGTTTGGTTTCAGCTACTCCTATGATTGTTATGCCTTGACATAATTTATATTTATTATATAGATATCAATGAAATACTTAGTCTAGAATTTCTTTTTTTTTTTCTAAAATGTGATCCCTCACCATTAACAGTGAATTAAGATACTAATTTCATCTTTCACATACATGTATAAAGATATCACTGAATGTTGTCATTAAGTTAATATGATTATCAGCCAAGCTTTCCATTTACGTGCGCAACTGGCAAGATTTCGAGATGGAGACGGCGACTTTCTCCAAGAATTAAGCTTACCAGATTTCAGTTTTGATTTTTTATCCAAAATGGAGATGAAAGAACAACCAAACAGTTAGCAAAATTAGGGAACCACAAAATTTTATAGACTAAGGTAAGAAAAAAAGCTAAGTTCACTCATAAGAAGACACAGCACTTGCAACAGAGTTCACAAATTCTTGTTATTTTTAACGCAAAGATGGAATCAACTGTGCAATTGCCATGGTATTCTAGGGTTACTCCTTTAGATGGCTGCTGATAAAAGCTCTTTGCGGGCTGTCTTGTCCCAAGTTCAACCAGGGGCCATAACCTGGAGACACAAGATCAATGTCATCAATGTGTTGAGAAAACATGTAGCAATTTCAGGTTTTTTACTGGCCTGTTGATCAATCAGCAGTGAACATGTTTCTTTTTACAGACAGAAGAGTGTTTAGTGATCTGAAAAGTACAGCAGCAGTTCTGGATTACCTCAGTGAACAATACAACATTTAATAGACCAAGGATGTCATTGAAGGTGAGTGAAAAGTTAACAACACCAAGAAATACCCATTAAATCTTTACTTCATCAAACTTTTTATTGCAAACAATAAGTTGCTGCTCAACCCTAAGACAAAAATTTCCCACCGGTTAACTTGACTAAATAAGTGATGGAAAATGATGGGAACTATAACGTAAGGCTGTGTGTTAGGTATATACTTCACTTCAACAGACCACATAGTCTCCCATGTCCTTTACTTGCTTGATCTACTTCAGTTACTTGGGCTACTTTGGAATTAAGTTGGTGCAATGCAAACTTAATTTGTAATATTTGTTATCCTTTTCTGACATGACAGTTCTTGCCCGATGTTTACAAACCTTTTGAATTTTGTCTCGGTTGGTAATAAAATTAACTTAGAAATTGCTTGATGTTTGCATTTCAGTGACCACTGTTGGCTCAACATAAAACATCTGTTACCACAGGCAACTATTCAAAATAACCTGGTTTGATGTCAAGATCCAGACCAGAAAGTGTGCCCTAAGAGTGTACTATAATTATAGTGTCCTCATTAGGCCTGTGCAGAATCTGATCTGCTTCAACATCTGCAACCAACAGATGACAGATCAGCCCAAGAAATTATAGAGGAAAGGATACATGTCAGCACATGTCAATCAACAAGTCTCAGTAAACTGCAGAGAGCGAGATTCATTGTATTAAGCGGACAGTTACCCATGAATACGCGAAAGCGTCAGCGAGTTTATGATAGCAGTTGGGGGCAAATTTTACTCCGTCGGTCACTTGATTACCGCTGTAAACGTTTAGTCTTAATTCTGCTGACCAGTGCATAAGGCTTGCACACCTATAGTATAGTGTCCTCATTAGGCCTGTGCAGAATCTGATCTGCTTCAACATCTGCAACCAACAGATGACAGATCAGCCCAAGAAATTATAGAGGAAAGGATACATGTCAGCACATGTCAATCAACAAGTCTCAGTAAACTGCAGAGAACGAGATTCATTGTATTAAGCGGACAGTTACCCATGAATACGCGAAAGCGTCAGCGAGTTTATGATAGCAGTTGGGGGCAAATTTTACTCCGTCGGTCACTTGATTACCGTTGTAAACGTTTATTCTTAATTCTGCTGACCAGTGCATAAAGCTTGCGCACCTAAATGATGATCTATTGTCAAAAAACTGACTGTATAAAAGGACATTTTTAATTATAGATTTACGCTAATGAAGAGAAAATGCAGGGTCTGGTCTATTCAACCTGTTTAGTCCTAATTTAAAAGAAAGAAAGTTCATGCTAATCAGAAGAATTAAATTTAGTCAAAGAGCATAATCTAGAGAATAACCAGAGAATAACTGTTATCATCAATGAGAAAGTAAATATAACTTGCTCCAAAAAAACGAAGTTGCAGAAATTTCATTTGTTGAAATTAATCAGCACGTACGTACATGTACATATATACAGCAGTATAAATGATTGATTAAAAACATGTTTTCAGTTCAGTTTTGTTTGATCGTGTTAACTGTGTGCAATATAATCTTTCTACATTTAAATTCGATCAGCTTTTCACTTAAATTAAAACGAATGAACTGTTGATTAGGGGGAGAAGTTAACTGTTGAAGTTAACAATAACTTCAAACGTTCATTACAATGAGATCTAACATAAATTTGGACGCATTCTGTGCGAAAGAGGACATACTAGAATATTCTGTGAGGGTGTCTGCTTAAAGGCCCGTTTACACAGGCGATTTTTACGGCGATTTTTGCGGCGATTTACGCGGCGATTCCAAATCGCGCGTGTAATCTAGCGGCGATTTCTTGGCAATTTTATGACCTTTTTGCAGCGGTCATCGCAGAGCGCATGCGATATGTTAACACAAAGCACGACAGCACCATGTCTTCAATTGTGCTACTTTGTTGCGAATGAAAACGTGACATGTAACATGAATGGTTATATTGAAATAGACGTAGAGGCGACTCAAATAGTTGCAGTGTGTTTGGGTATCGGTACAATTTTTCTTCGTCGCCGCCAAAAAAAACGTCGACAGCGGAAAATTTGGGTTAAGCCGTGGATCTCGACGAGGGAAACAGACGGGACGTTTCATCGCCTACTTAAAGATCTCGAGGGAGACCGCGAACACTACAACAACTACTTGCGTTTAGACCTTGCGACCTTTGAAGAGCTCGTTCAGAAAGTGGCCCCTTTTTTACAAAAGAAAGACACGAATGAGAAATGCCATATACTCTTTCTCTGCCCAACGGTTAATTATATACTCTTCTTCTAAAGCCGTCCAAGTTTTCTTGCTTCCTTTCTTTTTTGGAGACTTCGAAGGTGTGCAAACAGCGTCCGCCATGTTTGCGACAAAACACCCTTGCGGGGGAGGGGGGGGGGGTACGTCAAAGTAGGTTTTTGTCACCCTCCAGCGGAAAAATCGCCGGTAAATCGCGTCTAAATTCGAGCAAGTTCGAAATAGCGGCGATTTCGTGGCGACAAATCGCCATGAATTCGCCGCTAGTTTACACGCGCGATTTGGAATCGCCGCGTAAATCGCCGCAAAAATCGCCGTAAAAATCGCCACAAAAATCGCCTGTGTAAACGGGTCTTAAAGGCCCATCGTCACTTACCGTGACTCATTGCGGGCGTTCTAGAATTTCTGGGGCCCAGAAAATCCATTTTGAGGCGAGAAAGTTTGATTCCTAAAATAATCCGTTTACATCGGGGAATCTGTATCGTCTATTAACTTCAAGATGATTTCTTTCAAATATTTAGTTCATATTCCAGGCATTGCATCTTGTTTTTGTATGTTTTCTTTTATTTTCCATCGTTACTGATACGTTTTCTAAGCAACGCCAAAGGAAGGCTCGAGGCGGCTGTCACGAAACGAGATCCTTCAGAAGGTTTGGCTCAGAAATTCGGTCGTCCATGGAAAAGAAATAGGTATATTAGATTGCCTACTAGTTAAGATTTATCTTCGAATCTTTTCTTTGTAATTTTTTTCCACATACAGATACTGTCAGTTGACATTTGAATATTACTACCGTTTATGCATGACCGGTCGACCGTAACTGTAAACAACAAAAAGCTTAGGGTGCGTTCCTTTGGGATGATCCGGATCCGGATCACTGATCCAAGATCACTCGGATCATGCTGCATCAAAGGAACCGATGAATCCTTGTCCAGAGTGGATTCGTCGGTTCCTTTGATGCTTCATGATCCGAGTGATCTTGGATCAGTGATCCGGATCCGGATCATCCCAAAGGAACGCACCCTTACTAAAACTTCTCGGCTCGCCGGCGGAGTCGTTTTTGCCAGCATCTATGTGAAATATTCCTTGGAAGTTGAAGGAGGTTTTCTACGTCCCTAGCCGTTGACTTTTTTTTTTATGCAAACTTCTGAAGCCGAGAAAACGTCCTCCACCAGCGGAGCTCATTAATTATGCCCGATGCAAATAACAGCCAACAAAATACAAACACTTCTCGGCTCGCTGGAGGTTTCGATTTAAGGGGCATCGACCTTAAACTTTCGGTAAAAATAGCAGGAGGTTTTCCGCGTCCCTCGACGTGAAAATGTTTTCGATGCGAACTTTCGAAGTGGAGGAAACTACCTCGGCGACTGGAGCTACACAAAGGCGGGTTGAGCGGCTTCAGACAAAATGCGAGACATGTTATACGGACTTTTAATAGCGACCTTCAGATTTGACTACGAGTACGAAATCGAGTACGAGTACGACTTTGGAATTTCGAGATAATTGTATCCACCGAACTGTAACTTCTTCCTGTCGCTGACTAACACGTAAATAAACGTTAGAGATAAGATTGGTGTGATAATTAAGTATATGAGGCACACGAATTTGGTTTGAAAACTCGTACTCGTACTCAATCTCGTACTCGTAGTCCAATCTGAAGGTCCCTAATATCTAACAGGACCGCTTCTTTGGACTAATAAATTTTAAAATCAATGTCGAACGAAATTTCAAACTCAGTGTTCATTTCTTCGTGGAGACGAGAGGCCAAAATTTCACTTCGCGAGAGATCGCATTTAACTGGGTCCAAATCAAAATAAACAATGCGCGGTGCATCACGGTAAGTGAAGATGGGCCTTTAATACAGAAATTGACTGTCTGTGCATCAACTAGTCTCAGTGAAAATAAAAAAATGTAGATTGTTGTAATTTCATGCTAGCAACTACAGTTGTGTCCTTGATTAATAGCGGAGCACTCGCCGGGCTGCGCAGCCCCATACTCCTAGAACCTATGCCATCATGGTCATGGCTAGCGGAATGTTTCGCGGGCGCGTTGTGTGCCCGCCGTGTGCGGTACTCTGACGTAATCGCCGTACACGTTGGGCTAGCTCGCGGGCGCGTATGACTTCACAAAACATGCGCGTTCGACGTCATCAACATCCGGGATCTTTGAGGCTTTGTTTTTTGCGCGGCTGCACAGCCGTCAGCTCGGTAAACACTTTAGTTGGATTGTTGTGTTTTAATAGCGAAGAATTAAAGTCGTTATTTCCCTGCAGTTTTTCGCGGTTTGCTATTCAAGACAGGGATACTAGTTAAGGGATACTCAGAAGCCGCTTTAGTAGCTCGCAATCGTCTGGCAAGAGAGGCAAAAAAACAGGCTTCCGAAGCAACAAAGTCGTCGACAAATGATCCAAGCCAGGCTACAAACACATCCACTGGCAGCGACCACACAGAGAGCAGCAACAACTCTGGCTTCTACATTCTAACGGCTGCCGGCGTGATTGTATCCGCTTTGGGTGTGTATTACCAACGTGAAGCCATTATGAAGACACTTGGGCGCAACCAGACCCCAGCCCCTGGGCCGGCAGCAGAGGTGAATGTATCCGCTTTGGGTGTGCCTCCACCCACACAGAGGCCACCGAGACGAAGAATTCGTGGGATGGAATAAAATAAAAAACACACATATATACTCACACAATGGTAAACATCATACAAGGTTTTGTAAATGGGGCTGCAATCGGTGGCATTCTTCTTGTTTTGGTTGATGTCAACATAACCGCCCTTAAAACAGTTTGGCAATTAGCAACACAAACAATCCTCCCACATAGAGGCCACCGAGACGATGAGGAGTCGACCGAAATTTAAAATCATATATATACACCATGTCTGACAACAAGCTCGTGAAATCTCTGGTATTGGATGGATTGGCCGAAAGACGATCAAGGAAAACCTCACAGCTGACCCCAGCGCGAATCTCATGAATTACGTAAAGTTCACTGCCGCCATGGCTGGGAGCATCGCGCTCAAGAAATACCTTGAGGACCAGAAAATCCTTCCCACCTCAATGTAAAAACATATACGTATACACACGATAACAATGGCCTCAGTCGCTATTATGATTGGTGGAGCAATTCTCAATGCTGCCGCTTTTACTGGCGGCAACTATATCGCAAAATATCTTTCCGCGACAGCGGCCAAGCCGCTCTGGATGAGAAGATCAGGCACGACAAAGCCCTTGAGGCCTATCAAGCGGCCTACGCCAAATATCGGAAAGACCGCACAAAGCTCCTCGACTGGGTTGCAACCAATGATCGGATCAAAGATCAAGCGAAACAAAACTTCCAAGACACAGACCAAGCTCTGGCGCTTTACAACCAAACCCATCGGGACCAACAAATAGAACCCCCAAAAGAACCCGAGTTCTCTGACTTCTATAAACCCGGCCCACAGCAGAAACAAGGCGAGCTCTTGTTTATCGGCACTGGCGCGCTCGTCCTTGGGTATGCAGCTTCACGCATTCTTTAAAACCACATTAATATATATGTATATGTGGGGCACCGATGGATGCTAAACTCTCAAAGATCTATTACCGTCCGAAAGGCTACTGGAAAGGTCTTGCCGCTGTCAAAAAGCTAGCTGCAGCGGCCAAAGTAGATGAGGGGGTCGCAAAAAAGTGGCTCGTCAAACAAGCTCTTTGGCAGGTTTACCTCCCAGCGCCACGCCACATCCCTCGGCCAAAGTTTGATGTCTTCACGCCCAATGCGGTGCATCAAGCGGATCTACTTTTTTTTCCCCACGACAAACTTCCTCGTGGGAGAAAGGCGGGTTTACAAATATTGTTTGACGGTTGTTGATGTGGCTAGCCGTTACAAAGCAGCAGAGCCCTTGACCTCGAAAGAGTCTCTAGAGGTTGTGAAGGCATTTCAGAAGATTTACAGACGTGGGCCTTTGAAATGGCCAAAACTGTTACAGGTTGACCCTGGGCGTGAATTTATGGGTGCTGTGACTAAAGAGATGGAGAATAACAAAACAGCCATTCGTCGCGGGCGTGCTGATATCCACAGAGACCAAGCGATAGTTGAAAGATTCAACCGAACCCTAGCAGAAAGGTTGTTTGGGCACCAGTATGCGGTTGAAATGCGTCTTCCCTCCGGCCAGAGATCGACTGAATGGGTACGAAGACTGCCAGACGTTGTATCTGCCCTAAACAATGAAGTGACCAGATTGACTGGAAAGAAGCCTGCGCAAGCAATCAAAGAGAGAGAGGTTTCATCCAAGCCCTCTACCCCCTATTCGAGACCAGTGGGGAGAAGGAGAAGAAGCTCCCTCCCCGGGCGAGTGCGAGATATTTGTATCAGCCTGGCGAGCTTGAGGGCGGTGGTAGGCAAGCGACCGATCCAATCTGGTCTATGAAGGTCTACAACATTGAAAAGGTTGTTGCCAAACCAAACGAGCCGGTTGTGTACTATATTTTCGATGGACCCAAGCGGGGCCTCGTCCGTGAGGAGCTGATGGTTATGCCGCCAGATACTCAGTTGCCACCAGTTAATGCTCTTCATTGAGGTGGAAGTCTATAGGCTCTGTGTGGATGCCATCTGGCAACACCCAGCGCTTGTCATAGTAAGCGCTAAGGCCCAGCTTCCGCTGCTCGTACGTGTACATAACGCCTTTGTGCATCCTGAAACCTCTATTTGTAGCCATGTCCTTGAACCCATCCAGAGCCATCTCGTATCTTTGCCATAGAAGCTCGTTCTGCGCTTTTGACATGCCCTTGGAAGACATTTTGGCCTTGCCGCTGTGCTCGTCTTTTACGAAGTAGCACTTGCTGCACAACGCTATGGCTCTTGTGCCTTCAGACTCCAGTTTGAACAAGCCGGGCTCTCTGCTGCTCCACTTGTCCCAAGACAGCCAGTTCTTTTTCTTCCTTTCAAACTGCTCTAAACGGTCTGGCCGTACTGCTTCTTCTAGAGTGTCATGCGAAAGGGCGAAGTACATACTGTCCGTGTCCATCTGGATAAGCTCGAAGTCGCACCTGTCGAGATAGTGGTCCAAGAAGCCATAGTAATACGCAACTTGGCAAGCTGATACACGACGATGCCAACCTGGAAAGGTCGGTTTATCGTGACCTTGTTTTTGCGCAATTCGATCTAGTATGCGTCCCCGATCTCCTCGAGATCTTCAAACCACACCGAACGAAGGTGTTTGTCGACCATGTCTTCGTCTTTAGTGTACACAACTCTTGTCTGTCGCTCAACAGCTTCAATAAACTTGCCGTCACGGTAGGCGCTGTTGCCCAAAAGCTTATATACTTCCGCTAGCAAAGCTTTTGCGGCTTCAGCGTCGCCTTTCCTTCGGTTGTTTGCAACCTCATTCACGAACCAGTCGAAGATTTTTATGGGTATGTAGTCGTTCGTGCGGTAGACGGCGGTGATATTGAGGCCGTGGATGTAATACCATTCAAGCATTGGCGCGTATAGAAGCATCTTTTTTGCTTTTAGCACGCCTAGCAGCTTCTTTTGGTCTGGAAAGTGGGTTCTGCTGCTTTTCGAGAGGTAATCTTTCATGTGTTGTGGAACACCCTCTTCACCCACGCTGCGGTTTATGAAGAGAGGAGGAAACTCTTCGAAGTGTTCCCACAAATCCCGGGGGACTTCGATGTCGACCTCGGCTAAGCCAAACCACCTTTTCGTAAGCAACTTGGGGATCAGGTCTATCGCCGCCTGGGATGGGTCTTCGTAATGCACGACTGTCTCTTTACCACAGGGCATTTCCTGCAACATGGTGCTTGGATACAAGGAGTTCGCGTCAAACCCGAGAATACGCTTGGTGATGCGCGCTAGATCGTATTTGTGCGAGCGAGTGCGGGTTTCACCGGCTATGTGTTTGTGTGTGAACACCAAGCTGGGGCCGCCAACCACAGCCTCTTTCAGCATTGAATAGGCTTCGGTGCTTGGGGCGTACAGTGGGGGTCGGTTACGTCCCCTCATGGGTTCCCCGCAGGATGTATTGCATCGAAACCCCAGGCAAGGAGACAGCGTCTTTGAAAATTTCAATGCCGAGCTTGGTGTAAAACGCTGTCATTTTCTCGAGGGTTTCGAGGAATGGGGTAACATCAAGGTTGTTGTAGAACTCCAGCCAATCCCTGAAGGTCTTCATCCCCCTCTCTTTGAAAACACGCTCGCATTGTTTGTACTCCTCTGGGGTTAGAACAAAGCGGTTTCGGAGTTGTGAGTACCAACACCAGTATAGCGGGAGGCTTTTGTAATCAAGTTTGTCAGCACTGTCAAACCATTCGTATGGGAGCCAGGACTTGGTCTGTGTCGCGCCATACGTCTTGACCTATTTGTCGTAGTTGATACCTGGGGACAAATAGTTTGTGACGTCCAGAAACTTGAAACGAGGCGTGTTGATGAACATGATTTGCCCCTGTTTCTCCCCTGCAAAGACTCCGTTTTCTTGCCCGAGATGAGAAACAAAGTACTTTCTGATAAGATCTGATCGTATCTGCCAGAGTTGAAGCCAACCACTGGGACCTGTTGACACCATTGCTTTATGAGGTTTTGTTGGTCTTTGGAAAGCCCCTCAAGATCTGGGGGCATGTATTTTTGGGCTATATCTTCTCGGATTGCTTCGCTGCGACGCTCCAGAGATAGATAAAACAGTCGGATAAGCTCTTCGGGATCTTTAGAGCAAATGTACTCAGGCTCGGAATCCAACGTGTCTGCAATGGAGACTGAGATAGGCACATGCTCACTTTCATAAGAGAGATCCCGTGTCGGCTGACTTGCCTTGGTCTTGTCTTGGTAAGCTTCCAAGTCGTAGACGATAGCGTGTGGATAGGTTTCGTTTCTTTTAGGCGGGATTCGATCATGCCACCATGGCCGCGGCATCTCGTGTTCCCACCTTTCAATCAAGTTGTAGCCAAGCATCGTGCTGATACCGTGACTGATTTGCGCAGTTTTTATGAAGGCTTGCTCCCTTGTGATTGGGTTGCCTTTACGATCAGTCCGGACAGCTTCGTTTCTTTGTTCGGGCGATGGAAAGCACTCGCGACAACCGTGCCAGTAGCAGCCATGGAACTGAAACACGGTTTTGCTTTCTGGGTGATAGCCATCAACTTTGTGGCCTGCAATGGTACGCTCGCCTCCATGACCGCATCTGTGATGGTGGATGTGGATGCCCCGCTGCCGGGCCTCATACTCTAGCCAGCAAGTTGCTTTGATACCAAACAGGCCTTCTGGATAAAACGCCTTTTCAAAAGCTGACTCGGGAGCAAGGATCTGATATCCAGGGCAGGCAATATTGGTTTGACCGCGAGTGCACGTCTTGGCGTGGCGCGCTAGGTTATTGGCTCGTGTGAACCTAGCCAAACATTCGCCACAAGTGTAGTTGTTTGTGACTTTGTTTATGTCAGTGATCAAAAAGGCATAAGAGTTGTAGATACCAACAGTCATCGTTGGGTGTCCAACCTTGTCATAGCGCGAAGGTGTGTAACTCAAAACAAAGTCACCGTTATCTATAACAGTATAAGCGGCAAGCCCATGTTTAAAGTGCCTTTCAAGTAGATGAAACTGTTGCAAAGTGACAACATTCCCATTAGGCCGAACTCTCGGGTGAGCAGCAAAGAAGCTTCGCGCTAGCTCTCTGGCTCTGCGAGTACTCCGATCAATACGGACGCCTTGATGAACAGCCAAACACCGAAAGATGCAAAGATCATCATTGGCGGTGTCAAGAGGGATGACTTCTCTTTTGTTGCGAAGCCAATCAGGCAACCGGCCAAGACCGATTTGCAAAGGTTGTCGATCTAAAATCACTTTGAGCTCAACAAAAACAGTACTTTCGAAAACCCATTTCGTATTAGGCCTTTGTATTCTGACGCCTTGAAGACGAAGCTCTTCCTGTTCTTCAAGCCAAAGTTTCGTTTGTGATAATTTAGAGAACCAAAAACTGTTGTGCTTTTTTGTATAATAAACGATGTGTTCGTCGGTTTCGATGTTTCGCAGATTAAAAGCAAACCGAAGGTCAAGTTTATGCCTTGTGTGAACAGATTGTTTAATTTTGTTCAGCATTTTGGCCACAAGAGGTTTTGTAAGTCCCCTAGTGAAACGCCATTTTATTATTCTCCTTTGTCTCCCTGATCTGCCTTGTACCCCGTGTTCACCCCTATCATAAAGCTCAACAATCCGATCAGGAGTCGGAAAGGCCCCCATATGCGCCCTATCCAAAGGGTCAAAACCCGCGCAAGGTCCTCGTTGGGAGGGACCCTCAAAAAGGGTTTTTGTTCTTGAGCGTCAAGCCAATCGATAAGTTCGCGCAGACTGATATTTTCGAAAACACTGCGATCGTTGTTCATGGAGCTCGCCATATATATGTGTTTTTATATTTAAAAAAAACTGATGACCAACGGGAGTCACCGGTTTATATACAAGGGGTGAGCGTTTCTTCAATTGGCAATACCGCGGCACCAATTACTCAAATAGACTTCCGGGAGGTGTAATTAACGGTTTAGACTAAACGGTATTGATCTGTTAGGTAATTACGAAAACGGTATTTGTTGTTAAACGATTTCAGATAGTAAAAACACTTCAGCTTCAAGTAGTATATAGAGAGCTTCTCAAATACAAAAACCGCTCGATTGGTCAGTGCGCTCCCACTCCCTCAAACCCTTCCCGCAACGGACCAACGCAAGGAGGGACGTGGCGGGAAGGGTTTGAGGGAGTGGGAGCGCACTGACCAATCGAGCGGTTTTGGTATTTGAGAAGCTCTCTATATACTACTCAATCTCATTAAAATGACTAAATTACAAACCATTTAATAGAAACGTCACAGAGCAGTGATGTATGATTTTATACCGTCTGCCCAGAATTTAACTTTAATAGCATGCACAGTGATCTGTGATAAAAGCTTGGTTTAGGTAGCGTTTGATAAAACGATGTTTTCAGTTTAATAACATGGTGTATGTCTATGGAAAGTACAAACAAAGATTCTAGGTTTTTGTCACACAGTTCATTTTAAGCCGGATGGTTTGTAATATTATTTTCAAGATTGTGATTCGGTAGTTTTCAACGTTTGCAACAATGGGTGTCAGTAAAACGCGGCGTTGGGGCCGGGGTCGGGGTGGGATTAGGTCTAGGATTAGGTATGGGATTAAATATAATCCCTTTACCTAATCCTAACACTATGCCTAATCCCATACCTAATCCTAGACCTAATCCCACCCTGACCCCGGCCTCGACCCCGTGTTTTACTGACACCCTGCAACAATGGAAATCATTCGAAAGTATTCCTTTTTAATACAAGTCGCCGCATTAGAATGTTAAAAGCTCATTAGCATGTTACAGAACTCATCATATTAAAACTGGGTGATAGGTAAACATTCTAATAACAAGAACTCTTTAAGTATTATAATCGGGTTGTTTAGGGTTTATAATTTTCTGATAAATTGTAGCCTTCTCCATTTACATCAACAATTGTGGCCTTTTGTCCTGCCTAGATTTTCGGTTAAAAATTATGATTCGCTCTCCCCACCACTACTTAAATAAATTAACTGAATGCCACTTGACCTTTTCCTGTGTAAAACAGTTGTCGCGTTAAATGTTCTACGTGGTATCAGCCTTGCTTTATACAACCTGTACAATGTTATCAATTGATTATTGACATAAAGATCATGTTCTATTTTCTCATTTAATTAAAATTGAAGTTTTCCATACTGCCCTAAAAAAACGTTCAACGCTCGATCTCCTATCTTAATTAGCTAGCTAACATTAACACACCAAAACATGAAAATCCAACCAGACCTGAATATTTATTTACCGCATAGGTCTGTCGCTCAGTGTTGAGCATTTTAGACCGCTCTAAAAGAAAATATTTGGGAGGTTGATCAGTTAAATTATTGTGTAATGTTATTTTGCTGGGTGAAACAAAAGACAAGGATTTCGTGAGAGTGAGAATGTCGTAGATTCAGAGTGTAGGACGGCGTGTAGTTTGAAGGATGGAAGTGATCGTGGTTTCAAGTGTCGGCTACTGAATGTAGTCTTAATTTTCAGATATAATTTTGTTTCTTCGTAAAAGCACTAAATAATGCACTGGGTTTGATAAAGACGCTACGAGTTCAAGCTGTGTACAGCTTCTTATTTTAAGTGGTTTCAATATATAGGTAGAGCTGATAAAATTCAAAAAAAAAATTAAAAAAACTTTGACTACGAATTTAAGATAGCAAACATGCTAATATCTCCGAAGAAAATAACTTAATTAAAATTATAAAATTCATTAAAATGCATAAATAGATGGAAACATTAAATACAACAATCAATTAAAAAATTGTATTTTGTATTGTATTCCGAAAACAGCATTCAAGGTTTTATTTCTTATCTTACTTATTTCATCACCGATTCTTCTGAACCTGTTTTATTAATGGAACTTCGTTCAGTGCTTGTTTTAAATTGTATAATGGAAAGAAATTTTTCTTATTGAAAGTATTTGAATGGTGAACCATGCGCGTTTGAAAATACGAGTTTGAAAAAAGAACATTCTTCTGACATGCAATGCGCGAGACTGTAAAGGTCAACCTGAAATTTCTCGCATAAGATCATCACGTGACTTGAATCGCACGTAGGTTTGATTTACATGATTTGTATTTTATACATTATAACTTTGCATTTCAGTTAGCGATCGTGTAGTGTTACTTTTCAGACATAATTTTATGTTTCTCCGTAAAAGCACTCAAAACACTCAGGAATCAATACTGCAATGGGTTAAAGCCATGTATAATTCAAGCTGTGTACAGCGTCTTGTTCAATAAAAAGCAAGCCAAGAACCCTGAAAGTGCCTATCACCCCTAGAAAGTTATTTTCAGAATCAACTCTATGTACATTGAATAGGCGGTTTGCAATCAATCTCTAGACACATAGATAACAATAGTGAAACGAACAAATGCTGGTGGACGAACAAAAGGAGCTATGACGATGACGTAACATGAAAACCACCTATCGTTAAATGGTAAAATATTTCTTGTTTTGAACGTCGCGTTTGTGAGTTATAGAGATTTGAATTTACAAAATGCTAATTAGATGACGTCAACCCGGGAATTTGCTATTATTTTTACGTCAATTTACAATGCGCAGTTTACAGCTTGAAGATAATTAATTTGATAAATACTAAAAATAAACTGTGGCTAGTCAATTGATTCGTAAAAAAATATTATTTGGAGTTGAAAACAAGTATTTGTATAATAAATTATTCCCGGGTTGACGTCATCTATTTAGCATTTTTGTAAATTCAAATCTCTATAACTTAATAACGCGACGTTCAAAACCAGAAATATTTTACCATTCAACTATTCAATGTACATAGAGTTGATTCTGAAAATATCTTTCTAGGGGTGTCCATTTGCGACCATGAAATTAATTTGCTCATTTTATAAGTCGTGCAGCTTGGCTTGTAGCCAAGCAGCCCGACTAATTCTCTCAAATTATTCTCACAATACAGTATGAGC
This sequence comes from Dendrophyllia cribrosa, assembly GCA_024195265.1. Taxonomy (NCBI): domain Eukaryota; kingdom Metazoa; phylum Cnidaria; class Anthozoa; order Scleractinia; family Dendrophylliidae; genus Dendrophyllia; species Dendrophyllia cribrosa. Next base: position 19,320,957 of record JAJLRJ010000012.1, on the reverse strand, counting down.
AAAAATAAAAAAATGTATATAACCACAAAAAATATCTGAAGATAGTAACATTATGTCTGGAAAAAAAGGTCATGAAAATAAGTCTTATTTAACAAAAAAAGAGGTTTATTTGCATATAATATTTGTGTAACACCAGAGAAAAAGAAATAAAAACCTGTTTACACTGCAGTAAGAATAATAATAAATGACAACAAGCACTGAGTAAAACTGTAAGACTATTCTTTTCAGTATATAACACTAAATAATCCTTTATCATTCTAAAGTTTTAGCTTTCACTTATTAAATTATATTTTTTGTTTGAAAAAAAAAACACTTGACAGTAAGAAAAAACAATAAATATTTTTGAAAACAGCCGATCCATGTTTTACTAGGTTTTCCAGACCGATGACTGCACACTTAACAGGCACTTCTTTTGGTTTTCATAATCCAACACGTAATGGCGGAGAAACTAAAATGACACCATCCCCTCTCACAAAGAGCATTGGTATATTCCTTTTTGTTGTCTGTTGAAAAAAAAAATCCACAGTTAGCTGTATTAATCTGTCCACTACTACATGTGTATAGCAAGACTGCAAGTAATAAATTTTTGAAAATGATTTATTAAATAAATATTAGTTTCTGGAATGATATCCTAAAATAAGACTTTTCATATACATGTAAAAGCCAGTACTTTTTTCTGGTATTGTTTATTCTATTCAATGGTTAGATGGTTGTAACTTTTGAGGCCGTCAATGACATGCTAAAAAATAGGTCAGCAATGCGTACATGTGTCTAGTGGGGAGTAGACGTAATGCAAATTTCATGTAATCATCCATTGTGTGTTATGGTAATTGTATGTGGTGTGTTCTGTAACAATTTATGTTTTCAAAAGGATTTCTTATAGTTGAATTGATCAGAAATACATTTTTGTGTCTACTGTGCATGTGTGTCTAGTGTACTGTCTAGCTCATACGTTAAGCCTTCACTAAAAGTAAAAAATCAAATAAATGAGGAAGCCTCAAATTTTAAACTTGTTCAGTATAACTTAACAGTGTAATATAATAATAACAGTAATATAATAATTAATAGTTATAATCATTTTCTGAATTAATTTTGTTTGCTTTCAAGCTTTTCAGAAATAGTCACAGTATCCACAGCCATTATTTTTATGCTACTTCTGTTCCAAGCTCATAAGAATTCCCCTGATCAGACAATCATAGAGGAGCTAGTGCTCATATCCTGGTACTTCAAAGAGGTCTAGAAAAAGGATTTTGGCACAAACTTGCAGATGGACTTGACTGGTGGTTTAATTTGTCTGTAATGCTGGCTACTGTATCATGACACTATCATTTTTTAATAAATACATTGTATTCTTTTTTCACAAATGAAAATATGAGAATGTTTGTCAAACTTTGAATCACTTTTGTGCTGTATAGAGCAAACATTAGCTCCCTTTAAAGATGTTTGGAGTAAATTGGAAATATTTTACTATGAAAGAAAGACCAAAGTTGAGTTGGCTGGAGAAGGTTTGTTAATAGCTTTGCTTTGTAAGAGTGATGGGTTTGTAACTAAAGAGCTAAATTTAGTTTAATTAGCCTATTTAAATCAAAATTTCTGAATAAATCTAATATATTTGAGCCCAAAGTAACTTACTTTGAAAAGTTCTTCAAATGTTTCTTCATCTATTTCAACAGTCGTTATAGTTTCCTCAACCTCGCTCAAGATCATGTTGAGATGCTGATCATAAGCCTGTAAAAAAACATCAATTTGGCAGCGTAAATGTTTTGAACCCAGGACTATAATTTTAAAGTAAAATCTCGATAACTCAAACTCCCTAACTTACATGTAAACTATGTACATTTTCCTCTGCTTAACTTCCTTGAGGAAATTGACCTTTGATAACTCAAACATATCATTCTCAGGGTTCACATTTAGTGCCGGCAGCCGGTTAAAAAACCAGCTACTTCGAATTTTGAGCCGCCTACTTTTCAGTGAAAAGGCTTAATTGTGTTAAACAAACCTGAATGAACAGTGAAAGTTGTACGAAAAACTAATAAACAGAAAGGTTTCTCATCAATTTGTTTTCACAACGAAGGTAATCCCTCAGTTGAGGGCTGTATGAAAAATGTCTTGCCAAAAATGCATGAAATGGCAATTCTGAGCCTCTAGATTTTCAAATTTTCCTGGGAAGCATACCCCCAGACCACCCTAGAAATTGGCGTGCCTTCAGCACTCAATTGCCAAGGCGCCTACTATTATATCTCAACTGTCGACTCTAAAACTTAGTGAGAACCCTGCAATTCTGTATTTCACTGACAGACACAGTATCAGTTATCTAGGTGCACTTACCATTTTTCACAACTGGCCGAACAGACCAGTCTGTTTGTAACTAGAATGCTTTTTTTAGACCTGTTCCTAAAGTCCATATAAAGGGTGTTTACCATTTCCAAATTGACCAGTCTAGCTGAACAGTTCTGACAATTAATGGCATGATAAGAAAGATGTAATGTTGGAACACAGAAAATCTCATTCCCAACAGGATTCAAACCTATGACCTTCCACACACCAGTCGGATGTTCTGACCAGTTATCTAACCATTTCTAACCAATTCTCTCTAACCAGAGACTTGTGGCGAGTAAAGCCACATACTAGGTTCATGTATGATAAGCATCTTGCTCAGATTTGTCCATTTTTGGCATATGAACTACAAAATAATTGCAAAATGAATCCCAAAGTTTACCAGAATTTCTCAATTCTATGATGATTTTTCACTTCAGACGGCCAAGTTTGGGCCCCTGCCACTAAATCCCACTCAAGAAAAAAAAAGAACTTCGAAGTCCATTCCCTCAAAATCGCTTCATTTTGTCACCAATAGTCAGCCACTTAGTTTTACATTAACTCCCTTATCGACCTCCTAGGAAGCAATTCCGGTCCTCCCCTGCCAGCTCATAGCCTTTGCCCACCTTGCCAAATTTTGGCCAGCAAGCAAGAACTCACTTTGAGCTGCCCAAAGCTGTATTTCAAATGCGTAGGGACCTCGAATAGTGGACCTATCTGCCACCATCGCAAATCATGTCAGGAAATTCTATGGCAAAACCGAAATGGAGCTTCCTGCCAGGAAATTATAGAAATTACTATTAATAAATCTGGAAGCACTTCTGATATCAGGCATTTCAACCACACCACAGGATGGCAAATGGCCCACAACTCACAATGCTGCCCCTTTTCTAATTCCAAGTGATTCTAGACTTTCCCCCAGGCTTGTCTTGTCCACCATGGCCCATTTTCACCTTGAGTGCTAAATAGCATTTTGGGCCAAGGTGCGGCAAGGACACACACAGCCATTTGCTTTGTAATGGCATCGTTTGGCATACTTCTGGCTTCAGTTTTGGAAGCAATTTCGGCCTGAATGTACAGTCAAAGCACTAGAGGGCCAGAACCCTGCTCTTTTCAGGTAAAATTCGTCAAATTAGTGAAATTAGTGAAAATTCAACCAGGATTTGTGATATTATTAGTCGTTGTATGAGTGGCCATTCAACAATGCAAGAGTGGCAATGTTTGAACATTTTTTTATAGTCTTGCATTTCTAATATGTTCTTTCTTCCTGGATTGTAGACACCTCCCAGTTTCTATATATAGCTACAGTACATGGACACTCGGCAAAAGGAATCTTGTAAACAACATTTGTTTGCAGATCAGTTGGCGGTCTTGACTTGGGCGAAACAAATTCCTGTTGTAAGGTCTTGAGGGGTCTACTTGTGGCTTGAATCTCATTATTTCTGAGTAAGTGGCTCAGTTAAACCATTGATATATGGCAGGATTGCGCACTTAAAATAACATCCCAACTAACTTCACACTTTTTATATATATTTCCATGTTCGCACTTTTTATTCATTTGTCAAAGATTGCGGACTGGCATTCAAAAACTCATAAGTTTAAACTTTTTAACCAGAGAACATTTTTAAATTTGTAATATGTCTTATCCTCCTTCCATCAGCTGTTAACTTTTCTTGGTACTTCCGCTGACCAGTGCACAAGGCTTTCGTGGCAAAGGAATAAATGTAAAAGGGGACATTTTGAAAGTGCCGCTCCTTGCATTGGGAGTTCTTTGATGTACATGTACATATATTACATTAAAAAAATTTGAAGAATTCAAATGGATTCTTCAACAGAGACATGCATTTTAACGCTTATCCTCGTTAAAATAATAAAATTCAATCATCAAAAGCAGTTACTCTGCCAAATTGGACAAGTGAAAAGTTGCCCTGATTTGAATACTGGCGGGCACTTTTTTTTTTGTCTGAACTGGACATTGCAAAAGTGATGGACTGTTTTTTCTTTGCATTTGAAGTAAAAAAAAAATATTTATATCGAACCGTGTAAACATAAGGTACAGCAATATTGTGTTACGAGTCAGCTCACGGTAAAAGGTTGAAATGACACACTGGCAGTTATCCAAATTCTATACACTCGAATTCCAGCATTCAGATAAGCCTGGGAATTTATTATTAATGTTACGTTTGCCACAAACTTAATTTGTAATATTGTTCCATCTTTAGCAGCAATTATAACTCCAGCAAAGTAAGAATTATTTTCCCTGAAAAATTCAACTTGCATTTGAGATCAGGTAACACAAAATCCTTTGATACTCCTTTACCAAACTTATTTTCTGTTCACAAAAATAGTTTCTGAAGTACTGCTCTCGGGTCATACTTATAGCCTCTGCACATTTGGTGTAGAATCTTTCCTTTAGAGCATTTCATATTCACGAGTTGGCTCACTGAGGAGCCTTTGGTTGTAAGGAAGGGTTGCTCAAACATGAGTCAGCGATGTGTAGAGCATTTCTTATTCATAGGTTGACTCACAGGAGCCTTTCATTAAACATGTGGATTTTGTTATTAAATATTTGCGCAGCAGTTTTTATTTGAGTGTTGTAAAACCAAAACCAAAGTAATTACTCTGGCCAATCACAACAGACACAAACAATGCAATGAACCAATCAGAACTCGAAGCAAATACATGTCACCGGTGCCAAGCGCGGTTAAATGCATGCGGGTAAATTGCAATTGTTTTGGTTTTACTTCTGATTGGTTGAGAAAGTGGCGTGAGATTTTTAAGCCAATCAGAATGCATAGCAATGCAAAACCAAAGCAATCACGGAATTATTTTCGACACTCAATTGAAAATCGCTCAAATATCAGATCACATTGTCAAAAACCTGCTCCCAATTTTAGAACAGTAAGCGTGCTTTTACGTTTTGTAGTTTAGTCACCTCGCGAGTCTGCATGCGGAGCAATCAAATAAGCTATCAAGCGGTACTTAAACACTTTTTTCATATCTCAACAGGAGACTTTATGTTCTCAATTTTTATGAAGCAAACTGCAAATCTACTTTAAAGTCTTCAATCGAATCTCTACAAAACAATTTAAAAGTCTACAGCCTCTAATGGCTCTATCCGTAGACAAGTAAGCTGAATTCAAGTCTCAAAATGTCTTTATGCGCCGATCAATTCGAAACATCAACATCCCCCCCCCCCCCCCCACCCCCCCGGGCATGCTCCGGGCATTTGAACATTTTCTATGCCCGGGAAGTCGGGCATTTGATGTGAAAGGCCATCCTGGAGATGGGGAATTTGACTTTGCCCAGGTGGGGTGGGGAATTTGAACCGGAAGTGTTCCAAATATCGGGGGGTTTTTTAGTACAGTGGAACCCCGCCATACGACCACCCCGTTAATACGACCACCCCGTTATTACGACCACTTTTTTGTGGCCCGAACAAAAGCCCACTCATTTTCTTATCTGAAAACCCCGTTAATCAGACCACCCCGTTATTTTCTTTATAAAATTAACCCGTTAATACGACCAGTTAAAATGCCTGGTGAGGCTGCTGAACGAAAACGGACACAATCTGACAAACAATAACGCATTAATATTTTATTGCATGTTTTTAGTGTGGTGTGGTGAGCATGTTCAATTGATATGACATCCGGCAAATTGCAGTGTTCAGTAAAAAGAATGCATGAACAGATACTACAAAAGATCTGAAAGACTTTACTTTGCAGCATTTCGAGGCTCTCAAAGTTATTTTCAGCCTTCATGTTTCTGCTGCCTTCCACTGTGGCTTTTCTCTTCAAGTCCATTTCCTGTTCTTTTCTCACAGATCGGTTATTTTGGAATGTTTTGCATTTTCTAGAGGCAAAGGGCAATATGAAAAGTTATTGCTAATGTACAAAGTGATTAAAAAGGGGAAGCCAGTCGAAGCTCGCAGACTTTTTTAAAACCGTTTGAACTTTGTAATAATTGTGAAAGTGTTGTAAGCTTCAACATAGAAAACAGCTCTTCGGGACATTTCACTAGCAGCCCTTTCCTTTCATTACAAGGAACTGAAACCGGAAGTCAGTGTTTTTTCTCATTACTCAGTTTCGTTTACTGTTACATTGTTCAGTTGCATTAAATTGCGGTTGTAAGGTTGTTAATTAACTGCAAAAAGGTTGATTTACAGCGCAATTAAAGGTATACGTGTAGTAGAATGTAGTTTGTTGCACCATAATTTGACCCTACCCCGTTAATACGACCACCCCATTAATACGACCAAATTTCCATAGCCCGAAGGTGGTCGTATTAACGGGGTTCCACTGTAGAGGCCCATTAAAGGAAAAAATATTGTTTTTGTTAGTGGCAAGTGAAAAGGGGGCTAACAAAACTTTGCAATGTTTTTGAAGGTTTGTAAATTGTAGATTTTTAAAATATAGCTTCAACTGCCATTCAACGCGTACTAGAGATTTCGAAGTCAAGGTGGCTGACTGTATTGCCAGTCCGCAGATCCGCAGATCTTAAACGGCCATTAATTGAAAAGAAAAAACACTGTAAAATCAGAATGAACAACAACCTTTCTCTCAGTTGCTATAAAATGCATTTAGATTAATAAATTTTCACTTGGTGGAATAATGCTTGCAAACGATTTGTTCAAAACCCAACTTTACAACCGCTTTGCTAAATATTTTTTGCAACATTTGTGATCACATGAGGAATTACTCAATTCAGAAAAAAATTATCGAAAAGTAAATCCCCAAACAATAACAAATTCATTTCGACGTGGTGTCCACAGCGGAAGTGCCGTGCAGTGAAATATCAGTTGCAAAGTATACGCGGTTCAGTTGAATATATTCTCGAGGAAAACACTCGGTAGAATAAATCAGAAAAACTGATTGCAAAGTGTATTTTTTATTCTCACTAAAAACTTTTGATCTTTAGGAGGGGCATTTGACCATCAAATCCTGTGCTATGGTGGGGTATTTGAATGCAATTTTCGCCCAAGGGGGCGGGAATTTGAACAAGTCGATTTTCAAAAGTTCAAATGCCCGGGGCATTGCCCGGGGAGGGGGTGATGTTGATGTTTCGAATTGATCGGCGCATTACTAAAAACAGTGAAAAGTGCAAAACATTGAGACCACTCACAACACTATTATCTTTTCGCTAGTGTAAATACTAAGGAGATCAATAATTCTAAAATTATGAAAAAGAAGTAGTCTCAAAACGACTTGGGGAATCCATTTATAGCAGTTGTGCACTGGTCATAAGCTTATTAAAGTTATTATAAACTTAAATAGCAGCTCACTAGGTTCTATACCACAGTTACCTCTCAATTTCTGGCACAACAAATGAAACTAGCAACTCTACTTACATGGAGTTTCCCTCTGAGCTCTCTATCGTTTCTTAGCTTCACATAAATTCTTTCATCCAAGCTAAGACGAATAAGGTCGAGTGGTTCTTCCACAGTATTCGCTGCAACTTCTTCTTCCGCCATATTGTTTTATGCACGAGGTGACTGAGCAATTTCAAACTCTCTAGGGAGGAGTGGGTGGGAAAGCCAAAAGAAAACTTCTTGGTTATCACGTGACGTCATCAATCTGAGTTTATTCGTCCACCAGGTTGAAGATGACTCAAAAATCTTTTCACAAGTTTCCAACCCGGTAGCGTCTTTCGTTTCGAAAATACAGCATTTTGCATTTCTGATTTTTCACCCTAAGTGACACCAACATGGCGTCCGTGACAAAGCTTTTTCCTATGTAAGAAAGGCCTCACCTCGTGATTTTTAGCACATTGGGCAGTTAAAGAATTAGGAGGGCAGTTTATGCGAATGAATAGTAGTTCACGAGAGAAAAGTAATCGCTTTCAGAGCGAAAGTGAAGTCCAGATGTTTATATTGATTTCCAGCGGCCACCTTAGTGTCCCTCGGAGGGACACCAAGATGGCGTTTCCATACAAAACTCTGTAAATTTGAGTCGAATGCTTAGGCGAATAATTCAACAATGGGATACTGCACAGATCTGAGACTTAGCTTATAACATTACAAATTCTTGGCTTCTTTCACTAAATCGTTTCGATTTTAAAATTTTATGGCGTGACAGTGAAAACCACGAATATGAACTAAACAAACAAAATAACGGCTAGAAAAGTCAAAATTTCACAAGAATGGCAAGTTTGATTTATCGACAGGCGGACAAAAAATCAAATTTCATGAATTCGTAATCCACTTCAATCCTTGCAATCCTGCACTTTATCTCCAAAGGCAGTCTATTGTTTTGGCTATTGTTTTCATTTAGAATGGCGCGTATGCATAATTAATGTTTATATATGGTTGTACGGAAATCTTGCCGAATCCTTTTATCCAACTAAGTTGTAGCGAAATTTTGCTATTTCGGCGGGACAGTGGGACAGTGTCCCTTTGAAGTGCCAGTTCGATGAGCCTCTTTCTTTTGGCTGAGAATAAGTCCAAAATACTCATTGATGGAAAAAAAAATAGACTGACGTAATATGCGCGCCAGTTACCCTAGGAGGGGAGGGAGCATGTACGCTCCATGAGAGGGGTGCAATGTTTTTAAATACAGGACTAGGCTGACTACCCGTAGTCTCCTACGCAGCCGTTATTAGGGCTCGTCGCGCAACGCGGAGCGTTGCGTGACGAGCCCTAATAACGGCTGCGTAGGAGACTAGACTACCCGCGAATTCTTAGAATAAATCTGGCCACACGTGCGTATGTGATATACGTGCGTAGTCACAGTAGTTTCCGCATTTAGAAACATTGCACCCCATGGAAACTTCTCATGGGACGAGCGTACATGCTCCTTCCCCTCCTGGGGTAACTGGCGAGCATATCATGCCCCCCCCCCCCCCCCCCCCCCCCAAGTAAAGGTGCGAATTGCACACGTACTCATTTCGTATTTATAAACAAACTCTGAAAACTGCTTGTCAGCTTCGCCTGAGCAAACCTACTCCGCCTGGATAATTTTCGAAAAATGGTGGAAAACGAATCATTGGAGATTTGAGCAGGTTTTGGAGCATTTTATAATGTTTTAATACAGAACTAGTGAATACTTTTTAATGGTTCGCACGATTTGCAATCGGCTTAGAATTCAGATTTAACAAGCATTAGAATGGCTTCTTTCAGAAATTCGGGTTCGCAGATCGTTTTGTCAAAGGGCATCAAGTATTTAATATTTCGAGAGAATTGTAGGGCTAACTTTTGATGGTCTTAATACTTTAGCACTTCTGCTCCAACGATTTTGCTGAAACTTGGTAAGGGTATGTAGTCAATGTGAGCTAATTCCAGAAATTTAACACAAATATAACGGTAAAACTACTCTGTGTGATTCTGTTCAAAAAGTGGGATTCACTTAAGCTCGATTATCATTAAAAATATTTCTTCCTGGTTAAATCAAATTCTATCATATTATTGCTAAATAACAACTGCAAGTTTTAGCAAAGTTCTAGAGACATCGCTTTAGAGCCGAAAAAGTAATGACCCAAAGTTTGCCATAGACGAGTACGCCCGAAATAACAACGGAGCCACCTTAAGAGATCGAGCATTTCATTCAAATGCATTTTAAAAAGAGTGAAAACGTCAAGAAAATTTGCTATTTGCAGGGAGTAATAATTTAAGTCTGAGGAAACTTTCTGTGGTAATTTAATGATAATTTGTGAGACCTATGGAATGTTTTCACCGCTTATATTACAAACATGAAAATTAGTGTGCTTCACTATGTAGATTATAGCACATTTATTTGCTTGTCGCGGGTAGCCCCAAAATCGAAAGATATTTAGGAAAAACTGTTTTTTGCCACGTTTGTTTACCGTTGCTATGGAAACGCTGATTAGCATAAAAAGAGCATCGCTCAAAACTTTCATCCAAGCCTAGCAACTGGTACCAAATTTAGATTCATTGAACTAAAGTAAGATTGTGTATAAGCGCATTCAAAAAGGGAAGTGTGACCCAAAAGCCACCTTAAGATTTAACGATAATCGTTATTCTGGTCTCGAGATCGTGTTGGAAAAAGTTATAGGCAATAAATTAAACGCCAAATCATGTCAAATGAAAAGTGCTAACTGACTCTTAACTCAAATAGTGCATTGCCACGAATTACCACCTTATTACCCACGATCTGCTCCCGTACGGCCTCGTGGCTCAAGCGGTAGAGCGACGGAAGATCTAATCCGGAGGTCGTGGGTTCGAATCCCACCGAGGTCAAAGGTTTTTTTTCTTTCCCTCGTGTGGTCCCTCATTTCCTTACTTGGGCTAACGCTTAGTACTGACAGGGAAATTTATGGTTGACCTTAGCACTATAACTTGCACACAGAGTAAATTCTCTGATTCCTTGTTCATAACATCAAGAGCCGAGTGGGATACCGACCCCGGGATATCGTCCGACAATCAGTCGATATAACGACCGATACATATGGACCGACAACACCGATAGCAAATATGATCCACTATTTCCACGGTCTGTTTGTTGCTGCATGATTTAGTGCGCTTAAAATAATGTCCGTTCTTCAATTTTGCTATTGACACCTCTATTTCAGAAATATTTTGAAAGAAGCAATAGCAAGAAGCAAGTATCGCGACCCAGGCAGTTGCATTAAGGGCCGTGTAAGTAAATAAATATAAAGGCATTATAAGGGTATAAATGATTACTAAAAGGAAATGTTTTCATATGAGACCAGTATGATCAGGACTTATTACCCGGAGCTTGCAACTTCCATATAATCGTGTCACGACATTTTCACAGATGATGTTTATTTTTTTATCGAATCTCACAAATTCAGACTCCCACAGGAGCTCTGCTGATCAATCACAAGCTTCGAATACTAATTATTAAGGGGACATTAAGGCAGGGGTACACGTGAATTCGAATGAAATTTTAAGAGGTTTAAAGAAGGGATAGATAGATAGATAGAAGAAAATTATTTTTGGAACACCAACAGACAGTTGATACCCACGCAAGAGCACCCCAGGTTGCTAGTGGACTAACTCGGTGTCCGTCTGTTAATTATTAACTACAAATTCTAATTTCAAAACTTCACTAAATCTTATTATTTCTCTTAATTTTACGAATCCTTTGAGAAAAACTATTTCCTTCCAAACATACCCAAAAATCACCCCAAAATTTACAAAACACCCCATAACATAGATTCGTGAGATGAGCATAGAGTTTTTGGATCGCTTGAAACGTGAAGAAGATATTTTCATTAAAGCCATGTCGATCAAGTGGTGGAAAAATAGCATTCATGTGGACCCTCGCCTTAAGCTTTATATTTGCTCTCTGCTTATTACCCGGCGACCCGTGTCAAACAACCCATTAACCGAGTCCATTTCGACGGCTGTATTTGGACACCCACTTAATAGTTACGTAACAAATTAGCATGCGAAGAAGCAATCAGAAATCAAGAATGTTATTTATACGATTACAAAACAAAACACTTTATCCTTTTCTTTCCAACATGTTTAAAGTTGAGCCTAACTACTATGGGATATATTTTCAGCAAAAAGGCAACATTAAAGAGAATTATGAACTTCTCCCTGGATGTTTTTTTTAACCGATATATACTAAAAAACACTCTTCCAAAAAGCATAAAATGAATTATATGGAAATTAATATAGTAAGAAATATGTTTGTATTTAAACTACAAATAATTTGTTGTAATACAAAGCACGAATTTGACCCTTCGCTATATAAAAAGAGCGAAATTATATCAAACGCAACCATCTAATGGCCTTTGATAACCTTCCCAAATACGCAGTAGATTCACTTCCACGGAGGAATTTTTGTTTTCATTTCATGGTCCCAAAAAGGGAGCGATTTCGAGAACACGTACATGTGTTCTTTAAGCCTGCCGCACACTTGAGGAAAGTGCTGAGCAAAATTCCGCGCGAGGTAGTTAGCTCAGCTGTTTCCTCAAGTGTGCACTGGAGTTTTTTTGAGTTTTTCGCCTCGCGAGGTCGTGAGGCAAATATCTGCCGTGTTTGATGTTTTTTGCCTCGTGAGACAAATTCCTCATCGTGTGCGGGCGCGCGAGAATCTGGCTGAGCCAAATTAATCGATCAGCCAATAAAATTGCATGGCGAGCTCACGTGATTTCAAGCTCGACATTCAAGATGGCGGACGACGAGATAAATATAATATAATATAATATAATATAATATAATATAATATAATATAATATAATATATGATAAATGTACCTTTTGCGAAGAAGAACCTGAAAAAATTCTTCATCTGTTTTGGTCTTGCAACAAAACACAATTCTTTTGGAAAACATTTGATTCTCTTTTAAAGTATCGTAACTTTGTCCCACAAAACCTCGCTCTCGACAAAACTCTAGCTCTGGGTCTAAAATCAGATAAATCGAAACACAAAAATAGTATTAACTTCCTTTTCTTATTGGCTAGATTCTTCATTTGGATCTGCAGATGTAAGGAGAATCTCCCATTTATAGAAAGCTTTAAAGCTTATCTCAAACTATACAAAAACGATTTTGAACCATTATCCCTAGAGTAACTATGATTGTTTCTCTCCAAACCTTCCCCTGTCATCTTTCACCGTGTTGTTTTTTTCTATCGTACGTTTTGTTTTCTTTTTTCAGCAGAGACGCATCTTTTGTTTTCACCGGCCTATCTTCCTTTGAGGCTCCTAAACTGCTCTATAATCGCACTTGTAACCTCTTTCTTATAACTGGTAGTTTTTTTTTATTAATATATTTTTTGTTTTTGTTTATTTTTCTTTTGTTTTTGTTTTTTTGTGTGTGTATATGTGTTTTGTAAGCTAAAGGTACGTAAGGCTAAGGGTAATGTAGTAACATGTAAGTAAATAATGTGACGTAATTTAGCTTTAATTTGTAAGTAGTTTTGCATTTTAGTATCAATAAAAAAATATATATATATATAATATAATATAATATAATATAATATAATATAATATAATATAATATAATATAATATAATATATAAATTAAGTCGTCAATTTCATCGAAGTTTTCCTGTCTCTCGTGCGCATTTTTATTATTTTGGAAGGAATGTTTTGTTAGAATTAATCTCTCTACCGGGTCTGTTCACTGTGCCCCTGACGAGAATGACAGACCTACATGTATAAGCAGATAAATATATTTTCATATTATCAATCTATGTTGTTTATTAATAAGTTTTTAGTGAGCTCACTAAAGTGCATGTTGATGAATTGCAAATCATCAGTGATCAAGAAGTTTAGTTTGTTTTTGTTTGTTTTGTTTGTTTTTAACCAAAATGCTTATGGCGTTTCTTTTAACTCCTTCTTCAATTCATCTTCTTGCGTTTTTACATTTCTCCTTCACTTGGGGGCCTGTAGTTGCGCTTACATCCCATTCTTCTCCCCTTTTTGCTTCCATGCATTATATAGCTCTCCGTTTCCTTGGTGTTATTGTCTGTCTGAGCTCTGTTTCCTAATCTCCATTGTTCGCTGGTGCTGTGATTCTGTTTTCAAAATAGAACGCAGTCTAGTGGACTTTGGTTTTGTGTGTCTTACCCTTGGTATGACTGGGGCTATGGTCTTGGAGTCTTATATCTATGCATTTGTCCCAAACAAGCAAAAAACACATAACATTATATTATATACAATTTATCTCGTCGTCCGCCATCTTGAATGTCGAGCTTGAAATCACGTGAGCTCGCCATGCAATTTTATTGGCTGATCGATTAATTTGGCTCAGCCAGATTCTCCCGCGCCCGCACACGATGAGGAATTTGTCTCACGAGGCAAAAAATATCAAACACGACAGATATTTGCCTCGCGAGGCAAAAAACTCGCAAAAACTCCAGCGCACACTTAAGGAACTACTGAGCTAACTGCCTCGCGAGGAATTTTGCTTACCACTTTCCTCAAGTGTGCGGCAGGCTTTACGCCCTTACCAAATTTCAACTAAAGGGAAAAGATGACTTGAATTGGAAAGTTCTAGTAATTTAACTCTATATATAGCTATGCAATTTTATACAGTTTATACATCATGTTTACATAACAAATCATTATAATTATTTTTTCTGCGAAACGTGCGCTTAGTTACGCCGTGTTGATTTGGTGTGCACAATACACCTCCCGATACTACGTTTAGGACTTTTATTTTCAAGTGTTATAGGATTATCAAATTTGTATGTTTCACTGATTTGTCAATTCTCTATTTTCGAATTGCCCATAATACACTTTGTTTAGCCCCCAAATTTTGCATAAACTATTGTTTTGAAATGCTCTTGGGAATATGCAGTCCTCCCAAGAGCATTTACAAACAATAGTTTATGCAAAATTTGGGGGACAAACAAAGTGTATTATGGGCAATTCGAAAATAGAGAATTTAGTTTTCGCAATAAACGATATGCTGATTTTCGCATTGGGACTTTACGTCTGAAACCATGATACGGATTACTCATTCAAGACGGAATCTGGGAGCTCGCAGAAAAATTGTAAGGAGAGTGAAGATGGAAACGATAATAGAAATAATCAAAAAGAGCCTGTCCAAAACTCGCGCCGCTTTTATCCACTCCTTTTGATTCTTTAATTTCTCTTCAGTGCAGTCGAGCACATTGTCTCCGAAAGGCATCGTCGAATCCACCGTCAGTCGTCTACTGAGACGTTTAGCCGATGAAGAGCGCTTATTTTTACTGGCTTTTTTGTTTTTGCTTCGGAAATTTTCCACGCTGTTTCTGAGCCTTTTTAACTCGTGTTTGAACCTGCCGTTTTGGTTACAATTGTTTGTAGGCGACACTCCAAGGTTACAAAAAGAGTGGTCCCCGTTTGAGGGGCCATTTTTGGGAAGTGTTTGCACGGTCCCTGACTCCTGGATGACCCATGTGTGCATCCGTGGCCCGTGTCGGGCGTTCTTTTTCTTTTGGCATTCAATTATATCATCGTAGCAAGGCTCTTCGGAATCGATGTCGCTTATGTCTCCCTTACTTTCTAAATCTACACTGTTCATGGCTTTTTGTCGCATGACTTTACTTCGCTGGTGTATATCGCTCAAATCCTTTGGCTTTTGACACGGGAACAAAATGCGTGCAAGCCAGCGGAGAATGACTTTTCGCATTGTCTTGGGCATGCGACGCCTGTTGCGATGATAGAAGTTCAAAATAAGCGTGGTGACCGCTAAAGAAGCGCCTATCTCAAGCATTATTGCAAAGTAGAACTGCCCGAGCAAAGGAAAACCGTACGAGGGCATCAGTTCCGAACTGAGTTGCTGAAAAACAGTCATTGCTAATAAAACTGTGATGCTCAGCCCTATGCGTTCACCCGACTCAGGTGGAAGCACAAAACCAAGAAATATCATGGAAGAGATCAGCAAGCACGGGATGATCAACTTGAGGATATAATCCAGTGATTCTCGTCGAATATTCACTTGTATTGATACATCCACGAACTCATGTAGGCAGCACTGGTATTTCAGCCAGTTTCTCTTCACGGAGAGGTTCAGCAATTGCCATTCGCCATTCTGGATGTAGTAAGTGTTGAGAACGCTGTTGTTTTTCACATCTAAATCCACCTTAGAATTATCGAAAGCCCAGGAGCCGAATTTCAACACGCATTCCTGGTCATCGAAAGGAAAGTTGGTAACATCCACACTGCAGATACTCTTAAACATGACTGGGGTCATCCACATGTTTTTGCCATCGTATTGCACGGCAACATTAGTGGTGTATGTTGTTCGTCCTCCTCCCATTCGCTCTTCTTCATCTATGCTGTCAAGAAAATGGTAAAAATAAAATAAAATATTTACTGTCTTGCGAATATAAATTTTTATTTTTTTTTCCACCGCTTTTTTAGTATTTAATAAGTCGGAGAGATTCTGAGTAGCAGTATAGCCCTCGACCCTAGCAACGGCAACTCAAAATTCAAAATGGCACCAGCTAAAGGAGGGATTGGAAAGATGGGTAATGAAGTGCGCGAACAATGTCAACTCTAGCTGGGTGTGTACGATTAGAATGGTTTATATAGCATTGAATCTTTTAAATAGCAATGCCTTGGGTCCATTGGTATTGTTATCATGAATGGATATTAAAGCATACTATGTGTAAAGTAACTGTGTTTGTCTCCTTTGTAATGTACTCATTTCACCCTTAGCATGTAAAGGTAGGTTTGACGAAAGGAAAAGAAGAAGACCAAATGACATTTTTTTGGATAATAAGAATTAATTTTCTCTGCTCAGCGTCTGATACTAAGACTGAACTAAAATGTTAACTTAATGTGAATTTCGACACTGTTCATCATTACACTAGCGATGTTTCGGTAATGCTGCCTGCTTTAGGGTATAAAAGTGTTAAAAAGTAAACGTCTTTATTCTTCGTAGCAGGTTATTTTCGCGCGCACTCGCTTGACAGTGCCTGACAGAATAGGATGTTAAGGCCGGCACACATTAGGGGACATGTTGCGGGGACATGAAGCGGGGACACGTTGCAGCGACAGTTTTCCTTGTGTGACATCCCCATTTTTGCGAAAAAGTTCTGTTGCGGGGACACAATTTTGTCCCCGCAACATGTTGCATGAAATTCAGCTGGTTTGAATTCGTGCGTCATGAAGCGGGGACAAAATGACCCCCATTTCGATGTCACATCGTGTGCACTGCTCTTGCAAACTGTCCCCGCTACAAAATAGAAATGAACCAATAAAAACGCGCCATTGATCATCCCATGAGACTTCAGTAGCAGGCGCCCTCAGTGATTTCTGTGATTTTTATACCTCAATCCGCTTTGTGTGCACCAGCTTGCGTACTGTCCCTGCAACATGCGCCAATGTTGTGCACAAGAAGGGGCTTGTCCCCGCTTTATGTTCCCGCAACATGCCCCTAGTGTGTGCCGGCTTTACTCATAGTCTTGCATGTCATAGGCATTTAACATATTTTTGTCGTTACTTTGTACGCTGGCGAAAGCATATTTCGTAGGCAACGAAGCTGTATCATCTACATGATAATCGGCCGCATACGTCCTCAGGGCTCGTCATGCGCTTCTCCCCCACAAACGGGAAAAAACGATTGTTTGACGAGCCCTTAAGCAAAACCAGCCCGAGCCATAGTTTTGTGGACGAGGTGGGGAGAGGTGTGGAGGGGGTGGAGGCTGCAATGGACAAGAATCCCATCCAGAGAGGAGTAGTAATGATTACGGTCTTCAAGTTACAGAAATCGGAGCTAAGCATTGGCTGGATGAGCCGACCCCGGGGGTGGGAGTACTTTCCAATATAAGCTATATAGGTACGACTTTCAAGCTGCTTTGGTTTAAAAATTGGTATAAAATTTCACAGTTTTGGTCTGAACATGGCTATATATTTTTTCCATTTAGCTTAAGTCTCATATCATATCTCATAGGCCAAGAAGCGCGGGATACACACCCCCGCCAGACATTTTAAGGCGTACCTCCCCAACCCCGGAATAATAAAGTTCAGTATGCCTTACTTGTTGTACAACAGCGTGTCTGGTACCCAGATGTTTTCAGGTGACACGTGAATTTCCCGCACTCCTCCATACTCCACTGGGTCCCATTTTAGTAAATCGTTTGTCCAATGCTAAGAAGGAAGATCACAATACAGTCAAACCTCTTTTACAGCGGTCACCATTAACATGCGACCCATCGCACTTCATTCGAGAAGGTCAAACGTGAGATTGGTGGACGTCAATCAAAGAAAAGCCACTAACATTGTTTTTTAATTTCTAATTGGATTTCGAACAATTTTACCAAAAAGAAATAGTAAAAATTTTAAAGCAACCAAATTCGAAGTCAATTACAGTTTTAAAGAGATTTTTTATTGAACATGATAAAAAAAACTGGCGCTGCCGAGAACCAGGTTAACAATGATGCCGAAATCGTCCAATAATATTGTTATATTAAACCATAATTTTTAAAACTAATTGCAGGCACATACCATGGAAATCAAATAGATCACCATTCTTGTTTCTTACTTTGAGTGAAATCACATGTACGTACTACAGGGGTTTAAAAGCTTGTCGCATCAGTGACCATTGTTTGGATGACCTTCCTTTTGAAACACAGCTTCAATAGGCTACTGACCGCGATATCCCAGATTTCAACTGACATGTTTTTATCCCGCCAAACTTTACACCGACGCAAATAAAAGTCGCTAACGCGACTATGGTTGCGATATAATCTAAATAACAGGGGGCCGCTAAATAACAGGGCGCCCCTAAATAACAGGGCGCCCCTAAATAACAGGGGGCCGCTAAATAGACTGAGGTTTGACTGTTATGTTTTTAGTGATATTTAGCTTCTAGAACAGTTTTGATGGATCGAAATCGAAAGCCTTTTGATGAATAAATAACAGGGGGCCGCTTAATAGACTGAGGTTTGACTGTTATTACGTTTTTAGTTATATTTAGCTTCTAGAACAGTTTTGATGGATCGAAAGCCTTTCGATGACAGTTCGATGGGTGCTTATTGATTCCAATTTCCGCCTTCTATTTTCCAGAACTCAGGCGCGTACCTGCCTTTAAGCAAATAAGCACGGGCTTACAAGTCGTTTGGACGATGCAATAACTTTGAAAGAAAAAGTTGTATAAGAACGATTCACAAGCTCGGCTGCTCGACTCAGCGGTAATCCAACTGTAGACTTAGTGTAGACTTGTACACAGAGTGAATATCCCAGCGGAAAGGCCAGAGATGTACTGGCAAAGAGCCGTGTATTTTCCTTTGGTTGATCACCTCGTACCGGCAAAACTGAACGCGCCTACAGCTGAGTACAAGATAGCATTGATGAAACCTACAAAACCTATCTTTCAGGGAAGAAAGACTTTGACAATGAAATTTGGAGGTGGCAAACAGGTCTCTCTGTTTACATTGTAACTGATGAGACTATTAAGGCCAGTGACACTCACAGAGACATTCCAGCACACTAATCCGGACCTTTATTCCAAAGTGGTCACAATTTATTACCATCCTCCTGACAATGCCTCTTTCAGCACGATGCGCAGAGTGAAGACGTTCTTACGTTCAACGATGAAAACAGAGCGACTCTCAGCACTTGCTCTGATGTATGCGTAAAGAGCCATGCCCACTGATGTAGGGGCCATGATTCGCGAATTTTACGCCAAAAAAAACACACGACTAGCTTTCGAATTGCTTTGAGTTCCACCAAGATTTCAGATATGTTTGTAACCCGAGTGTGTCGTTAGTCAGAGTTCTCACTGTATGTTTGTTCTTCTTAAAAAGGTTCACTCATGCAGGTCAGTTTTGTTTTTAAATTATGCGAAAAAAAAAATAAGTAAGAAAGTGCGTATTACCTTAGCTTCAAATTACGCATACTCCGACCCCACAGATGAGGACCCTTCAGCGCATTAACAATGACACTCACAACCATCAAGGCTTACAATTAAAAAATGTCTAGGAACGACCCTGGAACTCATCTTGACTAAGGGGAAATAACGAAATTCATTTTGGAAAATATCCAGAAACAAGTGTGATGACACACTTTAGGTTTTTCCTGCTGCAGACTTAATTTAAACCTCAACAGTGATCGTCACCAAATTTCTCCTTGTAATATCAATGCTTAATCAGTCAGAGAGGCCATGAGAATTGAGGATATGATCACCCAATATAAATGCTCTTGATAGTTTAACAACTTTTCCCCACTACTGCTATGAGAAAAGTATGGGGATAAGAAAGGAGAATTGGTACTTTGATATTGGGGATAAAGGATTAATAGACAGCAGGACAAGGGAAGTATCCGGGGCATTTTAACCGTTTTGGGGTCAAATCTGACCAAAATTAAAACTAAGTACCTTTGTCATACACGAATTATTTATAGAACTCTAAGAGGAAGATATCAAGTGAATTTTCGAAGAGAGAATCGACCATGATGTAAGTTTTACCACGTTTTTCAAGACACAGGACGACAAACTTGAATTTGGCCCACTATTTTCAAGATGCAATCCATTTCCATCCTGGCCATCTGCAGCCCAAGACACTATTTCTATTCTTAGAGCACTAGTATAATAATTTGAAACAAAACTGAACCATTGTGTTTGAATTTCCACTGAAATAAATTTGTCTTTGGGCTTTTAAAGGAACACTAGAAATGGTGACATAGCCCCTTTGAATTAAAGTGAAAGCAAGGAAGAGCTCCAACCTTGTTACCAGGGTATCTCTTCTTCCCGCCGGGCACGGGAAGAAATATCCTGAGGACGAGGTTGGGAAGAGCTCTTAAAAGCTTGTTAAATATTCGTCGATATCCTTAATGAAAGTAGTCCCTTCAATCGCTCGCAAGATGGTCTTTTTATCTTTACTACGAAGTCACCGAGATCAGAGTCTAGATTTTTACGAGAATCGCACTCTTTGCCGGAATCACGGAAGAAACTAATCAGAAGTTATAGAATCTTAAGATGGATTATAATTAAGTGATATTTCATTGCTCTAATCCGGAGTTCTAGCGGCTTAAGTGACCAGCTGAGCTGTCGTTATCCAGGGTCAGAGTACCCGGTGGTTATACTTGTATACAAACGCTGTTGGTTTTTTGATCAGCTAGATAAAGATTTATTCGCTGATAAATTGATCCGCTCTTTGAATACCCTGGGCTAAGTCAATCACAAAAAACACAATAAATCAATCAGAGCTTAATGTCAAAAGCGCGGGAAAACATGCAACCGGTGCCAAGGGCAGACGAGTCAAAGGAGTTGCCGTTGATCATTAAAAGTATCGTTTATGCCAACAGTAGATCAAAAGCAGCGCCCTAAAAATACCTAATTATTGGTGCAAGTTGAATCACGGAAGAAAGTAATCATACACTACAGGGAACACTCTAGTACATACTGAGCCACATGAACCAAACAGAACTTAGAGTAAAAAGGTAAGCAACTCTCGGGTTCCAACAGCGCGCGGGAAAAACACACAACCGGTGCCAAGTCCACATAACGAGTTAAAGGAGATTGGTTTAATTTGTGCTCCTATTTATTAAAAAAAAAACAGTTTATTTGCTCGGAACGCACACAAGTATTATTAATGCCGACAGCTGATCTAAGGAAACGCTTTAAAAAGAATGAGAAGTAATCAATTAACTAAGGGAATATTCTAGTACATTTTTAAAGAAAATTAAAGGATTTGAAATGGTGCTGATGTTGTAATCCTGTTAAGTATGGCTGATTAGCTTTTAAACGTTTATAACAAAGTAATTCAATAAAGATCGTTGATGAAGCTAATTAAAGTTACCGGTATTAAAAAAATGTTATTCTGACGCCAACTGTTTGATTCTGGATTGGTTTCACTTTGGCCTTTCACCCACCACATTTCTTCGTATGGTGTCGAATGTCCGTTATTTTCGATGCTAAGCAATGGTAACAACAAAGCTTTTTTAGTGAACGCTCTACAGACACCTTTATAATACGTACTCCTCTCTATTGCAGAGAGCTGATTTGTGACACGGACACCTCCGTAATATGAGCACTTGCTACGGCGTCAATTTGTGCCCACTATAAGGAGGGGCGAATGTCTTTCTTTTCTGAAATGCCAAAATCATGTCGCAAAAATATGTGCCTTTATGTATGTCAAGAGATTCCTCTTGTTATTCACTTTATAAATAAAATACGACGTAACTAAGGTAGACTCATACAGCTTGCCAAGAACAAAATAATGCTGAATATCGTCAAACGTCTTAAGACGGAAACCCAAGGGACGGACCCAGTGGCCATATTACGGAGTTGGCCGTATTATAGAGGACGAGTTTTGTAGGAATTGTGGTCTGTTCGGGACCAAATAAAGTGTCCGTAAAAATGAGATGTCTTTAATGCCCCCTTCACATACACGGATTATTTTTCTTACGAGTCGTTACGGATCCGGCCAACTCGTAGTCAATCGCTAACATCCGTAAATAAATCGCTGTTATCCGTAAACAACTCGTAACAACTCGCAGACACTCTTAAGAATCCGTGAAAGGAGAGGGAATTTTTTGGACATGTCAAAAATCTTCTTACGATTTTCCACGGAGTCATTTTCCCGTAAATAACTCGTAACCATCCGTACGTATCGTAATTCGCTCGCAACAGCACGTAATCATCCGTAAACTGCACGCAAGAATCCGTACATGACTCGTAGCATATTTTTGTTACGATTTGTAACGGTTTGTTAACGATTTGGTTACGGATTATTATGAGCCCTTTACTTTACGTGTAGTTCTGACTACCTGACGAATAGGTACGTTTACTTAACGTATTCTTACGTATTGTTTACGATTTGGGGAAAGGAATAAACCTGCCAAATTGAACACTTCATTTTCAGTTGTTATCAAGAAGTCATAGAAGTCATCTCTCCATATATACTCTACAACATCTACAAGCATGGCTCCAAAGAAGAAGGCAGTCAACGTAAAATCTTCTGCTGTTAGGAAAACTTCTCGAAAGAAGAGGACACGCTCGCCTTCCCCTGAACCACCACCACATGCAGCTAGACCCTGTTGTTATGGAAGACACTGAACACACTGAAAGTGAAGTTGATATCGCATCTAGTGAACGTGACTCCAAGATCTCGAGAAGTGTTGCTTCGGACGATGGTGCACATACAACTACTGCCACGATCCCTGCACCAGTAAGTCAAGATTATAGTAATAAATAAGGAATTTAAATAATAAATAATATGATATGTATAATGTAAAATATGTATAATATATAATGTAATATGTAATTACGGTAAGTGTAGAATTATTTGTTTTTATGCGTACTATTAAATTGTCTATTGTTTATGTTTCTAGAAGCGCAAGAACAGGAAGCCTAAGACTAAGATGGCCAGATCCCTCACGAAGGAGGAAGAGGTGAGGTTATTGAGTGGCTGACGACGAACCGATTCCTTTACGACAAGTCAAGTTTCGATTTTAAGAACCGTGACAAGAAGGAGCGCGCCTGGCTGGAGATGGATCAGAAGATGCGGCTGAACCCTGGCGACCTCTACAGATGGTATACTTCGTTGAGGACCCAGTACGTGAAGGAGGTGAAGAAGAAGGAAAATGCAACACGATCAGGCGCCGGTGCTGTAAATGACATAATGACGCCTAGAACCACCTGGTTGTTGGAGAAGTTTGAGTTCGTGAAGCAGTATGTCTGTCAAGCCAGGGCCACCAAAGGGTCAAAGATTAAGACACCTAACAGGCACTCTGACTGCAGTGACACATTAGTGGCACCCCTGGCTAGCCTCGAAGGTACAACACCGTCGGATACAACATCAGCAACAACATCCTCCATCTCCTACTACCTCGACAAAGTCTCGCAGCAGCTGGCAGATCCTAAGAGCGACATAGAGAAGACCTGAGTAGATAGGAAAGAAGGGTTCTGGCACACTCCTCGGCCGCCCCTTTTTAGCACAATTCCTAATTCTTTTTACTTTTCTCCTAATTTTACCCTAACTCTGAATTTGCATGCGCGCGCATGAAAATTGTTCCAAATTTACATATCCTGACTCTAAAAATTAATAAAATCATTAAAAAAAAAGCTGCTAAATTTTCAGCATTTTACATATTCTCTGCAAAAAATCATCGAAAAATTAATAAAAAATCAATAAAATCCATCTTGTTCACCAAAAATTCTCATAAAATCAAACAAATCCATTCGTTAATCAAAAATTCTCATAAAATCAAACAAATCCATCAGTTCCCCTAAAATCCCACAAAATTCATCAGAAATGAATTTTGTTTGAAAAACAGCGGCCTCAGAGTCTGCCAGAACCCTTCTTTCCTATCTACTTGGGTTGGGAATAAAGAAAGATGAAATTTATCCCCAGAAAACTTTTTTGGGAATAAAAAATTTATCCCCAGAAAACTTTTTTGGGAATCAAATCAATTTCATTTTGGAAAACTCAAATCAAAACTTTTTTTTGGAAAGAAAAAAAAAAAACTCAAATGAATTTTTATTTTAGAAATGAAAAAAAAAAAGTTTTGATTTGGAAAAGATTTTTCTCCAAAATGAAATTTATTTTGGGGGAGATCTCCTTCCAAAATCAATTTCATTTTTATTTTTTTCTAACTAAAAATCTATTTTTTCATGAAGTTTTATGTTAAAGATAGGCTTATCTCTCTTTTTTCCCCTCTGTCTATTTCCTATAATTTAGTTAACTCTTTTCAGGAAATATATATATAAAATCATATTTTAGTTTTTTATTTCGTATTTATATATAACTAAAATGGCGAAACAAACAGATAAGCATTTTACAATTTCAGATGGGAAAAAAACCAAAACATTCACCTCTATCAATTCTGCTGCGAAAGAATTTAACATTTCAAATTGTGCAATCACCAATGCTTTGAAAAAAGGAAACGCATCTATCACCCGAAGATCGGATAAGAAAAAATTCTTTCTCGGAGAACCAAAACCAAAACCATCAGAGACAGAATTTTCTTCACTCCCAATGGATGAGGAATGGTTTGATAAATTCAAGATAGTAGTTTCAAACATGGATGAGTTTTGTAAAGGGATTGTTAATAAATTATTCATGGATGAGGACATCGCATTTGATTGGAAAAAAAGAGAAATTTTATATAATGAGGAAACTGTTTCATTTTTCAAGATTATCTCCGTTATCTGTAAAGTGGCATTTC
The DNA here is from genome assembly GCA_024195265.1 of Dendrophyllia cribrosa. NCBI lineage: Eukaryota > Metazoa > Cnidaria > Anthozoa > Scleractinia > Dendrophylliidae > Dendrophyllia > Dendrophyllia cribrosa. Next base: position 19,296,110 of record JAJLRJ010000012.1, on the reverse strand, counting down.
CGATTAACAGAGATTATTGTTTGGAAGAACAGAACAAAAAATTATCTGTTGGGGAAAAAAATGCTATTGACTTGAAACGATTGAATTTCATTTCCAAAATGAGGAAAAATGAAAGAACCTTTCAAGTGGATTTGTTCAATAAAATCAAGAAATATAAATGAAATCTATTTCACAGCTGAAAATCATTGATTTTAATCTCCAATGACCAATAGCTAAAGTTTTCCAGGAAAAAAAACTTTTTCTCCCAAAAAATTTCAGGAAAAAAACTTTTTTATTTTAAAAAGTTCATTTCAAATTTGCTTCATCAACCACTTTTTATCCCTTTGGAGGAGGAGGCAATCTCCAATGACCAATAGCCAAAGTGTTCACTCCATCATCCATCACAACTCTCTTGTCATCATCAGCACTCAAAGCCACTTTCAAAATCTGCTCAGTGAAAATCTCATGCAGATGTGATCGGAGAGAAACATTTTTCATTGGAGGAAATTTTTCACCATGAAGAACGCGCACAAAATCTTCATGTGAAATCCTATTTTTAACCACATTCTTTTTTGTTCCCTTTGCTTTCTTGATTCCTTTTCCCTCATCCATCTTTATGGAATAACATTTTGCTCTCAATCCAGCAAATTCACGAATGATTTTTCCTCCAGCTTCATCTTTAAACATTCCTAAAATTTTCTTGTTTTTCCCAACGGGAAAGCCATTTTTCACAGCGAAATAATCTTTCGGATATCCAGATGTGTCAAACCATTTCTCAACATCTCCAGCAGTGTCAGCGAAGAAATCATCAGTTTCAATCTCTAAAATAAGGGAATCTGTATCAGAATAAAGAACTTTCACATTCTCCCACTTTTTTTTCACATATCCATAATGAAATTTGAACATATGAATTTTGGAGAGATCAAGAATGGCTGCTCCAACAAAGATTGGTTTGTTCAAAACGACTTTTGTTTTCCTCATATGAACAGCAGCCACTTTATCTCCAAATTTAGCCGCGTGTTTAAAGTTGATTTTTTTCACCAAGTTTGCTTTTTTCTTCCTATCATTTACCAGTTTCATATCAATTCTATTCCTAACATTTTCCATGGTTTTCCCGTAAACAGCATTGCTTGCCAGTTTGAAAAGATCTTTCTCAAAATCATTTTTGGCTGCTGTTCTCAGTTTCGTATTCCATTCAATGAAAGGTTTCATGAAAGCTTCATTTCTGAATCCAATTCCTCTCCAAATCTTTTTCAGTTTCATTCCCAGGGAAAGAAAGAGTTTTAAACTCCTTCCATCCAAAACCATTTTTTCCTTATCCATCAAGTTGGGAATTAACTTTTTGAATCCCCCGACTTCTAGGAGTTCGGGTGCTAAAGGAAAATCATTATGGAAATCATGATTTTCTTTTGGATATTCCAAGTCAACTTCCAAAACACATCCATAACCTTTCTCATCAACAATCTTCTCCCATTTCTTCAAAACCCCTTCACTCAACCATTCAAATCCTCCCACAGGGAGTGGTTGCACCATCGCAGTTGGATAAAGGGAATTTGCATCGAGATAAACGATGAACTTTGATGGTTGGGAAGGATCAAAATCTTCCATGAATTTGTTGTTTGCCTGAGAAAATCTGTGAAAGACTGTGGAAACTCCTCCACGAATTTGCCTTTCAAAAAACCGAAACATTTCTATATCTCCTTCACAAATCAATTCCAACTCAACTCCTGTCATCTTCAACATAGCATCCCAAAAGAAAGAGGGGGCAGTCAAAAACCATGCGGGGTCCAACAGATAGTTTTCCAACAAAACTTTCCTAAAATTTTCCACCACATCTGTCAGGAGAAAAACATCCGTCTTCAAATAGAGATCATGATATTCTCCCATATTCAACATCCCAAATTTTCTCCAGACATTTTCAGCATGAGCAAAATCTTCATCTGAAATTCCTTCTCCAGACAACTGGGAGAAAAAAGCATCTTTCCCAGGAAGTTCACAATTAAATTTCTCAAATGAATCCATGAATTCATAGGGAAAAACTCCTTTTCTGGAAAGCAAATCAACTTCATCATCATTTGGGAAAAATCTTTTCAAACAATGCAAATCATTTTTTCCCAAATTTCCAACAAGATTTGCCAAAGAAGAATTCATAAATTCCAGGGAGTCAACAAAGCGAATCTCATGTTTCAAATCATGTTTTTTCCCCTCTTCATCTTCAAATGTTCCCCAAACAATTTTCAGTGAGAAAGAAACATATTTTTCGTCATTGTTTGGGATTGCATCAATCTCTCCAAATTCATTTCCCATGTTTTTGATGAAAAGATGGGAATCATATCCATCTAAATTGTGAATGAAGACTGGAGTGAAATCTGGCACTTTCGCTTGCAAATTACAATATTCATGAGCAGCTCCGCGAAATTCTCCAGTCAGATGACAATGATCAGCAACTTTTTTTTCCTCAATCTTTTTCCTGCAAAGCCAACAAATATCAGTTTTCTGGAATGCTTCCTTTTCTCCTTTCTTCCAAAGAATTCTCTTCCAATTTTTTCTCAGCATTGGTCTTCGCACATCATTCAGAATCCATTTCACCTGATCAACTAATTTCACCAGAAACTCTCTCCCAACATCATCTCCTTCTTTTCCACGAAAGAAAACTGGGGAGAAATCAACCCTAACTTGGCTCACAGGAAGAAAACAAAAGCTGCAGGGAACATGATGCTGAATTTGCTCTGTTTTTTCCCCAATTTTCTTTTCTGTTTTCTCCAAAATCGACTCAAAATCAGCGTAGATGACAAAGGGAACGGTTGTTGCGCATTGAACTTTCTTGAATTTCATGATTGATTTTTCTGGAGGAAGAACAGCTTTCACTCCATCATCCATGCAAAATTCTTGATGAACGTCAAATGTTTTTTTGGAGTTAAATGAATTGAGACAACCATCACAAACATGCCTTTGGTTTTTGTTTTTGGAATCTTCTCCAAACCACAATCGATTCAAATTCTTCACCAAAGCGAAATGTTCATTTTCGTCGCTTTTCAGTTTGAAAAGAATCACATGATTCTCTTTCTTTTCCCTTGTTTTTCTCAAAGTCACGATTTGTTTCCCATCAACAATCCCCAAGACATTCACAGAAATATCATTTTGTCTTTCAAATCTGTCAATGTCTCTCCATGAAATGGGGAATGAAATTCCTTCCCAATTGAATTCCTCACATTGTTTTCTCAACAAAGGAGTGATTCTTTGTGGATTTTTCTCCACTGGATTTTTCCATCTTCCAATGCACCACTTGAAGCACTCATCATCATTTTCATTTTTCATGTTTGTCAAAGCTTTTTTTGCAGCAAGCCAATCAGGAAGTGGAATGAATTTTCCAACAGTCATTTCATCCAGATGAATTTCCAATCTTTCAACTCGCAAGAATCTCCAGTTGCTTCTTCCCCTTTGGAAATTCCGCATGTTTTCCAACATTCTCTCATTCATTTCTCTCAGCAAGTTTTCCAAGTCAGTTCCCTCAAAAACTTCTTCAACCAGGGAAGAAAAGAAGGCATCATTTTCAATGGCTGTTCCCTGTGCCAAATCATGAGAAATCATTCTGCAAACCAAAACCATTTTCACTTTGAACCCAAAATGTTTCTTCAGAATTTCAACCACATTTCCTTTCACATTTTTCAAGAATCCTTCTGCGGAATATCCTTCTTTCCCCTTGACAACAAAAGTCGATCCACCCAACCCCGGTTTTTCTTCAATATCAAACTCAGGTCTCTTCAGCATTTCTCCAATCTTCATGTTCAACTTCAAAAGTTTTTCCCGGGCTCTTTCCTTCAGATTCCAATCAACTCTTTTTTTCATCTTTCCAAACCAGGAATTCATTGACTCAACAACTTTTGATACTCTTTCTGGAAGAACTTTTTGAACAGCTGATTTCACTTCGGGAAAAGATGTTTTCTTGATGATTTTTCTCTGTGGGTTTTGCAACTCTTTTTCCAAATCAGCTTTTTTCATCCTGGAGAATCCAACCATTCCTTCCGAACGTGCACGATCTCTCAATTCTTTTAAAGTTGGCATTTTGAATGAAAAAGAAAAAAAAAATGTTTTCATTCAAAATGAAGTTTTCAATCCAGGAAGAAGGAAAAGAAAAGCAGATTTTTTTCACATTCAAAGAAGCATCAGAAAAAACTGGCATTCCGAATTCAACCATTTGGAGGTTCATCAAAAACAATTCAGAAAACAAAAAGTTCACCAGAAAATCAGATAAAAAAGTTTTCTTCATTCAGGAAGAAATAACAGATGAACCCTTTCTCCAAGTTGATGGAGAAGATATTTTTGATTGTGATGAAATAGAAAAGTTTGGAATTTCAAACACAGTTTTTTTCAATCAAATTCTCAGGAAGAAAAACCATTTCCTTGATTCGGAGGAGATCTCTCACCGCATCACATGGAAATCTCCTGAATTTGATTTCCTTATTGATAGATTGAGGGAAAATCAAAGGATACAAAAATCATTCAAAAGACCAAAAAGAAATCAAGACCAAAATCAACCATAAATCACGCTTCAGTTTTTGCAAATCATAAAGACCTTGTAGACCTCATTGAAAAAGTTTGAATTTTCATTTCCAAGAAATGAAAAATCAATCCTCTTCTTCTTCATCTTCAAAGTCATCAAACGCTGAAACGTTTCCATGGAATTTTGTTACAAAACAAGAATTGATTGAGCATGTGATTGATTGACAATTTCCACAAAAGATGTGTGAAATGCGGAGGATGACATGTCCTGTCAGTTTTTCTCCAATGTGGTCATGGGGATCGAAACGAATGGATTTTCTTTGTCCAACTTCCCCTTCACCAAATTTCGAGAATGGGATAGAGATGTTGCCTTTTCTGTCAGTCCACAGCTTGCTCCAAACTTTTTCCATTTCACTTCGATCTGTTTTAATCAAGTTGAAATCGGTGGATGTGAATTTCCCAAATTTTGATTTCAGTTTCAAAACTGCTTCTTTGTTTTCCATCGCCAACTTTCTGATTTGCGTTTCAATTTCCTGAAACTTTTCCTTGAGTTCAGGAGGAGATTGATTGAGATTGATTGCTAATGAAAATCCGTTTTCATTCTTGAAGATTTTGAAAATGCATTTCTTGAGTTCAACTGTGATTGGCTTCTCATTGATTCGGAGAGGAATTTCAACAAATGGATGTGTTGTGTTTTTCAGAATTGGTTCTCCCGTTTTGATTTCACTTACTTCGACATTCATTTTCTTTGGAGGAAAAAAAAATAATTTTTTTTTTATTTAAAAATGGAAGCAGAAGATTTAGAAAGAATGATGGAAGACAGTGATTATATTATAGAATTGATGAATCTCAGATTTCTGGATGATTTGGTGATAGAAATTATTCTAGAAATTAGAGAAAGAGGTGAACACCCAGAGGACTTAATTAATATGTTCACGGAATATGATTTTAATGGAGATGATTTTGAATACGGTGAGTTCTCAGCATCAGAAATTGTTGAACTGTTTATGGAACCCTCATCGCTTGGGAATGTGATATGAGATCACTCAAACAATAAATCATATTTCTTCTCAAACTTCTCCAAATCCAATCCCAAATCAATCACAATCCCATCAACCACCTCCATTGCTGGAAGGAATTCATTTCGAATGAATTTTCCACTTCTCAAAGCAAAACGCAGATCAGTCAGAGTTTTCTCGTAAGTTGTGAACGCGAACTTTGTCATTTCAATTTTGTTTCCATATTTCTTCATTTCATTCCCTGTTTTGACAACCAATCCTGCACCTGAAATCACTCCCAAAATCACAGGATTCATTGTCACTCCCCCCGCAATTGCTCCAATCGCAACAAGAGCGGAAGATGTCAAATTCACAAACAAATTCATCTTTTTGAAATGTTTGTGAGCTCTTTTCAAACACCAAAATCTTTTGTGATAGAATCGGAAGAGTTGCTTGATCTCTTCCAGTTCTTCTGGAGAGATGTCTTTGTTGATGTGATTGAAATCGAGAATCTTTTTCTTTTGTCGATCTTTTTTCATTTTGAAAGAGAAATGAAAAAATTCACGACAAAACCTCAAAAACCAGTGTAATAATAATTGTCATATTTGGAGTTTTACTCAAGGCTTTTGCTGGATAAAAATCAACACGAGTCATTTCCTCGATTTCAACTCCATCTCCCAGATCATACTTCCAAATGTGTTGACCAAGCTCTCCTTGCCAAAACCATGTTTTTTTCTTTTTGTTCACTAACATATCCATCGCAAGATCGATTTTAGGGTGTATAAATGGGTGGATCAATTGGAACATTATCCCAGCTTTGACAAGTCGTGTTTTCATTGGAAAGAAAACAAATTTTACATCTCTCCCAAACAAGAAGCTATATTTATCAACGGGATAGTAATAATAACCTGTTTGAATAATTTTATCTCCTGTCAACTTGAAACCATTCATGTCAAGGTTTGTTTCCATGACCATCTTCCCCGAGTCAAAAGCGAAAGGAGCATCATAAACAGAACTTGACACATCTGATTGAGAACCTTTGACGCCATAAATAATCAGATTTGCTGGACCTTGATCAGCTGATGATGCTGTTCCTTGCCATTTCAGATCCAGATAAATGAACTCCGGTGGAGTAATCTGCCATTTATGCATGTGAATGATTGATCGAGAATAGTTGGAAAACTTCTTCGTTGATTGTTGATTGATATTCAGGCTGGTCGAAACCACGTCAACGCTCACACCCGTCATGGAAGCGGGGAAGAATTCAATGCAAATCGTATATTCCCCTTCTGGAAGCTTCAGCATATGGAATCCAAGTCGCCCAGAGTATTCATTGAAAACATCTTTTGTTATTTTCAAATCATACGCTTTTTTATTGATCTGATGGGGTGAACTTGTAAAATCAGACAAACCAGTCACTGTCATATTATGTTCAGCTCTGGATTCACCCACATCCTCCATCAAATACCGGAATTCATCCTTCAAGTGGGAGGTTGAAGATATATGCGATTCATTGACATATTTTTTAAGGTCAGCTTCTGTTTTGATCAGTTCCTCTGCCAGAGCTACTGTCTTCTCATTTAGCTGTGTATCAACATATTGTTTTGATGTTGCTTCATTGGATGTTTTTGGATCGGGAAGACCATCAAGTTTTTCTCCTCCCATATCCAATTCCCCAGTCATTGTTCCTCCGGAAAGAGAAAGAGTATCTGAGGCTAAATAAGTGAGTGATGAGGTAAGTTGTGTGACATGTTGATCGACATATTTTTTATTGGCTGCTTGATCGATTGCTGTTGGATCTTTCACGTTATAAACAAATTGGTTTCCCATATCAAGACTTGTTTCCATTGGGAATGTTTCTTTCCGACTGAGAAAAACATTCTTTGCATCATCGTAAGAGATCAGATTGTTATAGTTCGCTGATAAATCAGCATAAGTTTGTTGCTTTGATTTGACAACATTGAAAAGTTCTTTCAAATCAATGTCTTTCGTTACTTCATGCGTGTGAGCAGGAGCATTTGGGTGGAACTTCTTCAGCGTCACCATATTCACAGCAGAAAGATCATTTGATTCATCAGTATCCAGATTTGTGATCAACTTTCGATCCATGTCAATCTCTCCAGGAAGAATCAGTTTCTTTCCCCTGAGGTCCAGATCTCCAGTCATATGGGAGGATCCATCAACCTGCAAAGAATCTGCTCTCAATTGAATCAGTTTGGTTTCCACACTTCTGTCTAGCGTGTCAACTTGATGTTTTGTAACTGCATCACCATTTGCTGTTCCTTCAGCGACATTGACCAGTTTTCTGTTTGACATGTCATAATCCCCTGTGGATGTCAGTTTAAAACCAACTCCTAGCAATCCATCTCTTCCATCTCGACCCCCTCGGGAAGTGCTTGTTGTTTCAGAAAGCAATCCATTTGAGTAGCTCATTTTAAAGTCTTTCATCAAAGTTTTTAGCAATGAATTTCCTCAGCTTATCCACATACAGGAAAGAGAATGGATCATGTGTTGCTTTCTTATAATCTTCTTTGCTGACTTGTGTCTCCCTGCAGAGTAGGGAAACTTCATTGTTGCTGGGGAATTCAAAGATGCAAAAATGAGAACAATTCAGGCGGATATCTTTTGGTGTTTGGAAATAGCTTTGTGAAAGATAAATCACAGAACAATTCTTATGCCTGCCTTGGATAAAATAATCAACTAGGGGTTTTTGATTCTTTTCGCAAACAAAATCATCGAAAACAACCAGTTTTTGATTCTCCCCTGACAATTCAGAAACTGGGATGATTTCATCCGGGGATGCCTCCACAACATCATACCCAGCTTCTTTGCTGATTGGGTGAAATGTTTTCAGAAGATGTTGATATTTAGCTTGGTTAAGATTTTTCGCATAGAGATAAATTTTATCATAATACAACAATCTCAAAATCATATCCAGGAGAACATTTGTTTTCCCCGATCCTGAAGGGCCGCAGATCAACATTCTGAAAGCTTGATCAGGCATGAAAGGATGAAGCTGTCGAAAATTTGTAATTGGATCCTGACAATCATAATTTGGAATCTTCATTTTATTATGTTCAACATCATATTCAACATCATATTCAACATCATATTCAACATCATATTTGTGGATTTAAAATGAGTTTATTGAAATGGAATGAAATGGCTAAAAGCAAATCTGCTTTGGGCCGAAAAATCAACTTTGTTCACGATGTCATCACCAAGAAAAAGTTGGGTGAAGAAACAAGTCAAATCGGATTTGAAAAAATGTTCAAACCCATCACATCGAAACTGGATGATGTTATTGCATCGAATTTAAGACCACTTCCCCGGAAAAAGAAAGTTGGAAAAGCCAAACCCACGGACATTGATTATTATCCCGAAGTCGATCCATTTGAAGAGATGGAAGTTGGCGGTTTGTTTGATGATGATGATGAGATTGTATCATCACAAACAGATAAACAAATTCCAGTAAGACCCCCAACATACGAAGAAGTACTGGAAGAGTTAGAAGGTGAATCATCTGTATATAAATCGACCGTTCCTGATTATGAAGTGGATGAAGTGGAAGAAGAGGATGAAGAGGATGAAGAGGATGAAGAGGATGAAGAGGATGAAGAGGAAGAGGAAGTTGAAGGATGGGAAGATGCTCAACAAGATATTGAAGAAGATATAATTAATGACATGCTAGATAAGATGGGTTTAGCAAATTATAGCAAAACAGATAAAGTCTTAGCTCAGCCAAATTTTCCAGTAGAAAAGAAAAAAAATTTAATTGCAAACAGCATTATAAAGCCGGCTTATAATATAAGAGCACAACTGAACAACCGTAACAGTTATCTGAACAAAAAATTCAATGAAGGTAGAATAACTAAAAATGAAAGGGATATAGAAAGGCAGGCCATAAAAGAAAAAAGAAAAGTACTGAATGACTACATGAACTATTATAGAAACAAACTCAAGTCATTTAAAGGCTCTGGAGCCCGAAAACGATACGGACGTGGCATCTCATTTTTCAAAGATTCAAAAGATCTTCTCCAGAAACTTGAAGTCATTGTCGGCTCTATCCTTGCTGGGAACTCTAACATCGACGTGAGAAATGAAGGAGTTGCAATTCTCGATATTCTCCTGAAAGAGTCAGTGATTAACAGGCCTCAGCATGAAAAGCTGTACAAAACCTATTTCAAAACATAAAATGGAAAGAGAAATCGTCCTGTCATCTTACGCTGTTAAGAACAGACAAAACAAACCTGCAGATTTCACAATAAAATTTAATCGTCCAATTATTCTTGATCCGAATGAACAATATGTTGTTGGGTTGAAACGAATCATCAATATGAGTTTTACGTGGTATAACATCAATCCACAATATGAAAATCAACTGATTAGATTTTCCTCTGATGGTGGGAAAACATTTTCCGATATTGCTTTTCCTGCTGGAGTTTGGGGGTATTCTGGAATAAATGATTTCATTCGGAAAGCAACAGTGGTGAAAGAATCTGGAAAAAAAGATGTTTTTCCAATCAATCTGGCCTTCAGCAATGAAACTTTCAGAGTGACAGTTTCACTGGCTGAAAATTATCAACTGGATTTCACCCAATCGAATTTCGGGGAGCTTGTGGGGTTTGATAAAAAGATTCTAAAAGAGAAAGTTAATCTTGGTCCCAAAGTTCCAAATCTCAGTCAAGATACTGATATGTTGAACATTCATTGTGATTTGACAAATGACTCACTTGTGGATGGGGAAGAGACTGATATCATCTATTCCTTTTCCACATCTGTTCTGCAGGCATCATATAGTTTTGAGCGCGAACCCATAAAAATAGCATTCTGCCCCGTGAATAAAAACACAATAAGCTCCATTCGAATCTATATCACGGATGGCCGAAGGCGAATTGTTAACCTGAATGGGGCAGACACAGCATTCTCGTTGATATTAAAAAAAAGACTATAAAATGAAAGCATATGAATTTTCTCGTTATTACCACCCCAAACTGGGGAAGTTTGTTTATAAGCACAAAGGAACAGGAATCATTTTTGATTCCATCTTCAAGCCACTGAAAAAGATGGCAGGACCAGCCATGAAAGGAATTCTCAAGAAAGTTGTGAAACCATTTGCGAAAAAAGCTTTGGACGCAGGAATTTCTCACGCTGGAGAAAAAGTGGGCAAAATAGCAGTTGAAAAATCAGGTGATTTGATTATGAAAAAACTGGGAAACATGAAGATTGGAAAACCATCTGCGAAACGAGGAAGAAAACCACAATCACGCCCTGCTTCACTCCCAGCGAAACAACCACAGAGAGAAAGTGCAAATGATATCTTGAATAGACTTATCAGTGGTCAAGGAATTTAAAATAATCTATTAAAATGGCTTTTCGATCGAATGAATATCTCCAAAGAAATGAATTAGTAAGATTCCAGTTGGATGACACAATCAGAGCCCCAGCAAATGGGCAAGCACAAACAAAAAATGGTTATAAATTCACCATCAATGACAGATCAGCGTTTTATGATTGGTATAACGCTTATTTTGAAGTGCAATTTCAACTCCAGAAATTAGCAGACGGTGCTGGATATGCTGCTGCTGATAGGATAACAGTGTTGAATGGCTCTCATTCCCTGATAAAACACATGACAATCAGATCTGCAGGAAAGATCGTTTATGAACCTGATAATCTGCATAAAGTTACTTTTATTAAAAATCTGTTGGAATACTCAGATGATTTCAGCAGATCAGTAGCAAAGAACAGTTTCTGGTATTTGGATGTAAATGCGACAACAGCTGCGAATAACACAGGATTTGAAGCGAGGCGGATACAAACTCAAGCAGTTAACAACGATGGAACTGGAGGGGCAAAAGATGTTAATTGCATTATCCCCCTGAATCGTTTCTCCTTTTTCGAGGAATTGGAAGACAGGATGTTGGTCCCAATGCAGCTGCAATTCGAAATTAATCTTCAACAGGATTCTGAATTAATTCATATGGCAAATGGAACAGATCCTGGAAGAGTTGTTATCAACAGATTTTTGCTTTGGGTGCCAAGATTGTCCCCCAAAGATTCTCTTTATGATAAATTTGTCAGTTCATTCCTGAAAGAATCACAATGGAAGTATCTGAGAGAAACATATGAACAATCAGCTCCTGCACAATCATCAGGATTCTTCCAGATTTCAGCGAGCATTGACAATGTAAAGCATATTTTTGTCTGGCTGAAAAGAGCAGCTCCACCCAATGATGACCCTGCAGAAGATAACCCATATCTCTTTGATACTTTCAAGCTGAATGCAGCAAATGCAAACTCATCCCTGTCAACTTGCAGATTAGAGTATGGAAATGGAGTATTTTATCCTGAAACTGACTATGACACAGAATCAAAAGTTAGAATCTTCAATGATGTCATGGCTTATGCAATGAGGAAAAATGACTTCAACACTGGTACTCAGTTGAATTTGGCTAACTTTCAATCACTTTATAGCCTCATTTATTTCGACTTGTCTTACCAAGCTGAAAAACCAACACGAGATCCCAAGCAGTTGATATTTCGATATACGCTGAATGCCAATGCAGCTGCAGCCTTCAATGTGCATGCAGTGGTTCTTTATGAGGAAACAGCTAAGATTGATAAAGTTGGAAATGAGCTGGTCATTGCTTAGAAAAGCGAAGCTGAGCGAAGTGAAAAACATATGTTATCATTAAAAATGACAACATATCACCCATATAAAATAAATTTGTCTGAAGGGCAAAAACAAAAACTTGGAAGAGCATTCAGAACAAACATACCTATCACCCTGAGATTGGGTAGTAATCAAACAAGTGGAAATGATGAACTGATGCTGACAACTAATCAAATTAAAAGAATCGCAAAAGCAAAATCTCTGGGAAAAGGAGTTGAGATAAAGATAACAAAAACACAAATTAGAAAAGTAATGAAACAAGGTGGAAGTCTATTTTCTGCTATTGTTCCTTTGGCTAAAACACTGATACCCACCCTGGGTAAAACACTTGGGTTGTCAGCACTGGCTGGTTTAGCGAGTGAAGGAGCGAGTCAAGTTGTAAAAGCAATCAGTGGAAAGGGAGCGGGTCAAGTGGGTGGATTTCTCATTCCCCAAAATAAAATTCAGAAACTGATTGACAATAAACATTTGTTGACATCAAAGCAGAAACAGGACATTTTGGTTGCCCTTAAATCAGGAGGACAGTTGGTGATGAAACCATCCGCAAAACAGTCTGGTGGATTGTTGGGAACTATGCTGGCATCCATTGGAATCCCATTAGCACTTGACATGGTAAAGAATTTGTTTGGGAAAGGAGCTCCTAGAGTTGAGCGTCCAAAAGGAAAAGGAGCTCCTAGAGTTGGCCGACCAAAAGGAAAAGGAGCTCCAAGATTGGGAGCGTATCCTCCCCCATTTATTGGTAACTGGAGACGAAACCCTGTTGGAATGGGGAAAAAAAATCAAAAAAGGGCAAAGGACTTCTGTTAGGGACGAACAGCCCATTCAACAACATCCCAATTCTCGGGGCAATATTGTGAGGCCTAAATTTGTAATTAAACCGCTGTCAAATATTGATCTCATGAAGTGGATTGATTTTCTGGAGATTCCCAACTTCAAAGGCATCTTTGCGAGAGATCAATTCATGCCACAAAAACACACTCCCTGCATCATCAATCTTGATTCACTTGAAAAAGCAGGAACTCATTGGGTTTGTTGCGCTCCGGGGAAAAAATTCACGTGGTATTTTGACTCTTTTGGAATGGGATTTCCCAAAGAATTCAAAAGTTCCAAACCGGTGATTTGGAACAGCAGTCAGTATCAAAACATAAACAGTGTTCTTTGTGGGTATTATTGCCTCTTCTTCCTCCATCAATGGTCGCAGGGGAAAGATTTCTATGATATTCTCAAACCTCTCAGTTTGACTGATACGACGCAAAATGAAAGATTCATAAAAGAATATTTCGATTGAAAATGAAGTCATATTGTGTGAAGGAGAAAAAACAAACTGAATGTGTTGGGCCATCTGGAACCATGACCGCAAAAAATGGAAGAAAGATGTGGTTTTGCCATTGCGCTTCCTGTGGAATCAAAAAGACAAGATTTATGAAGGCAAAGCCCTCGGGAAACTGAGTCTGCCCTCACAAGGTGGGGGCTTTGGTGAATTAGCATTGACTGGCGTTGCTCATGCTCTTCCCTGGCTCGGGAAAAAAACAGTTGAAATGGGTCGTTATGGAGCCAGTGAATTGTTGCGAAATAAGAACACTCAAAGGAAAGCATTGGATTTTGCTTTGGATAAGATGAAACCATTTCTTGCCAAAACCTCTTCCGATATGCTGAATCAACTGTCCACAGCGATTAGACCAAACAGAAAATATAAGACAGATCGAGCTGATTTGGATGGAAGAGGATTGGATGTTCATAACTTGATTGGGAAACTGCCAAGGCCAAAGAAAGGTTTCACTCTTCCCGGACATAACTTCACTGGTCCGTATAACCCTTTGGAAAAACAAGTCAGATTTGACGATACTGGAAAGATTCTTGAAATTATGCAACAACCCACAGGAAAAACAGACGCAGTTGCTATGCAGCATGATGTGGATTATTCAGTTTGCGCAAAACAATCAAACCCACGTCAATGTAAAAATAAAGCAGACAGAAAAATGGTTGCCGCTTTGGATTCCATTCCCTGGAAAGAAAGACAGTGGGGTCATGCTTTGGCGAGAAATACCATTGATGCAAAACAAAAACTTGGCCTCGGCGTTCCAAAAAACGGGAAAAGATTTTGAGTGAAGGCTGGACTCAAAATCTAGCAAATGAACTTCACCAGCCAATCAGGAGAAGATTTCCAAAGAGAAGAGTTATTGCATATGGTGTTGACAACATTTGGGCGGCTGATCTGGTTGAGATGGGGAAATATTCGAAGTGGAATAAAGGAATAAGATATCTCCTGATGGTGATTGATGTTTTCTCAAAGTTCGGTTTCATTCGCCCCCTGAAAGATAAGCGAGGACAAACAGTAGCCGATGCTTTCCGATCCATATTCAGGGAGCGAAAACCGAAGATGCTTTGGACTGATAAAGGAAGTGAATTTTTCAATGGAATTATGAAGGATCTCCTGAATAAGAATGGGATAAAATTGTATACTACAGAGAACGAAGAAAAGTCATCTGTGGTTGAACGTTGGAACAAGACAATGAAGGAACGACTCTTCCGGATGTTTTCTGCTAACAATAATACAGTGTTTTTTGACAAACTAGATGAGTTAGTGGATCAATATAATCACCGTTTTCATTCGAGCATTCGGATGACCCCAGCGCAGGCTAGCGAACGGAAAAATGAGAAAAAGGTTTTCGCTAATCTTTTCGGAGATATGATTTATGCAAAACACAACCCAGCAAAATTCAAGATCGGTGACAGGGTTAGAATATCAAAATACAAACGAAAGATATTCGACAAAGGTTTCACCCCGAACTGGACAGAGGAGATATTTGTTATCGATGAGGTTTTAAACACAAATCCTGTAACGTATAGGTTAGTCGATCTGTTGGGAGAAAAAATAACTGGATCATTTTATGAAGCAGAACTCCAAAGGACAACACAAAGCGTATTTCGCATTGAAAAGGTTATTCACCGCGATCAGAAGAAAAAGAAAGCCTTAGTTAAATGGAAAGGATATCCCGATAAATTCAATTCCTGGGTTCCACTGAGTGATGTGGAAAAGCTATCTTAGAAAATATAAATGTTTCACATTCATATTTATGAAATAACACCTCTTTCTTTCAATTCCCGGTGGATTTCCCAGAGGAGATCACTTTGTTTTTGGAGTTCATTTTTAAGAATCTTGTATTCCTCTTGGAGATTGATGAATGATTCAAAGAGGAGTTCAATGGAGTCTTCCTCTTCTTCATTTTGCTCTGCTTCTTCCATCTCTGAATCAGAGACAATAAATTCCTCATCAGATGTTGTTGGGGTTTCATCTTCGCTCATTAATTCATCCTCTGAGCAGGTGAGGTCGCTTCGCTCGCTTTCATCATCCATTTTGAGTTACAAGATTAAAATGTTTAATAGATATCACTCCCTTGTGGAAAAATGAATTTTTCCTCCTCCTCCTCCAAAGGGATAAAAAGTGGTTGATGAAGCAAATTTGAAATGAACTTTTTAAAATAAAAAAGTTTTTTTCCTGAAATTTTTTGGGAGAAAAAGTTTTTTTTCCTGGAAAACTTTAGCTATTGGTCATTGGAGATTAAAATCAATGATTTTCAGCTGTGAAATAGATTTCATTTATATTTCTTGATTTTATTGAACAAATCCACTTGAAAGGTTCTTTCATTTTTCCTCATTTTGGAAATGAAATTCAATCGTTTCAAGTCAATAGCATTTTTTTCCCCAACAGATAATTTTTTGTTCTGTTCTTCCAAACAATAATCTCTGTTAATCGGAAATGCCACTTTACAGATAACGGAGATAATCTTGAAAAATGAAACAGTTTCCTCATTATATAAAATTTCTCTTTTTTTCCAATCAAATGCGATGTCCTCATCCATGAATAATTTATTAACAATCCCTTTACAAAACTCATCCATGTTTGAAACTACTATCTTGAATTTATCAAACCATTCCTCATCCATTGGGAGTGAAGAAAATTCTGTCTCTGATGGTTTTGGTTTTGGTTCTCCGAGAAAGAATTTTTTCTTATCCGATCTTCGGGTGATAGATGCGTTTCCTTTTTTCAAAGCATTGGTGATTGCACAATTTGAAATGTTAAATTCTTTCGCAGCAGAATTGATAGAGGTGAATGTTTTGGTTTTTTTCCCATCTGAAATTGTAAAATGCTTATCTGTTTGTTTCGCCATTTTAGTTATATATAAATACGAAATAAAAAACTAAAATATGATTTTATATATATATTTCCTGAAAAGAGTTAACTAAATTATAGGAAATAGACAGAGGGGAAAAAAGAGAGATAAGCCTATCTTTAACATAAAACTTCATGAAAAAATAGATTTTTAGTTAGAAAAAAATAAAAATGAAATTGATTTTGGAAGGAGATCTCCCCCAAAATAAATTTCATTTTGGAGAAAAATCTTTTCCAAATCAAAACTTTTTTTTTTTCATTTCTAAAATAAAAATTCATTTGAGTTTTTTTTTTTTCTTTCCAAAAAAAAGTTTTGATTTGAGTTTTCCAAAATGAAATTGATTTGATTCCCAAAAAAGTTTTCTGGGGATAAATTTTTTATTCCCAAAAAAGTTTTCTGGGGATAAATTTTTTATTCCCAAAAAAGTTTTCTGGGGATAAATTTCATCTTTCTTTATTCCCAACCCAAGTAGATAGGAAAGAAGGGTTCTGGCAGACTCTGAGGCCGCTGTTTTTCAAACAAAATTCATTTCTGATGAATTTTGTGGGATTTTAGGGGAACTGATGGATTTGTTTGATTTTATGAGAATTTTTGATTAACGAATGGATTTGTTTGATTTTATGAGAATTTTTGGTGAACAAGATGGATTTTATTGATTTTTTATTAATTTTTCGATGATTTTTTGCAGAGAATATGTAAAATGCTGAAAATTTAGCAGCTTTTTTTTTAATGATTTTATTAATTTTTAGAGTCAGGATATGTAAATTTGGAACAATTTTCATGCGCGCGCATGCAAATTCAGAGTTAGGGTAAAATTAGGAGAAAAGTAAAAAGAATTAGGAATTGTGCTAAAAAGGGGCGGCCGAGGAGTGTGCCAGAACCCTTCTTTCCTATCTACTGACCTGCGACTTCCTCGGCATGCTCATGGCAAAGATGACCCTTTCCTGCCTGGAGGAGTTCACCCATGAAGCCACCTGCAAGGCGATGGAGTATGTGAAACAGTTTAACCTGGAACGTCATCAAGCGCAGGAACCACCGCAGGTCACCGTCTTGCAGCCACCACAGCCTCCGTTAAGGTTCACTCCACAATTGCATCGACAGCCAGCAAACAATACCGCATTACACCCTGTTGCAGACACCACCACAACTCGCCGTAGCTCACACCCCTAGGACGACAACGTCCACCACAGTGTTGAGGCAGACCAAGCAGCGCCATCTGAATACCGACTACATCGTGGCACGCAACCTGGCAGCGTCCAACCCACCTGCTGGTGTCCTGCATCAGCAAGGACAGTACCCGTGGATAGACATTAACCGGACAACCTGCAACCTATCCTGCCGGATTAGCTGCAACCCACGGCCTACTCCACCCCGGTCTGCAGTGGAAACCATGCAACCAACACCACGGCAGCTCTGACCGGTGCTTTTCGGACACTGAGCCCCAACTCTTCCTTCAACTTGTGTGACTATATCCCTACTACGCCCAAAGTGACGCCGGCGCCTACTACTGACGCTCAGTGAACATTTAGTAAATGAAATATCTCGAACAGTGTAATATTGAAAGTAAAATGTGTTGTAACTTCAATAACTTGTAAACTGTTTTAAAAGTTGGAAAAAGAAATTAATTATCTATCTTTTTCCAATAGTCACATTTATATGTTCAATAATTATTAAAAATACAATGAATTACAAATTGAAATACAGTACAACAAGCCCCTTTTAATTATCATAAATTAGAATCATATCATGTTCTCCTGCCAATCAACACCCCCTGCCTCCGAGTTTAAGTACGCTTTAAGATAGTTCCTTTGCGCGGTACCAGCAGCGTTGGCAACATTTCTCCGATAACCTGCCTCTCCGTCGGTAAGTTGCGAACCCTGTCTCCATTGTCCTGGAACTAGGTTGTGACTGTTGTCTTCTTCATCAACATACTGGCGTAGTGCAGCAGGCTGTGTGATCCTTAGTAAATTGTGGAGGGTAGTCAAGCCATCCGCTGTTTCCGGTAGGTGTTGCATAGTTCCAAGCAGAATCTGGAATCTCATGGCAAGAATGCCGAAAGCATTCTCCACAACTATACGTGCACGAGACAGTCGGTAGTTGTTGAAGATACGCTCGTCGTGATCCAGATGTCTTCTGTAGTATGGTTTCATCATCCATGGTCTGAGTGGAAAGGCATCATCACCAATCAGAAAGTAGGGAGTGTCTCTGTCGTCATGTGGAAGAGGAGATGGTGATGGAAGGCCCAGTGTTCCTTCTTCCTTCTGGGCTATTTGAAGGAGCGATTGTAGAAATTGTTGATATAACTGCAATCTGTTTCTTTCATATGCCATGTTGTCTGTTTGGATGTCAGTTGTCGAATGATGATACATTGATATCCGCTGGGTTCATATACTTGTTGTCAAAAAATCGTAAGGACTCGTACATAATCGATCGTCGCTAATTCTTAACTATTCGTAACAACACGTAAACACGTCGTAACTAACACGTAAAAGCTTCGATGAATCGTAACATTCCGTAATATTCTCGTAACAGTCCGTACAAGCTCGTAAAATGCCCGTACGTAATTCGTAGTTATCCGTAACAAATCGTTGAATTTTGCCGTAAATACATCGTAATAACTCGTTAAAATCCGTAATAGACCGTAAATAGCTCATAATATCTCGTAACAAATCGTATAACGCTCGTACGAGTGGCCCAATCGTAAGGATCCGCTTACTTTTACGAATTTGTGCGATCCGTAAGGACTCGTAAGAAAAATCCGTGTATGTGAAGGGGGCATAATATAAAGAGGTGTTCGACTGCTAATGTTTTAGTAAGCCGGGAATATAATTATGTAATCAGCTTCCACCTCGCCTGTAGACACCACCCTACAACAAGCACCGAAGGGACAGAACAAAGTGTCCGTATTGGAGAGGTGTCCGTGTTATAGAGGTCACCACGATGACGTCACTTTTAAAACTCCACTGACAGTTCTAAGTGTTCAGTAACTAAACACAGGCCCACACTTGTCTTTTAACTGAATCTAAATTGATTAATATACAGCATTGAGGCACTGTCTATCAGTAGCGTACTACATTGTGCATCTCAGCTACATACTGTATACGAATTACTGTTTTGAAACGATACGAACTACAACGCAATGCTGCATGTAAAAAAGTAATATAAAGTACAATAATTCTAAAAAAGTCTTTCGATATTTGTTTGTAACCACAAACAGCAAACTGTATTACATACACAAATTATCATCACCTGATTTCCGAAGTGTCGGTAATAAAGAGGTTAACTGAGTCTATACTGATGAATTTGCTCTCTGGGGCTGAGATTTAGTGTCCGTTGTCCGTATTATAGACGGTTTCTTTTAAGAAAATATGTGAGAATTTTGTCGGGAGGTGGGAAACTGTCCGTAATAGAGAGGTGTCCGTAAGAAGAGGTTCGACTGCATTTAATATTGGTATATAACCATCAATGAATAGACTGATGATACGATATATATTTTCAGCTTAAATTTTGAAGTTTTTACAGATTTCTAATTGTACATATATTGTTCTGGCAATACCTGAAAACTAGCTGACACATAGCTAAGTGTATTTGTTCATGTTAAATCAAGTTTTTTCATCATTTATCATGTTATCAATGCGAGATTTACTAACAATACCTTTCCGCTAACATTACCGATGCCCTCTATTACAGACACTAAGTCATCCCAAAGGTATCTGTTATATCGAGAGTTGATTTTAAACAAGCTTGCCAGAGCCGTCCAACCGGACTTCCATTGGCTCATAGCAAATAAAAATGATGCTTTTATTATGATACGCAACGTTTTCTGGATTAGGTGTATAAATAAAAAAGGTAATTTTCTCAAGATCGACCCTGATCTTAAACATATCCGTTAAATTTATATTCACATACCTGATTTACCCAGGCATATGTAGTGATGTACTGGTCTTTCGCACTCTGTAAATTGGAAATCAAGAATCAGTTAGGCACTGAAGCCATTAGTTCTCGGCAGAGTTCGTAAGGGAAGATAGTTTAATTTATGTTACGTAAGACATGCCTGCAGAAGTTCCACCATAATTCATTACACGCTTCCATGAAATGAAAGTCTACTCATTTACTCACAAAGTAAACCAGAAGAGCTCACGAAGGAACGAGGATAATTACGATTGGGGAGGATTTATATGATTAGAAATCATCACGAAAAGTTATGTCAATTTCGTCAAGAAGCCCAATGTTTGACCTAAAAAGTAATCAAACTCACCACATCAAGAATGCGAATGAGTTGAAAATCAAAAGTAATTTTCACTGGTCCCGTCCCGGGTAGTTTGGGGTGCGTGTGTTTGTTGTATCCTTGGAAGAGTTCCTTGTGTAGGCGAGTTTCATTAACCTCTAGTGCTGCACCTAATAAGAAAAAGATTTCCCGATAACTAGACTTAGTCATCATCCGCCATTTCCTCAGCTTCTAATGGACATTGGATACACATGCTTGAACATGCTTTACTATACACCATGTCTATGTTCTATATAGTATCTGATCAAATTAAAGGTTTTTACTTTTGTATTTAAGTTGGATATCTCTGACTAGTGAGGGGTCTTATGAGAATGTCAATATGATTGGTAGAATTTGAATCCACTCTTCTCAGGCTTGCATGTTGTTGTGATAAGTTAACTATCCTGATGCACATGGGACACATGTTAAAATTTTTTCAAAGGATTCAGCTAAAACACTGCGCTAGTCTCTGTCCATAAAGATATAAACATATCTTCAAACAAGCAGTAGAGATCCCAGAAAGGATCAGTCACGTGACAACCTTGTGTCTCCTTGCGGCAGGTGATTTCCACTGACATGCTAAAAAATAGCATGCTACATAAGAAAATTGATGCTCTGTTTAGCTAAGTGTTAAGAGTGTATATATCTTCATGTACGCTTTGCGTATATGTTTTACGTGTGTACCGAGCAGTATTTTCCTGTCGTACTGTTTATTATGCTGTACAAGATGCTTCTAACTTTTGAGTCTGCGGGGGAGCATGGTGTATACAATCCTCAAGTATGACCATTCAAATGAAAGCTACTGAGCAGTACTTTCCTGTGGTACTGTTTATTATAGTACAAGGTGGTTCTAACTTTTTTTAAGTGTGCTGCGGAGCAGTACTTTCGTGTGTTGCTGTTTATTATGCTTCCAAAGGTAGTTCTAACTTTTTAAGCGTGTTACTGAGCAGTACTTTCCTTTGGTACTGTTTATTATGCTGCCCAAATTGGTTATAACGGTTTTAAGTGTGCTACTGAGCAGTACTTCCCAGTGGTGCTGTTTATTATGCTGTACAAGGTGGTTCTAACTTTTGTTTCTGTATATGAAATCCTAAAGTGTGACCATGCAAATGAAAGCTACTGAGCAGTACTTTCCTGTGGTACTGTTTATTATGCTGTACAAGGTGCTTCTAACTTTTGAGCTGAGTCTGCGGGGGAGTGTATTAAATCTTAAAGTGTGACCATTCAAATATAAGCTCCTGAGCAGTACTTTCCTGTGTTATTATTTTTTATGTTTTACACGATGGCATTGACGAAATCCTAGAGTGTGACCACTCAAATGAAAGCTATCGAGCAGTATTTTTCTGTGTTAATGAGTCTCTGAATAAAATCCTAAAGTGTGACCAAAGCTATAATTGAGGTCTGCATGCGACATTCAGATGAAAGCTCTTCAACAGCACCGTCCTTTGCTGTTATTTGGTATTCAGTATCTTTTAAATAAAATTAGGGTATTTTTTTGGGAGTGGAAAGTGTTGATGCCCAGGGTGAGACTGATTTTGCAAGTTTGTGACTGTACTAAACACTTTACTTCTAGGGGTGGGTTTTACAGGAAAATAGAATATCTCCTACCGAATATCAAACAATTATCTCCTATAATAGTAACCAAAAAATTTATGAACTCTTCCAATTATTTAGTTAATATTCAAATGGTGAAGTTCATGTTATCATGCGAAGATTTCCACAATAATTTGTTATCAATCCGGACTGATGTAATTTTATAGTTGTCCCAGTTACATTAGTGTTATTTCTTTTATTCTAAGTTGTATGCTTTTGCAATACTGTACGAATTTAGTTTGCGATCATGCAAATACAGCTACTTGTTGTTGTTGCGAGATGTATTTCCACGAAACATAATGGATGTAAAATATGTACTTATGGTAACACAAAAACGTATTAAAAAATAGTTAATCGTAAATCACTGTTTTCAGTATTTATAGTCAGCACTGCATCAGTATCAATATATAGCGTAAAGCACTATAGTAAATAGGGTGCATAGAGTTGGAAGCACTGTTCATTTGCCGATGCTAAAACTTGATTTATAGATTCCGACCCTCTAGCAAGTGAAAAATAAAAATTACCTGCACAGCGTAAAAGACTGACAAAAAGCAACACGTGTAAAATCATTGTGTTTTGCTCGGCTCACGGATGCTCCAGATGAATGACTCTTGGTCGTTTTTGCATTCACATCAACTGTAAAGATAACCGCAAATAAATGGTCACAGACAGTTTAGTTTCAGACAGCCGCACAGGTGGAAAAGTGCTGAAAGAGGTCGATCATTATTTTTTCACCAGACTTGAAGACCTAATAATACAAAAATAACTTTAATTACAGTAATTACCTCTTGAAAACACTAGAAAAATAACTATTTAAAAGATCTTAGAAAGAGGTTTTAACCTTCACTTAAAGCCGATTAATTGTTCTTCCATATGCCGGAACGTATGCAGTTTTGATATGGCTATTAAATATCGCCGCTCTGAAGAGAAAAGTATCCCCCGCTTTGGTTTCCCTTAGCTTCAAACATTTTCGGTTACTAATCTCAAATTCAGATTGTTTTTTTTTTTTCTTAAAATGGGTATTGCACTTGACAACGCCGGGAACGTTATGTTGTAATGACTTTTTACATTTTTCCTTGTGCATTTACTTCAATAAACTTTTGTCTCATAACTATGAACTAAATTTACCCAGATGATTACTTGACGCATGTGAAAATTGTTTCGCCGTCAAAGAAACAAATGCAATTTTAATCCCTCAACCCCTAACCCTACATGGCGTGAGTCGTGTAATGTGATTCTAACTTTTGAGCGTGGGGATCAAATCCTACGTTGTGATGATTCTAAGTGGTCTTTTCATGTTTTTTTTTTCTTACAGTACTGTTTGTTTTTCAATTTCTTGCAAAACGAAACTTTACTTATCATGAATTTTGATGTCGTTACGCTGACTATTAATTTACCGATCAAAGCTTTTCTGAGGTGCTAGTTGTTTGTAAATCTCTACAAGTTCGTAGATAAGCCAATTGAAAATACTCTGCTCAACGCTGGTCTGGGGTTAAGCCTAAAGAATACCGTTCAGAAGGACGTCGGACACCTTATTGAAACTTATATAACGGAGTAACTGGTTAGCTTTCAGTTGATGTTATGGGTAGCAGTTTATATAGTTAAATTTAGGCCTGAACAACCCGAGAAGCTAGGTGGTACAGTGGTATAGTGGTACGGTAGGCTATCTAAGCCTAAGCCTAGCTGAGATCACAGGTTCAATCCTGAGTGGGGGATTTTAGATTTTCTTTTTTACACTTAAAAATTTATTGAAAATAAAATTCTAAGTGTCGACATTACGTTATTTAAGTCTTAATAAGGTGTCCGACGTCCTTCTGAACGGTATTCTTTAGGCACAACCCTGGTCTGGAGTGATGTCATTATGAACGTATGAGAGGACAAAAATATTCAGCCGGTTCAAGCATATTATCACTGCGGACCCACTAGAAAAATTGGGGCTGGCTTTAATTGCCTAGGTTGCGGGGTTCAGTTCTAGAAACATTTCATATTATTTTTCGATTAAAAAGAAAATTTACTAAGGCAACTGATCATCACATTTCATCATCAATATTTAAACTTTTTTTCCATTCTAGGAGGATCATCTACACTGTTGACGATCTACCATAACATCACTATATCAATAAAGAGTTAGAAATTTGCCACAGTTTGCTTCAGTTTTCATTTGAAGTTTCCTTGTGCCAATTTTGGCTCAGGATGAAATGTAAATTATACTGCAAACAATTAAATAGGCGGCCGTGCCGGAGTTGTACAAAGCGTTTGTGATAAAATTAAAGCGATATCTTGTCTACGAGATATTTGTCAAGATATATGCCATTCACTTTGTAGTGCCTTGATATTGGAAACATGACTATCAAACCTTTAAAACGGACCATAAGAGAAAACCAAAAACTGACATTCAGGAGTATCTTGGAGTTCCAATACTTCCCTTGGGCAATACAGAACTAATGATATGTATGTATAAATAGCAGAAATAATTTTAATAAAAAGGATTTTTATTAATTCTGCAAGAAAAATGCTTTCAAAAACATTGTAATTTTGTGCCAAAAGTCCACCGCGTAAGGTAACCCAAAAAACACAGCTGTGCGAATAGTCATAGAAACGAGACAGCACAGTACCTAAATCTCTTTAACTAAAGCGAAATTGCTGTTAATGGTATATCCAGCATTCAAAAGTGACTTCAGTGGATTTAGCGAGATATTCTGAAAAATCAAAATAGCGTAGCTACGAATGGAATAAACTTTTCTTTAACTATCTGCAGTTACAAAGTTTATCCGCTCGGAAATTACAAATTTCCGAAACACTTAATTTCACAACTAAGTAGGATTAATTGAAATTCACATCAAGGGCCTTTTGGAGCTTTTTCTGTTTTACGCAACGAACGTTAGCATCATCCCGGTAAAATCATTAAAACAAACTCTCACAATGTTGTGACGTATATTTAAGTCAAACAACCACTCTAAAAATTCTAAATCTATACTAGAACTAAACAAGAAATGAACTTACCTTTAGTTCTAATTTGAAACATTCAACCTCAGAGGTATAAATCATCTTTAAATAAAATAATATTCTGAATTTTTCTCACAGTCGTTCGTTTCCGTGCAATTATAATTCGTTTCCTCTAGAAAATTCTTTGTAGCTAGACAGACGAAATCTTCATTATAAATTAACGATTTTTGAAGAGGTTAGCTACAATGTACAGCTGCTGTCTCGATGAAACGACTTGACGAACTGGACAATTTGATAAAAATTAGCAGTGCATATTTTAAAAACAATATACGGTAATGAATTATTAATGATGCGCACGAAATTAAAATGATAGTAAATAAATTGTCATTAGATTAACAGCACCTCTATGGCTTATGCGGGTAGATTAAGATAGGGATGAAAATAATTTCGCTAAGCCAGAGGGTGTAGCACGAGAGTGTAGCAGTCGCTGTGAGGAGATGGGTGGGAAGACCAAAAAACGGGAGGCTAAGCGGAAAAACTGCCTTCTCTTTGGCAAAGCACGTTGTGCGAGAATGGAAATCAAATGACGCAGAAAAGATGACGCTACTTTAAAATGCGAGGGAGTATTCCCTAGGAGCCTGGATCTCCCACAGGGATTAAGGTACAATTATAAGCACCGTGTGAAGTCATTTCGGCGCAGAAATTCCAATGAAAATAGGATAAAGACAGGAGCCTATTGGCTCCTGGTAAAGATATATTTTATAGCGTCACAGAAAAAAACGACAACTCTTCATTTGTGGTTTTGTTTAGCATTCCCAGTATGACATCAACTAAAGCAAACTCTTTTTTTATCTTTATAAAAGGTTCGTGGTAGCACCATAACATAATTATTCTTATTGAAGGCAAATTAGTTGGTTGTCTTTTCTGTTTTTAATATATATCATTACGTCATTGTATATGGAAACAAACATTGACAGTGACAGTTCTAATGAATTGTACAAACCTGGCAGAGAATTGAATGCGTATAAATTGCTGCTGTTTGTTTGTGTAATAACGAGTATTGAAGTAAAAACGTTGCGTTTGTGCTATAGTCATCTTCTTAATATTAACAGGCCTAAATGAATTTTCAATTCAGTCTTGTGGTTATGATGAAATGCTGCTAAAAGTAGTAAAGGAAATTTCGAAACACAAGCCATTAACATACATATATAACCATTTATTATCACTGGGATTATTCCTGATTACCTAAAAGTTTCACTTGATACTCCGATGTTTAAAGCAAACATCAAGGAAGACTGCTTTTCTAACTATAGACCTATCTCTTTCTTCCTTGTTTCAGTAAAATATTAAAAAAATTAATGCACAGAAGAGTAATTAAATAGCTTGACAAGAACAAATTTTATTCCAAAGTCAGTACGGTTTTCGGAAGAAACACTCAACCAACTTTAACTACTATTGAACTAATGACAAAAATATAACAGGCAATTGATAACAATGAATACACATTGGGAGTATTCTTAGACCTTGCAAAGGCATTCGATACTGTAGATCATAGTATATTACTATTGAAACTTGAGCATTGCGGAATTAGAGGAATTGCTCATGAATGGTTCAACAGTTACTTAACAAATAGAAAACATACAGTTGAATATAAGTCAATAAAATCACTGAAAGCTTAAAAATCTAATGTGGAGTGCCTCAGGGGTCCGTCCTTGGGCCTCTGTTGTTTCTTACATACATGAATGATATTTTTTAAGGTGCTTAAATACTTTATCATGTATTCTTTTTGCTGATGACACAAATTTGTTTTACAGTCATCATAATGTAGATATTTTGTATAACGTCGTGAATCAGGAACTCCAGAAAATTACCTCATGGCTTTCTTCAATATACTTTCTTTGAATGTTAAGAAAACACATTTTATGATTTTTAAGTCTAAAAGAAAACAACAAAACTGAATCAAACTGTTCGCATTAAACGAATAATCAAAACAATGATAAAGGTGAATTATACAAAATTTCTGGGCTTTTATATAGATGATGAGCTATCATGGAAATATAATATTGACCAACTTGCAATACAAATATAAAAAATGACAATTATGGCCAAGGCAAGACATTATTTATCTATTAAAACTTTTAAAATAATTTATCCATATTTAACATATTGTAGTATTATATGGTAATACTACAATACTACCAAGGGTAAGACACACAAAACCAAAGTCCACTAGACTGCGTTCTATTTTGAAAACAGAATCACAGCACCAGCGAACAATGGAGATTAGGAAACAGAGCTCAGACAGACAATAACACCAAGGAAACGGAGAGCTATATAATGCATGGAAGCAAAAAGGGGAGAAGAATGGGATGTAAGCGCAACTACAGGCCCCCAAGTGAAGGGGAAATGTAAAAACGCAAGAAGATGAATAGGCCATTTCCGAGTTGCCTTTAGCCTCTCTATCAAAGCGAGGCTAGGTGCGAAACCTTTCATATGAAAATGAGTTTTCATTCACATGCAAATAAAACTTATTTGCATGTGAATAAAATCTCATTTTCATATGAAAGGGTTTCGCACCTAGCCTCGCTTTGATAGAGAGGCTAAAGGCAACTCGGAAATGGCCTATTGAAGAAGGAGTTAAAAGAAACGCCATAAGCATTTTGGTTAAAAACAAACAAAACAAACAAAAACAAACTAAACTTCTTGATCACTGATAATTTGCAATTCATAAACATGCACTTTAGTGAGCTCACTAAAAACTTATTAATAAACAACATAGATTGATAATATGAAAATATATTTATCTGCTTATACATGTAGGTCTGTCATTCTCGTCAGGGGCACAGTGAACAGACCCGGTAGAGAGATTAATTCTAACAAAACATTCCTTCCGAAATAACAAAAATGCGCACGAGAGACAGGAAAACTTCGATGAAATTGACGACTTAATTTATATATTATATTATATATATTATATATTTATATATTATATTATATTATATTATATTATATTATATTATATTATATTATATTATATTATATTATATTATATTATATTATATTATATTGGAATCACGTGAGCTCGCCATGCAATTTTATTGGCTGATCGATTAATTTGGCTCAGCCAGATTCTCGCGCGCCCGCACACGATGAGGAATTTGTCTCACGAGGCAAAAAATATCAAACACGACAGATATTTGCCTCCCGACCTCGCGAGGCAAAAAACTCGCAAAAACTCCAGCGCACACTTAAGGAAAGAGCTGAGCTAGCTGCCTCGCGAGGAATTTTGCTCAGCACTTTCCTCAAGTGTGCAGCAGGCTTTACGCCCTTACCAAATTTCAACTAAAGGGAAAAGATGACTTGAATTGGAAAGTTCTAGTAATTTAACTCTATATATAGCTATGCAATTTATACAGTTTATACATCATGTTTACATAACAAATTTATAATTATTTTTTTGTGCGAAACGTGCGCTTAGTTACGCCGTGTTGATTTGGTGTCCACAATACACCTCCCGATACTACGTTTAGGACTTTTATTTTCAAGTGTTATAGGATTATCAAATTTGTTTGTTTCACTGATTTGTCAATTCTCTATTTTCGAATTGCCCATAATACACTTTGTTTAGCCCCCAAATTTTGCATAAACTATTGTTTTGAAATGCTCTTGGGAATATGCAGTCCTCCCAAGAGCATTTACAAACAATAGTTTATGCAAAATTTGGGGGACAAACAAAGTGTATTATGGGCAATTCGAAAATAAAGAATTTAGTTTTCGCAATAAACGATATGCTGATTTTCGCATTGGGACCTTCCGGAGCAACTTTACGTCTGAAACCATGATACGGATTACTCATTCAAGACGGAATCTGGGAGCTCGCAGAAAAATTGTAAGGAGAGTGAAGATGGAAACGATAATAGAAATAATCAAAAAGAGCCTGTCCAAAACTCGCGCCGCTTTTATCCACTCCTTTTGATTCTTTAATTTCTCTTCAGTGCAGTCGAGCACATTGTCTCCGAAAGGCATCGTCGAATCCACCGTCAGTCGTCTACTGAGACGTTTAGCCGATGAAGAGCGCTTATTTTTACTGGCTTTTTTGTTTTTGCTTCGGAAATTTTCCACGCTGTTTCTGAGCCTTTTTAACTCGTGTTTGAACCTGCCGTTTTGGTTACAATTGTTTGTAGGCGACACTCCAAGGTTACAAAAAGAGTGGTCCCCGTTTGAGGGGCCATTTTTGGGAAGTGTTTGCACGGTCCTTGACTCCTGGATGACCCATGTGTGCATCCGTGGCCCGTGTCGGGCGTTCTTTTTCTTTTGGCATTCGATTATATCATCGTAGCAAGGCTCTTCGGAATCGATGTCGCTTATGTCTCCCTTACTTTCTAAATCTACACTGTTCATGGCTTTTTGTCGCATGGCCTTACATCGCTGGTGTATATCGCTCAAATCCTTTGGCTTTTGACACGGGAACAAAATGCGTGCAAGCCAGCGGAGAATGACTTTTCGCATTGTCTTGGGCATGCGACGCCTGTTGCGATGATAGAAGTTCAAAATAAGCGTGGTGACCGCTAAAGAAGCGCCTATCTCAAGCATTATTGCAAAGTAGAACTGCCCGAGCAAAGGAAAACCGTACGAGGGCATCAGTTCCGAACTGAGTTGCTGAAAAACAGTCATTGCTAATAAAACTGTGATGCTCAGCCCTATGCGTTCACCCGACTCAGGTGGAAGCACAAAACCAAGAAATATCATGGAAGAGATCAGCAAGCACGGGATGATCAACTTGAGGATATAATCCAGTGATTCTCGTCGAATGTTCACTTGTATTGATACATCCACGAACTCATGTAGGCAGCACTGGTATTTCAGCCAGTTTCTCTTCACGGAGAGGTTCAGCAATTGCCATTCGCCATTCTGGATGTAGTAAGTGTTGAGAACGCTGTTGTTTTTCACATCTAAATCCACCTTAGAATTATCGAAAGCCCAGGAGCCGAATTTCAACACGCATTCCTGGTCATCGAAAGGAAAGTTTGTAACATCCACACTGCAGATACTCTTAAACATGGCTGGGGTCATCCACATGTTTTTGCCATCGTATTGCACGGCAACATTAGTGGTGTATGTTGTTCGTCCTCCTCCCATTCGCTCTTCTTCATTTATGCTGTCAAGAAAATGGTAAAAATAAAATAAAATATTTACTGTCTTGCGAATATAATTTTTTTTTTTTTTTCCACCGCTTTTTTAGTATTTAATAAGTCGGAGAGATTCTGAGTTGGAGTATAGCCCTCGACCCTAGCAACGGCAACTCAAAATTCAAAATGGCACCAGCTAAAGGAGGGATTGGAAAGATGGGTAATGAAGTGCGCGGGCTTCACACCCCCGCCAGACATTTTAAGGCGTACCTCCCCAACCCCGGAATAATAAAGTTCAGTATGCCTTACTTGTTGTACAACAGCGTGTCTGGTACCCAGATATTTTCAGGTGACACGTGAATTTCCCGCACTCCTCCATACTCCACTGGGTCCCATTTTAGTAAATCGTTTGTCCAATGCTAAGAAGGAAGATCACAATACAGTCAAACCTCTTTTACAGCGGTCACCATTAACATGCGACCCATCGCACTTCATTCGAGAAGGTCAAACGTGAGATTGGTGGACGTCAATCAAAGAAAAGCCACTAACATTGTTGTTCACATGTACGTACTACAGGGGTTTAAAAGCTTGTCGCATCAGTGACCATTGTTTGGATGACCTTCCTTTTGAAACACAGCTTCAATAGGCTACTGACCGCGATATCCCAGATTTCAAGTGACATGTTTTTATCCCGCCAAACTTTACACCAACGCAAATTAAAGCCGCTAACGCTACTAAGGCTGCAATATAAGCTAAATGACATGGGGCCCCTAAATAACAGGGCGCCCCTAAATAACAGGGCGCCTCTAAATAACAGGGCGCCCCTAAATAACAGGGCGCCGCAAAATAACAGGGCGCCCCTAAATAACAGGGGGGCCGCTAAATAGACTGAGGTTTGACTGTTATTATGTTTTTAGTGATATTTAGCTTCCAGAACAGTTTTGATGGATCGAAATCGAAAGCCTTTCGATGAATAAATAACAGGGGGCCGCTTAATAGACTGAGGTTTGACTGTTATTACGTTTTTAGTTATATTTAGCTTCTAGAACAGTTTTGATGGATCGAAAGCCTTTCGATGACAGTTCGATGGGTGCTTGTTGATTCCAATTTCCGCCTTCTATTTTCCAGAAGTCATCTTGAAAATAAGGGGAAATAACGAAATTCATTTTGGAAAATATCCAGAAACAAGTGTGATGACACACTTAAGGTTTTTTCTGCCGCAGACTTAAAACGTTTGACCCCCCTTGACCCTTTAAACCTCAACAGTGATCGTCACCAAATTTCTCCTTGTAATATCAATGCTTAATCAGTCAGAGAGGCCATGAGAATTGTGGATATGATCACCCAAGATAAATCCTTTTGATATTTTTACAACTTCTCCCACTACTGCTATGAGAAATGTATGGGGAGAAGAAAGGAAAATTGGTATTTTGATATTGGGGAAAAAGGATTAATAGACAGCAGGACAAGGGAAGTATCCAGAGGATTTTAACCGTTTTGGGGTCAAATCTGTCCAAATTAGAACTAAGTACCTTTGTCATACACGAAGTACTGATTTATAGAACACCAAGAGGACGAAATAATGTGAATTCTCGATGGGAGAATCAACCATGATGAAAGTTTTACCACCTTTTCCAAGACACGGGACGATAAACTTAAATTTGGCCCACTATTTTCAACATGCAATCCATTTCCATCCTGGCCATCTGCAGCCCAAGACACTAATTTCTACTCTTAGAGCACTAGTAGAATAATTTGAAACAAAACTGGACTATTATTTTTGGGTTTCCACTGAAATAAATTTGTCTTTGGGCTTTTTAATGGAACACTAAAAATGGTGACATAGCCCCTTTGAATTAAAGTGAAAGCAAGGAAGTGCTCCAACCTCGTTACCAGAGGGTTTCTCTTCTTCCCGCCGGGGACGGGAAGAAATATCCTGAGGACGAGGTTGGGAAGAGCTCTTAAAAGCTTTTGCGATATCCTTAATGAAAGTAGTCTCATCAATCGCTCGCAAGATGGTCTTTTTATCTTTATTACAAAGTCACCGAGATCAGGAGTCTAGATTTTTACGAGAATCGCACTCTTTGCCGGAATCACGAAAGAAACTAATCAGAAGTTATAGAATCTTAAGACGGATTATAATTAAGTGTTATTTCATTGCTCTAATCCGGAGTTCTAGCGGCTTAAAGGCGAATCTGCGGTATAAAAGGGGAAAGCCCCAGGCCGAATCTAATGCAAATGAGCAAGAACAATAGATTTTGCTCATTTGCATGAGTTGGACAGCCCAGCCTCTTTTTATATCGCGGGTTTGGCTTTAAGTGACCAGCTGAGCTGTCGTAATCCAGGGTCAGAGTACCCGGTGGTTATACTTGTATACAAACGCTGTTGGTTTTTTGATCAGCTAGATAAAGATTTATTCGCTGATAAATTGATCCGCTCTTTAAATACCCTGGGCTAAGTCAATCACAAAAAACACAATAAATCAATCAGAGCTTAATGTCAAAAGCGCGGGAAAACATGCAACCGGTGCCAAGGGCAGACGAGTCAAAGGAGTTGCCGTTGATCATTAAAAGTATCGTTTATGCCAACAGTAGATCAAAAGCAGCGCCCTAAAAATACCTAATTATTGGTGCAAGTTGAATCACGGAAGAAAGTAATCATACACTACAGGGAACACTCTAGTACATACTGAGCCACATGAACCAAACAGAACTTAGAGTAAAAAGAAGCAACTCTCGGGTTCCAACAGCGCGCGGGAAAAACACACAACCGGTGCCAAGTCCACAAAACGAGTGAAAGGAGATTGGTTTAATTTGTGCTCCTATTTATTAAAAAAAAAAAACAGTTTATTTGCTCGGAACGCACACAAGTATTATTAATGCCGACAGCTGATCTAAGGAAACGCTTTAAAAAGAATGAGAAGTAATCAATTAACTAAGGGAATATTCTAGTACATTTTTAAAGAAAATTAAAGGATTTGAAATGGTGCTGATGTTGTAATCCTGTTAAGTATGGCTGATTAGCTTTTAAACGTTTATAACAAAGTAATTCAATAAAGATCGTTGATGAAGCTAATTAAAGTTACCGGTATTAAAAAAATGTTATTCTGACGCCAACTCTTTGATTCTGGTTTGGTTTCACTTTGGCCTTTCACCCACCACATTTCTTCGTATGGTGTCGAATGTCCGTTATTTTCGATGCTAAGCAATGGTAACAACAAAGCTTTTTTAGTGAACGCTCTACAGACACCTTTATAATACGTACTCCTCTCTATTGCAGAGAGCTTATTTGTGACACGGACACCTCCGTAATATGAGCACTTTGCTACGGCGTCAATTTGTGCCCACTATAAGGAGGGGCGAATGTCTTTCTTTTCTGAAATGCCAAAATCATGTCGCAAAAATATGTGCCTTTATGTATGTCAAGAGATTCCTCTTGTTATGCACTTTATAAATAAAATACGACGTAACTAAGGTAGACTCATAGAGCTTGCCAAGAACAAAATAATGTTGAATATGGTCAAACGTCTTGAGACGGAAACCCAAGGGACGGACCCAGTGGCCATATTACGGAGTTGGCCGTATTATAGAGGACGAGTTTTGTAGGAATTGTGGTCTGTTCGGGACCAAATAAAGTGTCCGTAAAAATGAGATGTCTTTAATGCCCCCTTCACATACACGGATTATTTTTCTTACGAGTCGTTACGGATCCGGCCAACTCGTAGTCAATCGCTAACATCCGTAAATAAATCGCTGTTATCCGTAAACAACTCGTAACAACTCGCAGACACTCTTAAGAATCCGTGAAAGGAGAGGGAATTTTTTGGACATGTCAAAAATCTTCTTACGATTTTCCACGGAGTCATTTTCCCGTAAATAACTCGTAACCATCCGTACGTATCGTAATTCGCTCGCAACAGCACGTAATCATCCGTAAACTGCACGCAAGAATCCGTACATGACTCGTAGCATATTTTTGTTACGATTTGTAACGGTTTGTTAACGATTTGGTTACGGATTATTATGAGCCCTTTACGTGTAGTTCTGACTACTTGACGAATAGGTACGTTTACTTAACGTATTCTTACGTATTGTTTACGATTTGGGGAAAGGAATAAAACCTGCCAAATTGAACACTTCATTTTCAGTTGTTGTCAAGAAGTCATAGAAGTCATCTCTCCATATATACTCTACAACATCTACAAGCATGGCTCCAAAGAAGAAGGCAGTCAACGTAAAATCTTCTGCTGTTAGGAAAACTTCTCGAAAGAAGAGGACACGCTCGCCTTCCCCTGAACCACCACCACATGCAGCTAGACCCTGTTGTTATGGAAGACACTGAACACACTGAAGTTGAAGTTGATATCGCATCTAGTGAACGTGACTCCACGATCTCGAGAAGTGTTGCTTCGGACGATGGTGCACATACAACTACTACCACGATCCCTGCACCAGTAAGTCAAGATTATAGTAATAAATAAGGAATATAAATAATAAATAATATGATATGTATAATGTAAAATATGTATAATATATAATGTAATATGTAATTACGGTAAGTGTAGAATTATTTGTTTTTATGCGTATTATTAAATTGTCTATTGTTTATGTTTCTAGAAGCGCAAGAACAGGAAGCCTACGACTAAGATGGCCAGATCCCTCACGAAGGAGGAAGAGGATGAGGTTATTCAGTGGCTGAGGACGAACCGATTCCTTTACGACAAGTCAAGTTTCGATTTTAGAACCGTGACAAGAAGGAGCGCGCCTGGCTGGAGATGGATCAGAAGATGCGGCTGAACCCTGGCGACCTCTACAGATGGTATACTTCGTTGAGGACCCAGTACGTGAAGGAGGTGAAGAAGAAAAAAAATGCAACACGATCAGGCGCCGGTGCTGTAAATGACATAATGATGCCTAGAATCACCTGGTTGTTGGAGAAGTTTGAGTTCGTGAAGCAGTATGTCTGTCAAGCCAGGGCCACCAGAGGGTCAAAGATTAAGACACCTAACAAGCACTCTGACTGCAGTGACACATAAGTGGCACCCCAGGCTAGCCTTGAAGGTACAACACCGTTGGATACAACATCAACAACAACATCCTCCATCTCCTACTACCTCGAAAAAGTCTCGCAGCAGCTGGCAGATCCTAAGAGCGACATAGAGAAGACCTGCGACTTCCTCGGCATGCTCATGGCAAAGATGACCCTTCCTGCCTGGAGGAGTTCACCCATGAAGCCACCTGCAAGGCGATGGAGTATGTGAAACAGTTCAACCTGGAACGTCATCAAGCGCAGGAACCACCGCAGGTCACCGTCTTGCAGCCACCACAGCCTCCGTTAAGGTTCACTCCACAATTGCATCGTCAGCCAGCAAAAAATACCGCATTACACCCTGTTGCAGACACCACCACAACTCGCCGCAGCTCACACCTCTAGGACGACAACGTCCACCACAGTGTTGAGGCAGACCAAGCAGCGCCATCTGAATACCGACTACATCGTGGCACGCAACCTGGCAGCGTCCAACCCACCTGCTGGTGTCCTGCATCAGCAAGGACAGTACCCGTGGATAGACATTAACAGGACAACCTGCAACCTATCCTGCCGGATCAGCTGCAACCCACGGCCTACTCCACCCCAGTCTGCAGTGGAAATCATGCAACCAACAGCACGGCAGCTCTGACCGGTGCTTTTCGGACACCGAGTCCCAACTCTTCCTTCAACTTGTGTGACTATATCCCTACTACGCCCAAAGTGACGCCGGCGCCTACTACTGACGCTCAGTGAACATTTAGTAAATGAAATATCTCGAACAGTGTAATATTGAAAGTAAAATGTGTTGTAACTTCAATAACTTGTAAACTGTTTTAAAAGTTGGAAAAAAAATTAATTATCTATCTTTTTCCAATAGTCACATTTATATGTTCAATAATTATTAAAAATACAACGAATTACAAATTTAAGTATCATAAATTAGAATCATATCATGTTCTCCTGCCAATCAACTCCCCCTGAAGATAGTTCCTTTGCGCGGTACCAGCAGCGTTGGCAACATTTCTCCAATAACCTGCCTCTCCGTCGGTAAGTTGCGAACCCTGTCTCCACTGTCCTGGAACTAG
>JAJLRJ010000012.1:19232228-19254728 GCA_024195265.1 Dendrophyllia cribrosa | reverse complement strand
TTCCACCATAATTCATTACACGCTTTCATGAAATGAAAGTCTACTCATTTATTCACAAAGTAAACCAGAAGAGCTCTCGAAGGAACGAGGATAATTACGATTGGGGAGGATTTATATGATGAGAAATCATCACGAAAAGTTATGTCAATTTCGTCAAGAAGCCCAATGTTTGACCTAAAAAGTAATCAAACTCACCACATCAAGAATGCGAATGAGTTGAAAATCAAAAGTGATTTTCACTGGTCCCGTCCTGGGTAGTTTAGGGTGCGTGTGTTTGTTGTATCCTTGGAAGAGTTCCTTGTGTAGGCGAGTTTCATTAACCTCTAGTGCTGCACCTAATAAGAAAAAGAATTCCCGATAACTAGACTTAGTCATCATCCGCTATTTCCTCAGCTTCTGATGGACATTGGATACACATGCTTGAACATGCTTTACTATACATCATGTCTATGTTTTATATAGTATCTGATCAAATTAAAGGTTTTCACTTTTGTATTTAAGGTGGATATCTCTGACTAGTTAGGGGTCTTGTGAGAATGTCAATATGATTGGTAGAATTTGAATCCACTCTTTTCAGGCTTGCATGTTGTTGTGATAAGTTAACTATCCTGATGCACATGGGACACATGTTAAAAGTTTTTTCAAAGGATTCAGCTAAAACACTGCGCTAGTCTCTGTCCATAAAGATATAACCATATCTTCAAACAAGCAGTAGAGATCCCAGAAAGGATCAGTCACGTGACAACCTTGTGTCTCCTTGCGGCAGGCGATTTCCACTGACATGCTAAAAAATAGCATGTTACATAAGAAAATTGATGCTCTGTTTAGCTAAGTGTTAAGAGTGTATATATCTTCATGTACGCTATGCGTATATGTTTTAAGTGTGTACCGAGCAGTATTTTCCTGTCGTATTGTTTATTATGCTGTACAAGATGCTTCTAACTTTTGAGTCTGCGGGGGAGCAAGGTGTATACATTCCTCAAGTATGACCGTTCAAATAAAAGCTACTGAGCAGTACTTTCCTGTGGTACTGTTTATTATAGTACAAGGTGGCTCTAACCTTTTTTAAGTGTGCTGCGGAGCAGTACTTTCCTGTGTTGTTGTTTATTATGCTTCCAAAGGTAGTTCTAACTTTTTAAGCGTGTTACTGAGCAGTACTTTCCTTTGCCCAAATCGGTTATAACGGTTTTAAGTGTGCTACTGAGCAGTACTTCCCAGTGGTGCTGTTTATTATGCTGTACAAGGTGGTTCTAACTTTTGTTTATGTATATGAAATC
This sequence comes from Dendrophyllia cribrosa, assembly GCA_024195265.1. Classification (NCBI taxonomy): domain Eukaryota; kingdom Metazoa; phylum Cnidaria; class Anthozoa; order Scleractinia; family Dendrophylliidae; genus Dendrophyllia; species Dendrophyllia cribrosa. The sequence goes on along the minus strand of JAJLRJ010000012.1, from coordinate 19,253,451 downwards.
CTAAAGTGTGACCATGCAAATGAAAGCTATTGAGCAGTACTTTCCTGTGGTACTGTTTATTATGCTGTACAAGGTGCTTCTAACTTTTGAGTCTGCGTGGGAGTGTATTAAATCTTAAAGTGTGACCATTCAAATATAAGCTACTGAGCAGTACTTTCCTGTGTTATTATTTTTTATGTTACACGATGGCATTGACGAAATCCTAGAGTGTGACCACTCAAATGAAAGCTATCGAGCAGTATTTTCCTGTGTTAATGAGTCTTTGAATAAAATCCTAAAGTGTGACCAAAGCTATAATTGAGGTCTGCATGCGACATTCAGATGAAAACTCTTCAACAGCACCGTCCTTTGCTGTTATTTGGTATTCAGTATCTTTTAAATAAAATTAGGGGATTTTTTTGGGAGTGGAAAGCGTTGATGCCCAGGGTGAGACTGATTTTGCAAGTTTGTGACTGTACTAAACACTTTACTTCTAGGGGTGGGTTTTACAGGAAAATAGAATATCACCTGCCGAATATCAAACAATTATCTCCTATAATAGTAACCAAAGAATTAATGAACTCTTACAATTATTTAGTTAATATTCAAATGGTGAAGTTCAAGTTATCATGCTAAGATTTCCACAATAATTTATTATCAATCCGGACTGATGTAATTTTATAGTTGTCCCAGTTACATTAGTGTTATTTCTTTTATTCTAAGTTGTATGCTTTTGCAATACTGTACGAATTTAGTTTGCGGTCATGCAAATACAGCTACTTGTTGTTGTTGCGAGATGTATTTCCACGAAACATAATGGATGTAAAATATGTACTTATGGTAACACAAAAACGTATTAAAAAATAGTTAATCGTGAATCACTGTTTTCAGTATTTATAGTCAGCACTGCATCAGTATCAATATATAGCGTAAAGGGGAAGTATCACGGGGATTTGGTGTCATCTTAAAATCGAAAAAATGTTATTGTATGATCAGAAACCGAAAAATAAAGCTCCAGTGGTGTGAAATTATCACAAAATATATCAAAACTGTCGATGAGTGTCTCTAGTCATTGACGGACTGGGTCTCAATGAATTGCAACTTGAAAAACGTTAGCCTAATTTTTTCCAAGTTGCCACATTTTCGTCTCCAAATGGACTAGAACAGACCATAATTTGTTCCTTTTTCAAGAATTGTTGATTTCACTCTTTTGGTGTTTTAGCATTATTTTATAAATAAGTTCAGGTGTTGTGAAATGGCTTTGACCAAAAAACATCAAAATTACCGTGATACTTCCCCTTTAAAGCACTATAGTAAATAGGGTGCATAGAGTTGGAAGCACTGATCATTTGCCAATGCTAAAACTTGATTTATAGATTCCGACCTTCTAGCAAGTGAAAAATAAAAATTACCTGCACAGCGTAAAAGACTGACAAAAAGCAACACGTGTAAACTCATTGTGTTTTGCTCGGCTCACGGATGCTCCAGATGAATGACTCTTGGTCGTTTTTGCATTCACATCAACTGTAAAGGTAACCGCAAATAAATGATCACAGACAGTTTAGTTTCAGACAGCCGCACAGGTGGAAAAGTGCTGAAAGAGGTCGATCATTATTTTTTCACCAGACTTGAAGACCTAATAATACAAAAATAACTTTAATTACAGTAATTACCTCTTGAAAACACTAGAAAAATAACTATTTAAAAGATCTTAGAAAGAGGTTTTAACCTCCACTTAAAGCCGATTAATTGTTCTTCCATATGCCGGAACGTATGCAGTTTTGATATGGCTATTAAATATCGCCGCTCTGAAGAGAAAAGTATCCCCCGCTTTGGTTTCCCTTAGCTTCAAACATTTTCGGTTACTAATCTCAAATTCAGATTGTTTTTTTTTCTTAAAATGGGTATTGCACTTGACAACGCCGGGAACGTTATGTTGTAATGACTTTTTACATTTTTCCTTGTGCATTTACTTCAATAAACTTTTGTCTCATAACTCTGAACTAAATTTACCCAGATGATTATTTGACTCATGTGAAAATTGTTTCGCCGTCAAAGAAACAAATGCAATTTTAATCCCTCAACCCCTAACCCTACATGGCGTGAGTCGTGTAATGTGATTCTAACTTTTGAGTGTGGGGATCAAATCCTACGTTGTGATGATTCTAAGTGGTATTTTCATGTTTTTTTTTCTTACAGTACTGTTTGTTTTTCAATTTCTTGCAAAACGAAACTTTACTTTTCATGAATTTTGATGTCGTTACGCTGACTGTTAATTTACCGATCGAAGCTTTCCTGAGGTGCTAGTTGTTTGTAAATCTCTACAAGTTCGTAGATAGGCCAAAATACTGTGCTCAACGCGGGTCTGGAGTGATGTCATTATGAACGTATGAGAGGACAAAAATATTCAGCCGGTTCAAGCATATTATCACTGACCCACTAGAAAAATTGGGGCTGGCGAACATAAAAGTTACTTGAGGTTATCACTCAGTTTAATTGCCTAGGTTGCGTGGTTCAGTTCTAGAAACATTTCATATTATTTTTCGATTAAAAAGAAAATTTACTAAGGCAACTGATCATCACATTTAATCATCAATATTTAAACTTTTTTCCATTCTAGGAGGATCATCTACACTGTTGACGATCTACCATAACATCACTATATCAATAAATAGTTAGAAATTTGCCACAGTTTGCTTCAGTTTTCATTTGAAGTTTCCTTGTGCCAATTTTGGCTCAGGATGGAATGTAAATTATACTGCAAACAATTAAATAGGAGGCCGTGCCGGAGTGTACAAAGCGTTTGTGACAAAATCAAAGCGATATCTTGTCTACGAGATATTTCTCAAGATATATGCCGTTCACTTTGTAGTGCCTTGATATTGGAAACATGACTATCAAACCTTTAAAACGGACCATAAGAGAAAACCAAAAACTGACATTCAGGAGTATCTTGGAGTTCCAATACTACCCTTGGGCAATACAGAACTAATGATATGTATGTATAAATAGCAGAAATAATTTTAATAAAAAGGATTTTTATTAATTCTACAAGAAAAATGCCTTCAAAAACATTGTAATTTTGTGCCAAAAGTCCACCGCGTAAGGTAACCCAAAAAACACAGCTATGCGAATAGTCAAAGAAACGAGACAGCACAGTACCCAAATCTCTTTAACTAAAGCGAAATTGCTGTTAATGGTATATCCAGCATTCAAAAGTGACTTCAGTGGATTTAGCGAGATATTCTGAAAAATCAAAATAGCGTAGCTACGAATGGAATAAACTTTTCTTTAACTATCTGCAGTTACAAAGTTTATCCGCTCGGAAATTACAAATTGCCGAAACACTAAATTTCACAACTAAGTAGGATTAATTGAAATTCACATCAAGGGCCTTTTGGAGCTTTTTCTGTTTTACGCAACGAACGTTAGCATCATCCCGGTAAAATCATTAAAACAAACTCTCACAATATTGTGACGTTCATTTAAGTCAAACAACCACTCTAAAAATTCTAAATCTATACTAGAACTAAACAAGAAATGAACTTACCTTTAGTTCTAATTTGAAACATTCAACCTCAGAAAACAGAATTCGGCTAAATTGCAGAATACCCCGCAAATGATATGCACCTTATTGAATAACAATAGTGCCTGTTGTTTCATGCCTCGTTCTTTAAAGAGTTCCGACTAGATGCATATCATTTGCGGTGTATTCTGCAATTGCTCCCAGAATTCTGAATTTTTCTCACAGTCGTTCGTTTCCGTGGAATTATAACTATGTAATTATAATTCGTTTCCTCTAGAAAATTCTTTGTAGCTAGACAGACGAAATCTTCATTATAAATTAACGATTTTTGAAGAGGTTAGCTACAATGAACAGCTGCTGTTTCGATGAAACGACTTGACGAACTGGACAATTTGATAAAAATTAGCAGTGCATATTAAACAATATACGGTAATGAATTATTAATGATGCGCACGGAATTAAAATAATAGTAAATAAATTTTCATTAGATTAACAGCACCTCTATGGCTTACGCGGGTAATATAATTTCGCGTAATCCAAGAGGTGTAGCACGAAAGTGTAGCAGTCGTTGTGGGGAGATGGGTGGGAAGACCCAAAAACGGGAGGCTAAGCGGAAAAACTGCCTTCTCTCTGACAAACCACGTTGTGCGGGAATGGAAATCAAATGACGCAGAAAAAATGACGCTACTTTATGCGAGGGAGTATTCCCTAGGGGCCTAGATCTCCCGCAGGGATTAAGGCCCCGTTTACACGGGTCCGGACAAAATTTTTGCACGGACGAATTTTGTTCCTAGACCACGTGTTTACATGGATCCGTGCAAATTCTGTTACAGATTGCAATGGTGTTTACACGGAACTTGCACACTTAGCCGTTCAAAAATTCGTCCAGTTCCGCCCGACCCGTGTAAACGCAAGGTGGAACCGTGCAAGTTTTTGTCCGTGCAAAAATTTGACCGGACCCATGTAAACGGGGCCTAAGGTGCAATTATAAGCACCGTGTGAAGCCATTTCGGCGCAGAAATTCCAATGAAAATAGGATAAGGACAGGCGCCTATTGGCTCCTGGTAAAGATATATTTTATAGCGTCACAGAAAAAACGACAACTCTTCATTTGTGGTTTTGTTTAGCATTCCCAGTATGACATCAACTAAAGCAAACTCTTCTTTTATCTTTATAAAAGGTTCGTGGTAGCACCATAACATAATTATTGTTATTGAAGGCAAATTAGTTGGTTGTCTTGTCTGTTTTTAATATATATCATTACGTCATTGTATATGGAAACAAACATTGACAGTGACAGTTCTAATGAATTGTACAAACCTGGCAGAGAATTGAATGCGTATAAATTGCTGCTGTTTGTTTGTGTAATAACGAGTATTGAAGTAAAAACGTTGCGTTTGCGCTATAGGGAAGATATCAATGACGTCACCAATTGTTATTAATGTGCCAACCAGAGCCTTATTGGCTGCCGAAACAAACGGTTCTTTTGTTCCAGTGGCTGGCACATTTGAATAAAAAAAAGAATGTTTGTAAACAGATATCATCCCTATAGTCATCTTTTTAATATTAACAGGTCTAAATGAGTTTTCAATTCAGTCTTGTGGTTATGATGAAATGCTGCCAAAAGTAGTAAAGGAAATTTCGAAACACAAGCCATTAACATACATATATAACCATTTTTTTTATCACTGGGATTATTCCTGATTACTTAAAAGTTTCACTTGTTACTCCAATGTTTAAAGCAAACATCAAGGAAGACTGCTTTTCTAACTATAGACCTATCTCTATTCTTCCTTGCTTCAGTAAAATATTAAAAAAATTAATGTACAGAAGAGTAATTAAATAGCTTGACAAGAACAACATTTTATTCCATTTTATTCCAAAGTCAGTATGGTTTTCGCAAGAAACACTCAACCAACTTAGCTACTATTGAACTAATGACAAAAATATCACAGGCAATTGATAACAATGAATACACATTGGGAGTATTGTTAGACCTTGCAAAGGCATTCGATACTGTAGATCATAGTATATTACTATTGAAACTTGAGCATTACGGAATTAATGGTAATGGAATTAATGAATGGTTCAACAGTTACTTAACAAATAGAAAACATATAGTTGAATATAAGTCAAAAAATCAGAAAGCTTAAAAATCTAATGTGGAGTGCCTCAGGGGTCCGTCCTTGGGCCTCTGTTGTTTCTTACATACATGAATGATATTTTTTAAGGTGCTTAAACACTTTATCATGTATTCTTTTTGCTGATGACACAAATTTGTTTTACAGTCATCATAATGTAGATATTTTGTATAACGTCGTGAATCAGGAATTCCAGAAAACTACCTCATGGCTTTCTTCAATATACTTTCTTTGAATGTTAAGAAAACACATTTTATGATTTTTAAGTCTAAAAGAAAACAACAAAACTGAATCAAACTGTTCGCATTAAACGAATAATCAAAACAATGATAAAGGTGAATTATACAAAATTTCTGGGCTTTTATATAGATGATGAGCTATCATGGAAATATAATATTGACCAACTTGCAATACAAATATAAAAAATGACAATTATGGCTAAGGCAAGACATTATTTATCTATTAAAACTTTTAAAACAATTTATCCATATTTAACATATTGTAGTATTATATGGACTAGCACTTATCCAACAAGGCTAAAATCAATATTCACTATACCGAAAAAAATTGTTCGAATAATGAGTTTCGCTAACTATAAGGATTGATTCAGGCCTCTGTTTCTATCTCTTAATCTTCTCAATATATTTAAGCTAAATAGATATTTGATTGTACTCTTTATTATGTACTCGTACTTTAACAATAAACTGCTAAATTATTATAATAATAAACATGTACAAATTTGTAATGTCTACTCATCACAACAAGAAAGCGAAAAAGCCATGAAGGCGGTAATCTCGGTAATGTCCTGTGGAACAAATGAACTCAGACTTGTGATTAAACATTCTGCTGTGCTGACAAAAAACCGTTTGGTAGCTTTCGCCTCGTTATTTTATCTTTTAAAGTCGTCAGGAGCGTTGAAGACTTTTCCGATCCGGCGTATTAACCCATTGACACCTGAACCACCCGAAACCGCCCGTACAAGACTCCACTGCTTTAAAAAATTGCAACTTTCTCAATCGTGCGAACATTGCCTTAACTAGCAGTTGTGAGCATTGACTAGAAAGTCTCTCAAATTGAGATACCCAATAAACACAAAAAGTCAGCGATTTTTGCAGAATATCAGCGTTTGAATTTGGACAATAACAAAAATTACCGTTTTTAACGTCATAGAAAAACAACAAAAAACACGTTTTTGCCTTTAGTTTGATTTATTCAAATCATCGTGGCAAACCCAAAAGTCAACATTAACAGCAAAATTCAGTCCTAGTCCTAGCTTAGCAGCCAATTTTTTGCTCTTATTCGTTGCTCGGGCCGAGCTACAGCCTCTCGTTCTAGTGCATACTGACCTTGCCTCGATTTTCAACATCACCACCGCACTGCATGCTGGGAAATGGCCACAATTTTTGACAGCGTTCCTTCCGTCCTCCACACATTTCATATTTTTCTAAGTCCGCAGCCACTCCGACCCACTGCCGAAATTTCGCGCTTGTTGTGTTCTCCCGTGGTCCACGCATGAATTCACCAAGTTTCGACCAATCTGAAGCGGAGTTATTGAAGCGCGGCAAAGTGAATTTTTGTGATGAAAACAACAGCAGCGTGACAGAAACTTTTGCATGTATATTATTAACAAGTAATCACATGATTTTTCTCGTGCAATTTGGAATAAATAAGCACTCGTAATTTTGTTTTGGAGTCTTTGAAAAATTTACTTGTAAACATGTCCAAGGCAAAATTAGAAGGGTTTGTATGGAGTCATCAGAGCATAACGGTGCCAATATCTCACCCCCAAATTGCATTAAGTAGTAGTCTAGGGTTAAACTTAACCCCGCGATGGAATAGGTGGAATAGGAGGATTAGGTGCCTAGATCATGACGTCACAATATGCCTTCCTGCATACTAACAAGTGCCTTCCTGCATTTCAATAAACGGAATGCCTTTTCATGACGTCCAACTACCTATTCCTTTTGTTATTGTGAAACAATAAAAACAATAGACCGGCCCAAACTTGCCCGCTCTATTTACACCCTGATTGGATCTTAAAGGCCCAGTATCGACCAAAATGCATTGCGCGCCCAATGCCTCGACGATTGAATTTAACGCAGTCGAAAATTCCCGAAAGAGCCAATCGCGAGCGAGCTCGTCATTTAAAAACAAAAACAGACGACCGCAAAGTCCAATGGGTGATACTTGGCCTTTAAGATTTGTATTGTCTGTTTGAATAAAAAAAGAGCAAAATTTTAATGCATTTTCATTTTTGAGTCAACTTGCGCAAAGCGCATTTTTCCAAGATGGTTCCAAACATTCACATCGAATCAAGACCTAAACCTCTTCTGACGACAGACGAAATGCAAAAACTCCAGCGCAAAGATGTGAATTGTATTGGAATGCTATCCTTAGGACGTTGTGTAGAGAAAGCTTGGAATGAACTGACATGTGATTTTCAAGTCTCACTCAACTGTTAGACGAACCTGAGTTAAATTTAGAGTTTATGAGAATCCCCATGGTAGACGCGACTGGATGACGATTGGAGCGATTTGGATTACCCTTCAAGACTGCATCGCTCAGTTGGAGCTGCAGCTGTGTGTAAACAAGACAGGAAAAGCACACTTAGCTTTGTTATGGTCAAAGATCGAAAACCTAGTAAAAAAACTCAAAGCGTTGTGGTTACAAAAGGGCGTGGAATCACAAAAGGATTGCTATCAAAAGCCAAAAAAAGATGACCCTGAAAATGAAACCAGTCAAAAGCAAGGGCTAAATGTCTTGGAGTCAATTACCAAACAATGATTTGAAAGTTGAAATTCCCAAGCAACCAAAACTTCACAGATAACACGGAGTTGTCGAAAATCGAAGTGATGAACTGTAAAACTCATTTGACGCGAACTGGTTGCTTTATTGTCTGGAACAGAGTATGCGCTGAACGTGGTTATTGCGCAACCTCGTTCCCAAAATGGCGGGACGGGCGCGGAAACCCCTTGGACAAGGCAGCCTTGTTTTGCACTTTACAAATTCTGGAGTACTTTGTCCCGTAAATCGTGATGAAATGTCTTCGTTTCGTTTCAACGACGGCTTCAGATTGCCAGAAAAGAAACAGTGCTGCCAACTGTTTAAAAGGACCTCCGGAAACGCAATTTTATCGTTTCTCACGTGACAAACTGCACAATTCTTGGAGTATTCTGCCAGTCTTGTCTACAGGTTTCTATGCTCGGTCCGCTAATTTGAAAGCGAAGAAGGCCCTCAGTGGGGACGAGATTGGTTACTGTTATGCAGGGCTACTGTTTTTTTGTGTCGCCTTGGGTTCCGGCGCAAAATGCTAAATTCTCAAAAGAAGAATGGAACAAACTCTATTTAAATGGCTGGGTCTTGCTCTTCCTGCCAATTTTTGCCACTATTTAATGTTGTACAGATGGTCAGGTAGTATGTGGGAAACAAAATAGAACGTTGATTGTAGGGGGAAGGGTGGGGTTCTGTATGTCCGTTGTATCAAACATTGTACCTTAAAATGAAAGTGTCTCAACAAGTTTGTCGCCAATTGTAGTTTTAGACAAATTGATCAGCTTGTATCTACTTGTAAAGGATGTAATCAGCCTGCACCTTCTTGTAGAGGATGTGTTTCCACTTCTAGGGAATTAGTTTTAACCTATAATTTTCAAAAATGTAATCAGTTTGTTTCTTGTTTAAGATGAATGGATGAGATTGTATCTTCTTGTAGAGGATGTGTGTACCTACATGTGAAAGACATGATAATGCCATCCGTTTCACAAAGTTTTGCATGACGCGGAAGAATGTGATCTGTTGGTACCAGCCTTCGAAGTAACCGGCTTGTGTCTACCTCTGTACACTGACATCAGTCTGGCCTATATTTAAACGATGTTATGAGTTTCGTCTATAAACCTCGGGGCAAATGATCAGTTTGTTGAAGAATACGATCAGTTTTCATCCGTACGTTTGAAGAATATAATCAGTTTGTATCTAGTTTTAGATGAATTCATCAGCTTGTATTTACTTTCAAAGGATGTGATCAGTCTGTACCTTCTTGTAGAGGATGTGATCAGTCTGTACCTTCTTGTAAAGGATGTGATCAGTTTGTATCTTCTTGTAGAGGATGTGACCAGTTTGTACCTTCTTGTAGAGGATGTGATCAGTTTATACCTTCTTGAAGAGGATGTGATCAGTTTATACCTTCTTGTAGCGGATGTGATTAGTTTGTACCTTCTTGTATTGCATGTGATGTCTGTACCTTCTTGTAGAGGATGTGATAAGTCTGTACCTTTTTGTAGAGGATGTGACCAGTTTGTACCTTCTTGTAGAGGATGTGATCAGTTTGTACCTTCTTGTAGATGATGTGATAAGTTTGTACCTTCTTGTAGATGATGTGACCAGTTTGTACCTTCTTGTAGAGGATGTGACCAGTTTGTACTTTCTTGTAGATGATGTGACCAGTTTGTACCTTCTTGTAGAGGAAGTGACCAGAGGATGTGACCTGTTTGTACCTTCTTGTAGAGTACGTGACCAATTTGTACCTTCTTGTAGAAAATGTGACCTGTTTGTACCTTCTTGTAGAGGATGTGATCAGTTTGTGCCTTTTTGTAGAGGATGTGACCGGTTCGTACCTTCTTGTAGAGGATGTGACATGTTTGTACCTTCTTGTAGAGGATGTGACCAGTTTAAGTGAACACTTAAAGTGCCCATAACGATTTTATTTTTATTTTCTTATCTAAATCTACACGTCACGTTATGAACGTCTGCGAAAAAAATTTTTGATTTCAGCAAAACGTGAATTTTTTATTATTTTTTAAAGTCTCCGAAATTTGCCGCCATTTTGGTCCACCATTCGCATTAGTCTCCTCTCGGTTAACAAAGGATCCGTGACGTAGATTAAGGAACACGTGACTTCAAACAAAAGAACTTGTGACTTCAAACAAAGGAACTGTGACGTAGATTAAGGAACATGTGAGCCCGTTGGCCTTCTTAACAGCGGGACGGGTATACCGCAAAAAAAAGGATTTTGAAGATTTGAAATATTCATAAAAAATTCGCGTTTTGTGCAAAGCGCGAAATTGTTTCGCAGCGGTTTCTTGTGTGATGTTTACATTCAGATGAGAAAATAAAAAAACAAACGTTATGGGCACTTTCAAGAAGTTTTGTTTGCGATTTTTGCGCCGCAGACATACCGTATTTACTCGAATATTTAAAATTTGTCATTTTCCCAAAAAAAAACCACATAACTACTTTTTTTGTAAATAGTACTTTCTTTTCCTTTGTTTTGTTGAAAAACGATAACAAGAGCTTAAGAAGTCTAAGAACGATTCGGGGGCGGCGCGTTTTAACATTTTTGCTTCAAATTGCAGCGTTTGTTTGGGGGCGGCGCTTTTTCGAGTAAATACGGTAATTGTTTAAGTGAATATGTTTTTATCTTTATTCAAGGCTGAAAACACCTTACTTTGATTACACACGGTGTTTTGAAGCACGCTTAATGCCCAAGCTTTAAATAATTGCTCGCGCTGTTTAATAGGCGAATCTCTGTTAACAATTATTGTCTCACTAGCATATGCCCCTTATCAGTCGGGCTGGCTACAAGGCAAGCCCGACTTATAAATTGGGTTGTGCGCATCTCGTTCTTTTCAAGTGGTTTGTAGCCTGCGGCGAAGTGTTAGTGATGCCATATCAGTTGACATAGCAACTTCAAGCTCATGGATGAATTGGATTTATTTAAAACATAAGAAAATGTTTATGACGAAACGAAACATATCAAGTAAAAAAAACTTACATTATTGCTGGATTTGGCGAGAATACCATGTGATAACGATTTCCTTATCTTTTTTTTCGAGCAACAGATAAATGAAAGTAATAAAGATTAAGGTCGACCTTAACCATTGAATTAATTCTCGTACCTTAGGGGCACTTACAAGACCCTTAAAGCCTGACTTCACTACTCGAAGAGTTCTTGTTTTGTAATCGACCGACAAAAAACGCAGCTACGAATATTGAAAATCCATAGCACCGATGGTTTTACAGCAATGCTCTGTCACACGTGACCAGTAATCCACAAGACTGAAATGGAAATTTGAATATTTCTTTGTAACGTCCGAGATTTGAATGAAACCTGGAAGATCTCTCTGGAAAACACTTTAAAAGTCACAAGTTGATGGAAAATAACTTCGCTTTATTTTTTTCCAAGAGGGCACGGTAACGAATCCTGCAATCTGATTGGTTCTTAGCGCGGTCCGGATTTTCCTATCTCTGCCCACGGGCACGGTAACGCTCTCGTGAGCCTTTCGTGAGTGATGTGACTCTGTTGTTCTGTAAGCTTGTAAGCCCTGGTTTTATTGAATTTTCCCGTTAATTATGGACCCAGACGAAAGCTACCAAAGCGAAAGTGAATTTTATTGGCCAGATAAAATATTTAACGACACAAATGAAGAAAACAATGAAGAAACCAGCAAAGTTTCACCATGCATGGCTGATCGGTCGGCTGACATACAAAGATCCGAAAACACGCTAAAGACGAGGTATCAAAAAGACTCAATAAAGAAAGAGAGATTAAACTACTGGGTGGAAGGAGAAATCAGCCGTAAAATTAAAGGTCAATGTTATTCCTCAAAAAGGCGAGTACAAGTTTGGATTTTATGATTTGTTGATTTAATAGTTTGTTCGGCGTTTGTTTTTGTTTTTTTACAAAGCGGTTTTTGGTTTAAAAAATACTGTAATTAGACAATCTTGCACTTGTTTACAAAGTTTTTGACTCCATTTGATTCAAGTGTTCTTATTTTTCCGTTTCTTTTTTCTTCTAATCGATATTCTGTTAATTTTCATTAAAAAGTCTTGCTTAAATTTCTCATTTGATTCTAGTTTTGTACTAGCTCGTTGTCGATATAAATTTTAATACACGCAGTTTCGCGATCGGATTTTACGAGATAATTTGGACTTTCACTACATTGCTCGGTTTGAATGCTTTTATTTCGCAGTTGTTACCTTCTTTTATCTAAATTCTGTAAGTTTTTATTCAAGAAAATATGATTTTTAAAGTAGAATAGCTCAGTTTAAGCTTTCGCACTGCTATGAATGAATTACGCTCGACTTTTCTTTTATACAAAAATTTGAAAAGTTTTTAAAGTTAATCTTCAGCTTTCCACGGCTTCGCTGTAAGCAAGAACATTTCTCTATCCTCACCAGAAGCAAACACAACAGCCGTTTGTTCTACCGAGAGACATAAACTAATAGAAATGAGTTCACTTTGCAAAGTAAGTTCTTTTGTTTATGAATGAAAAAGTTGTGAAGACTACCGAGTTAATTTAGGTTTTGCACGCGTTGTGTCAGTTTTGCTTGACACGGCGCGTAAAGACATGATTTCTTGGAAAGTTGTAAAGTGTATCACTTTTTTCTCGGCAAATCGCTGAATTGAAGTAGGAAAAAAATAAATAAGTTATTTACCGGCCTTGGTCGGTCCGTATAGGAAAAAACTGTGCCCTCGGTCTTGAGTACGTCCCTCGGCCAGCGGCCTCGGGCCGTACTCAAGACCTCGGGCACAGTTTTTTCCTATACGGACCTCCCGGCCGGCAAATAACATATATACACGCATGAAAAACCTTTTATTGTTCGGATATGTAACATTTTAAATAAAATGATATTTTGTTGGTCTTTGTTTCCGAAATTGCGGTAAAATTCTCACGGGAATTCCCAATCTCGGAATAAGTTAGGGCCTGGTCGCACTACAGTCAAAAACAAAAATTAGCCCGTGCAAAATGACATAAAAACAAAAACATTCCACAAAAAGTGTGTTCCACCGGAGCAGTTTCTTTTGTTTTCCTCGATTTTTGCACGGGCTAATTTTTTTTTTTTTGACTGTAGTGCGACCAGGCCCTTAATGAAACCGATGCGTAAACTTGAAAACTCCATTCAAATTTTAAAAAATACTGGTCACGCGTGACGGAGCATGGCTATACTGGTGACGCGTGACGGAGCATGGCTATACTGGTGACGCGTGACGGAGCATGGCTATACTGGTGACGCGTGACGGAGCATGGCTATACTGGTGACGCGTGACGGAGCATGGCTATACTGGTGACGCGTGACGGAGCATGGCTATACTGGTCACGCGTGACGGAGCATGGCTATAACTGGAAATTTTATGACTGGATACTTTGTGCCATGCTGTTTTAAAAATTCGTCATTTTTCAAATAATGTATGGATCATCAATAATGTATGGATCATCAATAATGTATGGTCATCAATAATGTATGGCTCATCAATAATGTATGGCTCATCAATAATGTATGGCTCATCAATAATGTGTGGCTCATCAATAATGTATGGCTCATCAATAATGTATGGCTCATCAATAATGTATGGCTCATCAACGCTGTTTGGTACCCAGCAGAGATTGCAGTTTTTGATAGCTGATATTTCCTTAAACCTTACAAGCAAAGAGCTAAAAATTGCACGTTCAACTAAGTTGAACAAGCTCTTTCAAACTTTAAATTCAATTCATATTTAGCATGATTGCTTCTAAACTAAATTTGTATGCCACGCCAAATACGCAAAATGTGAACAATGACGTCAATTGAAAAGAACTGTTTGTTTTGAACAGAATATAAATATATTTGCATGCTGACAGAACTATTTTGATGTTTAACAGCTTGGCCAACTCTCCCTAAAAGAAAAGTCTTGTGAAAAAATATTTAAAGGATAATAAACACAACGACCTCGAAGCTCGAGCTTCGTTCTCGGAAAATTGTTCGCTTCTCGAAACAGATAATGTCCGCAGACAAATATCCATACATATTTTTAAAGCCAAATTAAGGTTAATGTTTACAAATAAATAGCTGAATTTTTGAAAACGTGATTGATGAAAATAACAGCAATTTCATTGTTACTACGCCAAAAAAGGGTAATTATCACCCGGAACGACACGAAAGAGAGGCAAAAAAAAAAACAAGGCCGAATCAAGGTGAAACACTCTTCCAGACGATAACTCTGGGCGACATGGTTTTCAAAACTCCAACTATATATATATATATTATATGTTTATATGTTTATATATTCTCTCTTTCTCATAACCAAGACTGTACGCTATGTAACGCAATGTACAATGCAGTAACTGTCACGCACTTCTCCTTGCCACATAATTAATCTCCCTGCTCTGGATTACAAAGACCAGTTCCTAAAAAACATCAAAGAAACAGTTTGCACGTAAGATACTAAGTACTTACAATGTACACAAATTATCTGCAGGTTTTACATCACTGGTGATAACAACACCAAGAAACTGCCTGAAAAGTGCAAAACCCCATGTAATACCAGCCTATCATGTAATACCAGTCTATCGTGTAATACCAGCCTATCGTGTAATACCAGCCTATCGTGTAATACCAGCCTATCGTGTAATACTAGCCTATCGTGTAATACCAGTCTATCGTGTAATATCAGCCTATCGTGAAATACCAGCCTATCATGTAATACCAGCCTGTCGTGTAATACCAGCCTATCATGTATTATAATTCAACACATTGATACACTGCCCAAATATGGTAAAAAAGGTATCGATATACGTTATGTCTACATGACGTATAACCAGCGATGGCGGTAAATTTCGCATTTTGAAGGAAAGTGAAAATGACTGCTGCCTCCAATTTCGTGTTTTTGGGCGAAAAAGTGCGTGAACTATTAGTTAAAAAAGGGAAAAGAAAGAAAAAAGAGAAGAAAAGAAAAGAGAAAAAATATTGTTCACATGATTGGTCAGGACAAAAAAGGCGCGAAATTTTCGCGCTGTCGCGGTCGTAGTGTTTCTTGGCGTAGCTGAATGAAAACTGGTTCAAAGTTTAACCGCTCGACAAGAAGTGAATGAAGGAGCACAATTTTCGTAAAATTCCTTTGGTAATCACCTCTGGAATATGATATAGACTTGAGTTTCTCAGAAAAGTTTCTGATCTCGTAATTACGGCTGTAGGAGCTAAAAAACGAGCAAGTTTGTAAACAACATTGATCGACTCAGCTTGTACTTCGATGTTTGAAAATTTGGTGCTGATGGAAGGGAATAAAAAGCCAAATCAACTACAGGTACGATGTTTTAGCCATTTCTTGTATCCTTTAGCTGTGAATTTTTGTAAGACATACTGTCCACGCTGCAGTTCTTTCCGACTTTTCGCCGCTATGTTAGGTTCGTAGCCGTGTGTTTGTTCAATTTGTTTTGATTCTGAATTGAACTTTTTAAGATACGAAACACTTGTAACTAAGACATTCTATGCCATTTTACTGTGTTTTAATTCTGTAGTCACTACTCTGTCCCGTTCTTTGAGTAGACGAAAGCTCTTCGTAGAAACTCTCAACTGATTGTGTACGCTAAATTAATTTTAGCTTGGCACTAGTTTCGGCATTCGCTGTTTGTTGTTTAAGAAATGGTGCGAAGAAAAATATTGTTGTTAGCCTTTTTACTTAATGAAAGGTTGTATATATCAATGAATTTTTTCTCGAAACTGTGATTTGTTATCAGTGTGTTGAATTATAAAACAGTACTTATAGTGTTCAAGTTTGCGCAATATTGACAAAGGCGCCACTTTCATTTATGAACTGTGTGATGTTGCAAGTTTCGCGCGTTAAAACATATGTAAGCTTTTTTTTAAAATAAAAGGCTTGTCGGCGATATTTTCTCTTCAAACTGTTCTTTGTTATCAATGTATTGAATTATAAAACTATTATAGCGCTCAAGCTTGCGTGATATCGAGTATTAGGCGATATCACGCGCGCTTTCGCGCTATAATAGTTAAATAGCAGCCTATCATGTAATACCAGCCTATCATAAAATACCGGCCTACCATGTAATACCAGCTTATCATGTAATACCAGCCTATCATGTAATACCAGCCTATCATGTAATACCAGCCTATCATGTAATCCCAGCCTATCGTGTAATACTGGCCTATCGTGTAATACCAGCCTATCGTGTAATACCAGCCTATCTTGTAATACCAACCTATCTTGTAATACCAGCCTATCGTGTAATACCGGCCTATCGTGTAATACCAGCCTATCGTGTAATAACAGCCTATCGTGTAATACCAGCCTATCTTGTAATACCAGCCTATCATGTTTGATCACAGGGAACCCAAACGCTGTAATAGCTCTAACTTATCATTTAAATTTGTTATTTACCTATAATCCTGTGTCTTTTTAAGTCGTTTTGGAAACGATTTGAATTACAGCGAAGATGGTTGACCTTGCAAGTTTAAAATAACGGCCACGAGAAGAGAGGAGAGTTAATAGTTAATAATAATGGAAACTTGAGACGTAATAGGCGCGTCGTATTTACAAAGCGGCAGACAAGATAATATTTAAAACTTGCAAGGTCAACCGTCTTCGCTCTGATTCAAATCGCTTCCAAAACGACTCAAAAAAACCACGAAAACATAGGTAAATAACAATATTTTCATTAAATGATAATACTGCATTTGAGTTCCCTGTGGCTTGATGTATTTAAAACTGAATGAGCAACCAGGATAAGACACAGTAACAAATTTAAAAAAACGTTCTCTGGTTAAAAGGTTTAAAATTTACAAGCTTTCAATTGCCAGTCTGCAATCTTTGACAAATAGTGAATAAAAAGCGCAAACATGGAAATATATACGGTAAAAAAGTGTGAAGTAGAAAAATACAATAAAAACAATAAAAATACTTTTTGGGGAATAGTGCTAATATGAAGTTCATAAAAGAATTGAATATTGCCTAGGTAATTGTTTTGAGTTATTGTCTGTTTCGCTTGAAGTCGCGGTATGCCAAGATTGCAGCGTTTTTCTTACGCGAAAATTTCCCTTCCATGCATGAGTTTGAACCTATTTTTTATCGGTTTTTGTGTTTCTAATATGTTCTTTCTTCCTGGTTTGTAAACACCTTTCAGTTTCTCCTATATCAATCGAAAGCTTGTAAATTTTAAACTTTTAAACCAGAGAACGTTTTTTTAATTTGTCAATATGTTTGATGTAGTTCACACATCTATAATTATTACATAAAATTGAGTTCCAACAACTCGAACACACTGCCTGCTGCCTTTGGTTAATGAATAGCTTAGTTGTATTTATAGAATGAAACATGAGATGCTTTTGCTTTAATTAAAATCAAGTTTAAGCTAACCGAATTACCGATAAGCATGGTACGACCCGTATTTCCTCGAATAAGCGCCCCTGTTATAACATCCACAAAAACACCAACCAGCGGAATGGACTGCACAATCAAGAGGAGGGGAGGGGTAGGTGGTATTGTTTCTGGCTACATTTATTAACATGCTAAAACATAAATCGAAAGTGTTAACTAACATGCATTCAAGCTGGTTGAAAAAAAAATTAAATCTAGGCGCTTGTTCCAAGAAATGCGGTAAATGATTTCACACAGGCATCAGCGCAGACCAACCATTTAATTGACAATAACCATGATAAATGAAAAATGAACAAAAATAGTCTCGTGTTGAACACTCATGCTAGACAAACATGACCACAGCTGGCAATTATGGCGTTACTCAACATGTCTCGAAAGTGGTTCGGTGTTAGATGCAATAAATAATGGAAATAGTTAATATCAGCTTCTTGTCTTACTTTTCACATTTGAATCCATCCCCATGATACCCCTCTTTGCAGAAACATTTATATGAGCCTGCAGTATTGGTGCACCATGCATTAACGTCACAGTTATGACGATTGCTTAGACATTCGTTGAAATCTGAAAGCAAAGGAAGAAAAGGGAGCCTTTTTTAAAATGTAGGATAATTTGCTATAAGATTTATTCTAAGGCAGATCGGTTGGAGATAAATTATTGCCGAGTAAGTGAGTGGTGGTGATAGCGAGGAAATGATTTTATTTATTTTTTGGTTTATAATTATAATTACTTCTTTATTTTTGATTTATTGTTTGTCTATTTATAATTCTTTGTATTGTTTCTATTTCAATGTAAATAAGGTAGTTAAAATAGAACTGAACATTATTGGTAAAATCAGTTAGTAATGCAGGAACGTAAAAATGATAAATATCCACTTTTTGTAATGATAAATAGCTATAGTCCAATTGAGTGTGGAATTGTAAAGGATTGTATAGTCAAAATGTTAAATGTACGGTATAGTTTAAGTAATGATCCGCATAAGAAGGATAGCGCTAAACGGCAATGCACGATGGAATGTCAACTTTTTTCATTGTTACAACTAGAGATCTCATTGGCCTGACTCAAAAACTGCTAAAAAGTTAAGGATCAAAATGCATTTTGTCTATTTTTTTTAAGGCTTCAAGTAATTTGAGACCCAATCGCACAACATGCAAGTTTTAAAAGATATTGTATTTGGGGAACTTCATCAAAGAAGCAAAAGTTTTAGCTATTGTCTTCTGCTATTCTGATTGGTTAAGCACGAACATTTCCTAAAATTTATTTGACGCAAATGGATTTTCTTTATTTTTATACTGAAATATAATTATGAACCATCAGCTCCTCCTCTATTCTTGAAACCAAAGATATTTTATGTGGGAAAGAGCCAATGCCGCAGAACAATGAAGTTTACTATAGTTCTTATGTGAAGCGTTACTTAAATGTAAATGTTACTATATCCTGTCCCGAGGTTTGTAATGTATGCACAAACGATTTTTTTCCACTGGTGAAATTTCACCAATCAACTTCTACCTATATGGCATTATTGTACACATTATGCGAATCTCAGACCCCATCCCACTAATCCGTTTTCGTTTACAAAACGGATCTTTTTTGACACGTTTTGCACTTGCATCAGTCCATACTAAAACTATCAAAACGGAACAAAAACAGAAACCTCAAAAACACTACTCAAAGTGAAGCGTTTTAAAAACGCATTGCGATCGTTTTGGTGTGGATGGATGAAAAAGGAGACTTTCGTGATTGATTTTGATAAGTGATGTGGATCCAGTCCACTTCTGCATAAAAGGGTGATATCGGTGTGGATGTAAACGTTTTCGGCCGAACGAAACTGGATTGTTTTAAGGTGTTTCCCTCCAGTTTCCATGCAGCCACACTGAATTTTTGAGCGGCCGTTTAACTAACTTTCCTTCATTGAATTACAGTAGTATGAAACTTGCACAAAATATTGTACTTAGTTTGAAGTTTACAAGAGTGTAACAATTTTGTAAATAGCATTTAAAATGGCGGAGATAAACGAGAAACATTGAAATCACTTGAGTCTAAATTCCGAGCGATTGCAACGACATCTAGAAAAATCAAAACTATTACGATAAACTATGAATATGGCAAACAAAATATCTAAAAACTAGAAACTTTTGTCAAACTGATTTTGAGGAAATCGGAAAAAACATTTCGAACTTGTGATTTTGCATGCGTATGAGCGCATCCATAAGTTGCTCAATTAAGCTTTTAAAAGTTTAATTTCTTAATCTCAAATTTACGCCAAAATGTGTGTTTAGTGTATGAGATGAAACTGTGAAAGTTTCAAAGCGTTTCTCGTTTTAGTTTTGGAGATAAGATTTTCTATAGGAAACCATTGTTTTTTGACTGGGTCTTTGATGTTGTAGTTTTAGCGCTTTTCTACATTTTTCAGAAAACGGCGAGATAGATTTGTTTAAAACTTTTATGGTCGTTTCTTTATAATATGAACAACGTTGTATCGAAGTTTGAGCTTGATTGAAACATTGCAACATGGTCAAATGAAATAATAAAGTTCACCTAAAACGCGATTGAGACTTTTTTCTTTGATTGCACAGTTGAAGGTGCATAAAGACGCGTTAGTTAATTCAGGTGAAGTGTAACGTATTTCTGCGTGTTAAGAATAATACAAAAAGAATTATTCTTTTCCCTACAATTCAAAATACCGAGAGTGTCCAGTGCACGTCAAATGCGAGCAAAAAAACCTGCTTTCAAATAAACGTCCTATTGAAATTCGTGAGAATGATAAAAACAACGTGAAACATAGCCCCTAACGTTACTCCGCAAAACATGGTCATACTAATTCAACAGACAAATTCGGCTAACGCATTGCTGTACCCAATTCAAACCTTTTGGGATTAGAACTCTTTGTTCGTCATATTTCCATATCAATGAAGCATTGACATGGAAATTATATGGAAATACTGTGAACAAAGGATGTTATTCCCAGAAGGTTTGAATTGGGTACAACAATGCGTTAGTCTAAAAGGGAATGTCAGTTAAACGACCGCTCAAAAATGTTCGGTGCAGCTGTATGGAAACTGGGGGGAAACACCTTAAAACGAATTTGCGTGGATGAGGCCTCACTATGAACGAAATACACAAATCACGTCATGAAAGTGCTTTGTACTATTTTCAATCACGCCTCTACATCTTATTCTATGGAGACGCAAGGTTAAAAATTCTTACCAATACAATATGCCTATTGTTATAGAAGCCTTTTTTACACTTGAAATTCTTACCAGTACAATATGGCCCATTGTTATAGCAGCCTTCTTTACAATTGAAATTCTTACCAGTACAATATGGCCCATTGTTATAGAAGCCTCGTTTACAATTGAAATTCTTACCAGTACAATATGGCCCATTGTTATAGAAGCCTTGTTTACAAGTGAAATTCTTACCAGTACAATATGG
>JAJLRJ010000012.1:18957228-19227228 GCA_024195265.1 Dendrophyllia cribrosa | reverse complement strand
CAACCCTACTCACATTAGTAACGTTCACGTCAGGTATATATTATTTTCACAAGAATGACTGGCTTCATTGTGGTACAGCCTTCATTTATATAACATTCAATAGTAACGTGGTTTACATGTACGATGACTGAATGAAAGAAGTAACTCTTCTCCATGTCGGACGTCTTCTTATCTTGTTTAAATTATTAAATTATAAATTGCTTCTTTTCTTATGGTACATTGAAGTATAAGACAAATGTTTGATACGCATGCGCATGACAAACATTTTCCGTCATTTGGTCTTATTGGTGTATTAGTCAGTCCTGTATTTCTCCCATAGAGGTGAACGTTGCTTTTATACACAGCATACAACTTGAGGCCGAATTTGTTGCGATTCTGAAAAAACTAAGAGCTATTTTTAATCAGAGTTCTTCCGAGGCAAAAATGCCAAACATCGATCTCTCGCACTGATAAGCATATTGTCAATTTATTTCCTGTTTTACTGCCGATTCTTTGCAATGTCTGTATCGGAGCAGTCCTCGCTGCCTGTGGTGAGTAATTTCAAGACTTTTTTCAAGAAAGAACAATAGAAACACACGGCAAAACAGCGTCGTTACCTCAGTCCATCAGATTTAATAAAAAATTTGGACTTTGGGACTGGACTTCCGTGGATTATGGACTGGGGAATGCGTGTCATATTAAGGTCGATTTTTACTGACTTTATTACTTTTTGTGGTCACTAGGTTACTAGTAACCACTATGTTGTCACCTGTGTAAGTAAGTACGACGTTCCGAAGCGCGAAGTTGTGCCAAGTTCACCCGATTGCTGTACGATGAGACAGTTCTGATAGCTTCGGATTAGACGACTCGATTGTCAAGGAAGTTCTGTTTGTACGTGCGCGCTTTGGATCCGTGGGAAAGGTAAACGGAGCTTTCTCGTTCTTTTTACTACTTTACCAAGCACAGCTTTCACCAAATGTGGCCAAGTATTGTTTTCAAAGATTATTTTAAGTGCTTTCGTGGTTTGGAAAAAGGTTTTAGTGAAAAATCGAGCTCTGAATCGAAGTGTTTGTTTGCAGGCCATGAGCTCGCTATCCGAACTCATGATTCAAACGCCGCCAGCATTTCATTTCTGTACCTTTGACCATTCAGAACTGTTTTTTTTTTATTAGCGAAAGCATTATGCGAATCATTTTTCCGGATAAGATTGGCATTCTATTACACAGGAAAAGTCGGCGATTTTAGAAAGCATAATAAAAATAGGTTGCTGAATTGAATTATTTTGTGATGTTTATTATATTTTCGCAGACGCTAGCCGGTTCCTCGCAGTAATTAGGATACAATAAATCGCCAAGACTTCTAGAAGCAGAAAATCACTGAATTCTGAAAGGTGTTTGACTCTTTTAATCAAAGGAAAGACATTTTCATTCAAGGAAATATGAGTTTCATTCAAAAGTTTCGACCTTTTATAGAAAATATATTTTGGATTCAGTGGCCATATAAAAAAATTAAAAACAGCTTGCTATCAAATTACATTTGACATAAAATTTGCATAAAGCAAAATTGTGTATTTGCGACAACACTTTGAAGAAACTGTGAAGCCTGGAAAAAACTTATTATAGATGACAAAATCAAAGCATTTTTTTAAAGAACCAGCCTTAAGTTATGGAAACATTTCATTTCGATTTGGTCTTAAAATCACGAAAAGTTTTTAGTGAATGCGTCACGCAACGTTTATTTACAAAATGTTTGACCAATTCATAGCAATTCTCACCAAAGATTTGAAAACTTTAAAAAAATCCCGGATCTCCTGAATGCGATTTCCTGTTATTTAGAGCCTACAAAAAGTTTATGGCAATCCGGGCAGGAGGGGGTATCTGGGTTAAAAATCAAGGTGCGAGGGTTGGTCGGCCTGGCCGGGAAATCCGGGCGGGGGAGGGGTAAAAAAATAATGCATCCGTCGGGGTGGGGGGATTTTTTCTGGAATAAATCATTTTACACCGGTTGCATGCGATTTAGTAACACAGAAAAACTATTGGTAACTTCAATCAACGCGTCTTAGAGTCTCGCGTGCATGAGTATAGGCTAAGTGTAGCCTCTTGTTCAATTTAGGTTGTCGGATGATAGCTTCAAGCGTACGCAACGAGACCGCAAGGTATTTTGGGATTTTTATGAATACGATAAATTAACGAAAGCAAATTAAGATGCCTCGTCCATACAGCGAAGGCAAACATTTATGGTACTAACATCCACCTCACTCATCGCACTAACAAACCCAAAAACCGCGAACTTAAACACGGACCCGCACTATAAAAGGGATAGCTCCGCCCCCTTTGTCACACCATCACTGCTTCAACGGCTAATCAAAGATGGCTAACACTGCGAGCAACATGGAGGAAGACCGTTGCCCCCCAAAATTGGTCTAATTCTACCTTCACCAGCTCAATCTTGTATAGAATTTATCTTTCACGAAAATAAAACTAATAACATTATTTGAATTTATGCGCCTTTTAGCATGAATATAATATTTTAGCTTGCCAAATTTGAATTTCGCGCCGGTAACGGTTCTCCATTGGCAAGCGGATGCACGTGATGTTGGTGTCAAGTGTGAAATGACTGGCGGCTTGGCCAGGCCAAGGTTCCTTTTATAGCGCGGGTCCGTGTTTAAGCTAAGACCAATTTACAACTACCCATAGTAACTTGCGGTCTCGTTGCGTACGCTTGAAGCTCTCATCCGACAACCCAAATTGAAATAGCTGTATACACCCAATTCAATAAAGGTTGCTTTGGCCATTGGTAATTGGGCATTGGGACGCTATTGTTTGGCGATCACTCAAGCGAAGCATTGCATTGTGTTCCGTATGCCCAAATGCCAATGACCAATTGTCAAAGCAACCTAGTAGTAGGATAGGCACAGTGGTTTCCTTTTTTTTGCTGTGGTTTCTTATTAAATTGCTGTGGAATCGCTACGGTATACATTAACGTGGGTGACGTCATAGACTATTGTCTTTATCTCATGAATAAAATGCTGTGGTTTCTCATTAACGTGCGGAGGTGTACATTAACGACCGTTATTGCTGTGGTATTCTGAAACAATAGAAACAATAGACCTGCCCAAACTTGCCCGCTTTATTCCAAATCACTTCAAAACAAAACACAACTGACACAGATATACTTTACAGACAGAGCAAAACAACATGCTTTGACCAGGACTCGAACCTGGGTTACTGCGGCCACAACGCAGTGTCTTAACCATTAGACCATCAAAGCTGTGGATGTTATAGCTGAATAAAACTAATTAGAGGTTTCCGAAACATTCAAGTTTAGAAGCAATAAAATTACGCAGTATAAAAAACCGCTTCTTATTCTTATTTAATGCAACATTCTTATTGCCGCCTCATTGCTAGACTCTATATCGATTTCAGTTTCCCACCCATCACCTTCAAGTTTTAATTTCTTTAACCGTAGCTTCAAAGTTCAAACTTTTAATTATGCGAACTTACACTTAACTAAATTTGCATGAAAAATTAGCACCTCGGAAAAATAAACAAAGCAACTAATTACATGCGTTAATCAAACAATAAACCCACACTCTGTTTAAGTAAAAATATATTTAATAATAACAAAACGCATTAAGGTTTCATCAAATCATTATGTCAACAAAAGCTGTTTTATTTAGAACAACTTAAATCCATATACGACACAAATGATAAGGAAATCAAGAACAAAATGTTAGAATGAAATAGCTTTACGGACGTAGCGCGAATTCACTATAAGGCTGTATTGCAGTCCTAAAGCTTTGTTGCCTTTTTTTTCGGAAGCAAAGGTTTCCTCTGAAAACGATTTTACGTTTGGTTCATCTCCGTGTAAGTAAATCCACTTTGTTTTATCGTTCGAATAATGTCTTAATTTAACTGGAGAACTCGGACGGGGATTGTAAGGATTTTGGGAACTGGTATATTTCTATAACGCCACGTTTATCATCCAAGAAATTTATTATTCGAGGCTAGTTTTGCAAATCCTTGATCATATCTATAAAATGTAATTAGATATCCGCGTTTACTGTTGTGATCAAATGATAGGGGTACAGGAGGGGTACAGGAGTTTTCACCACCACCACCACCACAATTCCATTGTTTTCACCACCACCACCACCACAATTTTCCACCACCACCACCACCACCACCACCAAAATTGTGGTGGTGGTGGTGGTGAAAACAATGGAATTGTGGTGGTGGTGGTGGTGGTGGTGAAAACAATAGAATTGTGGTGGTGGTGGTGGTGGTGGTGGTGGAAAATTGTGGTGGTGGTGGTGGAAAATTGTGGTGGTGGTGGTGGTGGTGGTGAAAACAATGAAATTGTGGTGGTGGTGGTGGTGAAAACTCCTGCACCCCTCCTGTACCCTTTCTGTACCCCTCCTGTACCCCTATCATTTGATCACAACAGTAAACGCGGATATCTAATTACATTTTATAGATATGATCAAGGATTTGCAAAACTAGCCTCGAATAATAAATTTCTTGGATGATAAACGTGGCGTTATAGAAATATACCAGTTCCCAAAATCCTTACAATCCCCGTCCGAGTTCTCCAGTTAAATTAAGACATTATTCGAACGATAAAACAAAGTGGATTTACTTACACGGAGATGAACCAAACGTAAAATCGTTTTCAGAGGAAACCTTTGCTTCCGAAAAAAAAGGCAACAAAGCTTTAGGACTGCAATACAGCCTTATAGTGAATTCGCGCTACGTCCGTAAAGCTATTTCATTCTAACATTTTGTTCTTGATTTCCTTATCATTTGTGTCGTATATGGATTTAAGTTGTTCTAAATAAAACAGCTTTTGTTGACATAATGATTTGATGAAACCTTAATGCGTTTTGTTATTATTAAATATATTTTTACTTAAACAGAGTGTGGGTTTATTGTTTGATTAACGCATGTAATTAGTTGCTTTGTTTATTTTTCCGAGGTGCTAATTTTTCATGCAAATTTAGTTAAGTGTAAGTTCGCATAATTAAAAGTTTGAACTTTGAAGCTACGGTTAAAGAAATTAAAACTTGAAGGTGATGGGTGGGAAACTGAAATCGATATAGAGTCTAGCAATGAGGCGGCAATAAGAATGTTGCATTAAATAAGAATAAGAAGCGGTTTTTTATACTGCGTAATTTTATTGCTTCTAAACTTGAATGTTTCGGAAACCTCTAATTAGTTTTATTCAGCTATAATATCCACAGCTTTGATGGTCTAATGGTTAAGACATTGCGTTGTGGCCGCAGTAACCCAGGTTCGAGTCCTGGTCAAAGCATGTTGTTTTGCTCTGTCTGTAAAGTATATCTGTGTCAGTTGTGTTTTGTTTTGAAGTGATTTGGAATAAAGCGGGCAAGTTTGGGCAGGTCTATTGTTTCTATTGTTTCAGAATACCACAGCAATAACGGTCGTTAATGTATACCTCCGCACGTTAATGAGAAACCACAGCATTTTATTCATGAGATAAAGACAATAGTCTATGACGTCACCCACGTTAATGTATACCGCAGCGATTCCACAGCAATTTAATAAGAAACCACAGCAAAAAAAAGGAAACCACTGTGCCTATCCTACTACTCAACATTTATTGAATTAGGTATACAGCTATTTCAATTTAGGTTGTCGGATGAGAGCTTCAAGCGTACGCAACGAGACCGCAAGTAACTATGGGTAGTTGTAAATTGGTCTTAGCTTAGTTCGCGGTTTTTGCGTTTGTTAGTGCAATGAGTGAGGTAGATGTTAGCACCATAAATGTTTGCCTTCGCTGTATGGACGAGGTATTTTAAATTGCTTTGGTCAATTTATCGTATACACCTAATTGCAGTAACGTTGCCATAGAAAAATGAAAAAAGCCAAATAGGAATTAATTAGCTTAATCATCATTAACAGCGACACACGGCACGATTAAGCGTGCAGCGGCTATTGTTAATTTAAATTAAGCGTGCAGCGGCTATTATTATTTGTATGTCCAACTAATTCCTATTGGCCTTTTTTCATTTTTCGTTTTTACATTTTTCATTTCTCTATGACAACGTTATTGCAATTAGGTGTACATAAAAATCCCAAAGTACCTTCTCGTTGCGTATGCTTGAAGCTCTCATCCGACAACCTAAATTGAAATAGCTGTATGCATCCGAGAAACCTCAAACGGGACTGGCTTCGTGCACAGGAAACCCAGGTTGGTCACGTACGCAGCCTGAAATAGTCTTCGCAGCAGTAATGAGTAAATGACGGCAAAATTGAATGGCTGAACATTTTTTTTTCTAGCCGGCGAAGCTGTGGGTTTAAAGCTTCCATGACTCTAAGGTGTCTAAGGAAGGGAAAATGATGACGTAACAGAAAACAGAACTGACAAGATGGGAACGGACACAGGCGAAAATGAGTGAGGAAAGGACTTGGAGATGCCACAATTGTTGTTGCAAATATTAACTAAGCTGGAATACTTTTTGTCCTGCTAAGTGTTGATGTCTTTTTGCATTTTATCTATTTCTCATAAAAAAGAAACCACTTGGAATACACAAACAAACTTGAAACGAAAATCAAAACGGAAAAGTGAAGAGCACAATAACGCCTTGAACCCCACAAATGGGTTAGACCGCCGATCTTACCTAAATCAAAAGGGTTTCTAACCTTCGCAAGTTTTATTATTTGGATCAGAAATCAGTCCAGCAGGACATTCGCATTTGAATGACCCAACTGTGTTGATGCACTTAGAATGACGTGGACATTTGCTTTCGTCGTAGCATTCATCAACATCTACAAGAAAAACAAACGACATATATGAACATTAGCATTTTAACTTCTAGGAATGTTAATCCACCGGAAAGTACTGCTCATTAATATTCTTGGTCAAAACTTCGCTTAAATTATCTGTCAGTACCTTTACTCACAAACAACATTCTTATTGGCATCGATGACACTTCCATTCTGTCAAAGTTATTATAGTGCATTATTAAAGTTAATAAAAACTAACGAAACTAGACCATTGTTTATTTGATATTTCAATAGAACCACATTGTATAATAGCAGTGACTCTAGGAATGTAATTAATGTGTGCAGACTAGGGTGTCATTGTTTTACAGTGTTCTCAATAACATGGATTAAGTGTTTTTGAGTTGAATGCTTTCGCTGAAGGGATGATTTATTGTCACGTTACATGGTGTAATATGTTCAATGCACTTTTACTGAATGTTGCTGAATGTTGTCATTCACAATCTTGTCTGGAATGATGTAAGCCCAATCTTGGTTTTGCTGGGAATAATACAAAAATAGCGAGCACGTCAAATTAATGGTTTACCTACACAGGCGGAAAATCCACCAAATCCTGTAAATCCTGTCTTACAATAACAGCGATAGGATCCCACTGTGTTCACACACTCTGCATTTTCTTGGCAAGGATTTGTGTTACTTGAGCATTCATCCCAATCTGTTTGGGGCAGATTTTAACAACTCAACTTTTGTTTTCAACTGCCTAATGGAACTTATGATTACGCTATACGTATGCATCAATCAAACTTTGCACTTGATCAATACTGTTGCAAGCAATCCGAAAAAGGTTAGAATTCTGAAACACTTCTTCAATACCATGACCATAACACTTTCACAACTTAGAATAGTGTTAAGTTAATCACAGAATTGTAAATAATATTGGCATGCCGTGAGCCACGTTGACATTTGAGGGTTTTGAAGTTTTACACGGTTTTGTCCTCACATGGATCAACAATGATAATAAATATAGTACTATAGACATGTGTGAACTGCAGATCTAAAACGGAATAGTGATTAATTCAATATTTACCACGCAACTTACAGTCGTTGGCTAAGCAAAGTCGAAGTCACTAATTAAACCAAACAATAAATGAACTATTGCTAACCCTAAGCATTAGATACAAGATAAAAATTACTTCAAATGATATAAGGTTAAAACAGGGAAACTATTCAAAACTATTGTCACTCAGTAGCATAGTAAGCACCGAATTAACCCCATTTATGTGGTGGAAAACATTAACGTGAATGACGTCTTTATTTCATAAACAAGAACTCTACAAATAGTAAAGTCGGGCTTAAGGGTCTTGTAAGTGCCCCTAAAACAGGGGAATTAATCCAATTGTTATGATTTGTATTGCAGTCATTTTTCTGGTCACGCAAGGTGATCCGTCAGGCACGTTTCGACGTCATTTAAAACCTTTAATCGGTCTTTTGCAATCACTAGTGTATACAAGGTCCATTCTGATCTGTTCCTCAAAAAGAAAAAAAAGGAAATCGTTATCGATTGGAACTCTCGCCAAATCCGGCAACAATGTAACCCTTTTAATCAATTTATCTAAACTCTTAATCTCAAACACATTTGAAACAGAAATACTTAGCCACAGGTTACAAAACACTTGAAACAGACTTTTCTTACGGCGAAACAAAAGCAGCCTGACTCATCAAACGCGAAAGAATCTCATTACTGTAGGAGGAGTACATATCTTCTGATAATATAAGATATCATGTTCTATTTGCAGCTTACAAACAGCTTTTAAACCGGCTTGATAGGTTTAATTAATTTAGGAATCATGATGTCATAACTATTCATCGCAAACGGTTTGACAGGCTGTTAGTAGCAAAGCACTTGCCAGGCCGAAGGCCCGGCTGCGCAGCCCCATACTCACAGAACCTAGCCCGTCATTTTTCATGGTCATGGCTAGCGGAATGTTTCGCGGGCGCGTGTCTGCAACATGTGTGTCGCCCACACGCGCGGCTACACAGCCGTCAGCTCGGTAAACACTTTTTAAAAAAGTTGGATCTTTCGCAGTGTTAGGCGGAGCAGTAAAGTCGTTATTTCCCTGCATTTTTTCGCGCTTTGCTACTCAAGACAGGGATACTAATTAAGGGATACTCAGAAGCCGCTTTAGCAGAGCTTTTAGGGATAAAATCTTGCAGGAGCAATGCGGGGAGATGCCTTGCTTTTATTACGGATTTCAGAACCAAAGAAGCGGAGTTTTAACGAATTTGCAAGCAGTCCAGTGCTTAAAGGTAAAATAAATCACATTTTTCGATGGGAATTTTTGTTGATATCAATTTTTGATTGACTTTTTCTTTTCTTAAGTTTTGGAGACCTATTTATGAAACATGCTCAAATTAAGTCGTGTTGTTATCTTGAATTTCATCGAGGACAGCTCTGCCTTGATGCGCTATAAATGGAACATGTTTTACTTTTAAACATAAACTAATGAAGATTTGAATAAAATTTTCGAAAGAAGATTGTGTTGTCCATTTTTATGTGCTTGTTCATTCATTACATAGATTGAAAAGCGATTTTATGTAAACAAAACAAGACTTAGATTTTCTGTCTTCACTCGGGCAATTTTTGACAAACAAAAACTGTATTTTATTCGGAAGTTAGTCGTACCTGTTATTCTAGACAGAGAAAAGTTGTTTTTGCGAACTTTTGTACGGTTTAAATGTACTGTGCAGACGGTCAGGTAATACTGTTTTTTGACAATTGCTAAAATTGAAAAATAGCCCGGTCGTCAATCTTTATTCTTGTGCTTCCGACCTTTCACCTTAGTTAAGTTTCACCTTAGTTAAGCTTGTGCATAGTGCTACGCTGTTAGGCTCTGCCTATCTATATATATTAGATTTTTGGTTCTAGGATATTGTTATTCGTTACATACATGCATACATACTTTATTGTGTCCTCCCCAAAGGGGCTTTTCAGGAACAATCGATAAAAATAACTAATTACAATACTTAACTTATTACTAATTACAATGCTTAACTTACTTAATTACAAGTTATAATACTTAAATTGACTTATTACTTATTACAATAGTAATTTTGATGGAGCATTCTAGTCTTTCACGATAGTGTGTTAGTGTTTATAAAAATAGTTTGTTCACGCAAATGAAAATGCACAATGAAGTTGCCAAGAATCGATGAACCGTAAACGAAGCTTTTTGTATAACAACAATACGAAATGGAAGCTTGTGTAATAGTGATCAGTAAACAGTAATTTTCAGTTCAATAAAAAAATTGATTGTATTCCTCCGCATTTTATTCATGAGATAAAGACAACAACTTATGACATCACCTTACCAGTGATTCCACTTCAAATGACTAACTAAATGACAAGCCCACTCAAAAACGGATTGATCTGGGGGACTGTGTAAAAGGTATCAGTGTTTTAGAGGCATAATGCTGGAAGAAAATGTGCTTCATATACCTTTGCAAGATTTACCATCTCCAACAAATCCATGATTGCAAACACAAATATCGGTCTCGTCATTGTAACGAATGCATCTTGCATCAGAACTACAAATGTTACAAACTGAAACACCTGAAAAGAAGAAGTTCCTGTCAGTCTGATCACTGTAGCAATTCAATGCCGAAGGTACACTTTAACGTATCCTTGGGGGGGGGGGGGGGGGGGTGTTAAGTCTGGCGAAGTAATTAGGAATTAAATTTTAAATTCGAAATAAGAAGTGATCCTGTCGAATGACTACAATTGAATGTTGCCAATGTGTATATGAAATGCTTCTTTTAACGTTACCAAGTATCACACACAAGTCGGAAGCCAACGATGTTGGAACGTTTAACACTCCATGTACTTCAATGACGTTTCAGCAACATGTTGGACTTGTTCGTGAAGTTGGTGGAAGTTGTTTTTGGTCAAACATACGGCAAACATCTTGAAATTTTGAACATTTAGCCCCTTTACCAACACAAGAACTTAGCAACAGCCAATCATCTTTCGGCAACGTATCCAACAAATGTTGCTGCTTGAAGCTGCACAAAAAGAAACAGCAAAATTTGTTCTGAAATAATTAGAAATTGGTTCAAAGCCAGGAGAAAATTAACTTACTCAAAGCACAGCCATAAATTCCTACTCTCATGCAACTGTTGTTGTTCCAGCTTTGTGGTTGAAAGCGTAAATAACGTGTCATAAGGGGAGATACAAAAAAATGAAGAACAGCAGTGTCCCTGTCCTTGTTACCTGTAAACACCTTAAAAGGCAATAATGTACATGTATCAATTAATAATCAATTAACAAAATTATAATGCAAATGTATCCATCGATCAAACAATTGCTCAATTAATACAACCCATTAACATTTTTACAGTGCTTCAGGGGTTGAGAAGACAATGGCCAGTTAGTCACACACCAGTGAGAATCAACCAGTCCAAACAATAGTGGATAGTTTTCGCGAACTTTCAAATGGTGAAAGTAACGAAAATAGGCCTAAAGCAAAAATATGTTTTCATAAAAGGAGGTTGATGACGCTATTCAACTAAATCTGTCATAAGTAAAGTGGTTAAATAGTTTTAGTGACGTCACCTCTGACAATGGCTTAAAGTACCAGCTCGATATAGCAAAAAAGTGACAAAGCGAAGACCTTTTATTAATGAGTTTAGGGAGAGAGGCCATGGTCATCTCCAAGAGATAAAGAAAGCTGGAGTTTGAATGCAGAAGGAATGAAGAGCTACAAATAAAAAAGCAATAAATGGAACAACAGAAAGAATGGCTGAAAGAGGTGAAACAAAACCAGCCTTTATAAATGCTAGTTTAAAATCGCTGAAAACACAGAAAATGTTTCAGCGATGTCAAGCCCAACAATTAAAATTGCAGCAACGATTAAGGCAGCAACAGAAACAATACTAGCAAATGTACAGCAGCAGCAGCAGCAGCAGCAACATCGAACATTGCCAACTCCTTCCTCGAGGTCAAAATCAGTGGTGCATTTAGTTCCTGCTCTTGCTTTAACCTCTTTCACCGTTTCACAAGAAGCTCTCACTTACGCCTTTTCACAGACATTGGCAAGGCGACTCTTAACCTTGCATTTTGCATCCAACACCTGCGAACACATCAGCTTCGATCACAATTGCGCCAGCGGAAAGTGTGCTATCGTTTATCACCTTAGCAGGTTACGTTGTCAGTCAACCTCTGCTGTCTTCCTTGGCCAGGCAATTTACACAGCTTCAATCATAATTGCGCCAGCGGAAGGGGCCTATCGCTTACGACCTTAGCAGGTTCCGTTGTCAGTCAACCTCTGCTGTCTTCCTTGGCCATGCAATATTGCACTTTGAGCAACTCTGCTTTAACAGCTTCGGCTACCTTGGGGTACCATCTTTGTTTGGTTCTATTGGTGCCACAAACGCATCTGTAATATATGCTGTTGTAATATATATTATGCTGTGTCGCCAGGCCTGCTCAAGGGGTCTTTGTAAATAGCTTGCTCGTGTAATGTCTAATGGCATTAAAGACACGAACTTAATGCTCCTGGTCGACTTCTCTGGCTCATAATATTATCATACGCCTCTTGTCCAATCTCCCACACCCCCACATTGCCCTTCTCTGGCTCTTGACTAGTCTCCAGCTTTGTATCGTGGTTCACTTTTTCCCAGAACAAGGCGTCTGTGGTCGGCCCTGGGTATTCTCTCATCCCTGAAAGACTGATAACCAAGATTACAATATAGTCCAGTCAATCTGGGGAAAAAGGTTCCGGACCTTGAACGAATTGCAACATTTTTTTTTTCTACGGTAAACAATCCCATTAATGCCCAGAAAGATCACATAGAAAATCGAGAAAAATCTATTTAGGGGAAAGTGGCTAAATTGCTAGTTTATGGATTGAAAGATTTGAATAAAAATCCAAAATGGCTACCAGGCGTAGTATGTAAAACAGATGTGCCTGCGTTTAAAACAAATAGCTCAAAACAATAGGCTACTTAGGAAACAAAGGGACGGCACGTGTCAATTCGTGTAAATTAATTATTTCAAGAAATTGTAATGAGTGAGTCAAGAAGTTGAAAAGTCAAGTTTTGAAAAGAACGTGTAGAAAACTGACACTATGGACCACTGTGTAATTTACAAGGAGGTATTGAAAAACGGCCTACAAACTGTTACATTTGGACAGAAAGGCAGCGATGGTATTAATAATGCAAGTGAATTACAAGGCGAAACCATTCGAGCCACTGCAGGGCAGTCTGTACATCAAGAATGCAGACGCAACTAATGTAACAAGAACTTTATTAGTACATGTACCATACCAAAAAATCAAATGTTCAAAGAACCGAACTTAAGTCACAATCTTCAGTCTAGTGAACCAACGTTTAACTTTTGCGAACACCGTTTGTTTTGCAATCAGCCTGCTGAACTGTTGGGAAACAAGAGGGGCTTAGATGCCTTTCCTGTAAGAACGTCAGATTTTCAAACAACAATTGAACGAAATTGTAAGGAGCGAGGTGACAGTTGGGCTGACAAAGTTCATGGTAGATTATCTTCTGACCTTTGTCGATCAAAAGGCGAGGTAGGTCCGCAGATGAATTTTGTTGGATCTATGCCTCTAAAAACAATGAAAGAACACTTTCTCTTCGAACAGTGAGAACATGGTCAGTTAACAAGCTTAAGAAACAGGACTTTAAGACATTTACGCGGAAGAAGATGCTGACCTTTTTATTGACCAAACGGCAGTAAGTTCAGCTTTAAAGTGTGCCACAACCCTTATAGGAGAGGATACTGACCTTCTGGTGCTACTGTGTTTCCATGCGGATGTGGAATGTGGGATGTGGAAAGTTGCGGCAAGCAACACAACTGTGCAAGTCCTCAGTCTACCCTCTACTGCAGCTGCCACCAGCTATCACAGTGGTCAATCAACTTTACAAGGTCGGAAGTGGATGGGGGAAGAAAAATTACATCCAAAAGACTGGGGCTGGATACGAGTTCAAGATCGTTTTGAAGCACGGACGACGGATTTAGCACCAGCCTCTGAGAAGTTTCTTAAAATAGTCGGATGCACCTGCAAGCAGGGATGCGACAATCGGAAATGCAGTTGCAGGAAATTCGGTCTACCATGTTCATTTGCATGTAGCCAGTTCAAAGATGTTAAACGTACCAATTCACACTCAAAGATTTCTCTGGACGACAACGACGAAGATCAACATTGAATAGGCAGAGTTGTTGGAATGTTAGTTGTAGTAACTGTGTGTCAAATGATATCGCTATCAGATAACATCACCTGTGCTGTAAATATTGCCATACCCAAGTTTTGAAACACCCCAAGATGTCTTTCTTTAGGATAACGCGTTGGGTTACTTCTTACCCATGTTGCGTTTTTGTTGATTCGATTTTCTCGGCAAAGTTTACTCCCAGAAATAGAAAAAGCCGCCATTTTGGATTTATGCAAATTATTATTATATTATTTCGAAATTATGCAAATTAGTTATAACAAATGTGTTAAATACACTGTAAACCGTTTTGCCCTGCGTCGATTTTTCTCGATTTTTGATATGTTAGTTAGGGACACTTGAGAAATTATTTGGCGCAACAACAATTTGTTGCAATTTGTTCAAGATTATAACATAGAATGACTGGACTAATAGGACAGTTTGTCAACCTCGCTGACCTGTTAGCTGAGATTTTTAAAGCTTAGGAGACAGAACCTGAAACTTTCCTCGATGGAAAGCATCTTGTTGCATCTGCCAAGAAGAGGGTTCAAAAGATCACAGACATTGTTACATGGGTGGAGGCTTTCACTGGTACTCCTGCATTTTTTCAGTGCTCACCTTTTCCGATGATATGACAGCAGACACAACACACTTTAAGTCCAAACGTCTCGTCAGTTTCCTGGAAATGCAGGGCTACAATATGACACAGCTTTTTAGAAAAATGCTGCTGCATAAGGCAGAATGTATCTCTATAATGTTCATACCCCTGTGTTACAGCTCCAAACCAGCCGGTTTTAATCCATCCAGCCTCCTTCTACAAACCCAGCTGCCAGTTCATCGCACTATTGTCAGTCCTGGAATAGCGGGACCTGTTGTTGGCACTTTGATCAGTGTCACTTCCGCTACTGCTGTGAATAAAGCAATGGGGTGAACCCACGTGTCAATTGTCTCTTTCTTGCCTTACAGTCCTATAACCAGTGTTAACGGTTACTTCCTTCAATCACGGAACAAATGCCCACAGCACTGATCAGTCGAAGGCTGGAAATTTAGAAGCAACAGTCCGGAAAACGTTCCAAATAATGTAAACTATATACACCATGTTTCTGTTCTGATCCAGATGTTGAGTTTCCAGTTAATGTTAGTGTAATTGGTCCCTTCATGCAGAATGAAATGTACAGTGGCAATTCTTAACCAACTCAATCCAGCTTCTCAGATCAGGCCTCCTCTCCTTGCAACT
Source organism: Dendrophyllia cribrosa (assembly GCA_024195265.1). NCBI lineage: Eukaryota > Metazoa > Cnidaria > Anthozoa > Scleractinia > Dendrophylliidae > Dendrophyllia > Dendrophyllia cribrosa. Next base: position 19,212,051 of record JAJLRJ010000012.1, on the reverse strand, counting down.
CATCCTTTACAGGCAGCTTGCAGCAAGACTTCATCTTTCCATCCAGAGTTACTCCAATGAATGCTGAGGAACTTTAACAAGAACTATGTTTTTACCCTGATCAGACCCAGGTTATTTAATCTTTGCTTCGACCCTACCACGGTTTCATTAAAATACGTCCCTCATAACACGCCTTCAGCCTCACTCCAACCTACTGTTATTGACCGGTACTTCCACATTGAGCTTGAGAAAAGGCCACAGCGTCAATGACGGCATACCCGAAAACCAATTTTCGATGCAGCACATAACACTTGGCGATGCCGTTGTCTCTTGGCGAGGCACCTCCTGGCGAAATTCGAGGTGAAAGGTTCCTATGACAACATCCCTGTGCACCACGATGACCGTTATTTGCTGGGCATGAAATGGCATAGAAACTACTCATGGATTTGTGCTTCCGTTTTGGTTACGATTGGCATCTTCTCTTCCATCACAGACATGATGGAATGGATTCTCAAAAATAATTATGCAAAATATTTCTCTGGATACTTTTCATACTTTGGACTATGTGTTCAGTTGTTTGCAAAGTGGGTTATTCACCCAATAAACTCAAGGGGCCCTCGACCTGTGTGACGGCTTGATATACATGTAGAACTGTACTCAATCGCACTTCAGGCCCGCCTTGCATATGACAATTTTGATCGCAGTTGCTCTTTTGGAATCGTGGTCGCTCAAAGGACACTGCAATCTCTCACTTGAATCTCGCACAGGCAACCTTCAGCATGCGTGCAAGGTGATTCCTCAGGGTTGCACCTTTCTGCGATGCATGATCAACTTGATGTCTGCATTTCAATGGGAGGACCATTGTATTAGGCTCAGCAGGGATTTTCATCCAATATTGCCATTGTTGGGATGACTAAGGTTTCCTCCTCTCATCACAGTGGGCTCTGATTCCTAAAGCCTATAATGCACGGTTCAACATCTGTTGATCAACAGACATTGCAATGGCTGTTCAACAAACATTGAATGTTGTTGAATGCAAATAGAGACTGGCTCCATTCTGTTCAACAAGTTAGCAACAGTCAATCGTTCTAAAATGTTGAATGTGTTTTCTACTCATTCAACAAGTTACAACATCGTTCAACATTTGTTGCTCAACCAGTGCTTAAGTTACATGTTTCATCAGAAGCAGTTGGCGCAGTGGGACATGGACAAATAGGGATCTTTTTCCGGTGGTTATTGCAGCATTTCATGGGGCCAGATCCAAACATCATGGTGCTTCCCCGTCACCTCTCCGTCAGCCCATTCCTTTGCCTTTACTGCCTCTCACAGAGCTGGTAAGGACAATAATTTCCCTTGCTGATGCCTTATCACATTTTGACTTCCAGTACTTTCACCGACTCGTTCCTCGCGCAACCCCCAATACCGCTTATACGTCTGTGCTGGCTCAGTTTCCTGCAGTCTGGCTTAAAAATGCCACTTCTACATAAACAATGGCTTAGCCACTTCTACATACACAACACAATTTTTTTATTTCTTTACTCAGGATGGTTATGCTGATCCCAAGTCCCTCCCTGTTGCGGTCGCCAGCTACTGAACAAACCCTGATGCACTTTTGTGTACACCTGGCTGGTCGTTTCTCACCATTCATCCATCCACCAAGGCGGCTACCCCAACCCTCTGTCCAGTTGTTGCTATTATGACCTATCTTTGACTCTGCGGGGCTGGCCCTGGGCCTCTTTTTATTTACAAGATGGCTAGCCTCAAGGTCTCTGCGATCATATTTCTTACAAACCACCCTGCGGTCCCTGGGTATTCTGGGAAAGTTCTCCGGCCATAGCTTTAGAATTGGCGCAGTGAATACTGTCGCTCGGAGAGGCCTCCCTGATGATCTTATCAATATCAATGGACGCTTGTCTAGTAAAGCTTACATGTTATAAGTGCACATTCCGATGAGCACTATTATGTCTGTAGCAGGGACATTTTCTTTACAGGAATCATGCTCTCCTGCCTTCATATTTTGGGTAGTTCTGTTGCATAGCTTAGAAATCCTTTGGCTTGGCGTAGGGGCTCAAAACTGGGTTGCCAGGATTTGCCAGCTGGGTGAGCAGTCTCAATCTAGGTCCTGGCTGCCAATAGTGGAATCTCCTGTTTGTCAAAGACATCCAATGTCCACTTGTCCACTTACCAATGCGGGTGTTGCAATGTAGTTAAATGCTATTTAATGGAGTTAACAGCAATGAGGATCAGTGTTTCCCTTTTGGTTAGCAGTATCTATACATGTATGAGAGCATATGCCAGGATTCCATAAGCTCTTGGACTTAAATACGATCTCGTAGAATAGACGTTGCATTTGATTGAGGTTTAGCGCCTTCAAGCCTCTGTCCCCCTCTTTCTCCCTCTCCATTTTCACTGTCTTATCAGTGTAGTGGGTGCCTATTTCCATTTGTATGGGGGCTCATTGCTAGGTTGCCAGGATTTGCCAACCATGGAAGAGGTCTCTATTTCGGAAGTGACTTCCAATAGTGGCAGCTTTTGGATGTCACATATACCCAACCTCCACTTAGGGATGTAGTTGTTAAACTGAGGAAACATAAAATGTTCAACACTAGAAAATCCAACCTTATTTCACTTTTACAATATTTTGCTTTCATTATTTTTAATCATATATATTACAAAGAATACATGACAAACATTTACCGTAACTGAACCCAAACTGTGTTAAATTAAGGAGTTACCAGTTAATATTGGAACACTTTTTTAAAAATTAACCGTAACACACCTGTTTGGCAGCACCTACTCCAGTATACTCATTCCATGAACGTCCACCTAGACTGTACGCCAAAGTGAAGTACAAAACCCAGTTGTCCGAATACTTCTGACCCTGAGTTGCTACACCTGTTATGACAACTTCTTCTCTGAGATCAACCTGACAAGAATAAAAAAGCCACACTGAACACGTTCAAAAGCATGAATAGATATTCTGGCTTCGTCAACGCACCTTGCACCTTGCATGGCCTTTCGGGACCTTCAAAAAACGTTACTTTGCAAATGCTACACCGAATTGAAAAAATTAACTTAAGTATTAAAACGTTATAGATAATTTATTAAAACGTCATAGATAACAAAAATCTGGCTTCGGATGGATGATGTCAATTTACTTCAAGGTTTGATGCTCTTTGTCCTTAAAAGTATATAAATGCAATAAACCTCGTAGTTTTTCAAGTTTTAAATTTCAGCTGGAACAGAAAAAAAAATATTGCTGGGAAGAGCACCTTAAAATTAAAAGAATTTCATAACTTACTTACATAAAAGAAATAGGCATCACATTAAGAACATCAGTGACCTTATATCTTCACAATTGGGCAAATTAGATAATTTTATTCTTGTGCTTTTATCTTCTATTTGATAACTTCCTTAAAAGCGTAACAAGAAAGACTAAGATCACCTTGAGGAACAATGTCAAATTGTTTTTAAAAGTGTGCTGGAACAGTTTCGATTCAATACTAAGGAATACGTCCTGTTTACTGGTATATTTCTTGTTGCTACTATATTACTGTGTTCATTGAAGAACTGTATAGCCATTAAAATTGTTTTTTTTTTTCAGTTCATTTACACACCAACCCACAAACTTTCTGCTTTTATAATTATTGTGTATAAATGAAGGTTATTATTTATTAATATAAGAAGCCCTCATTTTAGGGTTCCTTAGTGAATACTTACATACAACGCCCATGTGATACGTAGTTATTGTTTCCTTAATGGTTATAACTAATTACCTTGTGTCACATAGATGCTGTTTGAAAACAAATTTTTTAGCTAAGCAGTCTTAGGTAAACAAAGCCTGTTGTTTGGTTTGTGTTGCATCAGTGGAGACCAAAAGAGTTGGTATGCGTTTTACACAACTCATAATACCTGTTATCCAGTTATTAATACCTGTTATCTAGTTACCCAGCGGAGACCAAAACAGTTGGTATGCGTTTTACATAACTGATAATACCTGTTTAACTGTTTAACAACAAAACATCGAGAGCAAAATTGTGAAATTACTTCAGACCTACTTACTTCAAACAGGACAGACGCATGCATCTTAGCAGAGGTGAATTCTAAGTGTACAGAATTAATCACAATTTAAACCAGAAAGTTTTAGTTTACCAAAGTGATAAGTATTATTTTGTTTGGCTATTAATGTCTGTCCAAAGTGATGCTATTCAATGTGATTTCAAACCTGGAGATACTGGTTTGCATCCTGTTTCTCAGCACACCATGCTCCAGTTCCAAGCCCTGAATGGAGGCGACTATATCCTGGTAAACTAAGCTTTGCACTGGACGAAGCACTGAACAACAAATGTCCAGATGATGAATTCACTCCAAGTCGGTTGTAGCAGTCTTGACATTTGACAAATGATGATATATAAAAAATAACAATAAACAAATATTTACAAAGGAGCAAAAGCTCTTCAGTAGAGCATCACTGTTAGTGTAAACGTAAAAAGGAAACTACCCGATGAGCCTATAATACTGACGCTGAGGTGATCAGCCTGTCAATCACAAACCTCTAATTCATGTTTTTTTTATCACAAATAAATTTGTTTCTTCTCAATAAAACAATATAACAAAGAACAATCACTACGCATTTTTTTATGATGTTGAGATCATCTGTAAAACAAATAATGTTCATAATTCTACCAAACTCAGCTGTTACGAGCCTTGTTTTAGTTCTGGACATGCTCACATAAAGAACACATATGGTATGCTTGTGTTTATTAGTAATGTTAGTTAATAATAATAATGAACGGACTGAAATCTGTAAGCCAGCTAATGAAGTGATATACATGTAAGTGTTTGGCACAAAACAGTTATCATTCAATTATTTTAAATGAACAAGAACTCTGCGAGTATTTATGGCGGGCTTTAGGGTAACTAAAAACCAATTCAACTTCTAGACTGTGAACGTAAACCGATCTGGTCACGTCTGCAACATTGCACTACGCTGAAGTTATGCCAAACAACACTAGCTACCAAAAGTGGACATTGAATTGTTTAAACGATCTTGACAAAAATAGACCGTGGTTCATTGTTATTTGGATGTAAAATGGACATCAAATTGATAAAGCGACATTGACAAATATCGACTGTGGTTCAGTATTATTTGAACAAATTGACCATTTGTCTTTTAAAACTCTCTCCGATCAGAAGAACAAGCAACAGGGAATGAATGATGTATCATCTGTGACGTTGTCACGCCAACAATATTTTTTATCCTTGTGTTACTTTTGTAATAACGGTATTTCCTCTATGTGCAGAATGCATATTAAGTTTCCCTTTAAGTACACTTCAAAATCCTTATTTTTTTATAGTCTCAATTATCTCACCACATTAGATACGTGAGTCATCGTCAATTTTACCTTTCTGTTCGCTTTATCCTCGGAGTCACACATCAGATATACGTTTTTCATCCATTCATTCTCATTATTGTATTTTCTCATGTTCATAAGTATATTTTTACCTCATTGAAACAAATTTGTAACTTATTTTGTGTAATAGTTTTCACCGATTGAATCACAATAAAATATGATGCAAGTTAAATATTTACAATACCACCAACTCCTCTTCTTTTTATTCAACTATCTCTACACTAATCCAATTCATCCGTGAGCTCGAAGTTGCTATGTCAACTGATATGATGTCACTAACACTTAGCCGCAGGCTAAAAACCACTCGAAACAAACTTCTCTTACGGAGAAACACAACCCAATTTATAAGTCGGGCAGGCTTGGCTAACAACCTAGCAGCCCGACTAATTAATTCTCCGATAAGTTTTAGTCTTGTAGGGCTGTTACTTCAGCATCTTTCATTACTGATAAAAAAAAAACCAACTTGCTGCTTCCAGGGGTGAGTCCTTCCCTTTTATAGACTTGCTGTGTTTAAAAGAAAATGTACAGACCACACAAAAAGTCCATAACCGCTACTATATTTTAAAGTGCAACTAACCCCAATTTTTTTCTTTCGCTAAATAAAATCTCGTGTTTGTCCTGATTACTTGTGCGAAAAAATTATCGTAATTGATAAAATCCCCGCGTTTGAAGCTGTTTACAGCTGTTTGAAGTTAGGTGCTTCTGCCCCATTACCGAGCATTTGTGGGAGCTGGGTATGAACTTTGCTGTGACGTCAACGAAGGAGACCATTTGCCGCGTTCTCATAAGCATATCACCGCGAACGCGAAACGACAAAGGAGAAGGCATTTTAATGCAAATGGTACTCAAAAGCCTAAAAAGGGATTTTGTGCACTCCGATGCCTTTTAAGTGTTTGCCCACAGTTCCTTTGCTCTTCTCGTCATGAAAACAGTCTCCTTCGATGACGTCACAAGACATCCAAGCAAAACTCGGACCCATTCTTCACATTGCTCGGTACTGGCCGAAAGAACCGCCAAAATATGAAACTTTAAAAAAGCTATAAAAAATCAAGGAAAAACGCTACGGTAAAAAAATTTTCGCTTAGGTGATCAGGACAATTAGGAGATTTCGTTTGGCGAAAAACATTATTGGGGGTTAGTTGCACTTTAACTATCTAACGATTTACATCATTTTGATGGAAATGTGGATGAGCTTCCATGCAACTTCACTCATAGGCAATGCTTAAATTGTTTTAGGGTGATCAAAATTTCCATTATTTTTTTGTTCCATTTATGGATGAACCAATACAGCAAAGTGTAATTCAAACAATCCAAGTAGGGTGTGTATCATTTTGGTTATTTTGTAAATCTTGTTTTAGAATAAAAAAATTGTTTAGTAAAAGAGTACTCTTAGAAACACCTCATGAACATTTGCAAAAGTTTCACGAACATCCTTGAAAATCAGTAAAAGAACAAGTTATTGGCATTCGTTACAGACAATATTCTAATCTGTCTTATCTTTCCATTTGTACCACATGATTAATGTCATTGGCATTAATCGCTAACACAATTTCAAGTTGGTATGAGATCATTCTAACTACCTACAAGCTAAAATAAGATCAACTAACCAATCTGGAAAACACTAGATCTGCAATTGCATCAGAATTTGTTCGGCTTCCGCAGGTAAAGATCACCAAAAGGTGACCCGAGAATAACCTGAAGACAGCCAAAGATCATGAAAAGACCGCCAATGAATAGAAAGATCATCTAAAAACTAGTGAAAATGTCCTGACTGACAAAACCAGTGTCCCTCATGTACCACCGTGTCCAGGAAGTAATATATCAAGCACAAAGGGGCGTGTTTCATCAGGACATCCAACCAAGGAGAAAGGTCTATAAAAAAAATTTTTTTACACGAAATATCCTGATGAAAAACTTTTGAACGTTTATTATATCTTTTCAAACAAGACATTGAATAAAGAAAAAACGTGGAAAAAATACACAAAACTGATGTTCCCGATGACCAGGTATCTAAATCGCTGTCAAAACTTACGATTTTCTTTTAAACTTAAAAAATTATTAAAGAGACAGTGTAGTAAACGCACCAATAGAAATTTAATGGTATCACATAATTCAAGAAATCACAACTTAAGCGATAACATTTTAAGCGTAGCCATTAGTCACATAACGTCTATACTTCCATTCTAGTGGTTTCTAGAACATAAAATAACCATTTGCTGTAATATGCGACGAAAGAAAATGAAAGAAACGCGATATTATGTACCTGATATTGAAGATCCTGGCTTACAACATACAACGGGAGAACAACGAAGAAATGTGTGAACTGAACGATTTACATATACCACGCATGTGATTGATGCATGCATGGGCAGGATCGCACAGGACTAAGTCCTATAACGACCGGAAGTAATTCTGGTTGTAGCAGACGGTGTTCTAGTTGACTTATCTTTTCTCATTTGTATGACCAGGAGCGTATTTCATTATCTTGAAATAGGAAGAAAAAATCGCCAAAAGTGATGAAAGAGAAGAAATATAAACTAAAGAGACATAATAACTTGGAGGTTTCACCACAATGGCATTTGGATTTCTGGACCGCCTGTCACAAAGTCAAATTTAATAAACTGTTCCACTTCCATCCTTGTAATTCTTCACTTTATCCTTAAAACTACTTAATGTTTTGTTTTGCTGTAGAATCATTTTATCCAATTAAGTAATATATTTGGTGGTATTTGCCAATATAATAAATCATGTAAATAGCCCAATTTCGATATATTAAAGTTCAACTTGAAGCGGAGGCTTATATAATTAGGGGAATGATAGCAGGGATTTGTGTGGTTTATTCCCCTACGCCTCGTAGTGATGTCTTTTGTTTCAAGTTGAATTTTAATATATCGAAATTGGGCTATAAGGTTTGCAAAATTTCGATATTTCGGCAAGACACGTTCTTTAATATGTTTGGAAATGTAATTTCCTTCCCTGAAATAACTCATGCTGGATGTAATGATGGAGGTTCCTAGCTCTGAGACTCAACTAATACACAGAATGAACTCTAAGGAACTAAAAACAATTGTAAGAAACTATTATTCCAACAGAGAGAATTACATTCACAAACAAGCTTGAATCTTTATCCATGACTGAAGAAACACTATCTCACAAGTCATGCTAACCACAGACTTCATAAAGACACTAATTCACGGCCTGAGAAAAAACTGGTTCTAGCATTTTAACAGCGAATCATTTATATTTCAAAAACATGTCTAAGAGTAACATAAATATGTATTGTATGAAATGAGAGAGCTGGATGACGTAATGCGTCAAATTTGTTGTGACCTTTGATTAGCAGCCGTGAGACGCGATACATTAATTTCAAACACTCATTAATAATTTATAAGCATATCAGCCTATCACACGACGCAAATCCATCACGTGCATGGGCCTTTATACCTGGAAATCTATGGTCATTCTGAAAAGCCTGGTGGTGGATTTGATTCCAGTCCCAGGGGAGTGTGGGGCTGATTGTATTTTACCTTATTAGTATTCTTTATATAAAGACTACAACTCGGGGAGGAAAAGATTTTTTACTATATGTTCTTGTTCACGTCTCTACTCATGACCCTTAACCTTTGTGCCAAGTTTGAGTGAAATCGGTGATTTGAGTATTATCACCTCCTGCCTGGTCCTGTGGTGGACACTCTTAAAAGTATGGCTATGAAATTAAAGGTTTATACTTCATAGCACGTCCAATAGGCCATTTGCACGATGACGTCAATTGACTACAACTACCAGAATCCTTCAGTTTTTTGTTTTGTAGTGCAAATTAGGGCTATTGTTATTTAAACCGCACAGGGATTACAAAATTTAAATAAGAAAGGAAAAACGAAACGAATTCTGGTAGTTGTAGTCAAACGATGCCATCGTGCAACTGGCCTATTGCATCATCACTTCGAATGGGTGCCATCTTGGATTTCCAGCATGTAAGAAAAGTGCCAAAATTGGGTCAAAATTAATCACAATCAAAAGTTAAATGCTAAAATGGTCATAAATTCTGACACTTGCTACAAAAGTTTGAAACTTTCCGTTTAAACGTTAATTTAAGCTGAAATTCAAAATTTGGGTAGGCATGCTTTTCAAAATATGGTTGCCATGGAAACGTCTCATGTCACATCAAACTCTTCCCAGATCAATTTCCAGAAAACGTCACACATTTGGTGGGTATTGGTTAAATGCTTCCAAAGTTATAAACGTTCAAAGTCAGTGTGGGCACTTTCCACCCCACCTCTGGTCTTAACAGGGTTAAGGAGTATATATTGCTTTTGCGAAGCCATTTCTCTGTCATGTCAGCTTCAGCAATTTTTCTTTGATCTTTAGGGTCTTTGGGTGATATTTTGTGTGTACTGGTATACCTAATAAACAGCACTAGTCTAAACTGTCTTTTTACCTGCCTCAAATCCATAAAGTTCTGCTCTCAGTGCTACTTTTTCTGACCAACTAAGTGGGTATATCCTCACATAACGACATTGTGTTGAGTTAAGTGTTTCATATACTGTAGATCCTTCCTGAACATTCCCATGAAACTCCTGAAGAATTTGGAAATAACTTCTAATAAATGTCTGGTACCGAAATAAATCAATTTTATGCTGCATGAAATATGCCAAGTTATAACATTGGGTTCAGTTAAGTCAAGGGTCATATACTGTACATTGTTTCAAATATTTCCATCAAATTCCTGAAGAATTTGGAAAGATTCAATGATCATCTGGTTCTGTAACAGGTAAGCTTTGTTCTGTAGCAGGTAAGCTTCTGTAACAGGTAAGCTTTAAGAGTGAATGCACAGAAATATCGAGCAAAATCACAAAATCGCGGCCACGGTCAAACAACAAGTTACCTTCATTTTGAGTTTGTAGAGAGGTATTAACAAGGTTTTGAAGCTTTCGAGGTTTATTTTTTAAAATACTACCGAATTTTGAAAATATTTGAGAAAATTGATTTCGCGCTCTCGCTGGCCAAAAATGGCCGAATTGATTAGCAAAAATACCATTCACAAAAACGTGCTCTCGTTGGCAGAAGAAGCTATGGCTAAGGGAATTAGACAACAAATATTGAAAGAAGGGGCATTTGGTACTTTATCTATGCCTGTTGTTCGGTTCTAGAGGTATTTTTTTACGGCAGGAAAACACATTATTCGATGGAGATTTGACAACAGTCTTGGAAAACGAATTTTACCATGTAATTACAAACTGATTTTTCGATATGTGGCCAATCTCCAATCAGGTTAATTTTAACGTTGTAAAGTGTCTAAGCACTCTTCTTATACGAGATGTAAAAATCGGTTTGGGTTTTTTAGCGAGCGCTTCATAAAACAACATCGAATTCTGAGAAATTTTAACTGAAATTTTAACTAATTTGCATACTGCTATTTTGTTGACATTTGACACGCATTCAACAACAACAACAACAATTTATTCAGGTATTCCCATTTCTATACATGGTATTACCAGATAATAAAAATTACAAAAACAAGTTCATTGTACATTACTGTATCAAGGTTAATTACAAATAAAATAAATAGAGGAAGTAACAGTATTGTGTATAACATGGAATTATTTCTTATGTGTAGTTTTAGAACATATCTTCATTTCTCTTATTCATTGCATTAAATATCTTCCAGTTTCTATTCTCAATTTGTGGTTCCTTATCTTAAATTTAGTAACAGCCTTCTTGTGTTTTTGATTTTTTATATAGTTAAGGAAAACAGAATGTTTTGTATCATTTTTGAAAATTGTATAAAATTTGAGTTTTTTATTTGAATTTAATAGGTTGATTTGGTGATTCATGAGACTGCTCTTAATATTCTGTTTTGCTTGTGAAAGTATATTGGAAGGGTTATCAAAGTCTAAATAAGAAATATCAATGTTGTGTTTTGTACAAAGATGGTTTACCTTATTTATTAAACCTGTTTGTAAAGTATCTGCCATTTCTTTGGAGATGTTTAAGCAGAGTTTTGCGATGCTATCATCTGGTTGATTTTCTAGATGTATCCAAAATTTAAGAATATTAAGTTCGATGTGGGATTTTAGAGGTAATCTACCAAGTTCGTTTCTGGATGCTGCATTTGAGGATATTTTGTTTACACCCAAATACATTTTACAAAAATACACATGCGTTCTTTCAATTATGTCTTTTTCCCAGGATTTATAATCATTATTATCATAGATACCCCATATTTCAGAACAATATAATAAGATAGGAAGAAATAAGGTGTCAAAATGTTTATTATTGATATCAATTGGTAAACTAGAGAAGTCAAGATTACGTCTTGTTGCAAAGATGGATCTTCTTGTTTTTTCTTTTAATGTTTCTTTATTATTGTTAAAGCTTCCATTTGCAGAAACATTTACTCTCAGGTATGTGTAATTGTTGACAATTTCTATGTTTTCATCAATAAAATTAAAGCTATGCTTATCAGCTGTTGATTTTCTATTTTTCTTTTGAAAGATAACAATTTTTGTTTTCTTTGGATTAATATTAAGAATCCATTCTTGACAATATTTTGAAAGTTTATTAATAGCATTCTGTAAACCTTCAGCTGAATGAGAAATCAATAATAAATCATCAGCATAAAGTAAGCAATTAAGGCGAGAGCCATCCGGCAATAAAATGGGATCTGTGTCACTATTATTAAGCACATGAGGTAAATCGTTTAAGTATAGGTTAAAAAGCATCGGTGAAAGTATACAGCCTTGTCTTACTCCTTTATTATAATCAAAAAATTTTGATCTTTGATAACCGCATCGTACGCAACATTTCGATTTTAAATACATGCTATTAATGAGATCATAAAATTTTCCTCCAATATTATACTTTAGTAGCTTGTACAAAAGTCCTTGGTGCCAAATGGAATCAAAGGCTTTTTTGAAGTCAACAAAACAAGTATATAGTTTACCTTTGGTTTTATGAATTACATGTTTATCGATTAATGTCCGAAGAGTAAAAATATGATCAGATGTGCGATGATTCGGTAAGAAGCCAATTTGAGCAGGATGTAGAATGTTTTGTTCTTCTGTATAATTATGTAATCTGTTATTAAGTATATAACAGAATAGTTTTCCTAAACAGCTATTTATACAAATTCCTCTATAATTTGATGGGTCATTGATTTTTCCAGATTTATGTATAGCTGTTATAATGCCATCGCACCAAGTTGTTGGGAAAGTACCAGATTTGAGTATAAGATTAAACAGATGACATAATGATGTATTTAAAAATTTTATACTAGATTTCAACATTTCATTTCCTATTCTGTCTGGTCCAGATGCTTTTTTATTTTTAAGATTTTTAACTGCTATTTCAATTTCATTTAGAGAAATCGGGTTGTCCAAATTATTATAAAGGTGTTTGTTTTGTTCCAATGTATGTTTGTTTTCTAATACGTTCAAATGTGTTGCTGAAAAAGAAGTATTTTCAGGCGCAGAATGTAATTTTTTGAAGTGGTCATATAGAATATCCGATGGTACTTCATTTTTGTTTTCGTTTTGATTAAGTTTGTTTTGATTCATTGATTTTAAAGTGTTCCAAAAGGTATGACTATCTTTGTTACTGATCAATTCATCAATTTTAGAGTCAAGAAATTTCTGCTTCTTATTTCTAAGTAATTTCTTAAAAGTCTTATTCTGTTGATGATAATCGATTCTTAGATTAGTGTCATGAGGATGTTTGTGTTTTTTGTTTGAGATTTGTTTAAGATGTTTTCGAAAAGTTCTACATTCTTGATCAAACCATTTCTTTGATGTATGATTGTTTTTAGAATTCTTTTGGCAAGTCAGTTTAAGAGAACGTTTTGATACTTCATCAAGAATTTGAGTGAACTGTGTAGTTGCATGATCGATGCCTTTGTCATTTTCTTCAAAAACTGAATTTTCAAAAAGTAATATTTGTGATTGAATTTCATTTAGTTGAAAAGTGTCAGAGAACTTTTCTTTAGAGAATTCATCCCAAATATATTGCTTTGGGAGATTAACTTTTTTATGCTGTTGAACATTAACTAATTGAGTGAGATTGGATACGGTAATTTTCGTCCAACAAATAAGTTGAGAGTGGTCTGAGAAAATGTTTGGTTTTTTAACTATAAAACTTTCAATTAAATTTAAAATATCATGACTTACTATAATGTAATCAACAGTACTTACTCCTTTTTGAGAATGATAGGTTATTTTACCAAAAGAGTCTCCTTTAGTTCTCCCATTCAGAATCCTTAGGTCACATGTTTTGCAAAGCTCAATCAGTGATTTTCCGTGATCATTTATATTGTTATCGTAATTTTGTCTTTTTTTTATAGAGTATGGTAATGGAATATTATCGCCAGGTATATGATTACAGTTGTCTACATCAATAAAATCAGAAACGTTGCTTGTTCTGGCATTGAAATCGCCTGCTAACATTACAGAACCATTTCTAGTAAAAACGGCGATGTCTGTTTCTATGTCAACAAAAACATCTGAGTTAAAATAAGAGGAATCCCGAGGAGGTATGTAAATTGCACATAAATAAATATCTTTTTCTAGATTAAAGAAAACTTTATCAAGTTTACACCAAATATAATCCGTATTTGATTTGACAAAAGAGATGCCGCAGTCAAGAGAATATTTACAACCGAGAACAATTCCTCCTGAAAGTCTTCCAGATTTCTTATTTCGAAATTTTTGTGCTGAATTTGAGAACGTTTTAAAACCAGGTAAGGTTACTTCATTTTTCATCCAAGATTCAGTTAAAATAATAATTTCACAATTTTCAAAATAACGTAAAAATTCATGATTATCTAATTTGTTACCTAAAATGAAACGATCCGAAAAACCATTAATATTCCAGCAGCTTACACTAAGAACTGTATTTTTTAGAGGTATAGACGTGTCAATACACATTGTATACCAGATTAATATTATAATAATGTGGTATGAAGTATTTACATACTTCCAGAATAGAAGAAATTGCAGATTACTATCAAATTACATGGTACCTTACATTTGACGCATAGACTCATACAGTTTTAAAAGGTTCAGAACAGTGTCTGGATTCAGTGACGATGGCGGGTGCGATAACTGCGAAGGAACTGCATTCGAATATGTGCCAAAAACTCAGGTCTTGGTTGTACTTGTTTCCAAAATCCTCTTACCACTTATAAATAATGACTTACTTTCAAATGCAGCCCAATAATTGTCCATGTGATGCCTTAGTTTGAGACTGAGTTTAAAACAGGCGTAAACAAAGCTGATGATACTGCCCGCGGTCAAGGGTCACGACTTGTCACTGTAATGCATCACGCTCCTGATGAGATAAGGCTGTAACGTATACCACATGAAATCTGGTGTCTTCCTGATCACAGAATACTACAATTTTTGCACTCCATTGTAATAAAAATTTAACTTTATTTTTCACTTTCTATCTGCCCGCACTTACACGCAGATTAGCATTAAAATGAAATCGATCATGATAGTTTTGATCATTATATCAATTCAATTAATTTCGAATTAGTTAAATTGACAATTACAAAATATTATACATCAAATCTACTGGTGAAAGAAACATTCTATACATATATCCATTCTAACGGTGGCCTGCCTGACAAGTGTAGATGAGGAGGCAAGTGCGAGAAAGAAATGGGAAGAACACTAAAACATATTCGCTGCCAGCTAAAAGCTCTCTCTCTGAGACAGTTTTTGCCCAGATTTCAATGTAAATACACAATGAAATTTAAATTCACACGTCCCCTTCAGTTCCCCGTTGTCTTATAAATTGTGATGTTCTCACTATTAAACTTGAATTAATTGCTCATTGCTTACTGTGCCCATCAGTGACTGCAAAATATACAAAAGGGGATCTTTAGAGCAACCCCTTCCCTATACCGGCCTGATACGCAGCTTTGCATTGGTAAGTGACGGGCACCACTCATTTAAATTATGCAAAATAGTAGTGAAAAAGATTTTAAAGTTGTGTCTTTGCACGATGTAGCGGTTGTTAGACTGACCCAAAACGAATAACTTTATTATCATTGGCGGATCTAGGGGAGGGCCCCACTTAGGTACGGTTATCTTGCAACTTTTCAGTCTCTAACATTTTCCCTACGCCTCACCCAATTCACTACACCCCTCCACTCCCCTTTACGATGGAATCGGGATGTGCCACTGATTATAACTGTTGACAGCTACATTTCTTTAAAAATTCTTCAATTCGGCTTAGGTAGGGCGCTTTTCTTCGTTCCTTGATATCATATGTGGGAATGTCAAAATAGTGACATATTCTGTTCAGCATTGAAATCGCAAACTTCGACAACTTGGCTTTTCCCATTAGCTCACATAAGTTGTAGCTGTCGTAAGTGAGGGGATGTCCAGGTTGGATACTTAGAAGAACTTCTTCTCTCAGCTCGCTGAGCGCCACCTCAGCTTCTGCACCTTTGTCATCTTCGTCATCAGACTCACTTTGGGCATGGTCGCAGCCTTGGGAATGGCCTTTACGCTTGGACGCTAAACGAGAAAAGTAGCTTGTGATCTGCTGCCCGGTCAAGAACTCAGCGCTGGTGAAGAAACGGTCGCCGTTTGTATCTTTTGCACTTGCCATCGAGCGGGCAACTGAGGCAGCCTTGACCTTCCGCCCCGTTTCCTCCCCGATAAGGAACTTGCTAAAGAGATAGTTATTTTGCTTTTCGCTAAATCACGTTTTTGATGATTTGCTGTTCTTTAGAGCCCAACCCATTGATAGTGAAAGGGGATTTGCTGCCGTCTGTTTCAGCAGACAATCATGCATCTGTGGGACACTTCCAAACTGCTCTTCTAACCTAACAGCATAGCCACGTACGGCTTTGTCCAGCAAAGTTTCACGTTCCAGGATACGCTCGTGCTTACCGCAATCCAAATGTTCTTCTAGGGCAGAAAACCGCTGGTATGATTTGACGCAGTCCTCTTCAGGGCAGGCGAATAGTTGTGAAGCAGCTGGGGGGCTCCGATGACTCGGTTGAACTTGATACTGTCTTAGGTTTGGTCGATCTGGACTTGATACAAGTGAATTTATCTGATAGCTCTTTACTTGCATTAGCAGATAGGCTTTGAATTGGAGTACTAGCGTCGACCGTAAATTTGCTTTTAATGGCTAGGTTGTAATTGCATCGGAGCTATATTCGACGTTAGAGAGTGTACTGACGCCATCAAATTTAACATGAGTAGAGGTGCTTGGGGTTTCCAACTCGCACAAGGTGACATTACGCGATGACGATACTCGCAGTTACTTGTACATTGTGCGTCTTACTGTACGTTTTGTTACTGGTAATACAATTTCATTTACCATGGTGGTACTGTTTGCGGACTCTGAACCTTTAAACTATCATGTAGATTGCAGTATCTTTATCACTTTAAATATATCACAAGAAATCCTTAACTTGACCATACGTTTATGCAACTGTTATAAAAGGAAGAAACAATATTATCTCACCTGCGCCAACGGGAAGGAAAATTCCTGTCTCCTTCAAAACGATCTGCGATCCCGATCTACTAAGGCCTCCGTCTGCTTTTGGCTTTTTAGAAGAAGTTATGTCGTGCATCGACAAGTTCACCAGTACGGAACACTTAGCAGAACTGCGCTTCCAGCGAACACCCAGGGAAGCACGATGTTGTGGGCATATGGTCCAGTTTTCTACATTTTGGGGAAGCGCAAAGATAGACGCTCTCGCCAGTAACAGTTCTACTTCATTTTCTATTCCGGAAATAGAAAAGGCTGATTTATGTCTTGAAATATCTCCATTACAGCTAAGCAAGGGAACCATTTCAACTGACCTACTCCTGTCTTTTCAATCGAAGCCGCAGTGGCCACCAACAATGGTGAACAAGGAACACACGCTGCTCTCCATGGCCGACGAATAACTGTGAAATGTAATACCCGCCAAGTCACAAGCGTCACGCATTACATTAATTGACAAGTCGGAAAGTCCTGGCGCCGGCTCTAGTACATTCTTTTACTGTTTCAGTCGATTCGTGAAAATGTTCAGAACTTTGGAAAATCTTTGATTTCATGAACCACCCTTCTTCTTTTAAGATGCAAGCAATGATATATCAAAGTTTGTAGAATATTGGTACAGTTACTAGCATGACCTTTCAGCTGACCTTTGAAGATAATTTATTTCGCCTTTTAATAGTGGCATCAACTTGACCACCTATCAGTCAATGAAATCTCGAACTGTTGACTGGACCGCATTCAAAGAAAAGTTATCTTATTTAAGTAGAAAGCACATTTTGAAGGCATAATTTCAGACAAAACCTAAGTTTTTGGCTTCTATTGAAATAAACGTCACTTGCATTTTTGTCAACAAAATAGCAATATGCAAATTAGTTAAAATTTCGTAAAAAATTCTCAGAATTCGATGTTGTTTTATGAAGCGTGCGCTTAGAAACCCAAACCGATTTTTACATTTCGTATAAGAAGAGTGCTTAGACACTTTACAACGTTAAAATGAACCTGATTGGAGATTGGCCACATATCGAAAAATCAGTTTGTAATTACATGGTAAAATTTGTTTTCCAAGGCTGTCGTCAAATCTCCATCGAATAATGTGTTTTCTTGCCGTAAAAAATACCTCGAGAACCGAACAACAGGCATAGATAAAGTACCAAATGCCTCTTTTTTCAGTATTTGTTGTCTAATTCCTTTAGCCATAGCTTCTTCTGCCAACGAGAGCACGTTTTTGTGAATGGTATTTTTGCTAATTAACTCGGCCATTTTTGGCCAGCGAGAGTGCGAAATCGATTTTCTCAAATATTTTCAAAATTTGGTCGTATTTTAAAAAATAAACCCCGAAACCTTTCAAAACTTGTTAATACCTTCCTACAAACCCAAAATGAGGGTAGGTTAATTTTTGACTGCGGCCACGCTTTGCTCGATATTTCTGTGCATTCGCTCTTAAGAAACACCCCAGGATATTATTTTAATATCAATATTTACAGGCCATACTTCTTTCGACCATTTACTTCAACCAAACTTTACCTGCAATTCCCTATAAAAAGACTAACTTAAACGCAGCTTAACATACAATGGTACATCATAGTCAGTTTAAACGGTTTGGACATTTCTTTTCTCACATTGGATTCATTTCAATCTCCTGCAATTTTATACCTGTCTTAGTCTTACTAAACAACGCACATGGAAACCTTTCGGGTATAAACACCTTGTGTAATGCAATGTTTATCGAAGATGTTATCCGAGAGACCACTTCCATTTGTATGATACCATGACGTCATACTATACCTTAGGATAATAGGTAAAAGCCTGATCCAAGGCAATTACATGGCTTATTTTGTACGTCAGAGTGCGATATTGCTTGTCAGGATGTCCCTGAGTTGCTATTCCAGTCAGTATCATGGCCCATCTCAAGTCAATCTGAAGATACTCTGATTGATCTAATTTTTCTGGAATCCAGGCTCCACCCTCAATATGTTGATTCAGACGAGAATATACAGCAGAGTGTGAAGCATCAGCTTGTGAAGATGCTGACAGTTGTACATCACTGATTCTAAAGCTTTCCATGCCAAGAGACAGATAGTTTGCAACACCTGCCAGATCTGATGAAAAACCCCAGAAATAACAAACTCATCATTCAAATTATAATACACTCCCCACTCTGTAAAGTCCTTCCTTTAAGAAACAACATAAGTGACCTTACATTGATCAAAATAATGTTCTTCATCACCAACAATATAAATGGATGCCACATTTGCAACCTCAAAGTGCTTCCAACTTGATTAATCTTTATCCTTTAAAGGTCAAAACGTTTTTATTGTGCGATTGCTACATATAACCAGGGTATAACCAACCGAAATCATACAGTTATAGACAAACAACATTACAGAAAAGAAATATTGTTACAACTTCCTTTTTTGAGGCAATATGATTTTACTACAAATTCATATTTACATGTACTTCAACTCCCTGCAATGAAATTAATTTTTGTCACTTTCATTTTACCTAACAGCAGAACACAATAGACACAATGTAAACCTTCCACTTCAGACTCAATCTTAGCATTTCTATGCAATCAGTGGCTTTAATGGGGCATGTAAACATATAAGTTGTTCGGGTATTCCGTTTCGATCCATAAGATGATCAGTATTCGATGTCGAACAAACTGAACCTTCAGCTTCAAAATAACCTTCTTGCCCTTCTTGTCAAAAATTCTATCACACTCAAAATAGTTGGAGTAGTAATTTAATCCACACAAACTAGAAAGTGTATGTCTGTAAAGTCAAACAGATCGCAGCCCACTTTCTCCCATGGTCTGCTTGGGATCTCATGGCTGATCATTAGCTCTTTCTGTTGATCAGCTTGAACACTTTTGCAAACGGCACGAGTTGGAATAAAACGTTCAATATCCCTATTTGGTACAGTTTTTGCTTAATTTCTTCCCTCATGCTCAGTGGAACAGCTAATCTCTCCCCCTTTAACACCAAACCGTCCTGCACTGACGGTTCATCTCTGAAATGGAAGAAGCCCTGGATCCTGTGTAGAACTTCCTCTTTGTTGTCTGGCTACCCAGACTGAATGATTGTCCTTAGGAGGACCATGTTGCTGTCTGCCTCAGTTGCTTGCTGGACTCTGACCAGGCCTTGAGGGCTCATTGACACAAAATGCAGTGAATCGACAAGAGATCTAAAATCCACCGCAAGAAAGACATCCTACCTTGAACCACTGATCTGGTCACTTGGAAGGAAAGCTCTGCTAAGGGGTACAGCTAAATGGAGAAGTTTGCTTTTTTTATACTTAACTTCAAAATCAAAGTTTTGCAAATGCAGTATCATCCTCTGAAGACCTTTAAAAGCACTCAACAAACTTTTCTTGAGTATCGACTCTAATGGCTTATGGTCAGTTTACACCTTGAACCTCTTGCCATAACATAACTCTAAAATTTGTCAACACCAAAAACCATAGCTAGAAGCTCCTTCTTAAACTGAGATAATTTGACGCGGTATCTGTGGGAGATCGAGAAGCGCATGCCACCGTTTGCTCATTTTGCATTAGGCAAGCACCAAGACCATGCTGAGAGGCATTACACTGCAACACAGCCTCTACCCGTGGGTCATAGAACGTTAAAACGGGTGCGGAAGCTATCGCTCGCTGCTTTAACACTCTTATAGCACTCTCCATGGACACTGTCCTTCCAGATAAATTTTACATCCTTTTTAAGTCGTGAATACGACTTATCGCGGTTACTGGAGAAAAGTCACTCGCTCATCGTAAACTTTATATTAAATTTATATTAAATTGTTGATATGTTACACTTCGGTAATAGCATACATGGAGTAAATAAGACAGCTGATGAGAGCAAACCAAGTCCGCCATTAGGTTCGTTCTGTTTATGAATGTTTGATGAGATGAAACGTCGGTTTGGGAAAACGTTGGGGTTCTTTTACTTGTTATTATTGTTCGGCAAGGATATCTGACATTAATAATGAAAGAAAAGGTGAGTTTGTCCCGTAATTTTCATTTTCGCTAGTAAACACATTCCTTCGTGTAAGGCTGACAAACATTGCCGAGCTGAGATTGCACAGTACGGACTGTAATTGATCTTTAAAGCATTGTTGATAAAAATCACAGTGGATTTTACCTGCCACGTGTTTGCTATACGCTCTGGAGAATAACCTAGGACTCCCTCAGCTACACACTAAGGTTTTAGAGTTCCTCCTTTGGTAAAAGATATTGGTACGTGGATCTGCAACATAAGGGAAGTAACATGTACAATCTAAGCGGACCCACATTGTGTAGGGTAGGAAAAGGTCCGATGGTTTTTTATATTCACGACTTGGCTCGCAAGGAGCCTTTGATTCAGCACTGAAGTTTCTGATAGGTGTTGTAAGCTATGACAACCCAGGTGCAAATTTCTGCAGGTAATTTACCATTTCGCATTGCCTCTACCTAGGTAGGATCAGCCTTTAAAGTGACAATCAAAGGCCAGTCAAATATACAACTTAGTTGTATATATATACTAAATATACACCAAATATACAACTTAGTTCGATAAAAAGATTCTACAGAGCAAAACAGAAGCAATAGTTTAGAGATAAAGTGCAGGATTGCAAGGATTGAAGTGGATTATAGTTCAAGAAATTTGATTTATTGACAGAGGGTCAAGAAATCAAACTTACCATTGTTGTAAAAGCAAGCTCCTGGCCATAAACACGATACAGCCAGGACAGTGTCTCTTTAACCCTTCAGCTGAAATCACATGACCCACATAACACAGCTCATTTAGTCTGAACTTGATCTTATCTTTGTTCAGCTTAACGTGGTTCTCTCGACAGCATTCCAGCAAAGTCAGGAATTTACGATCACGGTCTTCCACAGTAGCATCCTCCACACCAAATACAGTGACATCGTCTGCCACGGTTCTAACTCCCTGTCAAGTTCTTCCAGTTTCTTGTTAATCCTTTGCTGAAATTCCTCTGGAGCTTGGATGATGCGAAATGCATCCTCAACCAATGGAACCGGCCCCAATGTGTTGCAAAGGTAGTCAATTTACTGCTTTTGTCATCCACCAATCCACGAATGCTTTTGTTACATCCACCAATGAAAAGATTCGAGCTTTGGACAGTTCGGGTAGCAGGTCATCAGTAGTAGGCAAAGGGTGATGGCTCCTCTTTTAAGACTTACTGTGAGGCTTTGGGTCAAGACATAGGTGCAACTTTCCATTGGGTTTCATAAACACTACTGTAGATGACATCTAATCCATTGGCTCTAGGACTGCTGTAATGATTTCTCTCTCTCTCTCATCAGGATCTCAAGCTCCATTTTGTACTTCTCGTTTAACGCAATAGGTGGTTTGCGAGCAGGGAGCTGAACTGGTCTCATACTTTGATCAACATGAAGGTGTAGCTTCTCTTCCAGCATGCCTTCCCCTCGAAGACATTTTTGTATTGTGCAACAACTTGTGACATGGTAAGACAACCATTCCCCTCAACTATTAGAATGTTCGGCTTGTTAATGGTTATCAGATTCATATCCTGAAAAGCAGATGCTCCAAGAACAGATTTGTTTTCTTCACTGACAATCTGGAATTCAACATTGTATAAACTTTCTTGTACTGTCTCACTGGAAGACCATTCACTGTCGCTCCACTAGTCCAACTGAAACTGGATATCATTCATAACCGTTAATCACCATTTTAGCATAGAGTTGTGAGAATCATTGGATGGATAAATGGATAACCTTACCCAATATTGTTGACTGACACGGTTAAGAGATATTTTTCAGATGAAGAAGCCTTGCATGAACACTTGACTGCAAAGTGTTTTTCCCTATGACGAGAGGGCTGAACAATATGGAGCCACCTTAAAGCTATTTAAGGATAAAGATGTTACTACTTCTGAAGGAAGGAAGTTCCAGACTGATTGTTCTTGGGAAGAAGGAATAGCTGTGAGCTAATACAGTTGACTGCTGTTGTTGATACGTTAAGCGATGTCTCCTAGTAAATGAGGTAATAGAGCATGTAACCTGGTCAGGAGGTTTACCATTAACAAGACCATTGTGAAACTTGTCAAAGAGGACTGACTGATTAAACAAACGTCTGTGTTCTGGAGTATACCAACCAAGTGCACTAGGCCAGAAGTACTTGTGGTAAGTTTATAGTTATTGCATACAAAGCGGGCTGCGCTCTTTTGAACTTGCTCAAAACAATTTACATCTGTGCCATTGTGAGGGTTCCACGAGGATATTCAAGCGTAGGTCTCACCAGCGTCATGTAAGCTCTCTGCTTGACTTTGCTGCTACATGGCTTCAATGTTCTTCTTATAAGTCACAGAGTCTTGTTAGCTTTGACAGCAACTTCAGAGCAGTGGGCACCCGAGCGAAGAGTTTCAGAACATCCTACGCCCAGGTAGTCACATTGGGAAACCTTGTTAAGAGCTTCTGAATTAGCAGAGTATGTGAATTCATGTGGCTTTTATTGTTTGTAGCGCGAAGTAGGTGGCATTTAGACACATTAAAGTCTATCTGCCAATCAGATGCCTATTTAGTTAGGTTATGTAAGTCCTCCTGAAGTATCTCATGATCGTGCTGAGATTTAATGGCCTGATAGAGCACAGCATCATCAGCAAAGAGCTGCAGTTCAGAGCAACAAAGTCGACGAAAAAAAAGCATTGCCAAGCGGACAATGAACACATAGTTAAAGAGTACTTCTGACAAAATATAACGATGCATACAGCAGGACGAACGATAAAACGGATGGAGAAACAAGACAAGAACTTGAATAGTATCAAACAACTTGAAGGCTAACATAGTTTATCTGAATCACACTAAAACACGCTTTCCGGGCTATAGGCCTATAATAATAATAAATAATAATAGTCGTTGACTTTGTTGCTCTGAACTGCGGCTCTTTGCTGATGATACGTATACTGTGCTCTATCGGGCCATTAAATCTCAGCACGATCATGAGACACTTACATAACCTAATACAATACACGAAAAATCGTAACAAAAACCACACATTACTACACAACACCTCATGTGGCAAATCTAGGCAAAATAAAGTTGCAATAAATCATGGCTATATTTGAATCTATTCCAACAAAGGTTTATAACCTTTATACTGTAAATGAATGGAAGCCATGGCGTTGTCTCTTTTTATTAGAAATTCTTACTTTTGATAGGGCAACCATAAACCTCCACCCTCATGCAGATGTGCATTGGAGACCAGGATGTTTGAGGATTAAACTCAATGAACCTTGCCGCCAGAGTAGGTTCCATCCAGTATCGCATTACTGAATTACTATAGTATTCACCCACCAACAACTGTATGAAAAAATGAAACAACTGCCATTAGACTTATACCGGTTTTAAATTGATAAAGTTGCTGATGTGTACCTAAATAGAGTTCTTGAGCTTCAATATGCATTTGCTTCGTGCTCAATTAATATCAGAAATGTATAAGGCAATACATGTATGGTTGGTTCCAATCATAGTACACTGGATTGGGTTAAATGCTAGTAACTTTTAAATGCTTTACCTAAATGCCATTAAAAACGGCAACATAAGAGACAAGAAAATTTCACACATGGACAATTCTTAAAATACATGAGTGTTAACATTAAGACCAAAAAAAGCAGGAAAACGCGTGCAACTGCATTGGTTTTCACGCCTAAAATTCGCTATATGGTAGCGAATATCTACAACGTGCTTGACTTTGCTTCGCTGCAAAATTTGTTTGAAACCTGTGACAAAAATCTTTTTCTGCTTTTTAGTTTGATAGAGTTGGCAATTGACAATCATTGAACTAATTTCTACATTTACATGTACATCTAGTCTGTGAAGCAGTCGGCAAGCAAAAGGTTTGGTGCTGCCGCTAGATGAAATGAAATAAACATCTGTTCACAGAGCAGAGTTTGAACCACTGTCCTGACTCGTGGCAGGATGTAGTTGTGGTCTCGATTTCATGTTCTCTGAAGGGGAAGGAGATCTTGAAGAGGATGGGCTTCATTAGCTGTAATCTTGTCCCACAATTGTCTGTCCTTGATGTTAATTAATCAGTAATTGGTGTGTACTTGTTGGTGTAGCCATAACGTAAGGCACGCTTACAAAACCTGTCTATTTGTAAAAGATATACATAGGCCCACGCCTCCATTGCATAAGAAAAAACTGACATTACAAGACTGTCGAACAAGATTATTAGCTCTTGCAGAGAGTAGCCGTAGTACTTGCAAACTCTC
The DNA here is from genome assembly GCA_024195265.1 of Dendrophyllia cribrosa. Classification (NCBI taxonomy): domain Eukaryota; kingdom Metazoa; phylum Cnidaria; class Anthozoa; order Scleractinia; family Dendrophylliidae; genus Dendrophyllia; species Dendrophyllia cribrosa. The sequence goes on along the minus strand of JAJLRJ010000012.1, from coordinate 19,186,925 downwards.
AAGATGTATAGTCTGGAATTGGCTCTGCTAAGCATATACTCAAAATGAGTGTCCCAATTACACGGGTTTTGATTAAAAGTTACCCCTATTTTATTACAACGTTTTATTGTAATTTCGAGTCAGTCTACCCAATGTATTCGACTTATACTATGCTATCCTTGTTTAGACCGCTGAGACGTTTATGATTATAACCATTAATTTTAGTGCGAATTTTTCTGACTGCTCTAAGAAAATGTTTGTGATGCCGAGATTTACACAGTGCGAATTTTTCTGACCGCTCGGCAATCTATGTACAAATTGACAGCTGTAATCATAAACGTCTCAGCGGTCTAAACAAGGATAGTATAAATAGAATACGCTGAGTAGATTGACTTGAAATTGGAATAATTTCAGACTGCCGGTCACGGAGTATTTTAAAAGTCCTATCCAGCTGCAGGATAAATAGACACAGCGGCTGTCGCGACGTGATTTGCAAGTAATTGCCGCATCGCTTGGATAAATTTATTTTTGACTTGAAACCAATCATATTTCGGGTGGTAAGTACACAGCCACATCCGAACATTCGGCCACGTGAACAGTGTGGCGATGCAGGAACTGTTTGAAAGTTTCGTTTCGTTGTTGTGAATCCGGAAATGAAATCTCGTTTGATGCAACGCATTATGGTGGCGGCGATTTTTCGCTAGAACGATATCTCGTTTGACTCTAAACGAAATATCGTTGCGGCGAACTTTTGCTAGAACGAAATCTCTTCGTTTCAACGCGATGGCAATCCATGCGATATTTCGCGGAGATTTCGGCGAAATATCGTAAGAACAAAGCGCAATATTCAATGAAAATCGTTTACATTTTTTTCACAATACTGTACCTGTTTAAAAGGACTTCCGTGAGAACTGTAACCATTGAGAACCATACATTATTTTCTGGTTAAAATGAATCGATTTACTGAGAAATAAAAATATAAACATCGGTTGCGTGTACTTTCCTGCCTTTTTCATGGCATTAATGTCAAATACTTAGGTATTTTAAAAATGTTTCATGTGTGAAATTTTCCTGTCCTTATGTTACTGTTTTCAATAGAATTTAGGTAAAGCGTTTGAAAGTTATTATCATTTAATATAATCCTCAATTGTTTTGTCCAGTGTACTATTTAGAGGCTGTCACCAAACATCTTCAGGAATTTACTACTATACTAAGCAAAAGAACCAAAATGGTTGTCCATTCCCAGTATCTTTAAGGTTTTTTCATTTGGTTGTCTTAAAATAATAGATAAGATAAGAACTTTATTAACGTGTTAAAATCGCTAGCATACAATGTACACTAATTGGGGACACCTAACTACACTGTAACTACATACATGCATAAAAACAGTCTTTACAAGTATTGTCCAGCAGGTTTGTGAAGTCAACCAATTTAATGCGCTTTTTAAAAGTGTCAATGATTCAGATGATCTAACAGATTTGTCAAGTTTGGACCAGATAACAGGGCCAAAATAAGTCAGGCTGTGTTTGCCGTAAGCAACAGTCCGATATCTAAGTATAGAAAAATCAGAATTTCTAAGAAAGTACTGAGAATTGGTAACAACAAATAAATTCGCAATGTAAGGAGGCGCTAGATCATTTTTGACTTTATACATTAAGATTGCAATGGCTTGCAGTCGTCGCGTGCGAAGTGTTGGTAGTTTCGCTCTTTGCAAGAGTTCCTCATACATCGATTTATTGTCACAATAAACAGCTCGTAATGCTCGTTCTTGAATTCGTTCTAATTTTCTGGCATCAGAAGAACGACAAAAATGCCAGACAAATACATGTAGCCCAACCAGGTTTCATGCATGTAATGTGCTTTCCTCAAGTTGCATCCATGATATTCAGGGAGCAACAATTATAGGCTGGTTAATAAAAAACCCGCATGAGCACATATTGCAGCATTCTGGATTCTACAAGAAACCTTTTCAAATGGAATGTCATCCTTCGGGATTTAATATTGGCAGTTAATGGGCCATATTCTCTTCAGTCAATTTTCTATATCAATATTGGCAATCAATTTACTATATAATTGCTGCGGAACGAGCGTAGCGAGTGAGCAGCAACATAATCAGGATTTAAGAGAAATATATGAGAAAAAAATATAAGCTACGAAAAATCTCGATTTGATCGCTTTTTACCAGAATTCACTGCGCCACGCACACATTTTGGGCCAGAATTCACTGCGCCACGCACACATTTTGGGCCAGAATTCACTGCGCCACGAACAATAGCCTCGCTTGCTGCTTCAAGCTGTTGGCTGCGAGATTTGTAATATTTTGGTCCAACATGTGCCAGTCGTAATCGGAACTGAAGTGTCGAAGACTACCGCGAGTTGAGCGAGGACTGTGAGGCATGGTGATAGGACCGTTGGATAGCAAAGATTTTCGAAGATTGTACGGAATAAAAGACAAATTTATTTTGAAATCACTCCGACAGCGGTCGATGAGACTGAGCTGAGCGCGTGGGGACGCGAAACCTGAGCTGAGCGCGTGGAGACGCGAACACGATACGGCTAGCTAGTAACGGAACATATTCATTATCAATATTAAATTAAGTTAAACCTAAATTTTCACACCTTCCTCGTGGTGAACGCGTCCTTTGCTCAACAATATTCTACAGACATTGCAAGAACTTAATGCGTGAATTACAAAACAAAATTAGCCTTATCAGCTGGAGTTTTCGTCGATTCATCCCGGTTACATTTGCTTTGCTTCCCCTCAAAAAACGAAAGAGAAACTTCTGTAATACCAGCGAGGCGATAAAACAGCATTATTACAACAAATTTACCGCAGCAATTACTATCTTTTGGATACACTAGTTATATAGTAGTTTGAAAAGGCTACCCGGGCCAACAAAGATGTCTCTTTCCAAGAAGGATCCGTTGAAGATATCAGTCCAAACCTCGGCATGTGTAATTTTGATAAAACGTTAAAAAGGGTAAGGACAGAAAACTTCTCGGAAGTTTTAAAAGTAAAAAATTCTTAAAAAACGTTTCGTTCCTGTGACCTTCATCAGTTGTACAGTTATTGGGAAAAGTGATCTTAAATACAGTTTTAAAAAGAACTAATTACAAGGTAAAAGTAGATTTTTTCAAAATGTATTACCTAACTATATTGTTAAATTCAACAAAGATAAGACCTGAACATAACAAGCTCCCCATTGTGAGTTCCGGCCTGAATAGTTTCAGCGATGGCAAAGACATGTGACAAGTTCCAAGAATAGCGCACCTAAACAATTGTAATAAGTTCCCTATTCAAAGCCCTTGAATGTGTCCAAAGCACAAGAAAAAGTAACAAATTTCCCGAACGAAGTTCATGAATGGTCAAATCAATAATCACGGTGTTTTAATAAACAATGCAAACTAATTGAAGTGAATTTTGTTTTTGGAGTGGAATTCTTGTCCTTTGTTGAGGCCAGGAGGCGATATTGTAAAAAGTTGTGAGCTCCAGTAAGTTTTCAATCTAGAGAATTACAAGCCAACAACACACCAGCAGGTGGTAGTTTTAAATGTAACAAAAGTAGATGGGACTTTTTTGTTGAGTCCAAATAATTTTGTAGTTACAAAACAGGCAAATCGAATAAAGAAAGATCTCAATTAACCTACAGTTCCAAAAATGTCATCTATTTAGCTTCTTGTAAAAAATGCTAACTGCAAATATGTTGACTCAACTACTACCGAAATCAAAGGACATGTAAGATTCAGGAACCACAAATCACCCAATTTTTACTTTTTAAACATCCAAGAAGTTGTCCATCCTCGGCCCTTTTTTAACTTTATATATATAAAATACTTTGTTGTTGTCGTCACTGTGACAGCAGAGAGTGCTAGATACATGAGTTTTTTTTTACACGATGAGATGTTACCGGCAAAACAGTAACTTGAGTTTCATGCTCGGTGGCGATCAACAGACCTGATGATGATCGCCAACGAAGAAGCGGGTATAACCAGAATGTTTTTTTTTTTTTATGAGCAGGGGACTTGTAACAGGGATTTGACAGTATACATTTCGTAATCGCGTTCGAAGAACGCAATCCTAACTTCGTGTTGGTTTCCCTGTGCCTTACATGCAGTAAAATTTGAGATTTTCTGGTGTCCGGTCTTCCAAATGCATGCCCCTATTGCTTTTTTCAGGGGCTCATTTCTGCCGGAAATTCCTTCGAACGTGTTTCCATAATCTCTGATTACTGCTAGTTTCCATTAATAGTTTGTGCAAAATATTTAACAGGACCATTTGTTGTATAGCATAAAACATCTAGTACATAAAACGTTAAGGTAGTGTCTTCTTTTCACATTTCACATTTGCCATTAAAATGTCCGTTACAAAATTTAATGTAGGTAAATACCTTGTGATAACGAAACCACTCATCGCCTTCAAAACTGTACTTCAAGTAAAATGAGGTGACAGCTTCAGGTCTCTCTTTCGAGTCATCTGGGTTCTGCGCTTCCTTTCCTTGGGTAGCCACTCCACGGATCAAATGTGGTGCCATCAAGTCAATCTGAAAGTAGTGATAAAGTACCTCCCCTGAGGCAACAGATGACAAAACTTCACCTGATACGCACCATCCTACACTGTTTAATCTACCCCAGTCTTTTTTGTTTTTCCTTGTCTCACTTGATGCTTTTATCTGGTGGTTCCCTATCAACCCATACTCCATTCCAAGTGGGGAAGAACATTCTGTTTAGAGATGCAAAAGAATAATAAATTATACTAATAATGATTAGTAACAGTAAAAAAACTCTACATAGGATGAGCTAAGATAATAATATAGAAATACATTGGGCATGAACCATTTTGCACTAGTGTAGTCAGTTTTAGCAAATACGGATTGCATCTACAGCAAGAAGATTTTATTTAACAATAGTAATTTTAATTATAGGGGGCCCAGTATTTTATGTAGTTTGAGTGTCATTTACACTCTAATCGTATCCATTACAAAATTCTTGATTGGGATTGTGTACCTGCATCCCTTTTGCTTACATAATTAGCGTGTGGTCACATGGGTGTCCAATTACAGCTGTCATTCCTCGCTTTACACCTTTCGGCCACCGTGATCACTGACTTGGAACAGGATAAATTTAATTACTTCAAGGTAGATAATCATCAAAACGTCTGTCTCGGTTGAAAAATCCTTTTAGATCGATTTTAACGTTGCATTTAAGACTCCAGATGCGAAACATCTTGCGAAATATGTGGGTTGTTTTTTGCAAATTTGTGTCTATCAAGCCACTTTAACCAACACACTCACATTATCAAATATTTACCTGCATCACATCCATAAACCTCTACTCTTAAGCATGGGCTTTTAATCCAGTTTTGCGGATTGAAACGTATATAGCGAGCGACAAAGGGATTATCTAGCCAGTTGGTGTGATCTTCATCCGACAAGCCAGTATTTCCTTGAAACAACTGATAAAATAAAAAAAAACATGCAATATTTTAGAAATTGTTACACTTGTACAGTTTAAAAATATTAAGAACATTGTTAAAAAAATAAGTATTATTCTTTGTGAATTGAGAGATAATTAATTACAAAAAAAAACACACTTTCCACTTTCCAAAAACTGAAACTCATGTTCAAAAATTAAGCTTGTGAATAAAATTCTAAAGAGGAATTATTGCTATTTGAGCATTTTTTTCCAATGTTGCTTTCTTTGTGGGGACTTAACGATATTATTAATAAAATTAACAAAACCTTATTCAGTTTGGCATTGGCATCCATAACAGGTACATTGAAAAAGCTGTGGCTTGCACCACTCTTTAAGATGTTTGCTCTATAGCTCACACACACACATGTATTGGTCAGTATAAAATGGAGACTGGGTATAAAATGCGGACTGCTGACTGGGTATAAAATGCAGACTACTGTCAGTACAGGCTACTATGCTGCAGTGGCAACTTAGTTTTTAATTTTGACACAGTAGTTTTTAAAGAAATAAAAATAAATTATCAAAAGTGCTGTTAAGTTTAAAAGGGTGAAGCAGATAAAGTTCAAAATGCAGTTACATATGTGACACTGCAGTTGATATGCTGTGCTGCTTATAAAGCATAGATGAAGTTACAGTTTTGGTGTCAGTTTGCATTCTGCATTTCATACCTAGGCTCCAGGCTGCATTTTATACTGACCATCAAGCATATACTTTAAATGCATACATTTAGGTTAATGTATGCCCTAATTTCATATCGCAGCATGCATTCAAAGCATGCACCAAGGAAGAAATGTAGACATAATTATAGTATTTATAGGCATTGTAGGAATTTTGAATGTACTTTAATTCTTTTTTATTGTGCATGGTTGATGTCCTTGTGTTTCTTTTGATATTTCACCCAATTCTCTACATTTTATTAAAGAAGATCGAAAGAAAATAACAAATTGTCACTGGTTTGAATTTTTTTAAGTTCTCCAGCCACCGGTGCAATCAAACTCTGCTTAAAGGTTGGGTCAACTTAACACTTAAACTTTTTCCATCTTTGACATGGGTCACTAATTATAGTGTTACAAGTTTCATAGTCATTTCCACATGGATGTCCTTAACCCATTCACTCCTGAGAATTTTTACGTTTTTGAGCGATTTTCTGCATTCACACGCCCCATAGGATTTCGTGACTACATATTTAAAGTTACCATTGAAAGTGCTGCTGTTCTAAAACACTGAAGGCTCGAGTTTACTGGAAACGTCATTGTGACGATCTCGTTTTGCTTGGTTGATTTGCAATAAAGGGTCCAATATGAATTATCTACGATTTTTGGTAAGTTCACGGCCATTTTTCATCTTTAGTAGCTGCCTGATGAGCATCATTAAGCTTGGAGGTAGTTCAGAGTCCACTTCTCAATGAAACGAGTTAGGTGTTGTACTTCGTTTACGAATTTGGCTCGTTGCTCGTTGAACTGGAAAAATGGCCGCCTGGAAACGAAGTAGCTTTGGGACTCGACTCTGGATAAATTTCTCGACCTACCGCGGCATATTTTGGAAGTTGCGACCACAGGAGAACACAACAAGCGCGAAATTTCGGCGGTGGGTCAGAGTGGCTGTGGACTTAGTATATATATATGAAAAGTGTGGAGGACGGAATGGACGCTGTCGAAAAATCTCTTTATTTCCCAGCATGCAGTGCGGTGGTGATGTTGAAAATCGAGGCAAGGTGAGTATGCCCTAGAATAAGAAGCTGTAGCTCGGCCCGAGCAACGAATAAGAGCAAAAAAATTCACTGCTAAGCTAGGACTAGGACTGAATTTTGCTGTAAATGTTGACTTTTGGGTTTGCCACGATGATTTGAATAAAAAAAAACTAAAGGCAAAAACGTGATTTTGTTGTTTTTCTATGACGTTAAAAACGGTAATTTTTGTTATTGTCCAAATTCAAACGCTGATATTCTGCAAAAATCGCTGACTTTTTTGTGTTTATTGGGTATCTCAATTTGAGGGACTTTCTAGTCAATGCTCACAACTGCTAGTTAGGGCAATGTTCGCGCGATTGAGAAAGTTGCAATTTTTTAAAGCAGTGGAGTCTTGTACGGCCGGTTTTGGCCGGTGTAGGAGCGAATGGGTTAAAAGAGCAGCTATGTGTCTCTTTCACAAGCTTGGCATATGTCTGCCTCGGACATAATTAACTCTTTGGGCCATAAAATTAAATACTATTGTAACACAAAACAAGATCCTTACAACTATTTCATTATTTTCTCCACGACGGAAGCTGTGAAAGGCATCTGGATCAGTTGCATAATACAGGTAGTAATTCGTAACAACAATGCTGAAACCAAGTCCTTGGGTTAAGACTCCTGTGATGCGTTTCAGTTTTAAGAAGTCTATTTGTAGGAACTGCGATTTAGCTAATATAGGGTCTTCCAGCATAGATTGGTCAGCACACCAGGCAGATTTATGTTTATAGCGACCAACATGGGCAGAGTAATTAATATCTTCTGATGATGCACTCATCTGGTCATCTTTCACTGCACCATGTGGATGGTGGTTGCTCCATTCAAGCCCTAGGGGTGTTTTACAATCTGAAAACAAAAGGAAAACAACGACATGCATGAAAGTATTGCATAGATTACTCAGTTACACAGAAATTACACTACACATTTCACTTTTTCAGGTCACATTATGCCATTCTTTCTCCAATAAATTTTATGTCTGCAAGGTAATCAAAGCTTGAAATAATTTTTTTACCTGTGTAATAACAAGCCTGACAGAGGATTTAAAATATTCCAGTCTACATATCTTTTTCACATGTCTACAGTAATTCAATCACAAGGACAGTATTTAAATAGCATTACAACTGATGAGACCACTCCATGCTAAACTCAACAACTTTCTTGTGTTTGAAATCCTTTTAAAGATAGATCCTTTTAAGAAATCCTTTTAAGGATAATAAATTTTTTGAAATCTACTCTATTGATAACATTGTCTACAAAATAGATCTAAAACATGATTCTTATTCTGAATTAGAACTAGCCTGGCAGTCTAACAGTTCACTGGCCATATCTACAACCCTGGCCAATACTTCATGGGACACTCACTGAAATTACACGCAAAAATACGCTTCCCTAATATATTTTTATCCTACTATTCAGTATGCTTCTGAATGTCGTTATCACATGCCATTTTAGTCCTCCCCCTCCCACAGCAATGTTGATTGCCGTGAAAACAATTTGTTACCCGTGAGGTCAACATTGCACTGGGGAATGGGGAGGGGGAAGGGGGAATGCTTAAAATTGCAGAGTTATTTCGGAAGTGTCCCAAGAGTATTGGCCAGGGTTGTCCGAAAACGTCTTTGTAAGGAAAAGGTTTTGATCGTGAAAAAAGCACAAAGAAATGTGGGTAAATTGTAGGTACGGAAGTGCACATTAAGTAGTTAAGTGTTCTCTTTGTTTGTATTGCAGTACTGTGTGTGCCTAGGCGGGTCGCCGGGTTAACGTTCGATCATTCGTTTTAGAATTTTGACGAAAGTTTAATGATTTCACATGCGGCTGATTGCAAGACTGTTTTACGCCGTTTTAAATATGAAGGTCCCGATGTTAAATCGCTATTGCGAATTGTATGGTAGGAGTGATGCCTTGGGACGGTAAAATAATGGAGTGGAATGCCTAGCGTCCACATTATATATTTACTTTGAAAGCATTGCGTAACAGCAACACGTTGTAACAGTTCTCACTATTATTTCTAGTCAACAACAACAACAACCTTTATTCATGTGTCAAATCTAAAATAGCAGTTATACAACCACTAACTGGGGACACTAAATACTACCTAAAAATATTTAAGAATTTAAAATAAAACTATATATAATATGTACAATTTAAAATCTAACCTAAGTCTTACATAAAAGGCAGTTGTCACATTTACTATCAGTCAATTTAGAAACAAGGTCTATTCTACGTATGTAACATTTAAACGATGATATGGATGTCAGTTCCCTTACATTTCTTGGTACAATTGCCCATATTTCGGGTCCCATATATCTAAGCGAATGTTTTCCAAAAGTGACAGTATTAAATCTAGGTATACCAAAGTCATTATTACGCAGTGTGTACTTAAGTTGTGGAATTTGAAAAAGGCTACATATGTAATTAGGAGATAAATTGTTCTTTACCTTATACATAAGGATGGCTATATCCCGTAGTCTTCTATTCTGCAGTGTACTTAGGTTAGCCATGTCTAATAATTTATCATAACTACTCCCCTTATCACAGTAAACTGCCCTGAGTGCCCTTTCTTGAATACGTTCCAATTTTCTAGTATCACTCGCCCTACAAAAATGCCAGACAAGATGGCTGTATGTCAAATAAGGAAGAATGGCTGCCTTAAACAACTTCAGCTTGGTGTCTGTTGGTATCATATTCCTGAGCCTCATCAGGACTCCAACACGCTGGCTACTCCTCTTACAAATGTTAGCAATGTGTTCATCAAATTGAAGCCTATTGTTTATATATACCCCAAGAAGTTTTAAACACTTGGTAGATTTAACTTCATTATCATCAATTATAATACTATCCATATTATTATTTTTATTCCCAAGTGTCATTGTCTGATACTTGTCATAGTTCCCTTTTAAGAAATTCGATCTATACCATCCGGAGGCTAATTCGGCACTTGCTATTAACTTATCATACACCTCAGTAACAGTACTGCCTGCAGCATGGAACTGGTGGTCGTCTGCATACATATTGATATTAGAATTTGAATTTACACTGTATGTCAGATCATTTTGGAACATGTTCCATATCAATGGTCCAAATGCGGAACCCTGTGGACATCCCCTTGACCCCCTCTCCCACTCACTCACTATGGATCCCAACCTCACCCTATTGTACCGATCAGTGAAGTAGGAGTCTAACAGTTTAAGACTGTTCCCCCGAATACCGTAAGCCTTTAATTTAGCAAGTGTGAGTGGATAGTAGAGGGAATCAAAGGCTTTACTCATGTCCGTAGAAAGAACACCTACAACTTTTATCATCTAAAGATATCTTCCAATTCTCTGTCATAGCCAGTAGAGCTGTTTCACAGCTATGATTTTTCCTATAGGCTGTCAGTTTATCACATAGTTTGTCATTAAAGCTATAATTAAGCTGTTTACTAAGTAGCTGTTCAAAAATCTTATTTATAGTAACTTCTACAGTTATGGGCCTGTAGTTCTCTTTCTCATGGGGGTCCTCTTTCTTAAATACTGGTGTCCACTCTCCTTTCTTCCACACCGCAGGCCACTCACCCAATGTTATACATGAATTATATAGTGCGGTCAGAGGCCCAGATAGTTCTCTAGCACCCAGCTTAAATGCTTTGGGGGGGACACCATCCCAACCAGTACTCTTTCTGGGGTTAATACTTTGTAGTGCGGTCTCCATCTCAAGTCTCTCCAGATTCCGAAACTGGAAGTCTTGATGGCCTATCATATTCTCTGCAATATTCTGAACACTTGAATGAGTCACAAAAGAAGAGTCAGTAATGCCTTCTGTGTCACCAATACCATCAGCAATGGTAGAAAAATAGTGACATAGATGATTTGCAATCTTACTTTGATCATGACTTATTGCTCCTTCAATGTTTAAGCTGAACTCATTAGTGGTACCCTTATTCCTCTTTTCACTCAAGAAGGGCATAAATGTTTTATAGAACTCACCAGGCTTACATTTCAATTTAGTGGTTTGATCTTTCCAATACTCCCTTATCGCCTTTCTCCTGAGTCTAGTGGCCTCGTTTCTTGCTTTACGTTTAGCCTCCCAATTCTCTCTGTTTTGCACCTTCAGATATTTCTTTGCTGCTCGTCTCTTAGCCCTAATGGCTTTTTTCCATTCGTTTGTCATATAGGGGACATCTTGAGTCCTCACCCTCATTTTCTTTTCCGGAAGATGTTCATCAACAATACTAGATAACAATGTTTCCAAGAAGCTGGTCTTATCATCAGCAGTATCAAAGATTTCACCCACATGCCAGGGAGCCTGCATCAGTTCGTCCTTATACTTTTCTACATCAAAATGTTTAAATGATCTAAATTTAACAATCTTGCCTTTTTGGGGTTTTACCTTCTCATTCAAGAATCCATATACAAGTGCATGGTCACTGATCTCTGGGTAATATACTCCACAGTCACCAAACAATTGTGGTTGGTTGGTGAGAATAACATCTATCAGACTGTGTGTAGTAATTGATCCTTGCATTTGTATCCTTGTAGGTGTAGTTATCATACAATCAAATCCCTGTTCCACTTCAAGGTCAAGCAGTAGTTTACCCTCAGTGCTATCTGGCTTAAGCCTATTCAAATTCAAGTCACCAGTCATTATAACAGTTGAGTACTGCAATCCAGCCCAGTTGGCAATATGGCTCAGTTCTTCTTCTAGCAGTAGTTGATAACTTCCAGTAACTTTCTTTGGTGGTCTGTAGATAGCCAAGACTATTGCATTTCTTGATTTAAGGCCAATCTCTAGTGCCAGAGGCTCAATTGTTTTGTATCTCCTTTCAATGGATATCCTCTTAGATTGTATCTTGGAAGAAACAAACATGAGAACTCCACCACCTCCTTTCTTCCTATCATTCCGGTGTAAATAATAACCCGGTATGAGAAACTGACAATCTGGGTACGTTCCATCAATTTTTGTCTCACTTACAGCCATAATTTGCACAGTTGATTTGAGAATAATATCCTTCAATTCCTCAAATTTATTCTGGATGCTGTTTATATTTAAATGACATACCAATAAATCCTTGCCATTCTTCTGTCTGGCAGTTTGAAGTGGGTCAATCACCAGTGTAGCGTCCTCCTGTTCCAAGTCAGTCTCCACTACCTCTTCGAAATTGCCAACGATTCAGTAATATAATTGCTCACATCATAGAATGGTAGCTGTTCCATTAAATGTCTAGAAATACACATTGGGAAGATCCAAACCTGGTTTGCAAACTGCTGCATGCGCTTGAACTCGAAGGGCTTCACACCACCACATTTAATGTGGTACTCACTTGAACATGAAGCACAGCATAATACACGATGGTTACGAGCGATAGATCTTAAGCATATGCTGCATTTATCAGGCCCTGGATTTGGTGAAATATCGCCACTGACTGCTAACCTTTCCAGCTGAAAGGTCGACTCTGAGTTCGAATATCGCTTGACCCTTGCTGCAAAGTAAGCGGTTGATGGTTTGTAAAATCCAATATGGCGGATAGCCATGTGGCGATTGATGTCGAAGAAGATCGCCAAATTCACATCAAATGAAGCGAGAGTCGGCCGAGTTTCGAAGCCATTAGATTCACTGATGATTCTCACTATTTCGAAGAGACCTGCCGGACAGCCAATAGCTTTTTTAAAAATAAACTGGCATGGAATTCTATCGCTTGTGTGTTATCTTTGTTTTGTACTCGTTTTCATATAGCACAGGAACCGTGTGGCTATTTATGAACATTTCTCACCAAAATGGCAGTAAAATGATTTGATTAAATTTCATTTTTGAGTGAGCTTACATGAAGTGTAATCTCACTCTATGTCATGGGAAGTGTCCGTAAGTCCGTGGTAGTCCAATCTTCGGGTTGTCTTCGGTATCACGGCGCCTGGTCTCGAACAGATATTGTTTATTTCCTTTCGAACGATGAGAGCACGAACACGCGAATATGAGCGATGTTGAACACGAAGTGCTGCGAACTGATCCCGGATCATCCCGGATAACGAACGACGTATTTTCAATATCAAAAACACGGAACGTGGAAGCAACCACGTTTTTTCGCCGTTGGAGAAAGAGAGGTAAGAGACTCGAAATTTACGATTTTTCGTGTTATATTGCACCAGTAATCAGGCACAGCATTCAAGCAATGTGTCTATTGTTTTCACGTAAAGAGTTTTTCAGATGTTTTGAAGGTGTAGACAAAATCTTCGCCAACAAAAGGTTCCCTAAATCACCGAGATTTAGTTTTAAAGACAGCTGTGATGGCCGCCGAGTGACTTGTGCAGTCCAGCATTGCGAATTGCTCCATGTACAACATCTAGCAATCCATAACCCTGTCTCAGGGTCATATAATTCCCTTCTGGGAACAAAATATTGCCTTCGGAAAACGATGAATTCTCTTCGGAGAACAAATAATGTCTTTAGAGACACAAATCTGGGTTAAGTGCAGTTACACTAAAACGTTGAAAAGTTATTGTTTGAAAACGTTGATCTTACTAAGTTTAAAATGTAAGTTAACTATACTTGTTACAGCTACCTACATTCCAAAAAAAACTTGAGAATAAATGTTAATGTTTTACTGTTATTGTTGGCAATGCTGATACTGTATGCAAACAGCTACATGCTATAAGCACCAACCAGGGCTCAATTTCATAAAACTTTTACAGCTATAATTTACAAGTGTAGTTATTGTTTCAGACCTCTGAAACAATAGCTACAAGCGTAAAAGTTTTATTAAATTGATCTTTAAATTTATATATTTTGATTAAAAGATAACATTGCCTGCCTTGAGTAAAATGGTGTCAATCTTTACTGTCAGTATGGGATTTTACCACTCCTTACATGTGAAACCCGACCACGTTTGTTTGTCAGACACTGTTTCAAATAAACCCCTATTTCAAATAGGCACCCATCCTTGTGTAAATCCATGTGCGGTAGATCTAGAATTTTGTTCATGTTCACAGTTACAGTACTTCCTCCATTAAGTGGTCATTTCTCAAAAACCCAAAATATGTATTCACCAGTCCTTTACTGGAAATGGTTCTCAAGGTCCTGAGGGTTTCAGCTTAACAGAGGGACTGCTGTATATGATTTACATTTTTTTTCAGAAATTTGCTAATATGATAACTTTGATGATGACAATGATGATAACTCAGTCCTTGTAGTGACATTACATGGTGTGACAAAAACGATACCAAATTAACGAACGATCTTCCAGTCCAACAAAACAAAAAAATCATCCTCGACAAACCAAGATACTTTTCCAATACAGAAGCTCTTGAGACGTTAAGTTGCAAGCCACAATGGTGCTTGGTGGACATGTGTTTTTATCACATCTCTTGGACTTGGAACACTTGCACCAGTTATACAGTCAATGAACCATTTTTTAAGTTGTGCTTCCATACCTGTGACAGTACCAAATTATATCGTTAAATAGTTTTTATGAAAAATCAGAGACAGCCTATGGTGTATTTCTCATTTAGCTTAATATCTTTGACAGTAACATTTTCGACATCACAAATTCCGTCTCTAGATATTTCTGTGCAAATTTTCATCGTAAGCTCACTCATGTACGCATTGCGGACCTATTTTTTGTTATGTTATTGAAGTGAGAAATGTTGAAAATCATACATATCGGCCCTAATGTGTAGACAAATCCATCTCATGAACAAGATCAGATGATAGAGACACTATTGACGCTCTTCGACAGATCAGAAGTTGATTAAAAGCATTTCAAAAATTACTTTTCTTTGGTGAGAAATGTTGCCGAAAAATGTTGGCGAGAAATGTCACAAATAAAGTAAGTCGACATGATAGACACAACATGTCACGCGCTATCTGAGCTGCGTTATCCAACTGAAAATAAACTTAGCGAAGCAGCGACCACATGGAATTAGGTCTTGCTGTTTCTCCTGTGGTATTTGTCTCCAGAATCGCCTAAGTGGCAACGCTTACGCATAAAGAACGGACGCCACAGCGCGCGAATCGCGCGTAAATTGGACCTCATTTTCGTGATACAGAATTCTAAAATCTCGTAAAGTAGGCACAAAAACAGGCGACACACGATCAATGAAAGCACATAATAGCTTGTCCGCCAAACTTGTAACACCACTGTTACAAATGAAAGCTTAGTTACAATAACGGACTATGTAAAGAACACGACAATCCAAATATGAGCTATCTTCTCGCTAACAGGCCCTTGAAACTGAGTCACATAGCTCAGTGCATATATTGCGATGTTCACCAGTGGAGATAAATGTCAATTCTTTGCGATCACGATTACAAACATGGCATCCTCGACAGTAATAACAACGAAAATAACACCATAGAAGAACAGAAAGTCTATTTCTATTACATAGCCCATTTCAGACAGTAGTTACACATCTGAATATACAGAGAAACAATTATTTGTAAGCAAATCAAGTTTAACATCTACCTTAAATCCCAACTTTATTGTATTTTAAGTTACGTGTACTAACCTAAGTCTTTTCCATAAAATTCCATTTGAACACAGAAATGGTACGAGAGACCACGGGGACAAACATCATTACGATCTGCATCTTCATGATAGTACAGATCTAGTATGATTTCATTGGCAGCAATAGGTTTACTGAGCATGTAAACGATCGACTTCCGGCTATCTTGCTCCAAAGGTTCTTTCACTGGAAACTTCTGCAAATAGTCAAATCAAGTTAAGTCAGTTGAGTTTTACTCCACTATTGTTATCACTGGGCTTTTAAATATGGGTGAGTACAAAACATGGATCCCCTTTTGGACCGGGTCAATGGACCACCATTTTGAACCAGGTCCATGGCTCCAGTCCATGGACTCCCTATTTTTCTAACCCAAATAAATGAAAAAAAAAAAGAATAAAATAAAACAAAAATCATAAATATAACCTAGTTATAGTCGGTAGGAAATAGCCAGAATTGACAGACCACACAATCTCTTCCAGTGCGAAACATTTTAAAAACCTATTATATTTTTGGCAGGCCTGCACAACTTTTATCTCATGCTTTTAAATGCAGTTTGCATTAGGATTGTAAGTATGGATTTAAGCCCCGCTATGTTGTTTTTTTTTCTTGCACTAAACTAAATTTGCATGAAAAAATTAACACCTCAGAAAAACAACAAAGCCACACGTTTGTTACGTTCAAAATACATTTAATGATAACAAAACGCATCAAAGTTACATCAAATCGTTGTCAACAAAAGCTGGTTTTATTTTGAACTATTCAAATCAATGTACAGCACAAAATATGATAAGAAAACTAATCTTTATGATGTAATCAATTGTCTTCTTTCTTGAAATACTTATAAGGTTTGGCTATAAAATTATTGCCATAATGCCAAGTTCGCCTTTTATGTTTATCATCCAAGAAAGTTACTATTCGAGGCTGTTTTTGAAAATTCTTGATCATATTATTTTATTAAATAAAAAAATAACAGAAATGTTTATTCTCGTGATCAAATAATAGGGATACAGGAGGGTGTAAAAAAAGGGGGTACAGGCCACCTCCTCCTCCTCCATTCTATTGTTTTTACCTCCTCCTCATTCTAAATTCTATTGTTTTCACCTGTTCCTCCTCCTCCTTATTTCGACAACCTTGAAGCCAAGTCAATCTTCTATGAATTTTGTTATCTTATGGTAAGACACAAAATTGCTTCACTAAGGTGAACTTGAATTGTTTTTAAGTACTGTACAGATAGCCGTTTAAAGCGGCCTTCACATGACAAACTAAAGTTGGCAAACTCGTGTTGGAGTCGAAACTCTTCGTCATAAGAAAAGCAATGTTCATCTTGTTATCCCAAAAACTGTTATCCCAAAATTTCATATTAATGTAGATTAGCTAATTCCGAATCGCCACTCGACCTTTTGTAAGAAGTAAAACATCAACACTATTTTATTTTGACTGTGCCGTCCGACTAAAAGCGGTGCATTGCGTCTTGTTAATGTTGCTACCACATAGAAGATCATAGAAGTTCTTCAGTTCCAGGTAACTAATTGCAAAGAAGTTCTTGCAGTCCAGGTATCTAACCGCAAAGCAGTTCTTGCGGTTTAGACATCTAAGCGCAAAGAAGTTCTTGCGGTTTACACGATCATAGCGCAAGCGTCTGCAAGTGTCCGCAAGTAGCCGCAAGAAGTTGTGGTTTTGCGGACGCAAAACGTTCTCGCGCGTGCATTATTTTTGGGCTGTACTGTAGGTTCACGATGCTTCAAGGCAAGGGAATTTAATTGCCGAGTAATAGACAAGGATTTTATTTATTTTTTTTAATTTTTTTTATTTGTTTATTATTTAATACAAAAAAAACAAGGGTCAAATAGTAAAGGCATGCAAAAAGAAAAATAGAAAGCTAATTTAAAGTAAAAGTTAACTCGGTACATTGAAAACTTAGATAAATTTACATTGTAAGGAAAAATATATACTAAGTGCTAACTAGACATATATAAATAAAATAGAGGGTTTTATATTTGTCCGAAGAGCTAGGGGTCAATTTCTATTTTCCATTGCATTTGAATTTTATTCTGTAATTCTATGATGTTAGGGATAATAGAAGCTGTCTTACAAGCGTATATGTACTGCTTTGAACATAACAGAAGAAGGTCAAGTCTGCGTTTTTGAATTTCAGTCAAGCAGGCTTTCGGGTTTGTGAGGTGAAATAAAATCTGTTCCACTGTTGGATTGACATTTGAGTTGGTTATATCGTTAAACCATTTCAAAGCGCTATCATAAAGCGACAATGTTGCGGAGCATTTTACGCCACAAAATGTAATAATTGACGCAAAATGTAATAGTAACCCAAAATGTAATAACTTTTTCGCAAAATGTAATAGTAACCCAAAATGTAATAACTTTTGACGCAAAATGTAATAAACTCGGTAACCCAAAATGTAATAACTTTTGACGCAAATTGTAATAAACTAAAGTAACGCAAAATGTAATAAATTTGACGCAAAATGTAATAACTTCAGTTTTGTCCTAGCTCAATGGGGCAGTACCCATATGAACATCTATACTTGGAAACAAAAAACGCCACCTATTGTACACGTCATCGATCAGGTGACTAGATCGACATTTCCGTTTTATTATACAAGTCAACACCAACACAACATTTTGCGGTAAAAAAGGAACAAGGATCGCATGTATAAAAACTTATTTCTTCCAATAAATTGACTTTATGAAAAACAGCCAGCCATTTTGTTTCAGCCGGTTTATTGATCTATGTTTGTTAACCTAGACTGCGTCACGGGCGATGTTAACCGCGAGACGGGTTTACCTGTTGACTTAAATACCTTTCACTTGGTTTCGAGTCATTTCGCAACACAGACAAACGAGAATAACTGCCATGAATGTGGGCTCTATTTCTAATCAGGAAGGGGGTGAATAAGGGTACGCAAATCCGCCGATCCCTTATCAATTTGTACTTGAATCCAGCGATCCACAAAAATAAAATTCACAAATCCGAAACCACGAATTATTTCATAGCAGCCTTATATGAGATTGTGTTTTAGCAAAACAAATTTCTAAAGAGGGTTGGAATCCACCACCTGAACTTTAATTATAATCAGCAAAAACCAAAATCTGGAGCCCAAATATGGATAAATCTGCTGCATTTGCAGTACATGATCCAAAAATCCGTTAAAATTTTGCTCTGAATCCGCAATCCTCCGATCCGTAGACCGATTCACCCCCCTCTCTCAGGAAAGCTCAGAGATTTCGATTTCGCAGACGTTACTATATGCATAGAAGGACACAACGTGAACTTTAATTGTGTTTGGTGTTATTTTTATTGCCGTTTTTAATTCTTTTGGAGCCATTTTGATATAGCTTTCTGTTCGTTACTTCGAAGGTTCCAGGTTTATCTTCATACGGCTCGGCAAACGCTCGATATCCAACTTATACTTTGCTGGAAGGGGCTTCTTACTCTCTTGAATATGGTTGCCAAGTGTTTCTGATTAATACCTTTACTTGTATAATTGAAACGGAGATATTAGCGATTTTCGATCTAGTTACGTGATGGATAACGTGTACAACTTGATTGATACGTGGCGTTTGTAAAACTGAAGTTATTACATTTTGCGTCAAATTTATTACATTTTGCGTTACTTTAGTTTATTACATTTTGCGTCAAATGTTATTACATTTTGGGTTACCGAGTTTATTACATTTTGCGTCAAAAGTTATTACATTTTGGGTTACTATTACATTTTGCGTCAAAAGTTATTACATTTTGGGTTACTATTACATTTTGCGTCAATTATTACATTTTGTGGCGTAACAGCATTCCTTGAAGGTGTGTATAAGTGAATCATTGTTTGTGCACAAGGCGCACTTATCATCTGTGGTAATTTTAAATTTCTTAAGTTCCTTTTTTGTAACAATTATCCTGTGCAAAAATTTAAATGAGAATTGCCTGAGTTCATTGTCCTTAGTTATTTGATATATTTTTGTAAAATTTTTCCTCCAATGAGCGAAGGAATTTGGGAATTGTTGTTTCCAAGTTTTGACACCTGTAGGTTCTATCACACATGAGTCTATAAAAGGTTTGTAATAGTCTTTACACCGCATTTTTGGTAGCATTTCACTGAGATCTTGAGAGAGGGAAATTGTTGTCGGATTTTCAAAGAGATCCTCCCGTGAAATTTTGGTTTGAAAGGCATTTCGTTTCAATTCGCTAGAAATAGCCGCGATAACTTGGAAGTAGTGAAGATAATTAACTTTTAGGCTATACTTCTTCTGAAACTCTTGTAAGGTAAAGAATTTACCGTCTTGATTCAGCAGGTCTTGCACAAAATAAATTCCCTTTTCAAACCATGCATTCCAAAACAAAGTTTTTCCCTCCACAGTTATTTCTTTGTTGTTCCATAGAATAAATTTTCTTTCTTGGCTACCTCCATATATACTGATTAATTCCTGAAAATATTGTAATAGCTCTCTATAAAACACGGGAAGGGCTGGATCTAGGCAATTGATATCGTAGTTGCACTTTAACAAAAAAGCCAAACCACCGAGTTTATCCAGATAATGTTTTGGGATTTTTTCCAGTTTGCACTGTAGGTTATCTCATCAAGTAATCTTCCAATCCAGCATAAGCGTAGAGATTTGACCATTGCTCTGAAGTTGATAAAATAGACAAGGATATTCATTATAATTATTAGTATAACTTCACATAACGAAAATTATATGATAATGATCCAACTGTCAAATACGCTGCAGCACCATTCCTTCCACCATTCCAGCGTGGACAAGGAGATTGAAGAGCAAACTTTTGAAACTCCCTTTTTAGTACGAGAGTTAGAATTTGTGACATGTCAACATCTTGTGAATTGATACATGTAGTTTGCATGGCGGTCATGTTGAGGGTCAGAGCAATGAAATTTCCATCCTTTGGGAAGAAAACTTTATTTTTATGCAAATGATTTCTATTGTTTCTGACACCCAACATGGCCTGCTGTGAAACCACCAATCTGTGATATCAAGCCATGACTTTAAGTGCCATGTAGAAAAAGTACTGTAAAACTGGTGCACAAAGGCACAAAAACAATGCAATTTCACCCATTAGTTTCGCTTGTCCCAATGACTGTGTGATGTATGGCTAAACGATTTCGAATGTACTGATTTTACGAAACATAACCAAACAAGTGGATTGAAGTTAGTCCATGATTCCACGGATTACTTCAAAGTAGTATATGTCAATTTTGACAAATTGCATATTCTCAATTGAAATTGGCTTTGTTATGTCTAATCATAATATCATGAAGAGGCTCAGAAATAAACAACCAGAATTGCTTGCACTGGTTGTTTTTGTCATCCTAACTGCGCACATGATTCATTTGGCAATACCATGCCACTTCCTTGAGCAAATGCACCAAAAACAATGCGAGGAAATATAATTATAGAAGTTGTGAAAAAGTGAAGATGGTACTGTAAGTTCTTATCTATCCTGTCTAGTATATAATCAGGTCTACAATATGTTTCTTTGTACCTTGTGTCTTTGTTTGTCTTCATTTCCGCAAAAACTGAGGTAAACTACAGCGAAGTCTCCGCGCGCTTGACATGTCATGAGTCTCGTGGAAGTGCTAGAATTCATTTTTTCCCAAGAATCTCCTGTAGACGAGTGCCCGTGTTGTCGGTCTTCCTGCTTTCGATCTCCACGTTTGTCATGTTATGTAACGCAATCTCGACTCGCGTAACAGCACTTCACTTCCACAAGGCTCGTGACACGTCAGGCGCGCAGAGACTTCGCTGTAGTTTGCCTCAGTTTTTGCGGAAATGAAGACAAACAAGGACACAAGGTACAAACAAACATATTGTAGACCTGATTATATACTAGACAGGATAGATATTTGGTAAAGATTTTTAACACTTCGCTGTGTCGTGATATTAAGAACTTGACCCACAGGTTTACATTGGCGAGGCAAGTTCAAATACCTGAGAGCCAGGATATGAGTTCTTTTCGGCTGAAAATTGGTGTAAAATTTCCACCTAATGTCTATGAAGCATGTATGTATCACTGTGGGACTTGAGATTGCCTAAATTAAACGTATTTTGGCTGAAACATTTGTTTGAGTATTGATTTGTGTGTCGCGCCCCTCAAAACTGTTAAGTCAGAAAGGTCAAATTTTACTCAAGTGCTCCCTGAATTTCGCATTCCCAAAAATTCATTTCATGTGTTGCCCTAAGTTTTAAAACCATATTTTGAAAGCTTAGAGATTGCTTTTTAATGTAGTATGTCTTTTGCTGTTTGAAACTAGGTACCGGGCATTATTTTAGGCCTTCGAATTTCGACAAAATTTTGCTCGCGTGAAATCCTCAAAATTTTGTAAATATTTAAAAGTCTGTAAAATAATCTAGTCTCAATCAATTCAAGCACATGACCACTCAAAATGTCTGTTAAAATCCCTTTAGTACGATAAGAAGTTTTCTAGGTTGAATGATATTTGAATTAGATTCAAATCGGGCTCTTTTCATAGCCCGGTCTCGGGCCCCGAAAAAGCGGTCTGGCGAGGGCCGTGAAGCGCCCGAACTTGACACCCGCCGTATCGCCAAAATATTTATCCGATCAAACTAAAATTATCTTTTTATTAATAGAATACCTAAGGTAGTCTACAGAATGTTTGGGGGATTTTTCAATATTTTTATAATTCCCACCCCTGGTCGATATTTACAGACATCCGCTCTTAAAATAAATAAAATAAAATAATAAGTCCAAATTAAAAAGCAGTTTCAAGGTATGCAGTCTGATTCTTCAAAATCAGGTATATTTTGCCACACACCTTATCACTAAAACCAATGTTCCACCTTTGATAACATACATGTAGTAGTAAGGGGTGGCTAGATGGGACATAGTCATTTTTCCCTAACCACGCCCATTTTTTTAAAAAATATGGGGCAGTCAAAAAAGTCCCTATATACGTCATCGCTGACGTCATCCCAATGGAAAAAATGGAGCCCACACAAGTCAATCAGGTTCAACAAGTTTTTTAATGAAAAAAGTTATATAGGGGATTTTGACTAGAATTATTTTTCAATTTTTTTTCAAATTTTTTTGAAGTTTTTTTTCAATTTCTGATTTATATAGGTGATTTTGAGTATCGAATTTTTTCAAAAAATTTTTTGATTTTTTTCAAAAATTTTTTTTAAATTTTTTTTTTTGGGGAAGTGGTCAAATTTCCCTGTGTACGATCCTCCTGGGGGATGAATTGGGGAAGTAGTCAAAATCCCCAATATGAAAGAAGAAGCCCACACAAGGATGAAAGTTCAATAACATGTTTAATGAAAATCATCAACAAGAAAAAATTTCAAGGATTAACGCTTTCTTCTTTTCTTGAGTAACTTTCCGATCGGGGTTTGAGCAAAATTTATCTGGATGTTATGGTGATAAAAGCGCTTATCATCGAGCGCTGAATAATTCTTTTAACAGAACATAATACAAGCAATCACTTGGTAATTAGACCGCATGAAAACCTTCAGGGCAAAAAATTCAAAGTCAGACATTTTCCGCGAAGACGTGTCGTAAATCGGGTTCTCTTTCTCTTTCGATTCCATCGCATGTTAGAACGAAAATCATCTTGGCTCGCCTCCGGGACATTCCGTGAATGAAAAAAGAAAAAAAAAATAGTTTGAATTCAATACTCGCAGAAAACTCGTTTGAAAGAAGAAACGTGAAAGTATTTTAAACAAATCAAATTTTCCTCGCATGACGAATCGAGCAAAGACAAACAAACAAACTACGAACCTGCGGAAGGATTTTGCAATAAAAAAATCCCTTTCTTTTGCCGAAAAGGTTGTCCTTTTTCCAAAGCCACCTCTTAAACCTTCCACGAGGAGAGTTGTCTGATGTTTTAGCGAGGAACTATCTTTGTTTTCACGCCGTGAAAAAATCTTTCTTGTCTTTCTCAGAACAGCGTTTTCCTGGAAAAACCCGGCTTACGCCATCACTTGGCTCCAGACCACGCGCGAACCACCAGCGGGACCTGGCTCGACGATAAAAGAGTTTAAATTGAAATCGTCTCGTCCCAAGTGTTTGCGATAATCTTGCACCCATTACTGTTTTCTTCTGCCGAGCAGCTCGTCTGGCTTTGCGTTGTAAGCGAATGAGAGAAGAATGAAAAAAGAACAAAGCGCGAGTCTTTATAAAGGGAAAAAAAGCTGACGCCACCCCTCAGGCTACGAGGAAGCCCTTCGCTGACGTCTCTTGTCTTTGAAGGGCAATTTGTTTTGTCAACCAAGCGTTTCCAGAAAGTGAGAGTGCTTTTTGTTTTGTGTTTTTCTTGCTTGTTTTTCGTTTTCTTGTTTTCGAATGTTCTTGTTGATTTTTTTGGGACCCCAACGGGAATCGAACCTGTGACCTTGGCGAGAGTCTACACTACCAGTGGGCCTTTTCTCGTTACTTGTGGCCACAAAGGAGTCTTGCCTTGTTTGATTTGGTTCATCAGACAATGAACCACGCAGATTGTTTTTTTTTTCATTGCGTTTTTGACTTTTTTTTGATGAATTCTTATTCAAAAAACCGGTTAGTGCAAGAAAAAGAGCACACGTGTTTTGACCATTTTAAAGCAACTTTATTACAACAATCTTGTTGTGAAAACAGGTCAACAATTTAAATAGTGACAACTTTTAAACGTCTCTTTTTTCTGAACAACTTTCTTACTCTTGCACCCAACCGCGAGGTTTGTGTCGTTTCAAGGCGACCCCTTTTCCTTTTTGAATAATGTTTTCTATCTTGGCTTGTCTTTGCTTTTCTCTCTGTTTCATGCTTTCCTTGTGCTCTTGATATTCTGTTTCCAGTTGACCCCACAGTTTGTCACGACGTTCCAGCAGCTCTCTTTTGTGTGCTTCCACGGCAGCATCGAATGTGTCTTTGTCCGTGGTCCAGTATTTGAGGTCGCTGAAGGGCAAACCATAGTTTTCTGAGTTTAATTGATTGTCCAACTCTCGTATGACTTCAGCAGACTTTTGAGCCACTTGCCAATCTAGATCAGCCATTTTCACCTCGTTAGGATTATTGCCGGCGCGCTTGGCCTCGTCCAAATTCTGTTTAGCCACGTTGATGAAGTTTTCCAATTGTTTGTCAATGTTGTTTGATTGCTGGTGCGCTTCTTGAAATGACTTGGGAGGTGGTGGAAGTGTGGATCCAAGGGGTGGTTTGGGGGGAATAATATCATCCGTTCGGGCTTGGTTTTCCGCCGCCGAAAGAGGGGGAGGTCTTCTCAAGAGCGCAGAGGTCTGACGGGGGTCTATCATGTGTCGTAGTTGATTCTGAAGTCGAAAGTATTCGCTGCTCTTACTTCCGTACGAAGGTAACTTGGGCGGTTGCCCTTCACCTTCCACGCTCTTCATGGCATCCATGACACGCATGACGCGATCCAAACGAGGGGCATTGACCAATTGGTCCGTCAAGAATTGACGTTTCCAGTAGGCTTCCTTGGGGTCGGGGGGTGTTTGTTCACCCCTTCCCCATTGACGGGATGAATCGGGTAGAAAGGGAACCGGCGGTTTCATCCAGGGGGGATCTTTGGGCACCAACATCATCTCTCGAGCGTATTTGTCCGTCATGACGACAAGGCGTCTAGTCCGGCTTGCAAAAAGGGAACGAGTTTTTCTCCTCCTACTCTTCTTAAGAGCCTCTTTCTTTCGTGCAAAGGCGTCGTCAGTGCACTGATGCGTCGAATCGTTTTCCTGTTACCCAGGAGAGGGGTTTTGACGTAAGCGGGTACTTGGATCACGTTGTCGTAGAGATTACGTATCAGATCGGTCAGAGCTCGCAATTGTTCGTTGCTGGCTCTTTTTATGTCCTCCGAAAACGTCCGGCGATCCGTCAACCCCGATAACCAGTCGGCTTGTTCTTGCATGCGCCATCCCCTTGATCTTTTGCCTGCACCTTGTTGTTCTTGCTTCTTCTTCTTCTTTTTTTTCTTTTTCGAGAGTTGACTTGCAAGCACACCGCCCAAAGTGGCCGCTAAAATCGCTCCCGCTGTCGCCGCATTGGCTGTCTTGATTCCTTTTTTCAAGGCAATACTGGCTTTCACGGCTCGGTTGGGTCTCCCAAAACGATCGGTAGTGGCTTTCTTTCTTGGGGCATCAAATCCCGAGTTCGCTCGTCGCTCTGCAGCAGAAGTGGGCGAAAAATTTGAATTGACAGGAAAAGCACGCCAAGCGCCTCTAGGTGGGGCCATCACAAAAAACTGTGTGTGTCCTGCAGTTTCCTCCTTTCTTATATCCTTCGCCTGCCTACACCGAGGTCGTGGAATTTTCAAGTTGAAATTGCACGTGACGGTAAATGATTGGGTAGACCTACGAGTTTGGACAGACCAGGTTCTTGAGCCCAACGGGGCAAGGATGTTCTTTTTTTTCTACCGCCCTTCTGAGGTTTCTTTTTTCTCAAACGGTTGAAGCGTTTCGAGAGCCACTTTACACCACGTTTGCCATGCTCGGCTATCTTGCCGAGTACCTCTGGTCCTTTGTCCATGGCGTGTTCAATCCCTTGACTTAAGAGATTGGCCACAATGGGAGCTGCCGTGGCCACGGCCATGTCAGCGCCCAAACCTTTTCCACGCTGTCTTGTTTTCTTTCTGCGAACGGTTGGCATGGTGAATGTACTTGCGGATGAGGACTACTCTCTCTTTATACCTTCCTTAAACTTCCCAGGGTTTGCGATGCGCTTTATAATGCCCCGTGGCTCCTTTGGCTCCCATACGCTTGTAATCTTTTCTCTTTCCAACCTCGTATCCCACTTTGGCAGCACTGCTTAGCAGCGTTAAAAACCCTCCTTCTTGTTTCTTCTTCTTCTTCTGGGTGAAGACTTTGGCTGTTAAGGCACCCAAAAACGCTGCTGGCACGGCCGCCGCAGCTCCTCCTAATGCAGCACCTGCTGTTAATTTTCCTGTTAAGGTTTCGGGAGTCATCTTATCTCGCAAGCGCCACATCTTTCTGTTGACCCAACGATCGACCTTCTGAGCGGGTCGGTTGGCATAGGCTTTGGCCATGGCTCTTGATCTCTGGCTGCCATCGATCCCGCGACCTCTTTGACTGCGACGGATCTGTGCTTGCCAGGCCGCCCGACCCGTGGTGAGATCGCTTGCATCTTGCAATTGTATCCCTTTCCCAACCACGTAACGGGTAAAAGGAACCCCTTGCGACCAAGGCGCTCGAGCGATGCGTGGCATGGTGGGCCATGTTCCATAGGTGGGAATGACAATGAGGGACTGCATAACTGTTTTCTTTTTATGATTTCTTCTTCTTCGTCTTCGTCTTTTTTATAGCTTTGGCGATTAAAGTTCCCACTACGGGGGCCAAGACACCTCCCATCGCCCCAGCCATCAGGGCTCTTTTCGTTCCTGCTTTGAGTTTGGGGCGTTTGATGCCTGGTTTGAAAGCATTCTTGGCTTTGAATTGGGTTTGACGTCCCTTCTCCATGACCCTTTCACCCAGACTGGGGTTGGGGTTTTCCAACATCCACTGGAGGCGACGGGCACCTTCTTGCAATTTACCGCTTTCGTTTTGCAAGCGTCGATGCATGTCGGCTCTCTCCTTATTCCATCGCGCTCTGATTTGATTGGTGCGGGTGGCGCGAGATTTGCTAAAATCCTCCAGCATGCCTCGTCCTCGCTGTCTTCTCCAATCTCGACGACGGAAAGACATTTTTCTCACGTTTTGTGTCTTCTCTTTTGAGCGGGTTGCAACACGGTAAGAGGTTCGGGATCGTCTATCAAGAGATGGGTACGAAAACGAATGGCGTCGTCGGTTCGAGGATGATGGTCGGTCAATAGATAGCCAAAAGGTCTCTCTGTGGCCCTTTTATAGATGGGCCAAAATGCCTCTGAATCACCCAACCAACGATTGCCCAGCATCTTGATGTAACGGGTATCCGCAGGATTTTTGAAGAGAACGGTGTAATGATAATTGCGATTTTGACCAGCTTGTTCCTTGCCCGAATGGAAGATGTTCTGCGACAGGAAAATCGCAAAGAGACCCAAGTGATGCGTTCCTTTGGTCAACAGTTGGGTCACTTGAGGTGACTTGCTGCTTTCGTGCATGAGATCGTCCATGATGATCAAACCGGGGCGTGTTTCGGGTGGAAAGAGTGCTTCCACGTTGTCTGGCAAGCCCTCGTGAAATTGCACGCCCATCTCTTGGAATTGGTTAAAAATCGGTTGCCAGGCTGATCCATAGCAATACACGATTTTTTGAAAATAACAAGGGGATCTGTCGTCTTCCCGAAAGTAGCACGGAGCATCTTTGACCAACTTGTACAAGAAGGTTGTCTTGCCGCTCAAGGTAGGACCCACGATCTGCATGTTACCCGGGACCCTGAAACGTGGATCATAACAAGAGGGAGCATCTTCCGTTTCCATGTTTTTAACCTGTCACCCCGTAAAAAACACCGTTCTTCCTTTTATGCCTTTCTTTTGCAAAGATTCAACCGTTTGATCCGACACATCTGGTTGGGGCGTCCATCCTCATCATACAGTCCCCCTGCCAGGTGTTGGTGTTGTAAACTCGGGAATTCTTCCCGTACTCGTTCCACCACGGCCGTATCGTTGTAGACACGATCCGTGTGTGAGAAGGGTCGAACAATTTAGGTCATGGGTTTGCCGCGGCAACGATGAAATAAGTAGTACAAACAATAATCTCCGCACACATCGGTGTTGGTTCCTTGTAGCTCTTGTGGAATGTGACGGAAAAGGTCGAAACAACGCCACGCTGCGTTGTAGAAGGATGGCGCTCGCGCGTAACTATCAAAGAATTCTCCGTGGTCTTGACTCGCCCAAAACACCGCTATCCAATGTTGGCCGGGTAAGCGTATGGGGTCCGTGTTCCATATGGTGCACTTGGGGTACTCGACGGGTTGACAGGCTCCTTCATCCGCACCAAACACGTCCCAAAAGTATTTTGAAATGTTGTCATCGCCTCGACACGCTTTTCGCAATTGCAACGTGTCATGCATTTTTACTGCAGGCAACAGGCATCACTTTTTTTGGCGTAACCTTTGTCGCGGGCCCAACGCGTGAACCCTTTGTTTCCACCGCGTCTTTTATAAGACGCATACTCGGCTTTGTACCTGTTCACGTTTCGTCGGGCCTTGTCGTGGTCGATGGGTTGTTGCATGGCTTCGATGGCGTCCCGTGTCACTTGGATCCCTTTCTTAAAATCCACCACAATGGGGACGAAACCTCCTCGTTGAATACCTCCCTGCCTTGTCATCCGACGATTTCTTCGTCTTTGGGCGCTGTCTCGTCTGGCACGGGATGGGTTGACCATCTTTTTTTTTTGACAAGGTGGATCTTTTTTTTTTATCTCCGCCGCTTTTTGGCCTTTAAAAAATGCTCCACGTTGTCTTTTATGCCTTTGAATGCTTGCTTGCCCAGAAACAAGCCTGCCGTAGCAAACGAAGGGGCAGGTCCTGATAAAAACATACTGGCTCCCTCGGCTATTTTATCCTGCAGGGTGGGTCGTCTCACGAACCTAGCACCCCCTCTGTGGTACCTCTTTTTGCGAGATACTCTTCTTCTTTTCTTTCTGCAAGGCATTTTCAAAACTGACCAAGGAGGACTTGTGCCCTTTTTTATAGGGGGCCCGAGGAACAGGAGAGTGACACACACAAACATCACCAAAAAAGATAAAACATTTTTATTAAACTCTTTTTTTTCTTGTTACAAAAAAGCTCTTTTCAAACGAGGCATCTAAAGTTCATGAAATAGGCAAGTGACATTTTTATTGACCTCTTTTTTTTTTATTGTTACAAAAAGATAATGTTTTTTCCAGCTCTTTTCACACCAAGGCATCGGACAAGAGCACTGGGCCTTGAGTGGTTCCTCTGTTGTCAATCTGCAACAGACTCTCATCTGTGTTGTACAAGAACAAAGCTTGCAATGCTGCACCTGTCGTTGTAGAAAACCCCAGCCTGACGTTGATCAGCATTTGCAACTGCGGGGTGACAGAATCACCTCCATCTTGGACAGCCGTCAAATCAAAGGGTACAAAGTAGAAACCCTTTTCAAAGGTGTCGGGATCCAACAGGTAAGCATCGCGTCTCTTTTTGCCTGAGGCATTCAGCAACAAATCATAGATCTCGTATTTGTTGGTAAGATCCACTTTGGCTTTGTTCACTGGGACTCCGTTGGCTGTGCACTCGGCACTGGTGATGTTGAATCCTGAAAAATTGGCTTTGAAGTCAAAGGGATTTTTATTGAATTCTCCCTGATAACGCGCATCTTCCAACACCACCAACCAAAACAAGCGCGGGGAACGTCCTTGAAACACATCGTTGAACTCCACTTGGCTGACGCCTGATGGAATGTACCTGTTCTCGCATCGCATGCGCCTGAAGGGGAAGGAGAGGGGGTTGGCCACCGTGGTCTTTTCCACTTGTTCTTCCATGTACTTCATGATGATATCATTGGGAACGCGATAAAACACACGGAGAAAACACTCTTGGGCCAAGACTTCAAAACTAGCCGTGTTGTTCACGGCCCCAGCTGCAGTGGACTTGTCCAGGGTCATGGACATCAAACAGAACTTGGGGTCATTGAACTCGATCTCAAATTCTACTCTGGTGTTGGGTGGGACGTTCTGTTCTATCTGGCAAAAATTACAAGGCAAAGGGCACACGTTGAATTCGAACTTGCCCGTGTCATTGACACAGATCTTTTGTCGTTGAACCCCTCCAGGATTATGAGTGGCTAGGCCTCCCCATTTATCCATCTGTCCTGCGCTATCTTTGTACCATCCTTGTCGCTTGAGGCGGCTGGCTTCGTCCCAGGGATCTGCTTCCAACAAGGTCTTGAAATATTCTCGGTATGCCAAATTCACCCCAGCCGTGGACTCAGTTTCGTTGTTGTTGACTCGACAACGAACTTGACGGATACAACTGTACCCAAAATTGTTCACTGGGCCTACAATAGCTTGGTTGGTGGTGAAGTCATTCAAGGGTGTTTTTGTGGAGCCCAGTTTGAAGTACACTTTAAGATGCAGTTCGATCTCGCTGGGGCAGAAGGGGTAAGGTCGATCGGCCAAACGAAACTGGAGAGGGTTTGACGAAGTGGTCTGAGATTTCACATCTTCAAAGTGCCATTTGTATTCTGTGGCATCAATTTCTCGCGGAGGGCGATAATTGTAAAGACCCTGATCGGCCTGCACGATGATCCCACCGTTGTTGTTGTTGTTGTCTGTGTCATCTGACCCTTGTGACATGCTGACGGTGACGTCTAGTCAAATGGTCGACCACCCGTGGATGCTCCTTTTTATAGGAGCTCGTTGAAACAATCACCGTGACCCGTTCGTCTACGTTTTTTTCCTCTTACTCTCTCTCGATTCTCTCCCATGCCCACCTGAAAGCCAGGAATGGCATTGGGCAACACCCCGATGGGTCTCCCTCCCAGACGCCGATAGAGATTTTCATCCAAACTCGCGGCCGTGATGTTGCGAGGTCGACGAGGGGTTCTTTGTCGAGATCGCCGCTTCCCAAAACCCCTCTGCGCTCTCAACAGTTGCTCGTACGTCATTTCGGAGAAAGGTAAGACCAGTCCTCCTTCCTGATAATCGGCCGTCCCACCGTCGTATTTGTCTCCTCTTCCTCCTCGTTGCATCTTTTTCTTTTTTTTCTTGCGGGGCAGTTCTCGTTTTGTCTTTGTCTTTTTCTTGCGGGGCGGTTCCTCCTCCTTCTTCCGACAATGACTTTTGTAAAATTTGCGGGCGGCTCGACAGGCTGTTTCGTATCCCGCGTTGGCCGCTAAATTACCCAGATAACTCACTGCAGGACCTGCTAGCGTGCCCCAAAAACCCCCTTCTTGATACGGAGGCAGGCCTTGATTGTAACCATCACCACCACCTACTTGGATCCATTGCGATCTCAAAAACGTGCGACGCATTGGCACTTTTTTTTTTAAGGCAATTTACGTTGTCGGAAATACAGAGCAGCTGTGACGTTTCCTCCTTGAAATGGGATGGGACGACCCAAGTTGTCTCTTATATCGATTTCGAGGTCTCGAAAAGTGAAATGACTCAATCGCGAAAAGATCAAGTGTGGAATGGGCACGTCCTCCAAGACCCCCTTCTGAGGGTTGACGCCATGGATTAAGACCACCTTGGCCATCTGCGATCCCACGTACACGGGTTCGGCCACGTTGCAATGCACGTAGACGTTCTGGAAAGAGTTCGGGGAGACAAAACTCCACACGCGATGATCGGCCGGTAAGGCCATGGTATGCGAGCGTGTGATTTCCACTTCGGTCGGGCGCCCAGTCTGGGTGTCCGTGCTGGTGATTTCCACTGTGGGATGACGCACGTCGGACTTGTAGTAAAACGGGACCGTCCACGATTCCCAATCAAGATATCCTAAAACTCGAGCCAACCAGCTGGGTAAGTACAGCGAAAAATCATTCGTGGGGAAGGTCCACTGGTAAAATCCTTTCTCGTCCAACTGCAGTTGGACACGAGCGGTCGTGCCAGCATCTGAAACGGGTGTCTCCGTTTCGATGGCTTGATGAAGGGCCAACACAACATCTGTCAAGGTCACGTAGAGCCCGCCCGCCAAAAAAATATCTTGTTTGCCGGACGGGTAGTTGACAGAACACTGTATCTGGCGATCTTGAACGTTGTGAAACGTGTGAGGCATCAACAATTGCACCAGAGCCACTTCCCATGTGGCATCCAAGGTCCACTGTTCGGGTAATCTCAACCTGAAACGCGATGGGGTGTTGTTCGGGAAGAGGTCCTTCTGATCGTCACTTTCCAAAGTCACTCGACGTCCCCCAGCAAAACTCATGCCGGCCGATTGCAAGGGTTGTGTGTTTTTCGTTCCTCCTTTGCGAAAGTACAACCAAACACCGGTGAGACCCGTGTAAAATGGTATACCCAAACCTTCAGCGTTTCTTAAATGCACTCTCAACTCGCTCAGATTTTGCGTGGGTCCTGCCAACGGTCTGAAATCCAAAGGGCTAGGTGAGAGGGGAAGAGTGGCCAGCAATCGGCGTTGTCTGTCGCCCACGGGGCTAAATTCCACCACATCTACTTCGGTATTGCATCGCGTGAGGTCCACGTCAGACAAGTGGGTGTTTGTTTGGGCCAGGGATGTCTCCAAACTGGGCAAAGCCAACCAGGCCCCGAATCCCTTAACCCGAGAAGGAGCCTTGAGTTGTGGGGTGCCCATCACTGTCTCCAGACCGTTTTTGAAATCGACGTTGACCCCTTCTCGGGCCTGCAGAAACCACTTGCCGGGTTCCGTAGTGACCACCGTCACGGGGGATTGTCGCGCGTAGGGTAACAAGGGAGACGGGTCGCGCACCCAAGCCCCCATGTCAAAGACGGCTCTTTTGCCAAACGTGTAGTGCAACCGCTCGACGGCAGTGTTGAGTTTGATGCGTACGTCTCCCAACAGAAAATCTTCCGTCTCGATGCCAAAGTGATGCGTATCCAAACGACTAACCACCCAATCGGCTTGCGTACCTTCTCCCGTGTCCGCGTAGACGGTGTTGTGAGCCACAATGCGCGTCTGGCCCGGCCGATCTGGATCGGGCTCCAAAAATCCCATCAACAGAGCCAACGATTCCCCCAGATTGTACTGACCCTGCGCCCACAGATGGAGTGAATAATGCGTCCTGGGTCTGGATGGACTAGCTCTAGTTAACCAGATGTAATCCCTCCTTAAACCCATGAGTTTCAGGAGGGCGAATCCTACGTAATATTCGATCTGAATGAAGCGCGTAGGGAGTGCGACTTGTTTCACGCGATAAGTGTTTTCGATCCTTTGCAAAAATTCACGCACCAGGTCGGGACGAAACAGATCCAGTTTGGGATTTGTGGGAAAATGTTCGTCCGTGGTGCCAGGAGATTCCATGTGGAGTTGTCCGTAATGATGTTGACCGCCCGACAAGGTGGGTATCACGTACCATCCCATCTTCTGCACCAAATCGCCAAGCAATTCTGCCGCGTGCGTGAAGTGTTTGTGCGAAGTCAGCGCCATTGATCGAGTGGGAACCGATCCATCCGAGCTCCCCACACGCACATGGTAATCCTGCGACGATTTCAACACGGTGTTCCCGTAAGAATTGGTGTACAACAGTTTCAAAAGGGCAACTTGCCACTGGTCGGTGAGCGTCAATGGAATCTCCAACCGTTGTCGGAACGCACTGCGCACGGTGGTCTCTCCGGGTTCGAGGGGTTCCGTGCCCACATCCCCACTATTCAGAAACAGCAAAAAATCATCGTCCATTTCCCAGGGTTTGGCCATTTTTTTACGAGGACTTTTTTAACTCTTTGACGGGTATCCACGTTTGATAATCGGGAGCAAGTCCTTGCCAGTTAACTAACACTTGACGAGTGGGTCCGCGTCCCTTGTATTTAAGCTTTTTACTCACCCGCCATTGGTTGGGTAGAGCTCGTACTTTTTGCAGTTGAGGTTCATAAAATCGTCCAGGTACTTTATCACCTTTCCAAGTGTCCAACTTATAATAATTCACACCATTGTACAAGGACCGTTGACGATCGGTCACCGTGTACACGTCTTGCGACCAATTACCCTGATAACTCTTGGAAAAGGCACTCTTTTTACCCTTGACGGGTTTTGTGGTGCGCACAAAATCCCCCGGTCGAAACTCGTAAGGGTCTAAGGCAGGGGTGGGTTTGAACAACCGCTTCCAGACCACCGAGGCATTGTCGTCAGTGACATCGGCCGGGGCCATTTGAGTGCGGCTGTGAATGCGCGTGTTGTACTTGTCCACCAACAAGGGTAAGACCTCCAAATATTTGGGGGTGTTGCGAGCTGTCATGTACTTGTACATCAATTCCTTCAAAGTGCGATTGAAACGTTCGACCACAGCAGCTTTGGGTTCACCTCGAGTGGAATAGTGGTGAATGTTATACTCGTCCAGTAATTGCTTCATGTGTTGGTTGTAGAATTCTTTCCCTTGATCCGTCTGCAAGTTGACGGGCTTACGTCCTCCTGAATTCTCCAACAAATAACGAAAGGCATCTGCCGTGGCCTTGCCTTTCTTGCTTTTTAAGGCAATGACCCATGCATATTTGGACAACACATCGATGACCGTCAGTAGGTATCGGGTGCGTTTGTTTTGGGCAATGAGTTTGGCATCCTGCATTTCCACAAGATCCGCCTGCCAGGTATAATCCACTTGCGGAGGCACGACCGTCTTGCTGCGTGGAAATCGTACCTGACGAGGACGGTGTAACGTGAAAGTGGGTTCTCCTTGTAAATACGTTTGCGCCTGGCTGGGTGAGACGTCCAACGTGTCGCGGGCCACCTTGGTCAATTCCTTGAAATTTCCACTCAACGCGTAAGGACTCTCCAGATCCAAATACAAGTCTTCCAAAGGACTCATCTGCTCGGCCTTCTTCATTTTTTTAGATGGGGAACAAACAGGTGCGCACCACCAAAGGGATCAATCGCCGGGTCAGACTCACTGTAAATTGAGCCACAAAACGTCCAAAACTAGGTATGTATGCTTGTTGTTGTTGCTTAAATATCCAACGACGATGTTCACGGTAAGCGTCCAGGGACAAACATTGACGCATAACGCTTAAATAAGCCATCAAATGAAGCAAAGTAAACGGTTCGTTCTTCTCTTTGTTTCTGGTCACCAGTTGCGCAAACGCTACGTCCGGTTCTAGCTCTTGTAACGCATCATCGCTGAAGTCCACCAAAGAATGGGGGTCGACTCTTTCTAAAAAGAGAATGGCACATCCCAACCAATCTTTTAAAGCAATCTGGGCGTCAGACGTTCTCGACATTTTTTTAATCTCGCGCGCTGAAGTGTTCTTTGTTGACGTGTTACCATTTGTTTTGATACCTTGTCGTTTCTTTTTTTTTATAGAAGATTTTGGTAGGACTGACAGTTCGCGTTTTCTATATAAGGATAACGTTTAGTCTTTTTTACACCAAACATGACTTCTCCTTTCACGAGTCAAGGGGTAGTGGACTCTCAGAGCGAGTTTACGCAGAGTCTGAATGCTCGCCCTTGGCGGCGTTGGTGGATTGTAGCATTATTAAAATGCATGCAACATCATGTGGTATTGAAACCGCCCGATAACCCCATTTGGTCACCCGAAGCCTTGTTGTTCTTACACGATCTACGAGCTAACATTAGTAGGGCTCTTCGACAAGTCACTTTTCCAGATGTGTACGACGAATGGGTGCATCAGCTGCATGAAAATGGTATCGTACACCCGATCTGGACCCCTGAAAACTGTCAATTTGTGCGCAACATGTTGTCAACCGATGTGGTCACCGTACGCATTTTGGAAGAAATTTTATCCTTCCGACGTCAAGATCTGTTCTTTACCTATGAACTATTAGGATTGACGCACGTCAACATCGATGAAGTGTTTGACTGGCAGCGCCTGAAATTAGGCCATAATTGGACAGATGAGGTGGACAGCGATGACAGCTCCTCGTGCAAGGACTTGGGATCAGATCCATAAAAAAACTGACGGTCGTCGAAGTTTGCATGAGAGGGCAAACGACCCACGAGCCTCAAGCTCAATGAAAAAAAAACCCGTTTGATCAATGTTTTTTTGCCATTGTTGTCAATCGCAGCCATGTTTTCTTCTCTTCACTTTTTTATTGAGTAAAACGTTGGTGCAATGTGAATGAAACCTCTGTTGTCTTAGTCTTGGTTTTCAAAGTGGCGTGGGATTACAAAACATGGTGGACATCAAACATGTTTAAATTCTTGCGGATGTTGTTGTAACAATTGTTTGGCTCGACCCAGCGGAATTCCCTGGGAGGATGCAAATCGTGCCACTCCTCTTAAACTGCCTATAGCTTTGGAATCATTGTATTTCGACAACAATTGTTTGTCGAACATCTTCTATTGGAATAGGTTTCAACCCTTCTTTACAGCGTCTATACAAAGAGGAACATACCCACGGCATGACTCGCCATCGACCCCAATTCCACAAGAGATCAAACAACCTTTTTGCCCAGTTTCATTTTTATTCAACATTCAAACAATTTAAACCTTTTATAGCAATAATGATAAGTTTTTTCAAACGTTTTTTTCAAAAAAGAGTAGTACATTTTGGGTGACTTGGCTGACTAGAGCCAAAAGTGTTTGGAAAGGCTTCTTGGATCACTCTCGCTGATTCCGTCTGCTTTGCGCGTTTCTTTTGCTCTTCTTGTTTCTTTAAGTCAGGAAAACAAGTTTGAAGCGCCACATGCATCTCTGATCAAGGTTTTGCCTGCATATTCTTTCATGGGGAGAGGGAAGGGATCATGGTTAAAGTGATGGTCTCCGTTTTTCTCGTTCAAAGGGAGATCACCCCATTGGAAGTATTTACAGTCTCTCTTTCTGCAGGCAAGATAGATTCGACCTGGATTCTTCTCAGAATTGCTTTGCTTCAGGGTCAAGACTTCATTGCAGAAACAACGCAAAGGCTTCCAGTTTTCCTTAATGTCCCTATTCAACTGAGCGTGAACAGTTTGCATGTAAAGCTCTGCCTTGTCTTTTGCGCAGATCACACAACAATCTTGATAAGGGCATTTCAGATAACAAAACCCGTTTGGGGAGCTGACTCTCTGTTCCAAATGTCCAAGATGAAAGGGGCAGAATAAAAAAATGTTCTTATTGGAAGCTGCATCCTCAATTTGCATCTGGGTGATGTGACCAATGCTGCCAACAATTGCATTGACAGCATTTTGTTGTTCCACGTTTAGATCCACATCTTGAATAAGAGGTTCATTCACTTCTGTGTGAGCGTCAGGTATAAACGGGGCTATTGATGCCAATGGTGCTTCATTTGCTCTTCCTTCTGCTTCAATTGTGATGTACGCTACGACATCTTTAGCTTTGTTAATGATATCTTTAACATTTTCTTTCTTTCTTTTCTTTCCCGCAGGAACTTTCGCAGGTTTGGTGGATTTCCGCTTCGGGGCCACGTAAACTTTTTCTTCAAATGGCATCTTCTTCGGCATCTTCTTCTTTTCTTCTTCCTGTTCTTCAGCTGGAGAATGAGTGAAAATGAACTTGGGGAGCGATTTTTATAATGAAGAAATGGCGTCAGCGAACTGGTTTTTTGAATAAGAATTCATCAAAAAAAAAGTAATAAAAAAAAAAACAATCTGCGTGGTTCATTGTCTGATGAACCAAATCAAACAAGGCAAGACTCCTTTGTGGCCACAAGTAACGAGAAAAGGCCCACTGGTAGTGTAGACTCTTGCCAAGGTCACAGGTTCGATTCCCGTTGGGGTCCCAAAAAAATCAACAAGAACATTCGAAAACAAGAAAACGAAAAACAAGCAAGAAAAACACAAAACAAAAAGCACTCTCACTTTCTGGAAACGCTTGGTTGACAAAACAAATTGCCCTTCAAAGACAAGAGACGTCAGCGAAGGGCTTCCTCGTAGCCTGAGGGGTGGCGTCAGCTTTTTTTCCCTTTATAAAGACTCGCGCTTTGTTCTTTTTTCATTCTTCTCTCATTCGCTTACAACGCAAAGCCAGACGAGCTGCTCGGCAGAAGAAAACAGTAATGGGTGCAAGATTATCGCAAACACTTGGGACGAGACGATTTCAATTTAAACTCTTTTATCGTCGAGCCAGGTCCCGCTGGTGGTTCGCGCGTGGTCTGGAGCCAAGTGATGGCGTAAGCCGGGTTTTTCCAGGAAAACGCTGTTCTGAGAAAGACAAGAAAGATTTTTTCACGGCGTGAAAACAAAGATAGTTCCTCGCTAAAACATCAGACAACTCTCCTCGTGGAAGGTTTAAGAGGTGGCTTTGGAAAAAGGACAACCTTTTCGGCAAAAGAAAGGGATTTTTTTATTGCAAAATCCTTCCGCAGGTTCGTAGTTTGTTTGTTTGTCTTTGCTCGATTCGTCATGCGAGGAAAATTTGATTTGTTTAAAATACTTTCACGTTTCTTCTTTCAAACGAGTTTTCTGCGAGTATTGAATTCAAACTATTTTTTTTTTCTTTTTTCATTCACGGAATGTCCCGGAGGCGAGCCAAGATGATTTTCGTTCTAACATGCGATGGAATCGAAAGAGAAAGAGAACCCGATTTACGACACGTCTTCGCGGAAAATGTCTGACTTTGAATTTTTTGCCCTGAAGGTTTTCATGCGGTCTAATTACCAAGTGATTGCTTGTATTATGTTCTGTTAAAAGAATTATTCAGCGCTCGATGATAAGCGCTTTTATCACCATAACATCCAGATAAATTTTGCTCAAACCCCGATCGGAAAGTTACTCAAGAAAAGAAGAAAGCGTTAATCCTTGAAATTTTTTCTTGTTGATGATTTTCATTAAACATGTTATTGAACTTTCATCCTTGTGTGGGCTTCTTCTTTCATATTGGGGATTTTGACTACTTCCCCAATTCATCCCCCAGGAGGATCGTACACAGGGAAATTTGACCACTTCCCCAAAAAAAAAATTTAAAAAAAATTTTGAAAAAAATCAAAAAATTTTTTAAAAAATTCGATACTCAAAATCACCTATATAAATCAGAAATTGAAAAAAAACTTCAAAAAAATTTGAAAAAAAATTGAAAAATAATTCTAGTCAAAATCCCCTATATAACTTTTTTCATTAAAAAACTTGTTGAACCTGATTGACTTGTGTGGGCTCCATTTTTTCTATTGGGATGACGTCAGCGATGACGTATATAGGGACTTTTTTGACTGCCCCATATTTTTTAAAAAAATGGGCGTGGTTAGGGAAAAATGACTATGTCCCATCTAGCCACCTCTTACTACTCATGTAATAGCCCATTTCGAAAAATGCCATAATAATCTTTTACGTGCAGGCTCAGCCTCACTGGGGCGTATTATTCAAGTCTCCTTTGTTAGAATGGCAGTACATGTAGGAATGTTAGGAAGCAGCATTGTGTGTTTGTATACATGTACAAATGTGCAACGTGCAAAATTGAAGCATAGCACATGCAGTTCGTGCTGAAAACAAAAGAAATTGGAAAAATCAGGCTTACATCAAGCACCACCCAAACCTGCACTTTAAAGAGTATTATGGTATTATTCGAAGTGGCCTAATGTGTTTGTGCCTTCTTCGCATGATTGGTGTGAAGAGTAAACTAAATGTTGATACGTCATGCATGACGGCTCATGGCACCCCCCATAGCAGTTTATTTATTAATTAAAACAGTACTGTAACTTGATGGATTGGGTCACAATATAAGAGACTGGTGTTTTCAATAATTGCGAGAGTCAGAGCATCATGTAGGCAGGGGTGGGTTTACCCTAGACCGCAGGGAAATTGTTGGATTGTTCAGGAACCGCTTGGATACAAGGAATTCAATGGCAATGGTATGGGCCGCCGTTACCGCCAAAAATACAAACATTGCAAACGACTTAGAATAAACATAAATGGTTCAATGGTCTTTTGTAAGTTGGTATAGATGATCTAGAAATGATGTAGTTAAAATGTAGTTGGACAGGTTGTCTTTGGTGGAATGGAATACTCAACCAATAAATGGTTTAGACAGTTTACAAACCGTATAGTCGCCGTTGTTGAAACGGTACAATATAGACACAAATGATCAAGTCTAAATGTAAATAGTTCAGCTTCCGTTTGTAAAACCACACAGACTAAGTAGAATTGGTGAAAGTAAATGAAAACCGGTCTAGTGTCCAATGTTAAAACGACAAAGTGAAGTCTCAAATGGTTCAGCGTAATGTGAAATGATTTAGTACAATACCAAACGGTCTAACGTAGTGTGAAATGGTTTATCCTACCGACAAATGGTTAATCGCAATTTGAAATGGTTTAACGCAACATCAAATGGTTTAGCGTAATGTGAAATTGTTCAGCGTAATGCCAAATGGTTTAGCGTGACACCAAATGGTTTTGCGTAATGTCATATGGTTTAGCGTGACACCAAATGGTTTAGCGTAATGTGAAATGGTTTAGTGTTACATCAAATGATTCGCGCCGAGACCGCCAAAAATACAAACATGAAATGGAATAGCCTGCAGTGAAATGGAGCAGCTTGAAGTGAAATGATCTAATCTATGTGGGGTATGACGTCAACTAGTCTGGAATTTGGCGCGAAAATACTCACGTGCTTTGTGCAGTCCACACGGCGAACTCGCACACGACGAACTACAAGCTTCACGGCCTTCACTTCGTCTTCTATCGTCAGCTTTTAGAAACGCAGTGGCTGTTCGTACGGCACCCGTCACATACTTCGATTTGCTATTCGTACGGGAGTCCAAAACGTTCGTCAATTTTCGATGTTATTCTACACTTTTGTTGGTCCACAATATTAGCTTTTCGAAGCGCTTCTGGTATTAAAGCGATGTTGATTTGGCTCAGACTAATTTGCTGACTTCTCTGTATACTCACGCGAGCGACTCATTTCGTGACACTTAGAAATTTTTCGCGTCAAAGAATACTCCCGTACGGCCAACTTCGATTTGCTATTCGGAATAGCAAATCGAAGTTGGCAATAATTCGTGCGGGAGTCCAAAAACTTTCGACAATTTTCGATGTTATTCTTCACTTTTGTTGATACACAATGAAGATCACCTTTTGCCGAACGTGAGTGATTCTTTTCGATTCTTTTTATTATTATATGTTTCATTATCAATAATTTGAGTGTACTGGGACATCTAACAACTAAAAAAAGTGTTCAAAAATTAATTCAAATTGTTAAAATATATCTATTCGATAGAATTGTTGTTGTTGCTGTTTCTTTACTCAGAATTCGTGATTTGAATCCCCCCCCCCCCCCCCCGGCTCTCTCTCTCTAATATCCCCTTACTGAATTCAACACTATTACACTGGACATACACACCTGTTCTTCTCTATTAACTGAACAACTTGTGAGCAAGGAAAGGTAGTCTCAATGAAAGAAGCGTCGGAAACAAAAAAAAAAAACAGTTACAAGACTCCGTATAAATACCAATAAGGGACGGACCATTTAA
Source organism: Dendrophyllia cribrosa (assembly GCA_024195265.1). Classification (NCBI taxonomy): domain Eukaryota; kingdom Metazoa; phylum Cnidaria; class Anthozoa; order Scleractinia; family Dendrophylliidae; genus Dendrophyllia; species Dendrophyllia cribrosa. The sequence continues at coordinate 19,145,357 of JAJLRJ010000012.1, read as the reverse complement.
TTTTTGTGGGGGAGGGGGGAGCAATTTCTTCTGAGTATGAATTTTTTTTTCAGCATCACTATTTGCAAGAATTTTTGTTTACCAAAATGCTTGAATTTTTTTTTCACGTGCTTTCTTGTGCACGATTTTTTTTCTCTTAAATTTCTTCTGCAGGGATTTTTTTTTTGTAATTGCCCAACCCCCTCCCCCTCCACCCCACAAAAGTTAAATGGTCCGTCCCTAACAAGTTTTATTATATGGCAAAATGAGTCCACGATGGAAAGCAGCATTCAGATTGGTTTCCTGAGCGGTCCGAATTTTGCAATCCGGACCGCCAAGATGGACCGCCGTCCGAACTCATTTCGCCGAATTCCTTTTACGAAACAATGAACAAATGGAAACGAACAATGAACAAATGGATCGCTGAAAGTGAAGAATAACATCGAAAATTTTCGAAAGTTTTCAAATTAGCAAATAATTAGTCTGAGCCAAATCAACATCGCTTACCAGAAGCGCTTCGTAAAGCTAAACGAACATTTAAAATTGTGGACCAACAAAAGTGAAGAATAACAATTAACATCAAAAATTGACGAAAGTTTTGGACTCCCGTACGAATAGCCACTGCGTTTTTATAAAGCCGACGATAGAAGACGAAGTGAAGGCCGTGAAGCTTGTAGTTCGTCGTGTGCGAGTTCGCCGTGTAGACTGCACAAAGCACGTGAGTATTTTCGCGCCAAATTCCAGACTAGTTGACGTCATACCCCACATAGATTAGATCATTTCACTTCAAGCTGCTCCATTTCACTGCAGGCTATTCCATTTCATGTTTGTATTTTTGGCGGTCTCGGCGCGAATCATTTGATGTAACACTAAACCATTTCACATTACGCTAAAACCATTTGGTGTCACGCTAAACCATTTGACATTACGCAAAACCATTTGGTGTCACGCTAAACCATTTGACATTACGCTGAACTATTGCACATCACGCTGAACTATTTCACATTATGCTAAACCATTTGATGTTTCGTTAAACCATTTTAAATCACGATTAACCATTTGTCGGTAGGTTAAACCATTTCACACTACGTTAGACCGTTTGTTATTGTACCAAATAATTAACTGGCTCGTCGCTCTGCGACGAGTCAGTTCTTAAAATACCCTTTTTTTTTTTTTCTGTCGTGTCACCTGCCCCGGGAATCGATTTTGCTGCGGCCAACACCGTACCTAGTTTACTTCCGGTTTTCCGAAATCAGTGATGTCATCTAAAAGACAATTTTTGGACCCCACGCGCGAGGCAAAGGGAAATTCCCGCATGTGGCAAATGCTTTTCTGAGCTTATAATACATCCTCCCGCTACCACAGTTTAACTAGTTGAATATGCGGATATTATGTCAGTTTTCAGTCGGTTCACAAGGCGAACTGTATACCATAGGAAAAGGAATTTGTAAACAACCTCGTTCGGCTACGGTTCACACGGTTCACATAATTAAAAAAATATGTATGATATTCATTATTTAATATATTGCGTGAACCGTTGTGAACCGTTAAATTTTCATTCTCAGTCTTTGTGAACCGTATGAAATCAAACTTGACTTCGCTGTAAACCGTATAGATGTTAGTTATTTAGGCATTTTAAAAGGCTCTGTGCTTTCACGCACTAAGTATTTTTAGAACTGCGATATAACGCTGATATTATTGTCACGCAATGCGCGATGTACAGTTGTCGCGCACGAATACACCTCATAATTGATTAGCTCTAACTGCTGGATTTAGCTTTTTTACGTTTTTTCACAAAGTGATTAAACATGTACAATGTCTTCCGAAAAAATTATTTGGATCCCATTTTTTATCGCGGAGTTATAGTAATCCAAAATCATAGACAATCTGGGACAGAACTCGTTGAGACAGTAGTGTTTCCGCGCGCAAGACAACCGTTAGTGTAATATCCTGTCAAAAATCACATTTATCGAAGCCCTCCTCTCCCTCCTCCGTTCAATGTTGCTTTAGAAGGGTTGCTCAGAGACCAGGGACACTTTTTGAGTATGTACAACATTGTTTGGGGGGGGGGGGGGGGGGGGGGGTAGGGGGAGGTAGATATGATAATTCCTTTTAAATGCTAAGAAATGCTCACAATTTGTCTATAGACTGTTTTATGTTTTTTTAAGGTTGTTATTAATTCCTAATAAATACTTTTTTAGGTGCAACTTGAAAATCAGTTTTAAGGTTGTTAATAACAACCTTAAAAAACCTTAAAATACCCTTTTTAACTGGCTCGTCGCTCTGCGACGAGTCAGTTCTTAAAATACCCTTTTTTTTTTTTTTTTTTTCTGTCGTGTCACCTGCCCCGGGAATCGCTTTTGCTGCGGCCAACGCCGTACCTAGTTTACTTCCGGTTTCCTGAAATGACGTAACCTTTGATCTCATCAAAACGACGTCACGGCAGCGTCACGCGGTCACGCCGTAACGCCGCGAACCCCAACCCACACTACAGTAACCTTTTCCTTCAAGTCAACCTTATATTAGGCAAAGACGAATCGGTGGCTTACTTGTGGTAGCGTTTTCTTATAAAAGCAATTTGAAATAGAAACGTGATGTACATAGATGCGTATTACGTGTAAGAGATAACTCTTGGGAACATGCGGGTTCTCATTGTCTTGTTGCTTTAGAAAAATTGCTGCTTTTGTTATGATACATTAAAATATATGACAAATGTTTCTTACGCGTGCGCATGTTTATCACGCAAAAGGAAGATCTTGTTGGGGGGAGGGGTGCGTGACTCATTCCAGACCTTCCTCTGCTCGATTGATGGTGCAAGAGTTTATACAAACAAGTTGCTTTATAAAAGCAAGCGATATCGTTCGTTTGCTGTTGTAAAACAAAACGATACTGTAACAAGACTCGGCTGTTGGATTTGTGAGATATCGATGGTTAGTTTGATGCATCTGCTGTGACATACATCGATCGCTTCACTTTGACAAATTTTGGTTAGATATTCTGCAAGGTAAGCGCTTGTCTGCAGCCGTTGTGAGTTTCAAACTACAACCATATGTTTTCCACATTTTTTTTCGTTTTAGGAGACGTCTAGGAGGAAGTCACGATCATTTAAGGGAAATGGCTTTGCTTTGCGATTGATATCCTTTGTATATCGCTACCATGTGTGATTTTGCGTGTTTTCATAAGTAGTATAGCGAAGAGTATAACCAATAATTAAGGAACTATAGTTCAAATATTTACCGTTCTAAGTTTGAAGCCACGAATCTTTCAGTTTATTTTGCGTGGTCCGGATCCGGGGTCAAAACAACTTTCAGAACTTTTCGTTTTGCTGGAACTATTTCCGTCATAATTATAATAAATTTTTGATGAAACTTATAAATTTAATCAAAGTTAACGACAGAAGTGATAATTTAGGAGGAGAGAAACAAATTTATCCCTTTGAAATATATTATTTCAGTTGAGGTAAAAATGTTGCAATTTGCATAATGTCAAAAGTAACTTGAAACCTTTCCAGTAACGCATATTAAACGCAGAGATTCCATTAAACATCTCGCAATCAGACACACGAAAATATATCTAATTTTTATTCCTCTGTATCCGAAACACAGAAAAGAAAATTAAATGAAAAAGTGATCGCTTTAAGGTTCGCCCGAGAAACATTCACTAGCGCCAGCGAAACTCGCAAGACACGTGCATTGTTTACATCTTCTCCGACGGCGGTGAATTCTGTTCCTTCAACTTCACGAAATAAAAATTCATGAAAGGCAAAAATCCGAAAGAAGTGAAATTAATTGGGATTCCTTGTAGTAGGTGATTTTAAGGATTTTAAAGCGAAAAAAATATACAGTTCTAAACTTATGTTTTTGCTAACAGTACAGAGCCGATCAGAGAAAAAATATAGACTTGAAATATTTGTAGCCTGCAAAGGGATGGACAATTTTATATTTGTCGGCGGGGAGGGGGGGTAGCGAGCGTGTTGGGCAATTTTTCTGATAATGACTTTTTGTTCCGTCTTGATGTTGTACAATAATTTTTTTTTCGGGATTGTTCCATACCCTTTTTCCTCTAGCTTGCTGTGCATTTCTTTTTTTCTTTACTTTTGCTGTGCAGGAATTTTTTTTCTGTACTTTTGCTGTGCAGGAATTTTTTTTTTGGTAATTGCCCCATCACCGATTCTCCAAAATGCCAGTGTTTAAACAATCCTGATTCCTTGTAGTAGGTGGTTTCAAGGATTTTAAAGCGAAAAAAATATACAAAGTTCTAAATTTATGTTTTTTCTAACAGTACCGAGCCGATCAGAGAAAAAAATATAGACCTGAAACTGTAGCCTACTAAAGGGGGTGTGGGGTGGGGGGTGGGGGCAGGTGGCTGTGTTGGGCAATTTTTCTGATCATGAATTTTTTTTTCCGTCTTGATGTTGTGCAAGAATTTTTTTCGGGATTCCTCCATACCTTTTTTTCCTTTCGCTCGCTGTGCATTATTTTTTTTTCTTTACTTTTGCTGTGCAGGAATTTGTTTTTAGTAATTGCCCAACCCCCCCCCCCCCCCCCCTCTTAACAATAAAATGGTCCGTCCCTAAGGAGTGCTTGAAGCGGGCTGTGGAATGTAAATGTGGACTGGACTGTGCATATTGATAGATTCTAGATTGTATATTGTGGCTTGCTAATATAAAACTCTAAAGTGAAAACCGGGTGGAAACTGAGGCCAAACGAGCCAGTTTCGAAGCCCATCGGGCTCCTTGTTTCTGTCGTGTCACCTGCCCCAGGAATCGCTTTTGCTGCGGCCAACACCGTACCTAGTTTACTTCCGGTTTTCAGAAATGGCGTAATTAGTGATGTCAGCAACTATAATTCAAATATTTACCGTTCTAATTTCGACGGAATTGTTAAAAATTAAATCTCTGTGATTTTCGGATGTGATATATTTCTGGTAAAAGGAAAGCGGGTTGAATTTTTCTAACCAAATCAATTGTCAAACAGTCGAGTTTAGATCGAATAAATCGTTGAATATATAAACAAGTCCCGGCACGTCACAGAACTGCTGAGTAAACAAATCTCAAGCATTACTCCGTGCAGTCACGTTCAAATTCCACACATCCCGTATTCATGTCACGCTATTTGATCGATCGTGTTGATATTGTTAATTTATTCGAAACACCATCACCGATTATCCAAAATGCCTGTGTTTAAACAATCCTGATTCCTTGTAGTAGGTAGTTTCAAGGATTTTAAAGCGAAAAAAATATACAAAGTTCTAAACTTATGTTTTTTCTAACAATACCGAGTCGATCAGAGAAAAAATAGACCTGAAATAATTGTAGCCTGCAAAGGGATGGACAATTTTATATTTGCCGGCGGGGATGGGGGGGGGGGGGATTGTTCCATACCCTTTTTCCTTTAGCTTGCTGTGCATTACTTTTTTTCTTTACTTTTGCTGTGCAGGAATTTTTTTTTTTGGTAATTGCCCAACTCCTCACCCCCTCCCCCCCCCCCCCCCCTGCCTCCCCGCCCTTAACAATAAAATAGTCCGTCCCTAAGGAGTGCTTGAAACGGGCTGTGGAATGAAAATGTGGACTGGACTGTGCATATTAATAGATTCTAGATTGTATATTGTGGAATGCTAATATAAAACTGTAAAATAATAACCGGGTGGAAACTGAGACCAAACGAGCCAGTTTCGAAGCCCATCGGGCTCCTTGTTTCACATTACGCTAAACCATTTGATGTTACGTTAAACCATTTCAAATTACGATTAACCATTTGTCGGTAGGTTAGACCGTTTGGTATTGCACTAAATCATCTCACATGACGCTAAACCATTTGAGACTTCACTTTGTCGTTTTAACATTGGACACTAGACCGGTTTTCATTTACTTTCACCAATTCCACTTAGTCTGTGTGGTTTTACAAACGGTTGCTGAACTATTTACATTTAGACTTGATCATTTGTGTCTATATTGTACCGTCTCGACAACGGCGACTATACGGTTTGTAAACTGTCTAAACCATTTAATGGTTGAGAATTTCATTCCACCAAAGACAACCTGTCCAACTACATTTTAACTATATTACTTCTAGATCATCTTTACCAACTTACAAAACACCATTGAACCATTCATGTTTATTCTAAGTCGTTTGCAATGTTTGTATTTTTGGCAGTAACGGCCGCCCATACCACTGGGAACATGAGGTAGATAACTATCCTGTTGACAATAATAATTATTTTTTCATTGGACTTTGATAGAGAATTGGAACTGTAGATATAATTTTAAATGTTTTTTTTAATGATGTAATTTATTTAATCAAAAAAGTTTTAAATGTTTGATAGTTTTGAAGTGCTATTGCTTGAATAATAAGTTTCACAGGACGAAATAACGATTTTAAGTGCAAGTAAAGGTTCCTTAAAGAAAACTTAAAGACAATTTCGACTATCTTTAAGTGCACCGTAAATTACTTAAATAAGCCTATACTTGACGACACTTAAAGCAAGTAATGAACAATTTAAGTTGCCTTTAAGTTGTTGAAAATTGAATTAAAGATAATTTAAATGTTCTCACTTACTTTAATACATTTAAGAGTATTTACGTCTCAACTTTAAGATTTTCGATACCTTTACGTAACATTTAATTTTGTCTTAAAGATTAGTAAATTCATTATTTCGTCCTGTGTTTATTTGTGTGCTGAGATGCAGAGCTCTTAAGCCTCAAGCATTGAGTGTGACACTCGCGCAATTGGATGCAATGTTACACTCTCACGCTGAAACAAGCATTTCTCAAGCACAAATTGTTTTTTTTTTTGGCGAAACAGTTGAATTTTGAAGTAAAAAATAACCAGCAAAGTACTTGACATATACACCGAATGCAAATATGGCGGCCGATTTATTATTCTTTTATATGTATGTTAATTAGCCTGACTAGCCTCATTTTAGAGTAAACATTCTTTTGAACTTTGCACATGCTAACGAGGCCAGTGAGACTAATTTACATACACATAAAAGAATAATAAATCGGCAGCCATATTTGCATTCGGTGTATTTGACGTATTAGAAAATATTTGAGTTACGATGACAGGAAATCCATAGTTCAGGCAGTTATAATGTCATGTATAGATTGTAATAGCCTCTTGGTTGGTTGGTGTCCCAGCTGTCCAGCTAAGTAAGTTACAACATTATGTTAGTAATGTTGCTGAGTAATTTCAAACAATGCGTATTTGTGTCATGTTAGGACACGTTTTTATCTCGTTAATGCGCATGCGCATAAACGAGATTTAAGAATCAATACAAAAAGGGACAAAAGTTGTTAACAAAAGTCCACTGTTAACTTTTTTCCGGGGGGTTACTTCTTTCTTCTTTATAGAAGCTATATTAGGGTATTGAAGATATGGTTGGTTAAACCGGTTAGGATCACCCCCGGACCTATTGTTAATTTCCCTAGGGTATTGGGATGTCAGAACTTGTCATGAACTTGTCATATCTCACATTACGTCACCGCAAAGGTATTAAAGTTCTTATTAAGTTTCGATATCTTACGTTACCTATCAAGAAATATCAATGTTTCAAATTTTCAACCATTTGTCGTAAAGCCATTAAAGCTGCTTTAGAAGGGTAAAAATAGGTCAACTGCGTTTTCTTAGGAAACGCAGTTTGAGAATTTCACGGTGTATTTTTACGAATGGAGACGTTTTAAGGAAGTTAAATGGGACGGGAAAGTTTGTGTTTTACTGATGAGCGATATCGCAGAGCAAAATAGCATGAACTTTGGGTTTGTTCTATTTTGGAATACTGAATCATTGCTATTACGGATGATTATGCAATACTATGGGAAAGACGTCATAGTTTTGGTGATTTAGCTACCGTGCACGAGCAAATTTTTGCGGAAGGAAAATTTTGCGGATTGCCCGACTGAATTTGTTTTGCGGGAGGAAATTTTTGCGGGTCGAGACAGCTAAAATTTCTGCTGGGAGGAAATGTTTGCGGATTTCTGGTCAAGTATAAATAAAATCCAAGGCATCGGTATTAAACTGCAATTTTACTTCCTGACCGGAGGTTTCTATAGTTCCCATAGTTATGGTTGCTGTTCTGGCGCCAATATGAACATAAACAACGAGAAAACTAGTGAGTGAATTATTGTACGTTGTAAAAACGTATCAGTATTATGATAACAGTCTCTGGTTCTTTTGAGGACGTGTCTGGAGTTGAATCGGGAATACAGATGACTGTTGTGCCGGTCGCCTCGGAGTTATGAGAGCAATATGTTCACTGTTCAAAAAGTTCCTGTTAAGCCGATATACATCATTAAAACAAGTAATTTTTTTTCTGCAGGAGTATATTTCTGCGGTGGAAAAGTTAATACAAAATAAAATAATACTGAATAATAATGCAACAACGGACAACCTTGTCTAACCGTTCGAGCGAAAAGGCCGACGAGCGCCATCCATTGTTTATAACGCACGAGGTAATATTGGTGTAAACAATGGTATGTACTTCATGGTAACACACCATATAGGGATCCTATCATAAGGGATCCTAAAAGCTCATTTTAAAATGGTTAGCTTTTATTTACTGTTATGGGTAGTGATATCCATAACAGTAAATAAAAGCTAACCATTTTAAAATGAGTTTTTAGCCCTAAATAAGTGCCGGATTCTTTGATGTGCATAAATTAAAACCCATCATGAAGTATATCCCTAAACAATGCTTACCCAGCGCCAGAAATTTTGGCGAAATTAAAGCGCTCTAAAACGCGTTGCAAAAAGCCGTGATTAACCTGGTCGAAAGCCTTTTCCTGATCCAGGCTAATAACAGCGGCCGAAAGCTGTTTATGGTTTACATAGTCGATTGTATCCCGGATCAGAAAAAGGTTTTCAAAAATACTACGGTCAGAAATCCCGCATGTTTGATCTTCGCTGAGAATAAGCGGAAAAACATTACGTAGTCGGTTGGCTAGTACTTTAGTACAAATTTTATAATCTGTGTTTAACAGAGAAATTGGTTGCCAGTTTTTCAAGTCTAACTTGTCGTCCTTCTTGTAAAGCAGGCGGATAATTCCTTGATGTTGTGTGTCAGAGAGTGATCCGTGTTTAAAAGAGTAATTAATTAGCATATTTAGCATGTCTTCAGAAGCGACGATGAAATTCAACCGGAAATCCATCGGCTTCCGGCGATTTGCCTGATTGCATTTGTGAAAGGGCCTCTTGACACTCGAAGAGTGTGAGGTCACCTTCGCATTTCTCGGGGTCTTCGGATGCCAGAGTTTTATCTAGTTGGTCTAAAAGCCAGTCTTGGCTAGATAAATAAACTTGTTCAGCCGAATAGAGGTTACGATAAAAATCGCGACATTCGCGAAGAATATTTTTATCGGAAGTCACGGTTGAATTGTTGGCACGTAACTCTGTAATTGAGTCGCGTGTCTGTCGCTGATTTTCAAGCTGGTAGAAATACTGTCTTGGTCGGTTTTTCCCCCAGCTCTCTCCGCTGTTCTGTTCTTCTTGCTGGTTGCGGTAGTGGGGGCCGGGGGGGCCTCTGGTGTCCCCCCCGGGCGCTGGAGCCTCGTGGTTCGCCTCGCGGCGTTTCGCTTTCGGGAAGTCTTCAACAACGTGCTCGGAAGACAGGCACCGGTAGCATAGTATTGGCTGGCCCGTGTACTTAAAAAAAAAACTCGAGCCCTTGAGTGACTAATTTGCGTGGAACTGCCTTTTGTAAACGTGTGAATTCTACGACACGGATGCGCTTTGAGGTCGCCGTATTGTTCCAGGAGTTGTAGCAGGTTTTCATCGGGGAATTCAACGGGAACGAAGCATGACACGTGTAGTCGTGTAGTGCTTTTTGCCCTAAAAGGCGTAAAGGGATAACGCGGCTTTCGTAGTCAAAGCCCGATGCCGCCAACCGCGTGGCCGATTCTGTAGATCGGAGGGTGATGTCGAAGCACTTTCCTCCGTAGAGGGGTACAACCCCAACGATTTCTTCCTTAAAGTCCGGTAACGACTGCACTATACTGAGAGAGTCAAGAGCCAGGTTTTCCTGCGCTATCAAGCGGACAGTTCTAGTGTGGGCGAACGGCTGGTGCGCGGGACGCGCGGCCATCTCCACGTAACGCGAGGGCGAGAAACTCGCGAGACCAAAACCAAAATCACAAAATTGAAAAGCACGCACTCACTAAAGCGAAGACAGATGGTTACCACACGCTTTCTTGCTTGTGGTGAAAAAACAGCACCAAATCTTGTGAAAAAAAAGCTCTCCTTAGTCATCAAGTTGAGGACTATTCTGGCTTTTGGCCTTGAAAAAGTGGAGCACTGATAAGAACAGATCCCCCAATGCTGTACAGAAAAGTTGTTAGTAGAGGGGCACGGGTTACCCTCCTTTTGCAAAACAAAAAAATAATAATAATAATAATGATAAGGCCCAGCCTATAACATTTTCTAAACACGACACGTCTATTGTATAATCAAATTATAGACCCCATTTTAGTCACTAGCGTGAAAATGTAAACTTTGTAATCGAAAATTAGTGATTTCCTGTTTTTAATACCCCAAATGGCTACTAAAATAAAACTACAAATTGCAGCAAAACTTCGCACATTAAGAAACAACATTTACTGTGTTGTAGCATTATTAAACAATTATTTTGAAGTCCTCCAAAGTTCAAGCCTTATGCACTGGTAAACAGAATTACCAAGAAAAGTTGACAGCTGATAGATGGAAGAAAGGAAAAAACAAGGCTTCGTGTATTCACGAGTTAAACAAAGGGCTCTGAGAGCCATCTCATGAATACCAAACAATGTATGGTTAATTTTCGTTTTTTTTATGTTTTAAAATTAAGTTTCAAGGTTTTGATAATCCTTTAAAGTGCCTATGAAATGAATTTTTTTTCTTCGTTTTTCATTAGTTTATTATGTCCAAAGAACGAAAACAATAATCATTTCCCGAGGAAAAGAAAGAAAATCGGTTTTTTAGCCCCTTGAAGATGCGTCACTTCGGTTAAAAAGTGGCTCCAATTTTTGGAGAGCCTGGGGGCGAGTGGGCGTGCGTGATGACGTAAATTACGTAAATAGTATGACACATTGGTTTGTTTACGCTATAATTCCCTTGGAATCCTTTAGCGTGATGGTCATTTTGCCAACGCTTTTGGCTGTACAAATGTCAGACAGCGCCTAATTTGTTTCTTTACAGTCCTCTGAAGGTGAAGAGGATCAGTTTCGGATCACTCTTGATCAACTGAAATGATCGTGTCCACTGTAGTTTTGCCGTAGCGAGACGAACCGACTATGCCGCTTGAGCGAAGGAAGTGAACATGAAGAAGACGGACTTTGATCATTTAGATTATTGAACGTGAAAGGTATACATTTCAGTAGCACAGCGTCTCAGTGGGTTCGCCAGTTGAGTTGTAAGCTTATTGAACGCAGAGGCGTTTTTGTTATTTCTTTTTAGTGGCTCGTTGACTAGCGTTTTTCGAACGCGAACGATATATTTGTAGTACAAACAATCATGATATTAGCGTATTAGCGACTCGGCCGGTCTTCTCTGAAGTTCATTGATCGCGCGTGGAGATTATGAACTTATTTTATCGGCTTGGCAATTCGCTCGTCTACTTAAAGTTCTTTTTTCAATGCGAAGGATATGTCTTGGCGGCTTGCTAGTTGAAAGTTTCTAAATTATACTGATATGTTATGCATATCCGAGGTGGTGTTTTTCAGGCGGCTTGCTGAATTGAATGTGAATGGTGTATTTTTAGCGGCAAGGTGCCTTGATAGCGTATTTTTTTATTTATTCAAAATGTTTGAACTCAAGTATATACGTAATAATTATGCTTCTTAGTTCAGTGTCTTGCCAGCGATTGATCGTTTCTGGAAATTTTAACCACTTGGCGGCTTGTAAGTGAGTTCAAAGTATCGTGTTTACATTTATGTCTGATTTATATTGCATTGTATAAAAATTGATCTGATCGAACACGCAATGATTCAGCGATGTATTTTGTTTCGAATAGTCTTACGCATTTGTACGTGTAGATTTTTGATAGATGTTCCGTAGAATAGACGCCTTCCAGTGAACACTTGCGTCGCTGCACTTTGAATTTTATAATTCGGAATACCGTATAAACATTTATATTACTCGCCAGTCAGTGCCGATCGAGTCAGTATATTTTTGTAGGCCTCGCTGACTTCGACGGCTCTCCAGTCGAGCCGAGGCTTGAAGGAACTTCCAAACAGGATAAGGATTGGAAAAATTATGCTTGATTAAACGGCCTCACCGGCCGGAATGTTGACATTGACATTGACAACATCGCTTGACGTACCCTTTCCGATGTCGACGAACAAATTTCGTGTATTTCGCCGGCCTATTTTCCTCTGGAGCAAAATAAAGCTTTGTTACACCCTCTGTTATCGAAGAATTCTAATATCTCGTATGTTTGAGGCCGCTCGCCACATATTGGTCCACCTCTAGCGACGTCTCTTGTCAGCTCCCTTGTTCTCTATATTCCCGCAGCAGTTTGTACAACTATTTACGTCACAGTGTAATATGACACTGGTTTTGGCCGCGCACAAATTGGAGCCACTTTTTAGCGCCAACAACCTAACTTTGAGACCATAAAAAAAGCATTTCGCATCGTCCCTAACACTTTAAACCTTTTATTCCAAGGTCTAAAAAGGTGAAACTTTCGATACATCAAAAAATAAATTTCATTTCATAGGCACTTTAACTTAAAGGTCAAATGAACCAAAAATTTGACATTTTTTCTTTTAGTCCAATATTAATGTAATATGTTTAACGAGTACCAAATAAACATATTGTGAAGTTTGAAACTAATTTGACTTGGCATCGCAGAGATATTGGAAGTTGAAAAATGCGACTTTTTGGCCTTCATAATCGTAGAGAGATCGGGAAAATTGTCGGAAAGTGACGTCACTATTGACCACCTCAAAACAGTCAAGGTTCGAAGTAGGAAACAATAGGTTTAAGGCTGGTTTTCACTAGCGCATAAGCAAAAGCACAAGCCAACATACGCAGACTCAGTAACATGTTGATCATTAGTTCCAATTGTTTGAACAAAACAGAACAATAGGCACTAATGATCAACACGTTACTGAGTCTGCGTATGTTGGCTTGTGCTTATGCTTATGCGCTAGTGAAAACCAGCCTTTAATGAGCGAAAACAATGCATGCCTGCACGTGCGTTTTATATTTTAGTACATTTCCTTGCTGTTCCCTGCAAAACAACAACGTCAAATGATCAAATTATAGGTTTTTGTGGAGAACATGAACTCACAACGGTTAATTTTCTTTTCTCTATTTGAAATTTAAAGCCGTCACTATGAATTCAACAGTTTATATACCTTCACAAAAATTACCGCGTAAGCGGAGATGATTGACAGACAGGGAAAGTTATCCTGCACTAAACTACCAAGCGAGGTGGATTGAAAAAACGTAACTTCGTTAAAAAAATCTACTGTATAAACAGATGAAGTTTCTCGAAGCAATATTTCGTCGCTCAAAGCTCTTCGTTTCCTACCAAAACACAGGTTCGAGCTCCTCGGCCATTTTCAATGCGAAAACAGTAGAAATCTTTAAGTTTTAAGAATATACACAAGCTAGAATACTCATGTATTCGCCAGGAGAGAGGACACTGGGAATGAGGTTGACTCACCAATAGTGACGTCACAATCCTTACCAATCCTACCACTTGTAGTGCGCGGCCATTTCAGAAACGTTTTCGTGAAGCCTTCAGAAATCTTCGTACTTTTAGCTATGTAACTTCCTTAAAGGCTCAGGAAGAAAACATTTTGCGTAAGTTTCCTTTATTATGGTTTCTTTTAACGTTTAAATGGATAAAGAAAAAATTTCAAATTTTTGGTTCATTTGACCTTTAACCGTTAGTTAACTGTTGTTATGCAAGCTTGTGTTTCGTCCCAGAATGGTCCTAAGACCTTAAACTAGGTGTTTCACAACAACAGGAATTACTTTTAATGATTTCTGTTAACCATAACAGGAACAATAACCATTAGCCGTAAAACGGCCAAAATTGTAACAGTTAACCGTAAAAGCCACCACCCCATTGAGACCCTCTTAACACTTATATTAGTGGGGGGGGGGGGGGGGGGGGGGGTTATTGCACGCTTTCCCGGCCGTTACCTTATGCGGAATGCTGGAGTCTCAGTCAGATTGTAAGAGAGCTACTTCAAAGTTTCACCCCTTGTCTCTTCTCTCTTTTCTCTACCCTTAAAATTTAAAAATTTAAACCAGAGACTCGCTCTTGGGGAGAATTAATGGTTAATACGTTACGTCATGCATGACGGTAACTCAGGCTAGACTCGTGTTTCCCGACATGACGCTCATGAAACGATTACATTTTACAACCACATGGACAAACCGTCTTAGCTCTGCAAATCTCTTCCACAAAGACTAAAGCAAGACACAAACACACAAGTGAATCATTCTGTTTTTTATTACGAAATGTGACCTCTCATGCGAAAACGTTCCTAACGGCTAGCCGTTTTGAAACGGATAACCGTTCGTAAGCCGCTTATCAGCCGTTCAAACGGGATGGGATGCCGTTGGAACGGCTTGAGCTATCTGTTCAAAAAAAAAAAATTGTCACGGCTCTTGCTATCCGTTAAAAAAAATCGTCAGCCGTTCGAAAGGCTCGAGCTATCTGTTAAAAAAAATTGTCAGCCGTTCGAACGGCTCGAGCGATCCATTAAAAAAAAATTGTCAGCCGTTCGAATGGCTCGAGCTTTCCGTTCCAAAAAAATCGTCAGCCGTTCGAACAGCTCGAGTTTAATCCGTTCAAAAATAATTGTAGCCGTTGGAGCGGCGCGGACTACCATTCAAAAACAATTCGCCAGCCGTTGAAACGACTCAGGCCATCCGTTCAAAAGTCGTCAGCCATTTGAGCTAGTACATGTATTCGCGGGCATGTACTAAAACCCGAAACAACGAGACGAGACCACCGAAACGAGCGAAACAAAATGACCGAAACGAGCGAAACGAAACCACCGAAAAGAGCGAAACCACCGAAACGAAACCGCCGAAACAACCGAAATGACCGAAACGAGGAAGGTAATAGTCTCTACGCTCATTCCGGGTGTTAACACCTGCCTTTGTTTTCTACTTATTTCTACCTCTTGTTTTCTTGCAATTTATTGTTTTATACATTTTGTTTTCTTTGTTTTACCAGGCCCGTAGCAGGAGGGAAGGGCAGGGGGGATTCAGCCCCCCCCCCGGATGTTTGGAAGTTAAAAAACAATTATTTATAATAAATTAATTGATGATAAATTGAAAGTTTAATCTTCAATCAAGACCGTTCTTTTCTACGTCGGTTGCGTGTAGACTGTCACCGGCACCGTCGAATGACTCGAATCACATCTTTTTACACACTCGCCTAGGCTATAGAAAATAAATACGTACAATCAACCACCTGTTAAAGGTACATGTACAAAGTACTTGTCAGCAGAGGGCTAGTCACGCGGACACACACAAAGTTGGTGCCTTCTGAGGGGCGGACCATCGGAAATCTTTGGGGCGGGGACAACTCCCAAAAATCGCATAGCCCAGCGAGGTACTTAGCGTGGAATTGGGACTTAAACACGAAATCGAGGCATTTGCGCGATATTGCACCATAGCAACACTGTTGTTATGTTATTAAAAATGGCGATGCGATTCAAGGAAAATTCATTACCTGACCGATATCGCATTCATCACTATATCGGTTTTTCGAGTGAAACTTAATGTCGAATTTCCTCGTCAGGTAACAAATTTTCCTGTAGAGTTTAGGCTATAAGCTGACTTGATCCCTATATACCCTCACCTATGCACAGCCGTCCCATTGTTTTTACATCTGCCCCTATAAAAGATTTCTAATGGTGATGGTAAACAAATCACACATGTTTGTTTTAACGTTATGAAATCGCCTAGTTAACATAAAAAACCCAACACATGTAGGAATGATGACTCTATGTTATGGGGTGTTTTGTACATTTTTGGGTGATTTTTATCTCGTTAATGCGCGCATGCGCAAACGAGATATAGGTATGAGTATTTTTAATTTTTATTTTTTTTAAATTTTACTCAACTTTAATTATACAGATCTTAACATACTATACAAATTAAAGATAAATTAACAATTAAAATAAATGTAAAAATACAAGATCTGAATAATTAAACTGCCTCAATGTAGCTCAAATAGTATAAAATATCATGACAATATATTATTAATTAATTAATTATAAAAATTCTATACTTATTTACTTTAAATTTATTAATTTAAAAATTATTAATACTGTTCTTAAATGATGAGAGATGTTCAATTGTTTTGATGTCTAGTGGTAGGCAATTCCACAGGTCAACAATACGATTGAAAAAAGAAAACTTATAAACATTGCTTTTAAAAAAGCCCTTCACCAGCGTAGCTTCACTATTTCTGATGTTATATTATTATTTACAAATGACAAAACATTAACATCTATATAACCTTTCAGGCATTTAAAGAAAAAACAAAGATCCAACATCTCTCTTCTATATTCTCAAGGTAAAAGTTTCAGTTTGAAAAGTCTCACAGGATAACATAAGTCAGTTTTCAGGATGAATTTAATTGCACGTCTTTGTACACGCTCAAGTGCAGTGATCTTTTCTTTGGTGTAAGTTTCGATATCTCACGTTACCTATCAATCTTTCAAATTTGTTTTTAAGTGGATATGTCCGAGACGGCTTAATTGATCTTCAAAGGTTCAAGACATTTGTGTTTTTCTTGTCAATCATTTGTTGTAAAGCATTAGTGCACCTTCAGAAGGGTAAAAAAAGGTCAAATGTGTGTTCTTGGGAAACGCAGTTTAAGAAATTCACGGTGTATTTTTGTTACAAATTAAACACAATGGTACGTACTTTCATAAATAAGTACGGAACAAATAACATTTTGAGGCTAAATTTAGATCTGACAAGGGTCAAACAGGAAACGGCAACACCGCAGAATTTCGTTCCACCGAACACCGCAGACTTTAAAGCGCAAACATCGCACACCGTAGGGTTTGAGATCACCGCAACACCACAGATCCCCAATGTCCCCCTCAAGTAGAAATCTTTCGGTTTGATTATGCAAGAGTATGGAAGAGCAAAATAGCATGAATTTTGGGTTTTGTTCTATTTTGGAATACTGAATCATTGCTATTGCGGTTTGATTATGCAATAGTATGCAAGAGTCGTCATAATTTTGCTGAATTAGCCATTAAACTAAACTAAAGTTTATCATTTTGTGCAAATGTACAATTAACTCTATCATTGCATTCGTTTACAAGTAAAATTTTGTTGCTGTGAATTGAATGACAAAGCAAGCATTTTAAGACGTGAGAGACTTGGAGGAGAGGGGAAGATTGTGCAAATTGATGAAATTAAGAGAGGTAAGAGAAAATATCATCGTGGACATCATGTAGAAGGACAATGGAAATTCGGCTGAATAGAGGAAGAGAGTAGGAAATGTTTTCTGGTGGCGGTTGAGAAAAGAGACGAAGCAACACTGCTACCTATTATTCAGAAATGGATCGAACCAGGAACTATCATTGTATCTAAAGTGGTCGAGTTCCCTGTGTGCCATGCCTTGACTTCACACACACTAACATTGACCCGTTGAGGTAAGAAAATTTGTAACTTTAGCAATATTTATCGTATACATCTGGTTAAACTCTCTAAAATCAGCTTAGGTTGTGTATTAGACAATTCTAATACTTTTTCTGATGCACTCGACTTTTAGATTTAGTTGAAATTTGCTAAAAAAATTGAATGCCTGCTCGTCACATCAAAATAATTTTTTGCCGCATGAGAATTTTGACCCGTTGACGTAAAAAATATCGTAACTTGGGCAATATTCATCGTATAAAGCTGGTTAAACTCTCTAAAATTAGCTTAGGTTGTGTATTAGACAATTCTAATATTTGTTCTGATGCGCCCGACTTAGATTTTGTTGAAATTTGCTGAAAAAAGTGAATGCCAGATCAGCGCCCTGTCCCGTCAAAATAACTTTTCGCTGCATGAGAATTTTGACCCGTTGGTGTAAAAAAAAAAGTCGTAATTTTGGCAATATTCATCGTTTTAAGCTATTCAAACTCTCTAAAATTAGCTTAGGTTGTGTATTAGACGATTCTAATATTTGTTCTGATGCGCCCAACTTAGATTTTGTTGAAATTTGCTGAAAAAATTGAATGCCAGATCAGCGACCTGTCCCGTCAAAATAACTTTTCGCTGCATGAGAAGTTTGACCCGTTGGTGTAAAAAAAAAGTCGTAATTTTGGCAATATTCATCGTATAAAGCTATTCAAACTCTCTAAAATTAGCTTAGGTTGTGTATTAGACGATGTTAATATATTTTCAGATGCACCCGTCTTCGATTTAGTTGAAATAATTTTTTGCCACATGAGAATTTTCATTCGTTGAGGTAAATACAAGTTAACACAAAATAGGCAGTCGAGGACTGCATGTGGTTAGTGTTGTAAAAAGAAATGATAATCACTATAAAGAATTAGTATTCGTGTGTTACTAAATTGCATGCAACCTGTGTAAAATGGGTTATTCCATTTACCTCTCCCCGACCCGGACTTCCTGGCCAGCTACACCCACCCTCTCACCTTGATTTTTAACCCAGAGACCCACTCCTGCCCGGGTTTCCATTAACTTTTTGTAGGCCTTGAATTAACAGGTAATAAAAACAATAAAAAAATGAAATCGCATTCAGAAGATCCGGGATTTTTTTAAATTTCCAAGTCTTTGGTGATAAATGCTATAAATTGGTCAAACTTGGTTCTTAAAAAAATGCTTTGATTTTGCCATCGATAGGTTTTTTTCCAGGCTTCACAGTTTGTTTGAAGTGTTGTCGCAAATACACAATTTTGTTTTATGCAAATTTCATGTGAAATGTAATTTGATAGCAAGCTGTGTTTTATGACCACTGAATCCAAAATATCTTTTTTATAAAAGGTCGAAACTTTTGAATGAAACTCATATTTCCTTGAATGAAAATGTCTTTCCTTTGATTAAGAGTCAAACACCTATTAGAATTCAGTGATTTTTTGCTTCTGGAAGTCTTGGTGATTTATTTATCGTAATTAAACGGCGCGGACCACTAGCGTCTGCAAAAATATAATAAACATTACAAAATAATCCAATTCAGCAACCTATTTTTATTATGTTTTCTTAAATTTCTGACTTTTCCTGTGTATATATAATGCAATTCTTATTTGGAAAGATGATTCGCATAATGCTTTTGGGAATCAAAAGAAGCAGTTCTGAATGGTCAAAGGTACAGAAATGAAATGCTGTTCGGATAGCTTCTTTATTTGCCATATATACAACATGTTACAGAGCAAGATGAAAATAATAAAGGATTAGAGAAAAAAGTGAATGGCGAGGAGACCTGAAAGAAACCACGAGGCTTATAATGAGTCAGGTTTCCTCACTTAAAAATAAACTAGTCTTAATATAATAATTAGATTGGATGACTTGATTGTCAAGGCAGTCCTGCATGTTTGTATATATGCGCTTTGAATCCATGGGAGAGTAAACAATTTTCTGGTGAGTAGATGAACTGGCAGGAATGCTGGGTTTAAACTATCCATCAAACACAGTCAAGCGTAATGATACGGAAAATACCATCAACTCGTCCCTGGTGTCTTGGCTACGCTTTCTTAATAGGCTTGACAGGCTAACAGTAAAGTTGTCTTGGGTAAATGTTGTGTTTAAATGTGTGAAGTTTTGCTGCCAATTGTAAAAATATGGCCTAAACCGACATCGTCCAGGACATTCTATCATCTATTGACCAGAAGACAAAAACAATACAGCTGAGCTTGTCAAAACAGTTATACAGAGAGAATTTAAAAACCACAAATCATGATATAAACACATAAATAATTATTGTGTAATCTTGTACTGGTCAAGGCTGTTGTTAGTCAAGCTGCTTGGCTCTAAGTGTTTGAAGAAGTGTTTGATCGAAATCAAAACATTCTTCTAACAAAAAATGTTAGACAAACGTCATCTAACATGCCGGCTACACGTTCTAACATTAGCCGTGGTCACACTACAGACTTTTGCCCTAGGGAAACTTGACTTGTTGACATTTTCCCTAGGGAAACTGAATTTTTCAAGTGTGACCGACTTTTTCCCTAGGTAATTTACTTGGGGGAAATTTTATCGTCTGGAGCTTGGATATATCACGAGCACAATAGAGTTTCCCTTGACAGCTACTTACCCCAAAGCGAGAGCAAGGGCAAGTGTGACCTTTCTAGATATTTCACCTAGGGAAAATGAAACCCAAGATGAATTTACCTTGGGAAAGTTTTGGTGAATTGGCCCTAGGTAAATTCGTTTTCCCTGGGTAAAAGTGCGTAGTGTGACCATGGCTATTGTTGAACCAAACAAATGTTATATAACAATGTTAGAACGTGTAGCCGGGGCTTAGTCGTGTACTCAGGAATTAAAAACAGTGAGAAATTTTAGTAGCAATGTTTCACAGTGAATTTGTAGGTCGAATGCATAAAATGATGCAAATCTGAGCAAAAAAATAAATGGCCTAAAATTTGACCTAAGGCGGTTTTGCAGCCAGCCCATCATTATTATAAGAATTTGGTTTTATCGACTGAGTCGATAAGGTAAATTAGCCACCGTAAAAAGATTCGAGAAAGCTCGAATCTTTTTACGGTGGCTAATTTACCTTATCGACTCAGTCGATAAAACCAAATTCTTGTGCTACACCCCCACCGACGCAGCACCACAGTTTCTCTAGAAACTAACCCCATTCATCATTATTACTTGGGCGTGGCGACCAGGTATAAAAATGCAGTTTGGTCGTACACAAATGTACAGTATTGCGCAACTCTGGGGACTGGCGGGAATATGGGCTTGTTGAAACCTTCACCGCGGTCAAACGTCCGAGGCGTTTTTCGTTTTGCTTAGTGCGATTTCATTTAAGGTGATTCCATTGAAAAAGAAGAAATTTTTACGATTTTCTAAAACTTGGTCCAGATGGTAATTACGTTATGAGCATCACAAAAATGAAATAAAAAATAGGGGTCACCGTGCTCGTTTTTGCACAACATGGATGGCCATTATAGTAACTATACGACCCGCGAGGTTTCATTACTGAACCCTAGTAATCAGAAAGGAGACTATAATTTCTAAAAAAAAAAATCATTGCTTGGATTAAAATAATAGAGCAGTTCAACAAAATTGACTTTGATCTTACATTATAAGCTATTTTAGTTGACCAGGAATTAAGATTATGAAAGAAATTAAAGAATTCGCGGCGTGCGCGCATACCCAACACTACCTGAAGACGTGTTCTTTACAGCATTCAAATACAATTATTTCAAAGCAGAATTTTTAACTTTTCTTTAAATCGCGATATATTGTAGTCAACCGTGTGTCATTTAAATTTCTACATTAAAAATTGGGGGTCACCGTGCTCGTTGTCAAGCTATTGTTCCCGACCAGCGCGAAATCCTCTTTGTAATTGAATCCTTAAAGGAAACCCTCTTGCTTTGGAGTGCGCGCGCGCTCGTGCACGCGCAAATGACGCAATTTATTATGCGCAGTAGTGATGCGCAATGCAAAACTAGGGAATCACCTTAATATTAAGTGGAAACGTGGGCAAGGATGTATAAAATAATTAGTTTATGTTTTTTTCTTTTTATCTTTCTCAAAATAATAAGTTTCTTTTCGTTGAAAAATGATCAAACGTGCTTGAGCAAAATTGTGCGGTTCATAGTTTTCAAACGCTTAGAACGTTTTTAGTAAACTTTCAAACCGATTAGTGAATTGACAGTTTATTGTTAATCTATTAAACTTTTAACAATGAAAATGACAACCTTAACTTTGAAGTACTTTGGTTAACTTTTGTAAATTTCTCTCGTTAGACCGCGGTGGAGTTCAAACCTGTTGTTTGTCGATGCGAGGCGAACGTGACAAAGTGCGAGATGGGTTTTCTCTGTTGCATCTAACATGCAGTTTCATATTCAATATGGGTAAGGTAATTACTCAAGAAGACACTGTGAAAGTGTTTGACACTCTCGCCACTAATTCTACGATACCTTCGAATTCAGGACGGAAACCCCGGGGACGGAAACCCGCT
Organism: Dendrophyllia cribrosa; assembly: GCA_024195265.1. NCBI lineage: Eukaryota > Metazoa > Cnidaria > Anthozoa > Scleractinia > Dendrophylliidae > Dendrophyllia > Dendrophyllia cribrosa. The sequence continues at coordinate 19,123,283 of JAJLRJ010000012.1, read as the reverse complement.
AAAACATACGTAAAAATATCAGAAACAACGAGCATGAATACTGAGACGAATTAATACTATGCGCCATAGCGCTTGTTTAACAAGAAGTTAACAGTGGACAGCGAAGGAAGAAATATAAGTGTGGAAGGAATCCCAATTAATTTCACTTCTTTCGAATTTTTGAATTTTTATTTCGTGAAATTGAAGGAACAGAACAGCCAACTGAAACTACGGGTGCAAAAATTCACCGCCGTCGGAGAAGATGTAAACAATGCACGTGTCTTGCGAGTTTCGCTGGCGCTAGTGAATGTTTCTCGGGCGAAAATAACCTTAAAGCGATCACTTTTTCATTTAATTTTCTTTCCTGTTTCGGATACAGAGGAATAAAAACTAGATATATTTTCGTGTGTCTGATTGCGAGATGTTTTATGGAATCTCTGCGTTATGCGTTACTGGAAAGGTTTCAAATTGCAACATTTTTACCTCAACTGAAATAATATATTTCAAAGGGCTAAATTTGTTTCTCTCCTCCTAAATTATCACTTCTGTCGTTAACTTTGATTAAATATATAAGTTTTATTCAAAATTTATTATAATAATGACGGGAATAGTTCCAGCAAAACGAAAAGTTGTTTTGACCCTGGATCCGGACCACGCAAAATAAACTGAAAGATTCGTGGCTTCAAAAGGGCAACTTTGTAGCTACATCTGTATTCACTTCAAAAGTGTCGGAAACACAGACCAGCTAGTAACAAGATTTAGCTAAAACCAATAACAACCATCGGGAAACTCTGATATACGGCCTTTTTTTTCAACGGTAAGTACAAAGTAGGCATTGATTTGTTTTTTTCAGTACACGCGGAATTATAAGTTAAGTCGCGAAAGGACGACTTGTTTCACTTGCAACAATTTGAATCACACTCGCATTTTTTTGGCGCGAAAAATTGACTGACATTTACAAATTCTGCGTGGTCATCGTGAACTTGAATGGCGTCGGACGGGAGTTCAAAACCTTTTGTAAAGTTGTTCTCTTGCCAAGATCAAGAGAATGACTTGGCGAGAGAACAACCTATGCGGAGAAAAAGTCTGAAACTAGGATAACCGCCGGAAGCTATTTAATTCGCCGACCCCCCAAAAAAAACAGAGCGTAGAAAAAGCGCTTGGTTAAACACTTGTCAGAATGATTTTGTCAAGACAGCAGTAAGCTTACGACAAGACTGCGACTTTGGCGAAGAAAATAGAGTCAGCGAGGGAAAATTTCAACGCCGTCAAAGTTCTCTTGGCTGAAAAGCGATGACAAACAATAACAGATCACAATACAAACAATAAAAGACATTTTCGCTAATAAATTTGTCGGCCGAAGGCCGCTCGGGTGCTCGGGTCCCGGGAGCCGAGCCGCGCTAATTCGAGGGAAAAAAAAAAAAATATATATATATATATTTCACTCGAATTGGCGCGGCTCGGCTCCCGGGACCCGAGCACCCGAGCGGCCTTCGGCCGACAAATTTATTAGCGAAAATGTCTTTTATTGTTTGTATTGTGATATATATATATACTAAAGATGTCGTGCAGTTGCCTGGCAACCGCTCCGCTCTTTAATGCTCTTCAATTGAAACAACCTACATTTAAAGGCATGTAAGCTTAAGCTTTTATATATATATATATATATATATATATATATTGTAAAAAGATTTTAAATAGCTAAACAAATGACAGGCAGATCATAAGAGGATATTTTTTTCAATATAAAAAATTAGTACTCAAACACTGGAAACTATTGTCTTAGTACATGCTGTGAATTGATCACTATTGATATTCTCGTTAAGGTCACGAAGGAACTTTGATATAAGCTTAAATGACATGGAAAGGTGCAAGAAAACTATTCTGATCTGATGGAAGCCAAAACTCTATTTCCAGCACAGATATATAGTTCTTCAAAATGTATCCATGGTGTCAACATGTAATTTCTCTTTCAAGTATGATCAAAACTACAGATCACACAGGTGGAAATTATTTCACAAATATACAACATTTGCGTAATGTAGCATTATTTGTGTATGAGCAGTGAGCGAAATATACTTTGTATACACTATCTTGAGTTTACGGCATTCTTTGCAAAATATTTCAATAAGAAATAATATTCAAATGGTTTAGTAAGGATAATTTCTGTCTACAATTTTGATTTTGTAAGGAAAAAACAATTTTTTGTTAGCAACAACAACATTACTGCTTCACATTTATTATTGGAATGGTGATCAGTATCTCAAATCTCCTCACAATATCAGTGTACGAACAAGTACATACATTATGCAAATTGAGAGCCTGATCACCTTTAACATGAGTTGTCAGTGGAAATTGAATACAAATTCACTGTAGTTATTATGACTATGTGAACTGTATTGACACCAGTAAGGAGAATGTACATCTAATATATATAGATAGGCCCAGCGTCGCACTTTGAACAAGCTTAACTAAGGTGAAAGGTCGGAAGCACAAGAATTAAGATTGACGACCTGGCTATTTCTCAAAAACAGTATTACCCGACCGTCTGCACGGTACATTTAAGCCTGCCGCACACTTGAGGAAAGTGCTGAGCAAAATATCTCGCGAGGCAGTTAGCTCAGCTGTTTCCTCAAGTGTGCGCTGGATTTTTGGTGAGTTTTTCGCCTCGCGAGGTCGTGAGACAAATTTCTGTCGTTGTTGATATTTTTTGCCTCACGAGACAAATTCCTCATCGTGTGCGGGCGCCGCGAGAATCTGGCTGAGCCAAATTCATCGATTAGCCAATAAAATTGCATGGCGAGCTCACGTGATTACAAGCTCGACATTCAAGATGGCGGGCGACGAGATGTTAAAACTTGTCGCAGCTCTTCTTATACGTTTGTTTGTGGTCCACTCAGGGTATACAGAATGTAATATTACATTTGTATAACTGCAATTGCTGTAATTGATAAAGTTTTAAAATCCACTTTTTAGAATATTCTTAGGATATAATTTAAATTTAGCATTTTATTAGATTTTTATACAATAAACATGCAACATACAAGGCTGCATAGAACTCGACAAGTTTATCCTCTAGGATAACTTCGTTAACCACACTCCTTTTCCGCCATCTTGAATGTCGAGCTTGAAATCACGTCAGCTCGCCATGCAATTTTATTTTATCAAAAATTGCCCAAGAAACTGATTTTGAAATCGAAATTGCAAAAAACGAACATAAGAACTTGCATCTTTGCAAAAGGCGACGCGAGTGAAGTTATAACGTATAAAGTTATTTTAAGAAAAACGACAAAACGTTTTGTCGTTTTTCTTAAAATTATAACCTGCCTGCTAACATCAAGAACGTATAAAGTCTTATTTTGTTTACATAAAATCGCTTTTCATCCTATGTATAAATGAATGAACAAACACATACTGTCAGCAAAGTCTTGTTTTGAAAAATTTTAGCGTAGCGGGGAACTGCCCTCGCAAACAAAAGACGAAACTCATGAATTTGGGCACGTTTTATAAACATTTCTCAAAATCTGACGAAAACTCAAAGAAAAAGTCAATCACAAATTGATATCAGCATAAATTTCCATCGAAAAATGTTATTTCTGTTACCGTGATGTCCATCATCTGCTGAAAATTCTTTAAAACTCCGCTTTTTCGGTATTGACGTCCGGAGAAATATCGCCCCGCATTAATATAAACATATTGAAGTTCCTCGAAGCAAAATTTCATCGCTTGAAGCTCCTCTTTTTCCACTATAGTGGCAACTGAGTATTCTTGAAACTTTTTCTTTCCATTTTATATCTTTGAAATGCGTGCTATTACTCGGATAATGCGAAACTACGGTTTTAACAACCAAGTGAAGGCGATTCTTGTGATCTTGTCCAAGTAAGATCGATTTTTCAGCGTGTTGACCGCGCGCGAACCTATGACGTAGATCAGGAATTGCTTGTTTATTGGCTAATATGCTTCTTACGTCACCGGTGGGAAAATCCACCGGTAAAGATTTCCCGCGCTGCAAGTGAAACAAGTCCCTTCCAACGAAGAACCTAACTTATCGAAAATTAGTATTGGAAGGGACTTGTAGCAAGTCTATAATATAAATTGCGAACATTTCAATTAATAGAGACCAAAGTTCACATCTGAGCAACAATAACTAGATTTCTCCTGATCCTCGGTCATTTAATTATGATAAATCCCACAATCTTGATCCTGGATCCACGCTTACCAGGAGACCAGGAGACCAGTACTTTGGGAAAATTTAACTTACCCATCTACTTTCACTGTACTTGACATCATCCTCATTGCTTGCATCGTAATAGCCCTGGCTGTTTAGGGTCAAGTTCCGTACTTTGAAGAGTACGGCACCAGGAGGACATTGGCGATCTACATGTAAGCAGCCTTGCATCAAAAATCCACTCAGCAAATGAATTCCCATAGTTCTTAACTGATACTTCATGTATCTACCCGATGATTTGTCAGGACACCATCCAATTGATCTGTCCACACTCTTGTATGAGTATGCTGTATCCCAAGGCTTCCCATATGACTTTGGAGTCATACCACTCATGGGACCAATTCTTGCTTCATTTAAGCCAACAGCATTCCTCATACCTACATTATAATGAGCACAAATTGAATTTTCATCCACAATACAAAACAATGCCATTTGTATCACCATGATAGTTCTATAGCAACTTCAAAAATAAACTATATATATTCTCAGGAATATTTAATTTTGGAAGTTACCGTAGAACAATTATGGTGATACAAAATTGCATTATTTTCTATAGTTATAGTATAATTATAATTATGACACATTGTACAGGATTTCAAGTTAACAAAAAAAGTAAAACACTTCTGTAGAAGAATGGCAGCAGGATTTAATGTCTATCTTTCAAGTCATAAAATCTAACCCTTCCTGGCCTATTCTTTCGCAACATTGACATATTTTCAATCATTAATGCATACATCCTACTGTGTGAGATGTTTAGCCTTACCCCACCCCTTTTATTCTTCTACTCACTTTGTCACAGTGCCGACTTTTGTCGCTGTGACGGGAGAAAGAAACAGGACATACGTCCCAATTGATATCAATCCCCCATGGAGGCCAGACCACAACAACGGGAACTACGTCCCCTACTCTTTTTCGCACAGTGATGTGGGTTCTTTTACGTCCCCTACAATTTTAATGTGAGAAGGTGTAGGAGACAAGGCCAACGGCTTATTATCACCACCCAATGACGCGATCATCTGAACTGAGACAAGGTGTTTGAGCACAGACAGCATAATCTTACCAGTTATGTAAAGACCCTGGTTAGTGGTCCGGTCGGGATTCGAACCCGCGACCTCCCGCACTGCAGACTGGCGCCCAACTAACTGAGCTAACCAGGAGCTAACCCTGTTGTCTCTTCACAATGTTATGTGCATGTAATGTAATCATGCATAGATTGGATTTCCAAATTCCAAATAAGGACAAAACCACATGCGAGGAGAGAGTTAAGACTGTGAGTGAGCACATGTACTGTATTGTGAGTCAACTGCGAGTTCGGATTAAAACAATGAAGACACAATTAATATTAGCAAAGGAAAGTAATATTCATGATAAGTTATGCAATCGTTCTGCCCACATGCAAGAGGTCAAGATAATGCGAGGAGTTAAAACCACGTACATCAGTGGAAAAAGGATAAAAAAGAAAAGTATGCTCTGTGGATACAGCAAATGGTAAAGATTTCAAAGGTCATGAGTCAGCGACAGAAGGAAATCAAGCAAAAGAAAGCCTATGAGCAGCATGTGAAGGAGTCAGAGTAACAACAAAGGTTGCATGACCAAGAATGGAAAATGCGAGAAGAAAAGTTTAATGCGGAATTACAGATGACTGAGACGAAAATAGAGATGGAAAAGACTACCAAAACCAGCCTTGCAAAGCTTCCTCAACTGGGTGAGATTTGAAAACATGTTCTTGACACAAATTAACAGCAGGTATTAATTTCCGACCAAAAGATGTTTGGCTATCTCCTCAAACCTGTCGTGCCAAAAATAAGAGACAGGATCAGAAATTTCAAACATGGTATTATGAAGGAGATAAGATGGCATGTGATCGAATTAAGGAGTATGAACAAAGTAAGGTAGTGGTGAATACACACATGGATGAAATTATCCATTTAATTCCAGTGAGGGGATCAAATTATGGCAAGGTTCAGGAGTTATACGAGAAACTTAGAAAAAACTTTGTTGCGCTTCAAACCCTTGAAGAAGGTGAAAAACTGCACAGGTTTGTTATGACTACAGAAGTTTAATAAGTTACCACACGTCAAACCCAACCGTATGAGAGTGGATGAGAAATGGCTTAGAAGAAACAATGTGGAAAACAGCACCAATCATCCAAGGAAGTCTGAGAAGCATATGGTTCACACAGAAGGGAGAAAAGCCAATTCCATTACATGTATATTGCCTTTTCTGCATAAGAAGAGACCACTTTTGGATGGGTGGTTCATGGTGGGGATGACTATACAAGTGACATTGTCTGTATGTATCTGAGAGAGCTTTACAGTTTGGATGTAATGGGGATAGTGGACCGGGCAGAAAATGACCAGTTGAATGTGGGACTTTAAAAGAGGAATATTGTAAGAAGAGATGACATTATAGGTATGAAGTCAGTTTCCTTTAGAATTCAGGAACCAAGTTATCAAACACAAACAAGGCGCTGAGCAGGAAGCAATTGCAGAACAAAGAGACAAGATTTTCGAAGAATGAGAAGTTGAAAGAAGAATACACTGACATCGTCAAAGTCCAGCTTGTAGCGGGCACAATAAAGAAAGTTCCTCACAAGCGAGCAGGAGAATGGGTATTCTACATGCTACATAAACCAGTTGTAAAGCAGACTGCAGTAACCACAAAGATCCGCATGGTATTTGACGCCAGTGCTAAGCTCCAGCCATTGGCCAACAGCATCAACGATTGCATGTTCAATGGCCCCCCATTACAACCAAGTCTCTAGTTAAAGCACGCTAGAGTTTCCTGCAAAGCCTTACCCTGAAAATTAGCCTGTAACCAAATGAACTATTCTCAACTACTTACAAATGAAGCAGCCCTGTATGATTCACAAAAATCTCACCCACTATGGCTGAAAGAAAGCACATTTATCGACAAGCCCCCGATGAGAAGGGTTGGAATGCAGACATCTCCACCCATTTGAGAGACCAATGGGTTAAGTGCATGGGCAAAGCAACTTAAAAATGTCCAGATACCCAGAAGTATAGCTACTTCAATCGGTGAGATGGTGGGAGTACATCTTAATCTCTTTGCTTATGCCAGTAGTCTAGCATGCTGTGCAGTGACAGTTGGAACATGACGAGGGTGTGGCAAAAGGTCTGCTCACATAGAAGTCATAACATCAAAGAGAAACACTCCTATACCAAGACATAAACTTATTGGTGGTCATATGGCAACAAACACCCTACAAAAACCCTACATGGTGCTCTCCAACATTGGTCCATCAGGTTTCAACTATTTTGATGGACAGCATGGTTGTGTTATTTGGCTACATGCAACAAGTAAAAGCATAGGAAGTGTTTGTGGCCACTAGAGTGAGGAAGATCGCAGAAACTACCATTGAGGTTGGAAGTACTTGGAATTATTGTCCAAAAGATACGAATCTAGCAGACTTTGGAAGCAGAGGTGTAACCACTGCGAAAATGGAGAGAGGAAACTGGCTTACTGGGCCTAATTGGCTCTTGGATGAAACGTAGTGGCCACAGCAGCCAAAGTTAAAAGGCAATAAAGGAGGAGATGAAGATTACAAGCCCAACCCAGAGACCTTCACACACAACAGCGCAAGCTGGATGCATTGTTAGATAGGATTGCTTACTGGTGGAACATGTGCTTGACAGCATGAACATTGAGGTCCATCAGTACCTGCACGGCAATCACAAACAAGTCAAATAGAAGATCAGGTCTGTTACTAACCAAGGAAATTGCTACTATTAGAAACTACTGTGTATGGCAAGTCCAGAGAGCAGAACAAGGGAGTTTACAATCACCAGGACGGAAGTAAGTGGAAGATGAACATACAGGCATTCTCAAATGCAAAGGCAGAATTAAGGGATACAGGCAAAGGAACCTTCCAGGAGTACTAATGGCTTAGAAGCTTGTTGTCCACTTACGCAGCCAGATAATGCATCTTGGTTTTGTGAGTGTAACGTTTTAGGTCAGCGGTCATGTGATTGTTGGACATGCGCAGTTGGGATTGGGAGAGCACATGCTTTGTAAAAAGTTGTTGTGAGTGATGGATCATTAAACATTTCGAGTTTTTACACGTTCAGTCTCTCGTGTGGACATAATATCTGGTGACGCGGATATGTCAGATCATGAGGATAACACTGCATCGACAGCTCAGGTTCTAAATTTTGTCAGCAGGAGCGGCGACACAAGCAGCTTAACCTTGGACCGAAGGACATCAGAATGCACGCATTCACCGCCAACAGACCCTGACGAAACCGGTCGCTGCCGGAAAAAATGGAAAATGAACTACTCAGTCGTTTCAGGTACTTCAGAATTTCAAACAGAAAGGACCGCGTTGATGCACTTCACATTTACGGCGACGAACAGATTCGCAAACTGATTTAATCCCTCGAGAATGTTCCACTCGCATCTCCAACCTTGTCCGAACAAAACAAATTTGACAAGATTATCGCCAAACTTGCCACCATTTCATCCCTATGGTTAACCCTGACTGCCCGCAGTAAATTAGACAAGATGTATCAGATGGAAGGAGAATCAATCGCCCAATATCACAACGCCCCAGATTACCTATCAAGACACATGCTTCCCCTTACTGAAAGAGATGCTTAGACCAGTGAGACCCGGTCTCAAGTGGCACACAACATCATAGTGAACACTGTGCAGAAAGCCATCACACTCATCCAAATCCAGAATGCCACAGAAAATGACCCAGAGCTCCGCAAGCTCGCTCCACTTATCCACGCTGGAGATCATCGCGCTTGTAAAAAGACCCTGACCTGGCCAAGTACGCACAAGTCTTTCACGAGCTCACCTACACAAAACGAGTAATCCTCCAATGTTAGCAGATACTAATCCCAAAGAGCCTGCAAGAGCAAGTGATCGGCATATGCCACGAGGGTCATCTCAGAATCGTGAAAACCAAACAACTGCTCCGTTCAGAGGTGTGGTTTCCAGGAATTGACAAGAAAGTCAAGCAGCGTATCGCTAACTGCATACCCTGCCAAGCCTGTGTCAACACGACTCAGCACGAGCCCATCCAAATGTTTCCAACACCAAAGGGACAATGGGTACAAGCCTCAGCCAACTTTTGTGGCCCATTTCCTACCGGCGAGACAGTACTTGTTGTCATTGATGCTTACTCAGAAGTAGAAATCATCAACAGCACAGCAGCGAAAGAAGTCCTCCCTGCTCCCTGCCATGGAGCAAATCTTCACCACCCAAAGCATAGCAGAAGTTCTAAAAACCGACAATAGTAGAAGGGATATCACGAACTCCAATGCATCCTCGGACCCCGTTAATTTTAACGTAAAACACTTCTGCTTACTTATACACATTAGTAAATTATATGACTCGATTGATCCTTTATGTTAAAACCACCAGAACTCAATAAAAATATTTCAGAAACTCATTTGTCATTTTCTCCTAAAATTTAACAGCATTTCTGAATGCTAACTTTCTGTCTAAATTTACCAGAGACATATTTTCATTGATTGTAAAAGTGCCATTTCATTTTCCTGTCAAATCATAACATATTCTGACTTATTAATTAAGTTCATATAAGATAGAAAACCTTTGAATTAAGGGGGTCCTTCGGATCCATTGGAGTCCGTGATATCCCTTCTACTGTCTCAAAAAATATCTGGAGAATAAATATTTTTTCAACTGGGAGAAAAATCATCTCCAAAATATTTGGTTGACAAAATCATTTCCAGAAAAAGTTTCTCTGGAAAAGAAAATGTCTGATTCCAAAGATGAAGACGAAGAAATAGATGACACTCCTGAAATTATTCATGAAACATATACAACAGCATGGTATTCTCATAAAAATCTTAGACTGGAACATTTTAAAGATGTCATCCGTAAAAATCAGGGGAAAAATCAAATTCCACTTAAAGATCTTGAATTTTATCAAAAAGAAATTCTCTCCCAAATTCCCCTCCATGAAATCACAAGAAAAAAAGTCAGGGAGTTTGTCAAAGCTTCCAAATGGAAAAAAGTCAATGGCAACGAACATGAAATTTTCAATCACATAACAAATCACGATGGAAATTACTATGAATATCTGGAAAAGTTCCTCATTGACGATTTTAAATATTTTTCATTGGCATATGATGATCTTCATCTCAAGCGAAAAAAGTTTCTCAATTTCAATCAAGTTCTTTTCACCCTGTTGAAAAAGAATGGTTTCAATCCAAATGAAGATGATTTCAAACTGTTGGTTCTCCCATCAAAAAGGGTAGAACAGGAAAAAATAATCCAACCCATCTTCAAAAAAAACAAATGGAAAGAAAATGGAAGCCAGTGACCATGAAAATTGTTCCACTTGCTCAGAGGAGGAAGAAAGGAGCGAAAATGAAACCCCAACAACATCTGATGAGGAATTCATTGTTTCTGATTCGGAGATGAAAGAAGCAGAGCAAAATGAAGAAGAGGAAGACACAATTGAACTCCTCTTTGAATCATTCATCAATCTCCAAGAGGAACACAAGATTCTCAAAAATGAATTCCAAAAACAAAGTTGTCTCCTCTGGGAAATCCACCGGGAATTGAAAGAAAGCAAAGCAAAGTGAAGCGAACGAAGTGAGCAACGTGAAGCGGTGTTTTGGAATGAATATGAATGTTCAACATTTATATTCTGTCTCAGAGATTTTCCACATCACTCAGTGGAATCCATGAATTAAATTTATCGGGATATCCTTTCCATTTAACCAAGGCTTTCTTTTTCTTCTGATCGCGGCGAATAACCTTTTCAATGCGAAACACGCTTTGTGTTGTCCTTTGGAGTTCCGCCTCGTAAAATGATCCAGTTATTTTTTCTCCCAACAGATCGACTAACCTATACGTCGGAGGATTTGTGTTCAAAACCTCGTCGACGACAAATATCTCCTCTGTCCAGTTCGGGGTGAAACCTTTGTCGAATATCTTCCGTTTGTATTTTGATATTCTAACCCTGTCGTCAACTTTGAATTTTGCTGGGTTGTGTTTAGCATAAATCATGTCGCCGAAAAGATTAGCAAAAACCTTTGTTTCATTTTTCTGTTTGCTCGCCTCTGCGGGTGACATCTTAATGCTTGAATGATAAGTGTTATTATATTGATCCACTAACCTGTCCAGTTTGTCAAAGAAAATTGTATTATTGTTAGCAGAAAACATCCGGAAGAGTTTCTCCTTCATCGTCTTGTTCCAACGTTCAACCACAGATGATTTTTCTTCGTTCTCTGTGGTATATAATTTTATCCCATTCAAGTCAAGGAGATCCTTCATAGTTCCATTGAAAAATTCACTTCCTTTGTCTGTCCAAAGCATCTTCGGTTTTCGTGCCTTCGCAAATATGGATCGGAAAGCATCGGCCACTGTTTGTCCTCGCTTGTCTTTCAAGGGGTGAATGAAACCGAACTTTGAGAAAACATCGATCACCATCAGGAGATATCTTATTCCCTTGTTCCACCTTGAATATTTCCCCATCTCAACCAGATCAGCCGCCCAGATGTTGTCAATCCCATATGAAATGACTCTTCTCTTTGGAAATCTTCTCCTTATTGGCTGGTGAAGTTCATTTGCCAGATTTTGAGTCCAGCCTTCACTCAAAATCTTTTCCCGTTTTTTGGGAGACCGAGACCAAGTTTTTGTTTTGCGTTGATTGTGTTTCTTGCAAAAGCATGTCCCCATTGTCTTTCTGCCCAGGGAATAGCATCCAATGCGGCAACCATCTTTCTGTCTGCTTTGTTTTTACATTTGCGTGGATCTGCTTGTTTTGCACAGATTGAATAATCCACATCATGTTGCATAGAAACTGCATCTGTTTTTCCAGTTGGTTGTTGCCAGATTTCCAGAATCTTTCCATATCGTCAAATCTGACTTGCTTTTCCAATGGGTTGAAAGGACCTGTGAAGTTATGTCCGGGGAGAGTGAATCCTCCTTTTGGTCTGGGAAGTTTTCCTATCAAAGCATGAGCATCGATCCCACGGCCGGATAAGGGATGCCATTTCTTTGAAATGTCACTTGTAAATGCGTCCAATGCTTGATCAAGATATTTATTCACCGCACCTTTAATTTTTTGTTTGGCAAAATCTGATTTAACCGCTTTGGATAATCCAATACGGCCAAGATTAGTCAATCCTTTCACGCCGCTTTTTAAGGCAATTTCACCGAGTGAATGACTGTCGGCTATATCGAAAAAGCCCCCACCTTGTGAGGGCAGACTTAGTTTCCCGAGTTCCCTTGTTTCACGAATCTAGTTTTTTTAATTCCGCATGAAGCGCAATGGCAGAAAAACATCTTTCTCCCATTTTTTGCAGTCATATATCCGGATGGTTCAACGCAACCAGTGAACCTTTTTTCTTTGACGCAATATGATTCCATTTTTAATTGAAATAATCTTTTATGAATTTCTCATTTTGCATTGTGTCAGTCAAACTGAAAGGTTGGAGAATATCATAGAAATCTTTCCCCTGCAACCATTGATGTAGGAAGAAGAGGCAATAATACCCGCAAAGAACACTGTTTATGTTTTGATACTGACTGCTGTTCCAAATTACAGGTTTGGAACTTTTAAATTCGAGAGGATAGCCCATGCCGAAACTATCAAAATACCACAAGAACTTTTTATCATGCGATGGGACGCAACAAACCCAATGAGTTCCTGCATTTTTAAGCGAATCAAGATTGATGATGCATGGGCTGTGTTTTTTGGGCATAGCTTCATCTCTTGCAAATATTCCTTTGAAATTAGGAATCCCCAGATATTCAATCCAATTCAACAGATCAATATTTGACAGCGGTTTAATTACAAATTTAGGTCTCACAGAAGTGCCCCGAGAATTGGAATGCTGTTGAATGGACTTTTCGATCCCAGCAGAAGTCCTTTGCCCTTTTTTGATTTTTTTTTTCCCATTCCAACAGAGTTTTTCCAACTTCCAATGAATGGAGGAGGTCTTGCCCAAGGAGTTCCCAGTCTAGGGGCACCTTTTCCAGAGGTCGCTCCGCTCCCTTTTGGTCGTCCAACTCTGGGAGCACCTTTTCCAGAGGTCGCTCCGCTCCCTTTTGGTCTGCCAACTCTTGGCGCTCCTTTTCCAAATAGGTTTTTCACCATATCAAGCGCAAGTGGAATTCCAATGGATGCCAGCATTGTTCCCAACAATCCACCAGATTGTGTTTTGGTTGGTTTCACAACAACCTGTCCTCCTGATTGCAGGGCAGTTAAAATATCCTGTTTCTGTTTATTTGTCAACAAATGTTTATTGTCAATCAGTTTCTGAATTTTATTTTGGGGGATGAGAAATCCACCCACTTGGCCAGCTCCTTTTCCGCTGATTGATTTCACAACTTGACTCGCTCCTTCACTCGCCAAACCAGCCAATGCTGACATCCCAAGTGTTTTACCCAGGGTGGGTAACAGGGAACGAGCAAGAGGAATAATAGCAGAAAACAGACTTCCACCTTGTTTCATCACTTTTCTGATTTGCGTTTTCGATATCTTTATCTCAACTCCCTTTCCCAAAGCTGCGGCTTTACCAATTCGTTTCTTTTGATTGGCTGTCAGCATCAGTTCATCACTTCCACTTGTTTGATTTCGTCCCAATCTCAGGGTGATAGGCATGTTTGTTCTGAATGCTCTTCCAAGCTTTTGTTTTTGCCCTTCAGACAAATTTACTTTATATGGGTGATATGTTGTCATTTTTAATGATAACATATGTTTTTCTAAGCTATAACTAATTCATTTCCAACTTTATCAATCTTAGCTGTTTCCTCATAAAGAACGACTGCATGCACATTGAAGGCTGCAGCTGCATTGGCATTCAGCGTATATCGAAATATCAACTGCTTGGGATCTCGTGTTGGTTTTTCAGCTTGGTAAGACAAGTCGAAATAAATGAGGCTGAAGAGAGATTGAAAGTTAGCCAAATTCAACTGAGTACCAGTGTTGAAGTCATTTTTCCTCATTGCATAAGCCATGACATCATTGAAGATTCTGACTTTCGATTCCGTGTCATAGTCAGTTTCAGGGTAAAACACTCCATTTCCATACTCCAATCTGCAAGTTGACAGGGATGAGTTTGCATTTGCTGCATTCAGCTTGAAAGTGTCAAAGAGATATGGGTTATCTTCTGCAGGGTCATCATTGGGTGGAGCTGCTCTTTTCAGCCAGACAAAAATATGTTTTACATTGTCAATGCTCGCTGAAATCTGGAAGAATCCTGATGATTGTGTAGGAGGTGATTGATCATATATCTCCCTCAGATATTTCCATTGTGATTCTTTCAGGAATGGACTGATAAATTTGTCATAAAGAGAATCTTTTGGTGTCAATCTCGGCACCCAAAGCAAAAATCGATTCACCACAACTCTTCCAGGATCTATACCATTTGCCATATGAATCAATTCATCATCCTGTTGAAGATTAATTTCGAATTGCAGCTGCATTGGGACCAACATCCTATCTTCCAGTTCTTCGAAAAAGGAGAAACGATTCAGAGGGATAATTGCATTAACATCTTTTGCCCCTCCAGTCCCATTGTCTCGAACTGCCTGAGTTTGTATTCTTCTCGCTTCAAATCCTGTGTTATTCGCAGCTGTTGTTGCATTCACATCCAGATACCAGAAACTGTTTTTTGCGACTGATCTGCTGAAGTCATCTGAGTATTCCAATAGATTTTTAACAAAAGTAACTTTATGCAGATTGTCAGGTTCGTAAACAATCTTCCCTGCAGATCTGATTGTCATGTGTTTTATCAGGGAATGTGAGCCATCTATCACTGTTATCCTATCAGCAGCAGCATATCCAGCACCATCTGCTAATTTCTGGAGTTGAAATTGCACTTCAAAATAAGCGTTATGCCAGTCATAAAACGCTGATCTGTCATTGATGGTGAATTTATAACCATTTTTTGCTTGATGTTGCCCATTTGCTGGGGCTCTGATAACATCATCCAACTGGAATCTTACTAATTCATTTCTTTGGAGATATTCATTCGATCGAAAAGCCATTTTAATAGATTATTTTAAATTCCTTGGCCACTGATCAGTCTATTCAGGATGTCAGTTGCACTTTCTCTCTGTGGTTGTTTTTTGGGTTGAGAAGCTGGAAGTGAAGCTGAGAGTGATTGTGGTTTTCGTCCTCGTTTCGCAGATGGTTTTCCAATCTTCATGTTTCCCAGTTTTTTCATGATCAAATCACCTGATTTTTCAACTGCCATTTTGCCCACTTTTTCTCCAGCGTGAGAAATTCCTGCGTCCAATGCTTTTTTCGCAAATGGTTTCGCAACTTTCTTGAGAATTCCTTTCAAAGCTGGTCCTGCCATCTTTTTCAGTGGCTTGAAGATGGAATCAAAAATGATGCCTGTTCCTTTATGCTTATAAACAAACTTCCCCAGTTTGGGGTGATAAACTCGAGAAAATTCATATGCTTTCATTTTATAGTCTTTTTTTTAATATCAACGAGAATGCTGTGTCTGCCCCATTCAGGTTGACAATTCTTCTTTTCCCGTCTGTGATATAGATCCGAATTGAGCTGATCGTGTTTTTATTCACAGGGCAGAATGCTATTTTTATGGGTTCACGCTCAAAACTATATGATGCCTGCAGAACAGATGTGGAAAAGGAATAGATGATGTCAGTCTCTTCCCCATCCACAAGTGAATTATTTGTCAGATCACAATGAATGTTCAACATATCAGTATCTTGACTGAGGTTTGGAACTTTTGGGCCAAGATTAACTTTCTCCTTCAGAATCTTTTTATCAAACCCCACAAGCTCCCCGAAATTCGATTGGGTGAAATCCAGTTGATAATTTTCAGCCAGTGACACTGTCACTCTGAAGGTTTCATTGCTGAAGGCCAGATTGATGGGGAAAACATCTTCTTTTCCAGATTCTTTCACCACTGTTGCTCCCCGAATGAAATCATTTATCCCAGAATACCCCCAAACTCCAGCAGGAAACGCAATATCGGAAAATGTGTTCCCACCATCAGAGGAAAACCTGATCAGTTGATTTCCATATTGTGGATTGATGTTATACCACGTAAAACTCATATTGATGATTCGTTTCAGCCCAACAACATATTGTTCATTCTGATCAAGAATAATTGGCTGATTGAATTTTGTTGTGAAATCTGCAGGTTTGTTTTGTCTGTTCTTAACGGCGTAAGATGACAGGACGATTTCTCTTTCCATTTTATGGTTTGAAATAGTTTTTGAACAGCTTTTCATGCTGGGATTTGTTGATAACTGACTCTTTCAGGAGAAGATCAAGAATGCCCACTCCAGTGTTTCTGATTGCCAGATTTGTGTTTCCAGCAAGAATGGAGCCAATGATGACCTCAAGTTTTTTGAGAAGTTCTTTGGGATTGGAGAACAAGCGGATAGCTCCACCTTTTTTTCTTCTTTTCAACCCAGAACCCTGAAATGTTTTTGTTTTCTTTGTGTAATGTTTTATATATTCATTCAGAACTTTGAAGGAACGGTCTATTTCTCTATGCTTCTTTCTCATTGTCTGTTCAGCTATTTCTTTGTTTTTGAATTTTTTCGTCCAAGCAGCTTTATACCCTTTCAGCTGGTTTCTTCTATGTTTTGCATCAGCAAGAATGTTTTGCTCAAGATAATTTTGTTTCTGTTTTGCTGTGATATCTGGGTCGGCAAGCATCCAATCCACTGTGTTATAAGTATCAATCTCCAATTCAGCTAAATATTCATCAGCAATCTCTCGGTGTTCTTTCTTTTCCTTTGTTTTTTTGTCTGTTTCCTTTTTCTTTTCTTCTTCTTCATCCTCAGGCTCCAGAGAGTAATCAGGAATTTCATCTTCATATGGAGGTGGATCATCTCCAAACTCTTCCCTCAATTCTCCTAAAAAAGTTTGTGGGACTTGTTTTTCAGCTTGCGGCGCAACAACCTCATCATCCAACAAACTGCCAACATCCATCTCTTCAAATGGATCAACTTCTGGATAATAATCTATGCCTGGATCAACTTTTGAGGTTGTTGGCTTTCTCCTCCGAACTGGCAAGGCTGGCTGTCTCAAATTCGACGCAACAACCTCATCTAGTTTTGCTGTTATGGGACGGAACATTTTTGCCAGTCCAGTTTGGCTTGTTTCTTCACCCAACTTTTTCTGGGTGATGACATCGTGAACAAAGTTGATTTTTTTTCCCAAAGCAGATTTGCTTTTGGCCATTTCATTCCATTTCAATAAACTCATTTTAAGTCCACAAACATGAATTTGAATGAAGAACATGATGTTGAACAAGATGTTCATCTGAATTTGTCTTCTGGGAAATAAAATGAAGATTCCAAATTATGATTGCCATGACCCAATCACAAACTTTCGACAGTTGCAGCCTTTTATGCCGGATCGAACTTTCAGAATGTTGATCTGTGGTCCTTCAGGATCTGGAAAAACAAACGTTCTCCTGGATATGATTTTGAGATTGCTTTTCTACGATAAGATCTTCCTCTATGCAAAAAATCTGGATCAAGCCAAATATCAACATCTGCTGAAAACATTTCGCCCAATCAGCAAAGAAGCTGGATATAACATCGTGGAAGCATCCCAAGATGAAATTATCCCAGTTTCTGAATTATCTGGGGAGAATCAAAAACTGGTTGTTTTTGACGATTTTGTTTGCGAGAAAAACCAAAAGCCATTGGTTGACTATTTCATCCAGGGCAGACACAAGAATTGTTCTGTGATTTATCTTTCACAAAGTTATTTCCAAACACCAAAAGATATCCGCCTGAATTGCTCGCATCTTTGCATTTTTGAATTCCCAAGCAACAAAGAAATTACCGCAATCTGCAGGGAGAATAACATAAAGAAAGAAGATTATTTGAAAGCCACGCGTGATCCGTTTTCTTTCCTCTATGTGGATAAACCAAGGAAATTCATGGCTAAAAACTTTGATGAAAGACTTTAAAATGAGCTACTCAAATGGATTGCTTTCTGAAACAACAAGCACTTCTCGAGGGGGTCGAGATGGAAGAGATGGATTGCCAGGAGTTGGTTTTAAACTGACATCCACAGGGGATTATGACATGTCAAACAGAAAACTGGTCAATGTCGCTGAAGGAACAGCAAATGGTGATGCAGTTACAAAACATCAAGTTGACTCGTTGAAAAGCAGTGTGGAAACCAAACTAATTCAACTGAGAGCAGATTCTTTGCAGGTTGATGGTTCTTCCCATATGACTGGAGATCTGGACCTCAGGGGAAAGAAACTGATTCTTCCCGGTGAAATTGATATGGATCGAAAGTTGATCACAAATCTGGATACTGATGAATCAAATGATCTTTCTGCGGTGAACATGGTAACGCTGAAAAAATATCACCCAGCTGCACCTGCTCACACGCATGAGGTAACAAAAGATATTGACTTGAAACATCGTTATAACGTGATCAACGCAAAGCAACAAACTTTTGATTATCTTGCCGTGCACTATAACAATGCGATGTCTTATAATGATGCAAATAATATCTTTCTCAGTCGGAAAGAAACATTCCCAATGGAAACAAGTTTGGATATGGGAAACCATTTTGTTTATAACGTGAAAGATCCAATAGCAATCGATCAAGCAGTCAATAAAAAATATGTGGACACGGCAGTCTCCGGGCTGGCAGCCAATAAGCTTTCTTTGTCAGGTGGAACAATGACCGGGGAATTGGATATGGGAGGAGAAAAACTTCTTGGTCTTCCCGATCCAAAAACATCCAATGAAGCAACATCAAAACAATATGTTGATACACAGTTAAATAACAAGACAGTAGCTCTGGCAGTGGAACTGATCAAAACAGAAACTGACCTTAAAAAATATGTCAATGAATCGCATATATCTTCAACCTCCCACTTGAAGGATGAATTCCGGTATTTGATGGAGGATGTGGGTGAATCCAGAGCTGAACATAATATAACAGTGACTGGTTTGTCTGATTTTACAAGTTCACCCCATCAGATCAATAAAAAAGCGTATGATTTGAAAATAACAAAAGATGTTTTTAATGAATACTCTGGGAGACTTGGTTTCCATATGTTGAAGCTTCCAGAAGGGGAATATACGATTTGCATTGAATTCTTCCCCGCTTCCATGACGGGTGTGAGCGTTGACGTGGTTTCCACGAGCTTGAATATCAATCAACAATCAACAAAGAAGTTTTCCAACTATTCTCGATCAATCATTCACATGCATAAATGGCAGATTACTCCACCGGAGTTCATTTATTTGGATCTGAAATGGCAAGGAACGCCGTCGTCAGCTGATCAAGGTCCAGCAAATCTGATTATTTATGGCGTTAAAGGTTCTTAATCAGATGTGCCAAGTTCTGTTTATGATGCTCCTTTCGTTTTTGAGAGTGGGAAGATGGTCATGGAAACTAATTTAGACATGAATGGTTTCAAGTTGACAGGAGATAAAGTTGTTCAAACAGGCTACTATTATTTTTCTGTTGACAAATATAACTTCTTGTTTGAGAGAGATGTAAAATTTGTTTTCTTCCCAATGAAAACACGACTTGTCAAAGCTGGGATAATGTTCCATCTAATTCACTCATTTACACACCCTAAAATCGATCTTGTGATGGATATGTTAGTGAACAATAAGAGAACAACATGGACTTGGCAAGGAGAGCTTGGTCAACACATTTGGAAGTATGATCTTGGAGATGGAGTTGAAATCGAGGAAATGACTCGCGTTGGTTTTGCTCCAGCCAAATCACTAAAAGAAACTCCAAATATGACAATTCTTATTACACTGGTTTTTGAGGTTTTGTCGTGAATTTTTTCATTTCTCTCTTAAAATGAAAAAAGAGCGACAAAAGAAAAAGATTCTCGATTTCAATCACATCAGCAAAGACATCTCTCCAGAAAAACTGGAAGAGATCAAGCAATTCTTCCGATTCTATCATAAAAGATTTTGGTGTTTGAAAAGAGCTCACAAACATTTCAAAAAGATGAATTTGTTTGTGAATTTGACATCTTTCGCTCTTGTTGCGATTGGCGCTATTGCTGGAGGAGTGACAATGAATCCTGTGATTTTGGGAGTGATTTCAGGTGCAGGACTGATCATTAAAACAGGGAATGAAATGAAGCAATATGACAACAAGATTGAAATGACAAAGTTCGCGTTCACAACTTACGAGAAAACATTGACTGATTTGCGTTTTGCTTTGAGGAGTGGAATATTTGATCGAGATGAATTCCTTCCTGCAATGATAGCAGTTGATGGGATTGTGATTGATTTGGGATTGGATTTGGAGAAGTTTGAGAAAAAATATGAAAAACGATTTGTGTGATTTTTCATTTCTGGGAAATGAAAAACTCAGTTCTTGATGAATGTAGTTCGTGTCCACAATTCAGGCGCTGAAGTGCATGATTTTTGCGGATGAAAAGTCCATTGCCCTCTTGAGAGATTCTCCTTATACTCTTCCAAATCAGGATAAGATTTATAACCATGTTTGTCAAACCATTTTTCAACGTCCCAGTAGTCTTTCGCGCGAAACCATACACCTGAGCGCATATTACAGATCACATTTTGATCATTTTTTTCTGCTGGTGCTTCTTCAAAATCTTCAGCTGAAGTGAATCCCTTGAAGTTTTCTTTCACTTGATCCCAAATAGAATCAGAAAAAACAAAATTACCATCCAGTGGTTGGAGAGCAGGTTTGGGAGGAAGAGATGCCAGCTTTGGCTCTTCAAGTTTTTCCACTTTGAATTTTTCTCCGTCACTTCTTCTGGTGAAAGTGTTTCTCCCACTTTTCAACGCATTACGGATAGTTCCTGAGTCAATTCCAAGTTCCTTTGTAGCTGCTGAAACACTGGGGAAAATAGTTGTTGTTGACGATGATGAAATATGGATGGGGATGGACTGAATCTTCTTTGGAGTTGGCGCTTCATCTTCCGTCCATGGTTCTGTTAACTGTCCTTTATCAAAGGTTCTGGATAGGAATAATTTCTTCCCGTCTTTCTTGACGAAACGTTTTTCAACATAACGTTTATACGCGGCATAGATTGCTTGGCGAGTCACGCCAATCCACTGAGCCATCTCAGCCATTGTTTCAAAAGTTTTCAGGGGTGGTTCAGCAAGAGAATTATGAACAGAAAATCGATCTTCATTTTGATTTGCGACCAGAACTTTTTTATCGTTGAAAGTGAAAACATTCCTCCCTTCATTTATTGCTTTGTTGAGAGCCCTTGGAGCGATCTTCATAAATCTTGCAAGAGCCGCCTGTGTAGCAAATCTTGAACTGAGACGTTGTTTTGTCAACGCGTCGATTAAAACCCACATTTTGATAGGTGTCAAAAAAAATGAAAAAAACCACAAGAATGTTCTCAAAGTTTTCTGGAGAAGTTTTTCTGGAGAAGTTTTCTGGAGAAGTTTTTTGCTCCAGATTTTTTTTCTGAGAGAAGATTTTCTGAAAAGATTTCTGCTAAAATTTTTAGCAGAAACATTATTTTCTGTTGAAAATTTAACAGAACATCTTCATTTTTGTTTTGATTTTTTCTCTGGAAAATAATCTGTTTTTGGATTTTGCTCCTGAGATTTTTCTATTTTTTATTTTATTTACCCTGAAGGAACTTCCTTGTGAAATAAAATAAACATTCTGTTAAAATTTTAGCAGGAGCAACTTTATTGTTCTGCTAAAATTTTTAACAGAACAACTTGATTTTTGTTTTGATTTTTTCTCTGGAAAATAATCTGTTTTTGGATTTTGCTCCTGAGATTTTTCTATTTTTTATTTTATTTACCCTGAAGGAACTTCCTTGTGAAATAAAATAAACATTCTGTTAAAATTTTAGCAGAAACATTATTGTTTTTCTGCTAAAATTTTTAGCAGAACAACTTGATTTTTGTTTTGATTTTTTTCTCTGGAAACAATCTGTTTTTGGATTTTGCTCCTGAGATTTTTTATTTTTTTATTTTATTTACCCTGAAGGAACTTCCTTGTGAAATAAAATAAACATTCTGTTAAAATTTTAGCAGAAACAACTTTATTGTTCTGCTAAAATTTTTAGCAGGAGCAACTTTTGTTTTCTGCTCCAGATTTTAGCAGAAATATTATTTGTTTTCTGCTAAAATTTTTAGCAGGAACAACTTGATTTTTGTTTTAATTTTTTCTCTGGAAAATAATCTGTTTTTGGATTTTGCTCCTGAGATTTTTCTATTTTTTATTTTATTTACCCTGAAGGAACTTCCTTGTGAAATAAAATAAACATTCTGTTAAAATTTTAGCAGAAACATTATTGTTTTTCTGCTAAGAATTTTAGCAGGAACAACTTTGTTTTCTCTCCAGATTTTCAGCAGAACAACTTGATTATATCCTGGATATAATCAATCTAAATAAGTTTGCAAGTGCATCATATCCTTACATGCCTCCCTGTATTTTTTGATTGTGATAAGATTCTCACATGCTCTTTTTATTTCCTCCACATAAGATTCTACTGGAGATCTTTGAGTGAGTGAGATGAGAAAATCACGAATTTTCCTCTCGATTACCTTTGCTTTGAGATGTTTCTTAACAAGTATTTCTTTTCCTTCTTTGCTTTCTTGAAAATTATTCACTGTCCAGTTGAGATCAAATGCTTGCAGACAGTCAAATTCGGTGCCACTAAATCGGTCCATGAAGTTCATTTTAAGAAGGAATAATATCTTCTTCATTTTGATCCTCATATTCATCAAACGCTGAGGCACTTTGTACCATTTCCTCCACAAGAACTTCATCCACAATCGCTGTGATAGATTTTACATTCCCGCAGAAGAGATGTTTGATTGAAAAGACAACTTGTCCAAAAAGTGGCATAGAGATGAGTTCTTTCTGCCTCAGAATAGGTTTCTTTTTCCCGTTGGTCAACTCCCAAAAACGACAGGAGAAATCTGTTTTGGGGATCTTAGAGGGATAAATCTTTGCAAAAATCTTTTCCTGCTCAGATTTATCTGTTTTCAAGAGAGAGAAATCTTCCGCGTGAAACTTAGCAAAAGATGGAGAAAGTTTTTTCACTTCTGGTTGTTTTTTCATTGCAGCTGAGCGAAGATGAGCTTCCAGTTTGTGGAAAAAGGGGATATTTTCTTCAGGGAGATTGATCCCCAGTGAAAAAGAATCTCCTTCATGAGCAAAGATTTTAAACTTTGTTCGGAGTTTTAGTTGAAGTTTTTTGTCATCGAGAGAACAGGGGAGCAGACAATATGAGATCTTTCCAGAGGTTCGTTTTTGAGGTTCTTGGAGAGTGATATCAGGAATGGAAACTTTTTCGGGATTCATTTTCTTGGTGGAGATAAAAAAAATCATTTTATTTCCAAATCCATTTCTCCAAACTGTCTGTCTTTTTCATTTTTGACTGGAAGAAAACCATTTACCTTGTCAACGGCTTTCTGAATCTTGGTTTCAATTTCAGCCCAATGCATCCATGCGATTTCTTCCTCCGTCAACCCACTTGTTGCTTTGTAAAATTTAGGATGAATCCAAGTTGCATGATTTCTTATTTCAGCCAGTGCAATTTTGATGTCCTCCACAGAATAGAAATCTTGCCCCTCGATTGTAAAAAGTTTTTCTTTGTTCATTTTTTATCCAATGAATAAAAAATTCAAAATGTGGCTTGACAAGTTTGGTCAACGAATTTGTTTATCGCAGACTTTTTATCTGAGTCCATTTTTGGTATTCCTTTTCTTGAGCGAAAATGAAGAACTTTTTCAACCATAGCTTTCTCTTTCATCAAATCGAGAAATTCTTCCAGTCTGGGAGATTTCCAAGTGATATCGTGAGATTTCTCAGTTGAATCTAGAAAATGAGTTTTTTTCTTGCAGAGTTGATTGAAAAAAACTGTTCTGGACAAGCCAAATCGTTCCTGAATTTCCTCTGCGGTGAAAAAATCGTCTCCGTCAATCTGGATAAATGGTGAATCATCTTCCTCCTGAATCCAAAAAGTTTTTTTTATCTGCTCTTCTGAAATACTTTGTGTTGCCTGATTTCAGAACTCTCACAATCGTTTTTGAGGGAAGACCAGTTTGTTTCTGGGCTTCTTTGAACGTGAAAAAGGTTTGCTTGTCTTTTCCTTCCTCTTGGATTGAAAACTTCATTTTATTTGGGGAAAAAATCTTTTAGCCCCAAATAAAATGTCAACGTTGACTGCATGGAAATCATTTGCGCGATCATCCGGATTGCGAGGATGGTCTCGAATGAAGAAAGATGATCTGATCAACTTTCTTTTTGAAAATCTATGGACTGGAGGTGGAAAAAACGATCAGCGCAGAAAAGTTAACCCTCTGGATGAAGAAAATAAAAGACTTAATGTTCCAGTGCTGGTTCCGGAGAGAAGAAGAGTTCCTCCCAGAAGAATTCCGCCAATCATTAAAAAACAAACAGAAAATATTTCAGACTGGGCGACTTGGCTGGAAGATGTGAATGATGCAGAAATCAGGAGAAGATCAACTCCTGCAGTTGAACGACTGAAAAGACAGATTGCTGCATTGTGGGAGCAAAGGCTGATCGTGGAAGAAGGAAGATCTGCACTGAAAGGATTTGCCAGACAACTGATCATTCAAGGAGATGATTCCCCAACTCCACAAGATTTTCTCCGGAAAGTGAGGAGTGAAGTTATTGAGCTGATAAGACAAAATCGGCAGACAAAAGTAAAGTGCATTCTGGTCTCTCTGCTGGTGAAACCCGACTTGAGTGATGATAGCGTGATTGAAGAGACACCTTTCTCCCACTCCCGAATGAAAAGAAATCTGGAAGGAAATGACGCAGGCGAGTTGTTTGATCAAATGAGCAGAGAAATGCTGATCAACCTAGAGAACTTCAATCAAAGAGGATCAAACTGGGTGTTTGAACGAGTTGTTAGATAAGAGCTTCATCTCATTCGATGGAGACCACTGGGAGGATCTTCATGGATCCCTCTCCCAAAAGAAGTGGCAAACAAGAACGCTGTAGTGAACATGAAAAACCAGGATGAAATGTGTTTCAAATGGTGCATGACAAGAGCAATGAACTGGGTGGCTCAGAACCCGGAAAGAATCACGCCTCTCCTGAGAAAACAAGCTGAAAAACTCGATTGGAGTGACATTTCATTTCCAACAACTCTGGAAGATGTCAGAAAGTTTGAGAAAAGAAACAACATTTCTGTAAATGTATTTGGATGGGACAGAAATCTTTTTACCCTGAGAGCAACAGATGAAGAAAAAGAAAAACACGTGGATCTGCTACTGCTCAAAAAGGAGTTCAAAAGTCACTTCTGTATCATTAAAAACTTTTCTCGTTTGGCTGGATCACAAGTTTCCAGAACAAAACGAAAAAGATTCTTCTGTAAAAGATGTATAAATTCATTCCCCAGTGAAGACAGCTTGAAAAAACACAAGATCAACTGCGTAGAATTTGAAGCAACAAATGTTGTTATGCCTGAAGGACAAACATGTTCATTCCGTAACTTCTCAAAAATGATTCATGTTCCAGTTGTCGGTTACGCTGATTTTGAGTCAATTTTGAAACCCATGAAAGATGCAGGAAAGATGAAACAAACGCAGAAAATACAAGAGCATCTCCCATGTGGATTCGCTTTTCATCTCGTCTCTCCTTTTCTGAAAATGGAGCCTGTCCTGCAAAGAGCTGGGAGTGAAAAAGATTCAGCTGAGCTTCCAAAAGAATTTGTGCGACGACTCATTGAGGAAGTAAAAACTGCTCAACTGAAACTGAAGCCAAAGCCCATGGATCCGCTCACTCCAGAAGAATGGCATGTATTCAATCAAACATCATGGTGCTGGCTGTGTCAAGGTGAATTTGAGAGAGAAGGAGAAAAGATGAAAGTACGAGATCACTGTCATTTTACTGGAAAATTCAGAGGAGCTGCACATCGCTCTTGTAACAGAATGTTTCAGAGACCAAAATTCACTCCAGTGTTCTTCCATAATCTGGCGAATTATGACTCACATCTTTTTGTGCGGGCTCTGGGTTTGCTGGATGAAATTCTGGAGATACAATGCATCCCCAATAATGAAGAAAAATATATCTCTTTCTCCCTGAAATTTGAGCTGAAAAGAGAAAAGATATCTGAGGGAAAAGAAATCATTGTCAAACATGAAATCAGATTTTTAGATTCTTTTAAATTCATGGCGTCTTCTCTGGGAAATCTGGCTGGTAATCTCCCCAAGTCAGATCTGAAAGAAACTGCTAGGTTTTTCCAGGGAGAAAAGTTTGATTTGATGACGCGAAAAGGAGTTTATCCCTATGAATTCATGGATTCATTTGAAAAGTTTGCAGAGCCACTTCCAGAGAAAGAAGCGTTTTTCTCCAGCTTAAATGACTCGGGGATCGGAGAAGAAGATTTTGAGCACGCAAAACATGTCTGGCAGAAATGGCAGATGAAAAACATGGGAGAATTTCACGATCTCTATCTGAAAACAGATGTGTTGTTGCTGGCCGATGTTGTTGAAAACTTCAGAAAACTTTGTGAAGAAAACTATGGTCTGGATCCTGCACAGTTCTTCACAACCCCTGGAATGGCATGGAACGCAATGCTGAAAATGACTGGAGTTTCACTGCAGCTTCTGAACGACGTAGATATGCTGCTGATGGTTGAACGAGGGATGAGAGGTGGAAACTCAAATGCGTTCAAGCGATACGCAAAGGCAAACAATCGATTCATGAAAGATTTTAATGAAAAACAGCCTTCTTCTTTTCTGGTTTATTTAGACGCAAATAACCTTTATGGATGGGCAATGTCAAAGCCTCTTCCAGTTGGAAAATTCAAATGGATGGATGATCCGTCGAAATGGAAGGCATTTGTTGATGGAGAAGATGTAGGATGCATCCTGGAAGTAGATCTGGAATATCCAGATGAACTGCACGATGACCAAAATGATTTTCCACTTGCTCCAGAAAGTTTGAAGCTAGATGGAGTGTGGAAGCTGACTCAAAATCTGAGAGATAAAGAAAGAATGGTTCTGCACGGAGAAAATCTGAAACTCTTTCTTTCCCTGGGAATGAAGTTGAAAAAGATTTGGAGAGGAATTTCATTTCAGGAAGCTGCCTTCATGAAATCATATATTGAGACAAACACAAAACTGAGAATGAACGCAAAAAATACCTTTGAAAAAGATTTCTTCAAACTGATGAACAACTCAGTATTTGGGAAGACAATGGAGAACGTAAGGAAGCGCGTTTCCATTGAACTGGTTAAAGATGTCGAAAGAGCAGAAAAACTGATCAACAAGCCAAACTTTGCTGATCTGCAGATTTTCGATGAATTTTTGATTGGGATAAAGATGAGAAAGACACAAGTCCGCATGAACAAACCAGTTTATGTGGGCATGTCAATCCTAGATCTCTCCAAAACCCTGATGTATAACTTTCATTATGGCTATGCAAAAGAAAAGTGGAAAGATTTGAAAGTTCTTTATACAGACACAGATTCACTGGTCTATGAGATTAGAACAGAAGATTTCTATGCAGATATTGCAGATGATGTTCTTGAATGGTTTGACACAAATGACTTTTCCAGAGTTCATCCTGCAGTGATGAATGGACTGCCTATTGTGAAAGAAAACAAAAAAAAGATTGGGCTGATGAAAGATGAATGCGCTGGAAAAACTATAACAGAATTTGTGGCGCTGAGACCAGACTTTGTGCTTTCCTGTTAAATGAAGGAAAAGAAGAAAAGAAAGCAAAAGGTGTGAAAAAATGTGTGATTAAAAACCAGCTGCGATTTGACAACTTTATGAAATGTTTGAAAGGAGAAGGAAAAATACTCAGGAAGCAGAATGTGATTCGCAGCAGAGAACATCATCTTTTTACAGAAAGAATGGAGAAGATTGCACTGTCTGCCAATGATGACAAACGAGTGATTTTGAAAAATGGCATAGATACATTTGCAAGAGGACACTGGAGATTGAGATGATTTTTCCCCCAGTTGAAAAAATATTTAGTTTCCAGATATATCTGCAGATAGATTTTTAATCTGATCTTTTCATCAGTTTTTTTGAAAAGTTTTTCTCCTGGGGAAAACTTGTTTTCTCCAGAATCTGGAGAAAAAAACTTTTTAAAAATCTATCTGCAGATAGAATTTTGATCTGATCTTTTCACCCAGTTTTTTGAAAAGTTTTTCTCCTGGAGAAAATTTTAAAAATCTCTCCAGAATCTGGAGAAAAAAACTTTTCAAAAATCTATCTGCAGATAGAATTTTTGTCAACTGAATATTCTATCTGCAGATAGAATTTTGATCTGATCTTTTCACCCAGTTTTTTGAAAAGTTTTTCTCCTGGGGAAAACTTTTTTTCTCCAGAAACTGGAGAAAAAAACTAAATATATCTGCAGATAGAATATTTGGTCCCCCAATATTTTTTGAGACAGTAGAAGGGATATCACGGACTCCAATGGATCCGAAGGACCCCCTTAATTCAAAGGTTTTCTATCTTATATGAACTTAATTAATTAGTCAGAATATGTTATGATTTGACAGGAAAATGAAATGGCACTTTTACAATCAATGAAAATATGTCTCTGGTAAATTTAGACAGAAAGTTAGCATTCAGAAATGCTGTTAAATTTTAGGAGAAAATGACAAATGAGTTTCTGAAATATTTTTATTGAGTTCTGGTGGTTTTAACATAAAGGATCAATCGAGTCATATAATTTACTAATGTGTATAAGTAAGCAGAAGTGTTTTACGTTAAAATTAACGGTGTCCGAGGATGCATTGGAGTCCGTGATATCCCTTCTACTGACAATGGCCCCCCATTTCATGGTCTAGCCTTCCATACCTTCGCAGAGGAGAAAGGGTTCACTCACCAAAAGATCACACCACTGTGGCCAGAAGCAAATGGCCATGCAGAGAGTTTCATAAAGAACATCGGTTAAGTTGCAAAAACTGTGCACTCTGAAGGCAAGGACTGGAGAAGAGGGCTTTACAGCTTCTTGAGCAACTGCCGAGCTACGCCTCACCCAAGTACTAGAAAAGCTCATATGAGCTATCCATGAACAGAATTGTGCAAACAAAATTGCCAAATTTCATCCAAGCATCACCAGACCTCAGTGTCCAGCAGAATGATCAGCACTCTAAAGCACGGATAAAAGCTTACGCCGACAAAAAACGGAACAGGAAACCCCATGACCTCCACATCGGTGATAGTGCCCTACTGAAGCAGAGGAAACTGAACAAGGCTAGTCCACCTTTTGAACCAGTACCATACACCATCCATGACATCAAGGGTTCCATGGTTACCACAAGCAGAAATTCAGACCTCAGAGAAGTCACCAGGAACAGCTCACATTTCAAGAAGCTTGGAAGCCAACCGGACCAGGCACAAGTGCAACCCCCACAAGCACCTCAACCTTAGCCACCTGATCCAATAGACTGATGTGTGAATCTAGTTTTATCGACTGAGTCGATAAGGTAAATTGACCACCGTAAAAAGATTCAAATAGCTGACGTTTCGAGCGCTAGCCCTTCGTCGGAGCGAATCAAGGAATTGTGGGTAGTGTGTGGTTTTATATAGTAAGCGGTGAAGCTACGCTATTGGTGGAAATTTGGTGACGTGAAAAACAAATGTAAATTAGTTGAATGAAAAGCGGTCGTTGATTCCGTGGGGTTTGAGAGTGCCGATTTGAAAGATGATTTTTTTGTTCTAGGTTTTTACGGCTTTCTGTGTTACCCTGGTGTAAGGAAAGGCCGCAGATTGTCATGTGTTGTTTAGAATGGTTAGTAAGATTAAAATGGCGCGCGACTGGTTTGGATGCGTCTTTGTCATTTTTTTCAACGTCTCGGAGATGTTCACGAAAACGGTTGCCCAGTCTCCTCCCTGTTTCGCCAATGTATATCTTTTTGCAAAAAGTACATGTTATGCAGTAGATAACATTTACGGAGGTGCATGTAAAACGATCAGTGATTTTAATAGATCGTTTGGGTCCTGTTATTTTGTTCACGTTGTGAATGAAAGGACAAGTGTTACATCGTGTGCGTGTGCATTAAAAGTTCCCGGTTCATCGTCAGATTTCAGTGCGCTCGTAACTAGAAAGTTGCCTATGTTTTTGTCACGTTTGAACGAAATTAGTGGGGGTTGTGAAAAATTCTGCCAGTTTTGGGGTCGTTTTGGAGTAATTTGAAATTTTTTAAAATGATGCTTTTGACTGTGCTGCTGTGTTGGTGGAAAGTGAGGGTGAAAGGAATTCTCTCGTTCTCTTCCTTCTGTGGCATTTGTAGTGCTGACTGTCTGTCGATCTGTTGTGCACGTTGTCTGCCCGTATTAACAACAGAGTCAGGGTACCCACGTTTCTTGAAAAACTGGCACATTTCTTCTGATTTGTTGGAAAAATCAGAGTCATCACTACATAGACGTCGAAGTCTGAGAAATTGAGAATACGGAATGGCGTTTTTAACGTGCGATGGATGTGAGGATGAGTGTAACAGATAACTGTGGGAATCTGTAGCTAGGTTTGTAGTGCACACTTTTTGATAAACTGTTACCGTTGATTGAAATATTAATGTCAAGAAAAGCGACTGAGGTTTCGGAAATTTCCCATGTATATTTTAGAGCTGGATGAAAAGTATTGACAGAAGTTATGAATTGATTAAGTTCCTCTTTACTGGAAGAGGTAGCACCAATGCAATCATCGATGTAGCGGCCGTAGAGTTCGGGTTTGGTTCCGTGGTACTGATTAAAAGATTTGTCTTCGACGTATAGCCTACAAAAAGGTTAGCGTAGCTTGGTCCCATTTTGGTGCCCATGGCGACTCCATTTACTTGTTTGTAGTAGTTTTGGGAAAATGAGAAACAGTTAAGTGTCAAAACTAATTCGGCTAAGCGGAGCAGTATTTCTGAGCTTGGGTTTTGAATGGAGCGCTGGTCAAAAAAATATTTTAGTGCTTGAAGTCCTTCGTCATTGGGGATGACGGTGTATAAAGAGGTAATGTCCATAGTGAAAATTAATTTGTTTTCGCTGGGAAAACTGAAATCCCGGAAAATTTCGAGTGCGTGATTGGTGTCCTTAATGTACGAGGGTAGTGATTTGACATTGGGGGCCATGATTTTGTCTAAATAGCTAGAAATTAGTTCGGTAGGACAGCTACAAGCGGAAACAATTGGTCGGCCCGGATTGTTTGGTTTATGAATTTTTGGTTTGAAATAAACGCGTGAGGTTCTAGGAGTAGCGATGATGAAATTGTTGGCGGTAACTGGTAATTGTTGTTTAGTAATGAGGTCTTGGATAGTTTCTTTGACAATTTTTTGGTTGGTAGAAGTGAGATCTTTATCAACTTTAGCATAGAAAGCGGTGTCAGAAAGTTGCTGAAAAGCCTCTTGTCGGTAAAGGTCGGTCCGCCAAACAACTAGCGCCCCGCCTTTGTCGGCCGCTTTGATAACAATGTCGCGTCGGTTGCTAAGACTTTTGAGCGCTGCCCACTCTCCTGTTGAAAGGTTGGAAATTTTGGTGTGGCGGTTGAATTTAAGTTTTTGGACATCGTGACGACATTTTTTGACGAAAAAATCTAGAGAAGAAAACTGGCCCTCTGGGGGAGTCCATTTTGATTTGCGAACGTTGAGTGTTTCAAAAACATCTTTTTCCGAGGTGTTAGAATTGTCTTCTTTGTCATGGAAAAAAGCTCTTAATTGCACGCGGCGAAGGAATTTTTCAACATCTTGTTTGACTGAAAATTCGTCGGTTTGTTTCGCTATAGGAACAAAGTTTAAACCTTTACTAAGAACAGACCTCTCTGGGTTAGAAAGCGGCAAAGTTTCCGGAATGGTAACGACGCCATTGTGACTATCGAATGAATGGTCGCCGGATAATTGAGGACCTATTAAATGTTCAAGTTTTTGGGTCTTGATTTGGTTAAGGCTGTTCAACAGTTTAGCATTGAGTTCTTGAATTTTAGCGCAAATTGATTGTACTAAGATAGCTGGACAAATTTTGGAAAGTTCGGAACGGTATTGGATAATTTCCTTTTCGATATCGTTACGTTTAAGACACATAGCTCTGATGGCGATCCTCATAATATTACGCGAGAAAGAATTTTGGGCATGTTGAATTTTGTGAAAATATTGTTGAGGACATTAAGGACACCAATCACGCACTCGAAATTTTCCGGGATTTCAGTTTTCCCAGCGAAAACAAATTAATTTTCACTATGGACATTACCTCTTTATACACCGTCATCCCCAATGACGAAGGACTTCAAGCACTAAAATATTTTTTCGACCAGCGCTCCATTCAAAACCCAAGCTCAGAAACACTGCTCCGCTTTGCCGAATTAGTTTTGACACTTAACTGTTTCTCATTTTCCCAAAACTACTACAAACAAGTAAATGGAGTCGCCATGGGCACCAAAATGGGACCAAGCTACGCTAACCTTTTTGTAGGCTATACGTCGAAGACAAATTTTTTAATCAGTACCACGGAACCAAACCCGAACTCTACGGCCGCTACATCGATGATTGCATTGGCGCTACCTCTTCCAGTAAAGAGGAACTTAATCAATTCATAACTTCTGTCAATACTTTTCATCCAGCTCTAAAATATACATGGGAAATTTCCGAAACCTGTCGCTTTTCTTGACATTAATATTTCAATCAACGGTAACAGTTTATCCACAAGTGTGCACTACAAACCTACAGATTCCCACAGTTATCTGTTACATTCATCCTCACATCCATCGCACGTTAAAAACGCCATTCCGTATTCTTAATTTCTCAGACTTCGACGTCTATGTAGTGATGACTCTGATTTTTCCAACAAATCAGAAGAAATGTGCCAGTTTTTCAAGAAACGTGGGTACCCTGACTCTGTTGTTAATACGGGCCGACAACGTGCACAACAGATCGACAGACAGTCAGCACTACAAACGCCACAGAAGGAAGAGAACGAGAGAATTCCTTTCACCCTCACTTTCCACCCACACAACAGCACAGTCAAAAGCATCATTTTAAAAAATTTCAAATTACTCCAAAACGACCCCGAAACTGGCAGAATTTTTTCACAACCCCCACTAATTTTATTCAAACGTGACAAAAATATAGGCAACTTTCTAGTTACGAGCGCACTGAAATCTGACGATGAACCGGGAACTTTTAAATGCACATGCACACGATGTAACACTTGTCCTTTCATTCACAACGTAAACAAAATAACAGGACCCAAACGATCTATTAAAATTACTGATTGTTTTACATGCACCTCCGTAAATGTTATCTACTGCATAACATGTACTTTTTGCAAAAAAGATATACATTGGCGAAACAGGGAGGAGACTGGGCGACCGTTTTCGTGAACATCTCCGAGACGTTGAAAAAAAAAATAACAAAGACGCATCCAAACCAGTCGCGCGCCATTTTAATCTTACTAACCATTTTAAACAACACATGACAATCTGCGGCCTTTCCTTACACCAGGGTAACACAGAAAGCCGTAAAAACCTAGAACAAAAAATCATCTTTCAAATCGGCACTCTCAAACCCCACGGTATCAACGAACGCTTTTCATTCAACTAATTTACATTTGTTTTTCACGTCACCAAATTTCCACCAATAGCGTAGCTCCACCGCTTACTATATAAAACCACACACTACCCACAATTCCTTGATTCGCTCCGACGAAGGGCTAGCGCTCGAAACGTCAGCTATTTGAATCTTTTTACGGTGGTCACTTTACCTTATTGACTCAGTCGATAAAACTAAATTTTCGTGTTTCATTCCCCCACCGACACAGCACCACAGTTTCTCTAGAAACTAACCCCATTCATTTTATGTGTGAATCTGCCCAACCCCCCGACACTCAACACAAAAGTGATCAAGCAAACCCGGAAGAGTCTAGCAATGCCCCACTGACCTCCGTAAAAAAATGGTCCAGACACCACAACACCTATCCGATTTTTCCGGCGTGGAAGACAAATCAAAAGACCAGTACAGTTTAAAGACTTTGTTATGGACAGTCATTAGGATATAGCTCAAAGAAAACCTCTCTAAGCATCATAGGCTCGACTAAGTTTCTTTTTTCTTTGTTATTTCATGCAATGTTATTTCTAGATAACTGTTTTGTTTTCCTCAACACTGAACAGGGGGAGAAATGTTATGTTCTAGGTCAGCGGTCATGTGATTGTAGGACATGTGCATTTGGGATCGGGAGAGCACAAGCTTTGTAAAAAGTTGTTGTGAGTGATCGACCATTAAACATTTTAAGTTTCTAAACGTTCAGTCTCTTGTGTGGACATTACAGCGAATATGATGCCAAATGTAAGAGGTGGGGAGGGATCTATGAAAGACTGATCAAAGAGATCAAGAAGACTCTACACAAGACCCTAGGGTGGTCACATCTTTCCTATGAAGCTTTGGAACCAGTCGTTGTGGACATCGAAAGAAATCTAAACAATCAGCCCTACATATGTAGAGACTGAGGGAGAAGAATTGCTTATGCCAAGTGTGATCACTGACGTGGGGACAAGATGCATAATCTATCCAATAGAAGACATCGAAGATGACAGGCTTGTATAAGTGATGGAGATGAATAAGAGATTGGAGGATACTAAAGACCATTAAATGAAACAATGGAAGGGAGTAAATTCATAGACTACTGAAAAGCCACTGGCTAAACAAAGAAATGGAACGTACACCTGTAGTCGAAGAAAGTGGTGTTGTCATTGAAGATGAAAAGAACCACAGGGAATGGAAGAAAGGAAGCATGTCACGCCTCATCCAAGGCAAGGAGAGAGAGGTGTAGTATTGTTGCATAAGGGACACACCTGATTGAGCGACCTCTTCAGCTAGTTTGCCCATTGGAGATCCAGGGAGTAGATCATAATGTTCACCAGCAAGAGGGGAGGAGAGACGAAATACGGCCTAAGAACCAGAGTGAGGAGACCTGAGCTCAAAGGGCAGCTGAAAGGTTTGACACGCAGATGCAAGCAGAAGAGGAGGACTAAATAGATAGTTTATTTAGACACCGCGGAAATACGTTTTTGTGACGTCACTGTACTACAGTAACTGGTCAGTGGTCATTGCCATCAGGGTGCTTCCAGTTTTTTTAAAATTCGCTTCGAGTTCGATGAAGGGATTCGGTGTTTTGCGTGGTTTTAAGGCGAAAAATATCCTTCATACTTCTCGTTTTTTGTGAGTTTAACCCCATCAAATGGGTCTTTTGATACTCAAACCACGAAGTAGTTGTTAGGGAGGGAGTCAAATACGGTTTTTCGAGTCCATAAATAAGCTGTCCTCACTCCGCTCGGACAGCTTATTTATGGACTCGAAAAACCGCATTTGACGTCCCTCCCTAACAACTACTCTGGATAACCGCCCTCAAACCCCGTAAGAGGGGGCTAAATGCGTTTTTTCCCGAGCCCGCCCGCAACGGCAAGCGAGGCATCACCAATTGAAGAAATCCCCACCCTTGGTATATACGCACATTGTGACAATGGGGCGAGAAAGAAGCGGGCTTATTGCTACTGGTAAGAAAAAACAAGTTCTTTTTGAACGGTGCAATCACCACACAAAATATTTTATTGGAAGGACTTCTAATACAATGGTGAGGCCCAGTCCAAAAGAAAACCTTATCCCTCAAGGTATACTTAGAATTGCCGAGGCATTAACTCCACAGCAACTTGCAGCACTTATTACCAATTGAAGAAATCTCTACCTTGGTTTATATCACGATGGCGAACGGAGTTTTGACTGCCGTTGCGTTTTTGAAAATGAGGGGAATCCCTTTGAAAGAAGGCGATGACTTATATGCAAAGAACAAAGGGACGTTCGAATACAACCCTTGCAGACATTGTGGTTTAAACTTCACCCAAGGCCATTCTCTTGTTGAGCATCAAAATTACACTTGCAAGAAGCTGCGAACAGAACCACGCCCGAAAGAGATTTGTCCCGGCTGCAATCGAGCAGTTTCTAAAACAACGGTTTACAGTCATTTAAGAAATGGTTGCCCTCCCGCGAAAAGAAACCCTCGAGTTTTTATACAGCGTGAGGTTGTTCGAGATGTTTTTGCAAACATTAACCAGCACGAACTGAATGCCTGGCTTGATGAGCAAGAACAAGAACCATTTAAAAACAAAAGCCTGGAGGCTCTCAACCCCTTACCCAGGATCCGAGATTTGAGCTTTGTTTCTGATTTCATCGAAGGCAAGTCATCACTCACAGCTTTTCAAACAGAGTTGTGTGGTTATTACCAATTGAAAAAACCTTTATCCTTTACATACCAATGATGGCGACAACACAAGATTTCATGAACTTTCTCAAATCGAGGAACACTGGTCTGAAACAAAAGAGCGCCGACTGGCTCTCAGCCAGACAAAATACAATTGGGGCTTCTGAAGTTTCTGCTTTAACAGCCACTTCGCCGTTCGAAACGCGAAGAAGCTTGCTCTTAAAGAAAATTCAACCACCGGTTATGCATAACAATGCGGCTTGTACCTGGGGCAATCTGTTCGAACCGCTTATTCGCAAGTATTTTGAGCAAAAACATTCTGTTTCTGTTTTTGGTCACAGCATCTCTCTTAATTTAGCAAGAGAGCATCCGCTTTATCGAAAGGTCACTTGTAGCCCAGACGGCTATTTCATGAATAAAGATAACACATTAAGCTTGTTGGAGTTTAAATGTCCGTTCAAGCGAAAAATAGCTATTAACAGAATTCCTAGCTATTATAGCGATCAGATACAAACAGGCCTTGCTTTGAGTGGCGACATGGTCTCCAAAGGCTTGTTTGTTGACGGCTATTTCAGAATGTGTTCTTTAAACCAGCTTGAACCAAGTTTAGCTCACAATTCTTTTCTCAACGCCGGGAAAACATACAAGACAAAAAACAAATCAACTCTTGCCTGGGGGGTCTGTTATCTATTCAGCAAACAAAACATCAAGAACAATCAAGCCGAACTTATTGATCTTGGTGCAACACAAACAATTGCTTTGTTTGAACATGTCATGGGTTTAATAGCCACTAAAGAAGTTTGGGTTTCTTATGGCAAAATACGAATGGCGTTCACAGATCGTGACGAAAATGATGAATTTTTACGTTTACTCTCTATGAAAGAAGCGTTCTCTAACCCGCGTAGAGAATGGCCGAAACCTGTCGCAATGTTCGCTTGGAAATTGCTCGATCTCACTGAAATTTGGGAGTTTAAAAAAACAGATTTCTTGAGGGACATTCAAAGATCGATTGAATGTTTTCATGAGAATCTATCAAAGTTAAAAGGAAGAATCAGAAATTATACTTACACCGAGGACTCTGCCACAACTCCAAACACAGGCGATGACAAGGCCGTTTTGGAAGCCTTTATAATGGAGCAAGCGGCAATGCTACTCCAGAGTTCTGAATGCATTATCCCATAAATGTTCGTTTTTGATTATCATAGCATCAGACATCCATTGTTGTCTCAGGTAATTTATAATCGCTCGTTGCGGGGCTTCAAGCGGTGTTATAATGTCCAGGATTTTGTAGATCACAAACGTATAAGATATTCTCGGAAGCCGAGCTTCTATTTGTTTAAAGATACGTTTCGTTTCATGGATTTGATCAAGAGTCAACTGCACAGGCAGAAATTTGAGCTTCTTGATAAGCCGGTTCAAAGCATAACCAAACACATAACTTCGTCCCGACCGATGGCTTGGTCTGTGGAAATTGTTTTGATTTGTACATGCCGTAGCATCATCGAACACTTCCACACGGCCACATCTTTTACAATAAAGTTCACAAGAATTGATTGATTGCAAAAAGGAGCCACCACAGTCATAACAAGACAGGAGTCTTCGGTCCCAGCGTTCAATCTGCATGTCTTTGTAATGTTTTTGTAGATATTGCTTCCCAATCTCTGCTCGGCCCATATCTTCGCATAACTGATAGAATTTTTCCGGCAGGCACAAGCGGTGTATTTCTTTTCTGTATTCTTTTCTGTAATCGCTGCCGTATAGCGAGCGAAGGATGGCAAATTTGTGCTCTTTGTCAAGTTCATTGAGCCGTACGTCAAACTCAGTCATGTTTATATTTAGAGATTACAATTTTTTCAATTGGGGGTTTCCCGTGATTTCCGGTATTGTTGTGTCTCGGGCCGTATTTAGAAAATTACGACTTTTCGAAGCTTCTTGAACATACCGAAGCGCCCCAACTTTGTTGAAAAATTTTTTTCTGGGGCGCTTCGGAATTTATTTTTTGAAAAAGTTTTTGTGGGGAGCTTCGGAATTTATTTTTTGAAAAAGTTTTTTGGGGCGCTTCGGAATTATTGGCCTATGTGTGGCGGGATTTTTCCCTCAAGATTTGTAGATTAAAACCTGAATTTAATTTCTCAAATCGGATTTGGATGCTGCGGCTAGAAGTATCTTTTTTTGAATTTCTTGTGTGACTTCCTTGTGAAGTTCCTTTTTGAGTTTCTCGAGGTCTGGCGCCGCAACATCTTTTTTTGCCTTAACACCATCCCTGATTGCAGCTTTGAGTTCGTGATATTTTTCCACCTCACGAGTAATTATGGTGAATTCTGCATCACTGATCTCTTGTCTTCCAGAGCCTTTGAGACCAGTTCATTGACAGAGTTGCGTTTAGCCAGGGCCAGTGTATAAATTTTCTCGTGTTTAGTCACTTTACGCTCTAATCGCTTGTTAGCAGCTGTAAAGCCAACAGAGGACAGCCCACAGAGGGTCGCGATGCCGGCAATTGCTGGACTTGCAACAATTCCAAACCCAGTCAATGCAGTGGCAAGGGCCCCTGATGACAGCCCAACAGAAAGCGACCCAAGGCCAACCGCCGAGTAATGAACTAAGGCTTGGGTTCGTTTATATTTTTTTGCGACCTGACGGTAATGCTCGGCTTCGTCAGACAGCTCTTTAAGCAAGTCAGAGATTTTTTTGAGCCGGAAATCTGCATTGATTTGAGTGATCTCACGCATAGGGTATAGTTGTTGTGTCTCGCTGTATTCGGGGGCCGATGGAAGCACATTGGCAGAACTCATGGCGTGGGGATATATATTCTTTTTAATTTATCTCGTTTTTAAATTCCAAAGGCGCGCCATTGAAGTTGAAGAGGTCATTGTTCTCATCCCTCACTGACAGTGTGATAGAGTTAACATAATCACTAGACGAGACGTCACACAATACGTTCTGTTGTGTTGTCTCGTAATGAACCTTTTCAAAAGCTTTTCCACGAATATCAAACCGAGCCAAAACTGTCGAAGGCTTACCATTGAGGAGGTTATGTTCTTTATCAACCAGATTACAGTGTATGAAGTAAGTGCTTGGTGCCCTTAAACGCTTGACGAGGGTTATTAGCATCAATACAGGTCTTATGCCAAGCAATTCTGCCAGATTGTCACTAAGCGTCACACTGCTGCTGTTATTATGAATGATCATGGCTCCAAATGACCAGTTTGTTTTAATTGTTAGGTTTAAACGGCTATTATAGTCTTTTAGGTCTTCAAATTCTTTCCCTAAACTCTCAAGAGTGTGATGGCCTGGAAGTAAGGTTGCACCACGTGATGAACCATTAGGAGGAGGGGTTGTTGGTGAAATCTTTGCTTCTTCTTTCAAATTATGCCACAAGTTGAAAATTGAGCAAGAGACAAGGCGGATATATCTCGGTTTCGGAAGCGGGTGGTCGAAATAGATCGTGTGAGGGTTCGAAGACGTGACAATTGTTAACACAACCATGATGGTGTATATAATAAACATTTTAAAATATAATTATATACAATCATGTTTGGCAGATGGCACGGTGGAATTTTTCCTAATTCAAATCTTGGCATAAAAATTGGCGGCCACAATTACGGCCCCCCACCCCCTTTTTATTCGCCTCCAAATGCCTATACCCATGTCGCGCCAAAGCCACACGCAGATCCTGAAATGGCTTGGTTAAGTTCCCCGGAGGCAGCAAAGCTTTCTGCCACGGCCAAGGCAATTTCAGATTTCAAAAAGCGTTTCCCTGACGCTGATATGTCCCATTTTGAAGTGCAAGTGGAGTATGGTGACGACCACAAAACAGCCACAGGAGAAGTGCTTTACAAAAAGGGCCCTGGCTCATGGGCACTTATCACAGAAATGCCCCACAAAGATTGGACTGGCGCCGAAAAAGACGCTCTTGGCCTTAGAGATGACGGGGGTTTCCCTTATCAGTTATCGTTGGGGCAACCAGAAAAGTCAATATCGGCTGTTGATTTCTCCACCACAATAGACAAAGACATGATGATTGGCGCAATCTTGAACGACGAAGCGCAAAAGATTTACGTCACGCCAACTGAGTATTTCACAACGAAATACAGAAACATCTTCAGGGGCACGCAGATTTCATTCACAACCGCGAAATACGGCCGAAAGTGGATGGGTGGCCCTCATATGAGCTTTTGGCCGCAACAACTCTCCTTCGCCCTGTGGTGTGCAACAACCGGCTGTGGAATCTCGCACGACATTCTCTTCGATAAGAACTCCAGTCTATCCCTAACCCCCCAGCTCCGGTCGTTTTACTGGTTTGCCAGACGACCCCCCATTTTCCCAGAAAGATAACAAATACAACATCGACGTGTACAAGAAGCTTTGCATAGAGTTCGGTATCGACCCCAGTTCTGACTTCCGTTACACATACGGCAAGAACCACGGCCTTGGAATGTCTACATTTGGGCTTATGGTGAGGGCCCCATCTCTACCGATTACACCTATCCAGACCCTGATCTAGCTCTGTTCGATGATGAGCGCGTGACTGACAGAAAAGACCCCAACTTTCATGCCAATGGAATATCTTTCGTCCGCAACGACCAAGGGGCGGACACCCAGTTCGAGCACTTTGTGCCAAATTACGCACAGGGGCTAACACAGCCAGGGCTCGCGCGTTTGAACCAATCAATCGAGGCCTTTGTGTACTGCATTCTTGGTTCACAAGCCAAATCCCGCAGCAGCATCATTGGAAGAGGAGGCAGGGCGTTCGAAACGCAGAGAGTATTCCTCACCCATCTAGAGGAGGCCATAATACTGAACGACTTCGCAACAAGCGTACAGCACTACCAGCTTGCCATCCAAGCAACGAAAGTGCGCCTAGACTTTGCGACAGCACCCGGAAGCTGGCTCATGCCATCGCGCATGATTATCAATACAGAGAGCGTGATCGGGTATAACAACAATCTACAGGAGGCAACGCAAGGGATGAGGCTGGGTGTGAACAGTGGTGTTAATCTTGGCACAAAAAAAGCCTCCCTTCGCCTCATGGATGGTGGACCGACAAAGATCAATCCGCCAAACAGTCACCCATCAAACCCGATACATAAACAGGCCACACAGGCACAGGGCATCGCACCCAAACCAAGGACCACACCCACACCACAACCAGCCACCCCAACGCCAACACCACAGCCAACACCACAACCCACACCCCAACCAGACCCAACACCCACACCACAGCCCGACTCACATCACGTCTCCAAGGCACTCGTTGCTGTGGGTGCGCTTCCTTTGGCAGGCCTTTTCGTTTGGTCGAGATAAGTGTTCAAGACTTCGAACGCTTGGTGATCCTTTCAACAAGGAAGGCCACCACGGCAAGGATGAGCAGCCAGGCGTGTTCACCCAGAAAGGATATGACCGACCCAGCCGCTTTGAAGATGAAGCTCACAATTGAGCCAATGAGGCCAGGCAGTGCGCTGGCTGCCTTTTTGCCAAGCTCTTTAAGCCCATTTCCAATAGCCTTGGTTGCCTTTGCCAGGCCGTTCAATGTGGCGAGTACAACAGCGCTGATGGTGATGCCAGCTGCCAGAACAATCGCTTGCAGGGTCCATCCGTATTTATTGAAGATTTCTCTGACCCTCTCTCTCAAAGACATGCTCCTTTCCCGCACCTCAATGTCTATATTGAGCCTTTCCAGCTCTTCTTCACGTCCAGCAACTCGGTCTTCAGCAGCTGCTCTGTCAGAGGAGGAAGTGTCCTCAGCCTCTATGACGAGTCTGTCTTCAGCGTTCTGCCGTTCAAGATCTTCTTTGTTCTGTTTCAGTTCGTCCAGTGGTTTTATAGCGTCCTTTTTTGCTCTAAGTTCCTCTAAGCGTCCTTCTAATCCCCTTCTGTCAAGTATTAGTTTGTCTCTTTCTTCTCGTAGTTTGTCTGCTTGTTTGGCAGCTTTTTGTGCTTTCTCCAGTTCTTTTCGTTTGGCTTGATGTTCAGATTCAAGAGCTCTCTTTTCATTTTTCAGGCTTTGTATTGCATCATCATCCAGTGGCCCCTCTTTCTCTTCCAGCTTTTGCATCCGGTCATCAGCCTCTTTGATTCTATTTCTGATGGCATCCATATCGAGGCGAAGTTTTTGTTTATCAGCAGCCCTTTGTTCTAATTGTTGTAGTTGTTTTTGTTTGGCTTCCTCTGCTTTTTGATTTGCTTCAAATGCAGCATTTGTGTCATTGAAGTCTTCATCCAAAGACTTTCCGAGAGCCTTTTTGATCTCTTTTGGAAGAGAAGTGTTGAAAGTCTTTTGTGTATCACCACGGCTTTTTGTTAAAAGAGGATACCATTTCTGTTTTGCTTCCCCTGCCATTTTCACCTGGACTACTGCGCCTGTATTAGTTCTTTGGTAGCGAAGAACAACTTTTTTTTCACCTTTGTTTATCTCTTGGAACTCATCCTCAACCTCTCTAAAGGCTATGTTCTCCAGGGTTAGCACATGCTGGCCTTGAGTAGCCCCTGTAATGAAAGAGGTTTCTTCAGTGCGGGGGCCTTGTTGCTCTGGGGGGAGTCTTGTTCTTGTGGCCAAAGGCACTTGTTCACCAGCCGGGGTGGAAGCAGCGCCCGGTTCAAAGGGTTGCGTGGTGTTGGGGTCGGGGTCTGGAGGGCCATGGGCCAATGTCTCGTTGTATTCATCTTCTGTCATACCATATCGCTCCCATGGGTTGGTATCGTAATCATCAACATCCCCTGTGCCTTTTGGGAAGAGACGGTCTGTTTCTTTTGCATCAATTGGATCAGTATCACCCATGATGATATATAAATATAAATTTTTAAAAATACAAATATATACCATGGCTGTGCAACCGAATTTACTTCCATCTCACAGTGAAAAGACACTGGGCGCCATGAAAGCAGAGCGAACCGTCAAGCGCATCACATTCAACCCCTCTGAGGCCAATCCCGGCGAGACACTGTACGTCTCGGTGCCCAAGCTGGGCGAGCACGATGTTATTGTGTCCGACTCGCTGGCCCTGGTGTTTAACATGAACCTAGCCGGGGGCCATGCAAACAACTATCTCGTACAAAATGTTTCTCGGGCCCTGGTGGACAGATTCGTTGTAAAGTTTGCAGCCACCACTGTCCAGGACACGGTGGGGTACGACATCTACAAGATCTTCGAAGACTTATTCAAATCAACCGATGAGCGGGAAAATATGCTTATGGAGGGCATCCAGAGTGTGGATTTGTGTAAGATCCGCTCTGGTGCTGGCGACAAGAAGACCTCAGGCGTGGATGCGGAAACCAAGTTAGAGACAATATACAAGAATAAGTATCGCATCAAGCTGGATCACCAAATCTTAACTGATCACGGAATCATATATCCTCAAGCGTTATATAACGATCTGGTCTTCGAACTAACCCTCGCCCCCGCAAACCAAGTTGTCCGAGGCTCAGACACAAGCAAGCTCGTGTACAAGTTGGAAAACATCCAGCTGGAGTATGAGACAATCAGAAGTAAGAGTCTGGCCGACGAAGCAACAAGCACTTACACTAGTGGCAAGGAGTTCGCCTATGACCTGGTAATGCGATATCGGGTGCATCCCTTCTCAAAAGGAGGTGACACTCGGCTCAAGGGCATCCTCTTGCTGTTCATCAACCCCTACACGGCTGGTGCCAGGGACT
This sequence comes from Dendrophyllia cribrosa, assembly GCA_024195265.1. Taxonomy (NCBI): domain Eukaryota; kingdom Metazoa; phylum Cnidaria; class Anthozoa; order Scleractinia; family Dendrophylliidae; genus Dendrophyllia; species Dendrophyllia cribrosa. The sequence continues at coordinate 19,079,314 of JAJLRJ010000012.1, read as the reverse complement.
CTGAGAACTATTTCAATCCCGACATCACCAAAGTGAAGGTCACAGCCAACGGTGTTCCAAACAGGCTTTACAACGAGGGCATCAGTGGTATAGACATGTGGAATGAAATCTTCCGATACTTCAAGCCACACACGCGCGGCAGGCCTAACATGAACTTGACCAAATATCTCACAGGCAACAAGTTTGGTCTCTGGATTGACCTGCGGGCCATGGGTGACACAGCCCTGCACGGCAACCGGGCCAACGGCTCGTCAACACACAGGATGGCGTGCAACTCGAGATCGAACGAAACGCCACAGGGTCGGGAAACGCACTCTGCCACATCTTCACCATCTCAGACTCACAGATGAACATCATGGACAGGCAGCTGGCCTCTGTACAGTACTAAGTAAACGCATATATATACCACCAGCCCCATGGCCACAAGAAACAAGATCAACTTCTATGCTAAGCCGGCTCCCCTGCCATCCACCGGACCCCTGTCACACAATAAAATACAAAGACTTCTGGCAATGGCCCCCTCCCCTCCAACACATGAACCAATTGTTTGCAAACCAACTAATATAGGTGTTGGTTATGGACCCAAGAAAGCTGCCATTCAATGCACTAATCGTGGGCCCCACTAACTCTGGCAAGACACAGTATCTTCTCTCCCAACTGCGAGGCCCCTTTAGGGGTTGTTTTGATTACATCGTTTTATTCTGCCCCACATTTGTTAAGAACAAGACATACGATGGCTTCGTGGACCGCGATCCACACATCTTCGTGATTGTCTGCCAGCAGCATGAAATCGAAGACTGGTTGAAGCTGGCGAGCTTCTTTTTCACAATTTTTGCACCAATACTTTATTCATTCTCGATGACTGCGCCGCCTCCAAAGATGTCAAAGGCCGCACGAGCCAGCTGGTCAATCTGGGGTTCAGCGCAAGGCATGATGGCATATCCATGTGGGTCTTGACCCAGCAGATCACCAGCATTGCCAAGCCATATCGGGATAACATTGCAGCGATCGTGATCTTTTACACGCCCTCCAGCAACACAACCAAAGCCATATTCGAAGATTATGCCGGCGAGCTCTCCCACGAGGAGTACAAAGAGTTTATCGCAAGGCTCAAATCCCGCAAGTTCTCCCACCTGGTTTTCTCTCTGAGACACCCGTATGGAATTGAGTACAAGGTTTAAACACATATATATACAAGCCATGAATGCGCCAACCAGTCTACACAAGCTCACTGTGCTTTCACAGCGTTTGGATGAATTGCACAAACACACACTTGATGCACAAAACAAAATTATCAAAGCCGCTGGTGAGGAAGATCTGCGCCTCATGCTTCTCAACAGATATCCATTGCGGTTGAATTCTATGCCAGACACCATGGCGGGGCTTATACAACAGCTTGAAACCATTTTGCCCGACATCAAGAGAATTATTGAAAAATAAAAAAACACATATATACCTGATGGCACAAGCAGCTGAAGCCCAGGCCGTTTTCGAAGTAATGCAGATGCTGGAGGCCACCCCTTGAAACCACACCTCCCACAGGGATAGTTGGTGACAATGACATTCCTGCCAAACGTGAGAAGCTGGCAATCCTTGTTTCAACTGGCAAGGCCAAAGAAGCTATCGGCGTGCAGCTCACACACGATCATGTCAAGCGGTTGTCAGACAAGGACGTTGACAAGTACTGCAAAAGGTACGAGGCCTACATAGGTAACAAGACAACCGAATCCCTAGTTGATTCAGCCATCATGCTCGCGTCCAAAGGTGTTGGCCTGGTGATACCGGTTGATGATCTGGCGGGGTTGCAGAAAGAACTCAAGAACGACTACATCATCAACCAGGAGCTGTCAAATCTTGCTGGGGCTATTGCCATTCGATGCGGGCAATTGCTGGCGCTTGCCAATGCAGCTCTCATCACAACAAAACACATCAAGTTTGAACGAGAGCCTGATCACAAGACTGACTTGATAGAATTGGAACCCCAGCCCCAACCCACACATCCAACCAGGGACAGTGAAGGCTATCCACTTGAGGGCTTTGATGAAGTTGGGCTGGGGCCTGTGGCGACCTCGCAGCAACCTTGAAGAAACCTGGCAGCAACCTGGCAGCACACTTATCACATCTTGTAAAAAATAAAATTCACATATATACAGGATGGCCACACCACTCGAGACGATCCCTGAAGAAACTCCAACACCTGCCCGGGTTACCTCTGAGACCCCATCATCATTGTTTTATTATTGTAAATATTATAGGACATAATTCAGCCTATTGGCTGCGACGTTTTTATATAAATAAACTATCTATCTATTTATCTATCTATCTATCTATCTATCTATCTATCTATCTATCTATCTATCTATCCCTAAAACAAAGCCTGCAACAGAAAACAACCCCGGCCGTGTTGCTTCTGGCAAAAGGCTAGCAGAACGCAACCGCCTGGCCCGGGAAGCAAAGAAAAAGGCCTAAGCACAAAAGCTGCACCCTCAACAAGTGGCACAACAAGTGACACAACAAGTGAAACAACAAATGACACAACAAATGACAGCAACAACAACTCAATCTTTTATATTCTGGGGTTTGGAGGGTTGGTTGTCTCTGCTGCGGGTGTTTATTATCAGCGCGAAGCCATAAGGCAAAGGCTTGGGAGCAAATCAAATACACCAGCAAACACACCACCAGCAACACCCGCTGCAACGCCCGCTGCAACACCCCCATCTCGAATTCCGGTAAGACAAGGAATTAAAAACATGGAATAAAAAAACATATATATATACTGACCATGAATCCTTTCCAAGCTTTGATGAATTCTGCTGCAATCGGAGGTGTGTTTCTTCTTTGGTTTGGACTTACTTCGGTCGCCTTTGATACAGTTTACAGTTTGGCCCTGAATAGGCACAACGAGCCCGAGCCCGAGCCCGAGCCCAAGCCCGAGTCCGAGCCCGAGTTCGAGTCAGAGGCCGAGGTCGAGACAGAGGCCGAGGTCAAGGAGTCCCGAGTCCGAGGCCGAGTCAGAAAAATAAAAATCATATGTATACAGGACACAAAACCATGTCTGACAACAAGCTTGTGAAGTCTATCCTCGATGCCGCAACAATCACTGGCCTTGTCGCTGGTATTGGTTGGATTGGTAAAAAGACCATCAAAGAAAACTTCACTGCCGACCCCAGTGCAAGCTTAATGAACTACGTCAAGTTCACAGCTGTCATGGCTGGCAGCATCGCGCTGAAGAAATATCTCGAGGAGCAGAAAATCCTCCCAGACAACATGTAAAAACCATATGTATACACAATGGCCTCGATTGCAATAATGGCTCTTGGCGCTGTTCTTAATGCGGCAGCTTTCACGGGCGGCAATTATCTCGCGAAATATCTGTCTGGTGATAACGGAAAGGCAGCAATGGATGAGAAAATACGTCACGACAAAGCCCTTGAACAATACCAAGCGGCTTACGCCAAATACCAGAAGGACCGCACCAAGCTCCTCGACTGGATTGCAGCCAACGATCGGGTTAAACACCAAGCTAGCAAAAACTTCCAAACCACCGACCAAGCCCTGGTCTTGTATAACCAGATGCACCAAACGCAACCAGATAAACAAATCAAAGACTACAAAGAGCCTCAGTTCTCGGACTTCTACAAGCCCAGCCCACAACAGCAGAATGGTGAACTTGTGTTCATTGGAGGCACCCTGCTTGCGGGTGGGTATGCGGCTTATCGCTTTCTTTAAACAAAACAACACAATACATGTATATACCACGCGCACCCCTATGGAGGAGAAACTCTCAAAGATCTATTACAGTCCAAAAGGGTATTGGAAAGGTCTTATTACTGTGAAAAAGCTAGCTGCAGCGGCCAAGGTCTCTGATGATGTCACAAAGAAATGGCTGGTCAAACAAGCCCTTTGGCAAGTTTACCTCCCAGCGACACGCGCTATACCTCGACCCAAGTTTGATGTCTCCTCACCCAATACAGTGCATCAAGCAGATTTTTTTTTCCTCCCCCATGACAAACTTCCCCACGGGAGAAAGGTTTACAAATACGCATTAACCCTTGTTGATGTGGCTAGCCGTTACAAAGCAGCAGAGCCTCTGACTTCGAAAGAGTCTGAAGAAGTCTCAAGGGCATTTCAGAAGATTTACAGACGTGGGCCTTTGAAATGGCCTCAACTCTTGCAAGTTGACCCTGGGAAAGAGTTTATGGGGACTGTGACTAAGACAATGGAAAACAACAAAACGACCATTCGTCGCGGTCGGGTTGATATCCACAGAGACCAAGCAATTGTGGAGAGATTCAATCGCACCCTGGCTGAAAGGCTGTTTGGTTATCAGTATGCCGTTGAAATGAATATGCCCTCTGGCCGTTCGACTGCATGGGTCAAAAGACTGCCAGATGTTGTCTCGGCCTTGAACAATGAAGTAACAAGACTCACTGGCAAGAAGCCCGCTCAAGCAATCAAAGAGAAAGCCGTTTCTGCCAAGCCTGCGACTCCATATGCTAGACCTGTTGGGGTGAATGAGAAGAAGCTCCCACCCCGGGTGAGTGTGAGATATTTGTATCAGCCTGGCGAGCTGGAAGGGGGCGGGAGGCGTGCGACTGATCCCATCTGGTCTTTGAAGGTCCACAACATTGAGAAGGTTGTCACCAAGCCAGATGCGCCTGTCGTTTATTACCTTTACGATGGCCCTAAGAGAGGGTTTGTTCGCGAGGAGCTGATGGTTGTGTCACCGCGCACTCAGTTGCCCCCAGCTGGGTTGTGAAACTCGATCGGTTCTGTGTGGATGCCGTCTGGCAGCACCCAACGCTTGTCGTAATAAGCGGAAAGGCCCAGCTTGTGCTGTTCGTAAGTGAACATGGCCCCTTTGTGCATTCGAAAGCCCCTGTTGGTGGCCATGTCCCTGCCCCCCTGTAGGGCTCTTTCGTACCTTTCCCAGCGAAGCTCGTTCTGCTTCTTGTTGACGCCCTTGGAGGACATCTTGGCTTCGCCGCTAGCCTTGTTTTCGACGTAATAACACTTGCTGCATAGGACAATGGCCCGTGTGCCTTCCTTCTCAAGCTTGAACAAGCCCGGCTCTCTGCCGCTCCACTTGTCCCACGCCAACCAATTCTTCTTCTCCGCCTCGAACTGGGCGCGAAGTTCCGGGCGAACGGCCTCTTCCAGAGTGTCGTGCGCAAGAGCAAAGTACATACTGTCCGTGTCCATCTGGATGAGCTCGAAGTCGCGCCTGTCGATGAAGTAATCTAGGAAGTCGTAATAGAACTCCAGCATGCGAAGCTTGGCAAGTTGGTACACAACAATACCCACTTGAAAGGGGCGGTCGATTGTGACCTTTTGCTTGCGCAGCTCGATCTTGTAAGCATCTCCAATCTCTTCGAGGTCATCGAACAAGGGTGAGCGGAGATGCTTGTCGACCTCGTCCTCGCCAGTTGTGTACAACGTTCTTGTCTGGCACTCCACGGCTTCGATGAACTTGCCGTAAGCACTGTTGCCAAGAAGCTTGAACACTTCAGCAAGCAGGGCCTTCTCCCTGTCAGCGTCGCCTTTCCTTCGGTTGTGCCAACCTCGCGAACGAACCAGTCGAAGAGCTTTTTGGGCATGTAATCGATCGTGCGGTAGACTGCCGTGATCTTGAGCCGATGTTGAGATACCATTTCAAGAGGGGTGCGTAGATCAGCATCTTTTTCGCTGACAACACACCCAGAAGCTTTTTCTGGTCAGGAAAGCGGGTTCGGCCACTTTCTTGGAGGTAATCGTGCATATGCTGTGGAACAAATTCGTTAGGCACTGGTTGGTTGATGAAGAGCGGTGGAAACTCTTCGAACTGCTCCCACAACTCTCGGGGGGCTTCGATGTCCACTTCCGCAAACCCGAACCATCTGCCTGTATGCAGCTTCATTTCAAGAACTCTCGCTGCTTGCACCGGGGCATTGTAATGCACAACCTTCTCTTTACCACAGGGCATTTCCTGCAGCATCGTGCTTGGGTAAAGGGAGTTAGCATCGAACCCCACAATCCGTTTCGTGATGCGGGCTAAGTCGTATTTGTGAGAACGGATGCAGGTTTCGCCGCGCACGTGTTTGCGGGTGAAGACCAAGCTTGGCCCGCCAACCACAGCCCCCTTCAGCATAGCGTAAGCTTCTGGGTCGGGGGCGTATAGTTCTGGAGCCTTACGCCTCTCTCTCAATGAGCCTCGCAAGACGTATTGCATTGATACTCCTGGCAAGGAGACCGCGTCTTTGAAGATGTCAACCCCGAGGCCCGTGTAAAACCCCTTCATCGTTTGGAGAGCTTCAAGAAAGGGAGACACGTCTAGATTGTTGTAATACTCCAGCCAGTCTCCGAATGTCTTCATACCTTTCTCGTGGAAGACGCGATTGCATTCTTCGTGCTCCTTGGGAGAAAGAACAAAGGCGTTTTTGAGTTGTGAGTACCAGAACTCGTATGGAGGAAGCCCCGGGTAATCCAGCTTGTCAGCACTGTCAAACCACTCGTATGGGAGCCAGGACTTGGTCTGGGTCGCTCCATACGTCTTGACCCACTTGTCGTACGTGATACCTGGAGCCAAATAATTCATGATGTCCAAGAACTTGTAGCTGGGACTGTTGATGAACATGATGCGACCCTCTTTCTCCGCGGCGAAGACCCCGTTCTCTTGAGCGAAATGAGTACAAAGTACTTGCGGATAAGCTTGAGATCATAATGACCTGAGTTGAAGCCGACCACAGGCACTTGGTTGCACCATTTGTCGATGAGCTTGAGTTGCTTCTCAGGAAGATTCGCAAGGTCTGGGGGCATGTATTTTGCAGCCACATCCTCTCGGATGGCTGCGGCCCGCCACTCCAGGGAGGCATAAAACAGCCCGATAAGCTCGTCAGGATCTTTGGAGCAAATATACTCAGGCTCAGGGTTTAACGTGTCGGCAATGGAGACTGAGATGGGCACATGCTCGCTTTCATAAGAGAGATCGCGTGTCGGGCGAGTTGCCTTGGTCTTGTCCTGGTACGCTTCGAAGTCGTAGACGATCGCGTGGGGATATGTTTTGTTTCTTTTCTGTGGGCAACGATCATTCCACCAGGGGGAAGGCTTTTCGTGTTCCCACCTTTCCACCACGTTGTACCCAGTGTCTCGAAGCAACTGAGTTCGTTGCAGAGTCTTTTGGTAAGCAACCATCCTTGTGATTGTGTTGCCTTTGCGGGCATATATACCTTCCTCCCTCGTTCCCTTGGGGTAACATTCCTCGCAACCGTGCCAGTGACAACTGTGGAACTGAAAAACTGTCTTGCTTTCTGGGTGATAGCCGTCGACTGGGGCCCCACAAATATAGCTCTCACCTCCATGGCCGCATCTGTGATGGTGGATGTGAATGTCGCGCTGCTTCGCCTCCCACTCCAGCCAGCACACTGCCTTGACACTGAAACCGCCTTCTGGGTAAAAGGCTTTCTCAAAAGCTGACTCCGGAGGGAGGACACGTTTCCCTGGACAGTCGATTTTGGTTTGGCCACGAGTACACGAGTACACGTCTTGGAGTGGCGCTTCAAGTTATCAGCCCGTGTGAACCTCCCACTACACTCGCCACAAGTGTAATTGTTTGTGACTTTATTGATATTGGTGATCAAGAAGGAGTGGCCCTCATGAATACCTACAGTCATGATTGGAGTGCCCACCTTGTCGTAATTCGCAGGGCTGTGAGATAAAATGAAGTCACCATTGGGGAGAACAAGATATGCGGCAATTCCTTGCTTGAAATGCCTTTCGATTTTGGAGAAGTGCCGCAAATTTAGCTGGCCTCGAAAGCCCCGGATAAACTGCGAAGAAGCTTTCTGCGAGTTCCCTGGTTCTGCGAGTGTTGTAATCTCTACGAGCTCCTCGATGGACAGCCAAGCAACGAAAGAGACAAAGATTGTCGTTGAAATTGTCAAGGGCAATGACTTCTCTTTTGTTGCGAATCCAATCAGGAAGCCGCCCGAGACCTATTTGCAAGGGTTGTCGATCCAGCACGACTTTGACATCAAGCAGGACAGTGCGTTCGTAAACCCATTTGGTGTCAGGCCTGTTGAGTCTTGCGTTTTGAAGACGAAGCTCTTCCTGGGCTTGCAGCCACTGTCGTGTCTCGGAAAGAGTGGATAGCCAACGACTGTTGTGGTTGTTTTGATAAAACTCTCTCAACTCCTCGGTTTCCGTGTTTCGTAACTCGAATGTGAAGAGTAAATTGATTGAGTGTCGTGTGTGAACATTTTGCTTGATTTTGTTCAAAATTCTGGCGACAAGAGAGTTTTCTAGATTGTTTACAAAGCGGACCTGGAGTGTTCGTCTGCCGTGTTCAACCAAGAGGCTGAAGACAATAAATTGTGGTAATTACGATCGCCGTCAAAAGAAAACATTCGCTTGTTCCGCACAACAGTTTTAAATCTCGATTTGTCAATAAGTTATCATGAAAGATTGAATGACACTTGTTGATATTGGCGATGGTTGCGAAGCGAGCAGGAATCGAAAATATCGTGATTCATTGGCCGCTGCCTTTTGACGGCTGGATAAAAATTATTCAAGGCCGCATGTAAATTGAAAATATTTTAAAAGAACGCAACGATGATATGTTCGGTTCATTGATAATTTTTCCTTGTAAGCTCAGTTCATAAAGTCTTTTTTGTTAATAAGCAGTTTTAAATCTCGATAACATGTAGATGATAAGTCATCACAAAAGATTCAAGATGATAAGTTATCACAAAAGATTATTCAAGACCGCTTGTTTATAAACACGATAATTTTGAAATACATTTTCGTTTTTTGCAATTATCCAAAACTTGGATGTGGTCAACTTTCAGTTCTTTTGACGCTAAAAAACAGGCAAGAGTTCAGGGAAGTAGCAGTCTACGTCTTATTGAAAACTGCTAGTTTATTTTAACTTTAAAGCTTACCCAATCATTTTGAGCTTTATGAATATGCTTACTCGATTTCCACTTCTACTATCTCACATGTACATTGTATCAACTTATAATAATTTTAAAACTCACTTTCAGTAAGTTAGAATTACTGTTGTTCTTCTTCCATTCATTCAATCATTCAGATTAGCTTCACTCAATCATTACACAATATTTTTTAATCAATGTGCAAAAAATAATGTTGATCCCTATTATCATCACCTCATACCCCTCCCCACAATAACTTTGTCATTTATTTTCTGTAAGATTCATTCTTTCTTGAGTTGTAACCATTGTTAGCAGTAAGTTATATTACTGAAACTAAGAATGTTTACTTGATAACAAGCATGTGGCTACTCCTCATGACTTATTGACTGGGCATTGATAGCTGCCTTAATCTTGTCAACTTTCTCCTGAACGTATTTATCAAACAGGGGTGACTTGAAGTACTTGTGATCTTTTTCCTTAGGCTTTTCTAGCTTAGAAGAGTCATCACCATCATCATGTTCTTCGCCACCTTCATTATTGTCTTCATTAAAACCAAGAGTCCTTTGTTCAAGGACTGAGACAGCTTCTGGATATCAGAAATCAAGTTGGGAAGACAGATGATACATCCAAGGCTGTTGCCACCTTCATCAGACATGCAGGGGGAGTGAAATGTATTTCAAGAGACCACTGATTTGTCTACTATTTCTACAATGATACATTTTCAAGAATAATTTTGAATGAGCTCTGGAGAAAACACTTCCTAAGTTATTATTTTTAATTGACAACCATGGCTCCTGTTGTATGTGTTGTGCTTATAGATTTCTAATTTATATTTACCACTTTCTTCAAATAATTTATCACTCAGCATCCATGAAATCAAAGCCAATATAATCGCAGCTGACTGTCTTTTACTGAACTACTGTCTCATCTTTGTTGTTTCTAATCCTGTTTTGCATAGCAGCACAAACCAACCCCACCCCCTATTTGTTCATTATAGCTTTGTATTAACAATATCTCATTATTATTACTTAGCATCCAGTAATAAAATTAAAAGGGTTAACGCTGTCTATCTTTATTGAACTATTGCCTTGTTTTTGTTGTTGTTTTGTCCTTTATGCTGCATTATCGAGACCTCCCTTCTATGCAGCCTTGTATGTTACATGTTTACTGTATTAAAATCTAATGAAATGCTTAATTTAAATTAAATCCTAAGAATATTATAAAAAAGTGGATATTAAAACATGTAATTTGTGATTACACCGTACTATCATAAATTACTATTTTGCCGGCACGTATCAGGGGTCTGGGGAGGGTGTTAGCGCGCAGTGAGTCATGGGATTCGAGTTTGTAATTTGGAGCCGTTAGTAAGGTGTGACATTCTACGGTCAGCCTTCGCAGTGCTAGGTTCACTTTCGTTTTGTTTTCATTTATTTCTAATCAGGTTTAACTATGCTTAGCTATTGTTAATTGCGTGTTTATGGATGTTTATAGTTTAGTTTAGTTTTTACCATACCTTAAAACCCCAAGGGTTGCACCACTGCTTTGGTCGGGGGTACACGTTCCCCGTGTTTTTTCCACTTGCTGTTTTTTTGGGGTTTTCGTGTCCGGCTTTGGTGCTTTAATTTTCGCTAGATGCTTTGTAGTTGTGTTTATTTGCTTATACGTTTAATAAATGGCACTGTGGCTTGGCTGGCACACGCGCCCATATCTGACAACTGTTGTTTTCTGTGTACCGGTTGAGTAGTGGAGGCAAAATTGTATATTACATTTTGTATACCCTGAGTAGACCACAAACAAATCGACAAAATTAAAATCTTTATTTCTTGGAAATCTGTAGAACCTGTACTGTTGTAGTTTTACTATTACTATTGTCTTGTCCATCTTGGTTTCCAGAAGTATTAGCCTTCATCTCTTTACAAACGTGTTGGATGTTAACACTACATTTATTTTTAGGCCAGTTATGACAGGCAATTTCAATTTTTTTGTCTCATGAAAATGGTTTCAAACCACAATGTTCACACTTTTGAGGCAGTAAATAAAATTTAAGACACTTATTCAGACAGGAAAAAGAGACTCGTTCGGAAAGTAAAGTAACTGTTGTACAGAAATACATAACAAAAAATACATAAGCGTTATGTCACAATTTTACCACGGCTTTCTTTCAAAAAAAGAACATTTAATAAAACTTACTTCAGTGGCTGAGTTTTCCCTGCGTCGTTCACAAGAGAATTCTTCCTCGATCCGAGGCCAGTTTTTTAACTTATTTGGAGCTTCGGTCCTGCATTTGTTAAACCAGCGTGTCCCAGGTTTGTAAAAATCACAGAAGCGACCAACATAATGCAGAATTAATTGGATAATATCAAGTGGAAATGGAATCGCTGTGCAACTGGCGAGTGCCCCCAAGTGGACGGACACGAGCATGTTTTGTCATTCTCCCTACGAATTTTGTCAAAATGCCTTTAGCAGACCAATTCATACGGCTCAAGCCCACCAGCCCTGTATACATGAGCAGATGGTGTCCTCAAAACAACACTACACCCATACAAAAGCCACCTGGTTTTAGCCTTGGCATATAACATCTTTTGCAAAACAAACCAGCCGCTACATGACTACGCGAAACCACGACAATTTCACATTGTGTGTAAGGTCAGTTTGGCTCTGGCACAATATATAATATAAAATGAGGACTATACGAAAGATAAGCCGAGTTTGGAAGCTAAGTTTCCCATGTAGGCTCTAAGTTTTAGTTTTTTTTTTTGGCTCTCGACAAGACTCACGGCGAAGTGAATTGAAATTGCCGGCGTTTTGTATTTTTTGTTAAGATGTACGCTGACCAGCAAAATACTGTATCGCCCCCTCTAAAACGTATTTCCACGCTGCCGTTTATTTAAAATCACATTGCTGAATTATGTAAACCGGGCTGTCTATAAGTTCTTCGAATAAATCGAATTAATCGAATTAAGCGTACAAGTTTACAAAATATGGATGGCGTGACCTTTGATCTATCGTGTGCCATTTTCAAAAAGTTATAACTTTCTTTTAAGATATTGCAATAAAAAACCCACGCAAGCCAGCACGTACTTGAGTGTACTACCCATCGCAATGTTCATAATAACCAACGCAACAGCAATGATGTATTCATGAAGCATCGTAATGACACTTCAGTTCCGGCGTAAACAAATCAACTTCCGGTTGTCATGTCATGTCATGATAGGTCAAAGGTTGCCCCGGCCATATTTTGTTAAGTTGTATATTTTTGGCATGTAGTGCGATGGGATTAGGACATATTATTAATGTGGCTAAAGCACACATTAAACTATAACACCGGTGAAGAATAGCTTTTTTAATTGATTTTTCCCAAAGTTATAACGGTACAACTTCCCACCCTTGCACAAAGGAGATAACGTGACAGCAAAATTTATTGTCGTGAAGAATTCGACATGGTTTGGTTGTCCGTTCATTCTAGCGCTTAAAGTGCCCCTGTGATCAAATTTTTGATTTTGATTTTTTTATATTTTCGTGTACAATTAGACTTTCTTTCTCATCCTGCCAAATTTCAATTCATTACGAACATCAGAAGTCATTTTATTTTAACATTTATTTCTGGCCGCCATTTAAAATCAACCTTGTTCCAAGGCTTGGTTGCGAATGGGAGACAGTGACGTCAAAGACTTAAACATATTATAATAACAATCAGCATAGAAGAATTGCATGAAGAACAAGTCCAAAGTTTTTGTGAAGGGTTTGTGAAGGGTTTGAAAAGGGTTTGTGAAGCATTTACGGTTTGGCAGGATTAATGAATAACTTAGAAAAGTGAGTCTTGTTTCTCTAATAGAGGTGCAAGAGCGCCGCCGCGATCCAAGAATACGTAACGGTATCGAGCACGTAACGCACAAACGTGAGCGTTGTGGTTGTAAACTGTAATACTGAACCTCTAATTGTCAAAATACTCGTGTTAAAACAGTGCTGGTTGTTTGTCGGACATTTCGAAGCTTTTAAGACGAACGAAAGAAGCCAAAGAAAAGAGTTTGTATTAAATGCAAACAAGCGGCCATCTTGGTTAACCTTAGTAACCAGGCTAAATAAAACATGTGCTTAAGAAATTTGCACGGGACCAGTAAACAAAATGGCATCTATCGAAATTCGCTAAATGCGATGGCTAAATGCAATACTACAATCACAGTATTCGTTCTAACAAATTACAAATAATAACAGCATTTAATCAAGTTTAATTTACGAGGACAAATCGCCTGAAAATAGCTTTATTTTGAACAAACGAAAACGATATGTTTCCACTGCGGTACGCATGCCGCGTACGATCTCGAATTCCGTAACTCATATTCGAATTGCAAGGTTTGAAAAGGGTTTGAAACCCTCTCAAACCCGGTTTGGAAGGCGCCTCAAACCCCCCCAAAACGCTTTTTTCGATGAGACGGGTTTTCCTATGGAGGGTCAGTGACTGACACAATTATCCATTTGGCAGAGCGAAAGCCACACGGCCTTGCTTTTTCGGAACAAAAGTTCGCTGATAATTCGTTTCCTTTTCAAAGTGGAAAGCAAACAGTTTTTACCCTGCAACAAATTAAACCATTTTTACTTTGTAAGAGGTTTACCACGTTTTTATTTAATTAAAGATTTCTGTTCACGAATAAATGTTTTTGAATAAAATAGATGAAATCTCTGTAGGATTTCTAGTTTCGAATTTAAGTGACCACGCGAGCCATGTTGTAGATCAAGTCATTCTGTTCATTTCACAATCCCCTTATCAAGTTACATGTAAATGAGACTAGTCAAAGATTAACATCACAATCTCTAAAGCCATGCGATCTTAATTTTTCCGCACGAAAGTTCGCCGATATTTCGTTTCGTTTCACCGAAATCTCTTTAAATTTTCGGGAGTTCGTAAATTCGCTTCTTCGATATTTCGTTTCGCTTTGCGAATTTTCTAGTGACCTTGCGCAATTTCGCCGAACTTTCGTCGAATTATCGCGAGAACGGTGCGAAAGTTCGCACGAAATATCACCGATATTTCGTCGAAAGTTCGCGAGAACAATTAACGAAATTCGTCGAAATTCGCTCCCATTACTTTTGCACAGTACTGTATTTTTCCACAACTTGTAACATCCCGAAACTGATGATGGATACGGTTGTATCCGAAACATGTTTTTCAAATTCAAAAGTGCGTGCATTTTCCTTAAATGTTTAATTTCTCTCATACTGTTAAGAAAAAGATATTAATTTTTACGACACATTGCAAAGTTATTGAACATACATTAAACTTGTAATGAACCAATGAGAATCATAAAGTGATTTTGGCAGCTTTTCAATTTTTAATGTTTTCAATGTTTAAAATTGTTTTAACTTTTAACTTACCCCCATCACATCCAAATAGTTCGAAACGAAAGCAGCAGGAACCGGAACCCTCATACAAACGAGGTTGGATCCTTACATGTTGTGCTCTCTCCATCTTCTCAAACCTGTAGACAACGAATGTTTCAGGATCTCTGTTTGCCATGAGAAGACTCTGTTATAAAAAAAGTCATTGTTTAATCTTACTTATTTCAAAATGAACAGCATGGTCAAACTGCAGTTAAGAAAGCCCCTTTGGGCTGAACTTTGACACCGACTCGAAGTGTGTCCGCAGGCTACTCTATGTAACAAAACAATACCGACTAACGTTTTTAAAAAAGCAAAACATCAAACCGTAATAAATAAATAAACCGTAATGGCAATGATTCAGTATTCGAAAATAGAACATACAGTAACCCAAAATTCATGCTATCTTGCTCTTCCAACTCTTGCATAATCAAACTGAAAGATTTCTACGTAGCTAAATCAGCAAAATCTGACCTCTCTTGCATACTATTGCATAATCAGGAGAGCTCAACCTTTATTACTGTCATATGAAAACATGTAATTTGTGATAACCTTGATTGGCATAAATTAATATTTTGCCGGCACGGTACAGAGAACCGGGTACTAGTGTAGTGCACAGGGGCTCACGGTTCGTGAGTTTAAAAAGCGTCCGTTGATAGATTTGTGTCATTGTACGGTCAGCCTCGCCGCCTCTAGTACTGTTCAAACAAGTTCAATTTTACCCCGATTTTTTGCTTTTCTCCCTGGCAATATGAACGAGGCTACAGTGGCGCGACTAATAGCACAGAACAACCAGGATATTCTTGGTCAGTTTAAGACTCTGGTTAAAGATTCCACTTCGGATCTCAAGCGTTCACATGAGGATACGGCTGCCCAGCAGATGAGTGTCCTTTAGTTCCAGGTCTGACGGGTAAATGTTGCTGATGTAATTCCAAAATTCTCATTGTTAACGCTCAATAAATCGTCGATATAATGAAAGGTGTTGCTAAATTGGACGGCTTTGGTCATATATTGCGTCATTGTTCTGAGCATGAAATCATACTCAAAGGTGCGCTATTAGTGCCCATTAGTATGCCAATAATTTGCCGAAAAACTGAGTTTCCGAAGCGCACATAATAGTAATAGTAGTTAAATCCTTACATTTATATTGGTTGGGCAGATTATTAAATAGCTCTAATGAGACTAATGGCAAGCAATCCCGGTAATTGTCGTTTAGTAATGAGGTCTTGGATAGTTTCTTTGACAATTTTTTGGTTGGTAGAAGTGAGATCTTTATCAACTTTGGCATAGAAAGGGGTGTCAGAAAGTTGACGAAAAGCCTCTTGTCGGTAAAGATTCCCACAGTTATCTGTTACATTCATCCTCGCATCCACCGCACGTTAAAAACGCCATTCCGTATTCTCAATTTCTCAGACTTCGACGTCTATGTAGTGATGACTCTGATTTTTCCAACAAATCAGAAGAAATGTGCCAGTTTTTCAAGAAACGTGGGTACCCTGATTCTGTTGTTAATACGGGCCAACAACGTGCACAACAGATCGACAGACAATCAGCACTACAAATGCCACAGAAGGAAGAGAACGAGAGAATTCCATTCACCCTCACTTTCCACCCACACAACAACACAGTCAAAAGCATCATTTAAAAAAAAATCAAATTACTCCAAAATGACCCCGAAACTGGCAGAATGTTTTCACAACCCCCACTAATTTCGTTCAAACGTGACAAAAACATAGGCAACTTTCTAGTTACGAGCGCACTGAAATCTGACGATGAACCGGGAACTTTTAAATGCACACGCACACGATGTAACACTTGTCCTTTCATTCACAACGCGGACAAAATAACAGGACCCAAACGATCTATTAAAATCACTGATCGTTTTACATGCACCTCCGTAAATGTTATCTACTGCATAATATGTACTTTTTGCAAAAAAATATACATTGGCGAAAAAGGGAGGAGACTGGGCGACTGTTTTCGTGAACATCTCCGAGACGTTGAAAAAAAATGACAAAGACGCATCCAAACCAGTCGCGCGCCATTTTAATCTTACTAACCATTCTAAACAACACATGACAATCTGCGGCCTTTCCCTACACCAGGGTAACACAGAAAGCCGTAAAAACCTGGAACAAAAAATCATCTTTCAAATCGGCACTCTCAAACCCCACGGAATCAACGAACGCTTTTCATTCAACTAATTTACATCTGTTTTTCACGTCACCAAATTTCCACCAATAGCGTAGCTCCACCGCTTATTATATAAAACCACACACTACCCACAATTCCTTGATTCGCTCCGACGAAGGGCTAGCGCTCGAAACGTCAGCTATTTGAATCTTTTTACGGTGGTCAATTTACCTTATCGACTCAGTCGATAAAAGTAAATTCTCGTGTTTCATCCCACCACCGACGCAGCACCACAGTTTCTCTAGAAACTAACCCCATTCATTTATGACTCTAAATACACAGACAAAAACCTTCAACTGTTCTACTGTGAAATGTTAGACTTTTTCAAAGAACTACGTGGTAATAATCCCGATGTATATAAAAGTGAATTTATAATCTGGAAAACAAACATATTTTGTGCAAGACTTGCTGGATGAAAATGGAGTGTTTTTATCTCTTGAACAACTCCAGTCTAAATATAAGCTGCATTTAAATTTCATATACTATTTTCAACTTATTGCCACAATCCCTAACTAAAAAAATAAAGCAAATAATAAAACTACTATATTAAAATAAAGATATTATTGATGAATTTGATATATTCCATATATCCCACAAAATCAATTATGTATTAACTAAATTACGTTGCAATTAGACTTTTATAAGTTATAGAGTGTATGCGCTCACGTGACCCTTGAATTACCGTCCGCCATGTTGGAGGACAACTTTGATGGGTTTTCCCTGTGTTTACCTTCCAGAGAGCGGGCAGTGCGAGCGCTTTTGACCTTCAGTCCTGTGGTACTCAAATGACAAAAGCCATGGCAGCCATGTTGGTGCACATAACAATAGAAGTTCATTAAAATTCTTTTGTAGGTGTGCACCAACATGGCCGCCGTGATGTAACGTGAACACCTATTGGTACGCGTTTTGCTTTTAAACATAAACTTATTGAGATTTGAATAACATTTTTCGAAAGAAGATTGTGTTGTGCAATTTTATGTAATGTTTAAAAAACGAGCAGGAGTGTTTTATCGGGTTTAAAACCACGAGGTGTAGCCGAGTGGTTTTTGACCCGATAAAACACGTGCTGCGAGTTTTTTGAACGGCTTCAAAAACATTCTTGGAAAAGCGTGTATCAAGAGAGTTCATAACAATTATGCTTTTGCCAACGTTAGAAATTAGCATACGAGAAAAACATTAGGGATTAAATTAGTATGCAAGAAAATCAAATCTCACACGTGTTTTGTACTTTTCTTCTACTAACCGAAGAGGACATGGCGTCTTGTTCCAGAGTTTTTCGGAAGCCTAAAAATGCCGAGGAAGAGAAGAATTTAATCGAGAATGCTATCCCAAAGTCGACACGTGCAGTGACAAAGTGGTCAGTGAAACTTTTAATAGAATGGCAGAATGGTAGGGAAAACAAAAATCCAGCAATCGAGTCTTGCGCCTTCACAACTGACAAGTCTAAAGTACAGCGCCTGGACACTGATATAGCCACTATGACGGCTGAATCACTGAACTTTTGGCTAATTAAATTTGTCGAAGAACTGTGCAAAGAGAATGGTGAAAGGTACCCTCCCCGGTCGCTGTACAGCATTGTGTGTGAAATTTGTTGAAAGAACATTAAATATGTTCCCACCATTTGTTGTGTCAGTTTCTGTGTTGATAATTAATTAATATTCATAAGTCCCGTGCAGTGTCTTTATATCTGATAAAACACCGCATACTAATAAGGATGAGGTTTATCGATATAAAGTCACTGCACGTGATGTATTATCTACCATTTGATTGGGTAATGGCCTTATGAATTATTAATGAGTTTTTGAAGTGTTTGTTCATTCATTACATAGGTTGAAAAGCGATTTTATGTAAACAAAACAAGACTTGGATTTCATAGTAACTAATTTTTGTGCTTCCGACCTTTCACCTTAGTTAAGCTTATCATCGGCTTTCTATTCAAAGAGCGACGCTGTTAGGCTCAGGCTATCTATATATATTAAACATTGAAAACATTATCACAGAGTAGAAAATCAGCCACACTTATAAAATCAGTTTTACGTCAACAATATTTCTTATAAAATGGAATCATTTTCATGGTCGCTACAAATCGTTGAATCAGTCTTGTAGCGCATCTCTTCAGATAGTTTGTTGGTTCCTTGATTGCACGCTGCAATTCGTTTGCACATAATTTTGTTTGCAAGTGGTTTCTGTGGGGAACTTGTTCCCCGGTTGCTTACTACATGTATTTAGCCAAGAAAACCGGTATTTTCGGTTGGAAAGCAAAAGGTACGGTTGATTTTCAGGGAATTTGGGTTGGAACTAGTGGAAAACCTTTAGTGATTAGTAGAGTGAGCCCAGCAGCCGGGCACAGTCTTCAAAGAGTCTTCAAGAATGCCTCGAAAATTCTCACAGAATTTTCACGAAAAGCTTCATTTACACCTCCTAAGAGTATTCTATCTTTGTTTGGAAATGCCAAGCGCTTCGAAAAACTATTTTGGTTTTGTAGTTGACGAATTCTTCGAGCCCGTGCATACTATAAAATCGCTCTGTTCTCGACACAAAAGATCTGTTGAGAACATAGCGATTTTATAGTATGCACAAGCTCGGAGAATTCGTCAACTACAAAACCAAAATAATGTTTCGAAGCGCTTGGCATTTCCAAACAAAGATAGAATACTCACAGGATGTTTCTGAATCAGGCCTTCGAAATTTTAGCATATTTGACAGCATCGGAGGCTCAAGTTATGTTGTTTCAGCCACCATTTTGATTACTTCAGTCCTCCAACATGGCCGCCGGTAAGTTTGTGACATCATCCGCACACACACTATTCCAAGAAACTAAGATAATTTGCTTTTAAGCTGTTACATCGTATATTTAAGTTACAAATAAGGAACTTGTGATATTTAAAATAAAAAATGACAGTAAGTGCATGCTTTCAATGCAAGAACACTGACTTGAGTTGCTAGAGCATACTTTCTTGGAGTGTCCCATTAATACTGAATTTTACCAAAACTTTTTATCATGGTTCAACAAATTAAACAAAACACAAATAAATTCGTCGAATGAGCAAATTGTATTTCAAGATAACACACTTCCTCCCTCGTTACACCATTGCTTATGCATGTCACCAACTAGATCGTCTTGTCCTTCTCATGAAAAAGTATCTATATTCTTGCAAAATTACTGAAATATGCCCAGTCTACTCACAATCTATAACTTAGCTACAAACACAATGGGAATTGAGAATCAAATCTGATCTCTCTTCTCAATTTATTCCTAGACCTTTACTGTATATGTCTTATTTATTTCTTTTTTATGTCATACTGTAATCAGTTTTGTTTAATGTTGAATAAAGATGTTTGTTGAAAAAAAAAATATACAAGAAATAGGTGCACAGATGATTGACACAATAATTGCCTAGAAATTGGTAACATTAGCCTCAGGTCCCTTAATGTAATGATTACACAGATTTCCATGGCTTATTATTTTCTTTAGTTTAAATCTTTTTTCTTTGACTAAGGTTGTGATAAAAACTTTGCCTGTTTTTAAACTAATTAAATTACATAAATGAAAGTACAACATATCCCCAAAGCCCTTGAAAAAATGTATTGTTATTGTTAACTCATTACCTTATATGATTCTCCTGGTTCTTTGTGATGTATCCATTTTGACCCATCATTGCTATATGACAAGTGGTAGTTTTTCACCCAGCTTTCTTCACATCCTCGGGTAGCAATACCAGTAATATTCACTTGAATTCTTAAATCAACCTAGAAAAATCATAGGCATGTTAAGGACAAGTTGGCTAAGGCCAATAAATGCCTTTATGTTATAAGATCTTTGCGAAAGGCGGGATGTAGCCAGCTTGAGGTAGATTACTTAATTTAAGAGCATAGTTTTGTTCAATGTCACCTACGCATTAGCGGTATACGGTGCCTCAGAGCCAGAATTAACTATACAGTGCAAGCTTTTCTAGACAGATGCCATAAAAGGCAATACATTTCAGTTAGGCTAGATATTACAGCTTTAATGGAAAACGAGATCGGAAAGTTTTTTAAAAAAAATTCTCAACTTAGTACCCACCCTCTACGCGAGCAGGTTCCTAAAATTAAGGTCATCAACTACAACTTACGTAATAAGAATAGTGCTTGTACACTTATTAATACAGAACGTTTTAAGAATACTTTTATCAACAGACATATCTATAGATATAAACTTAATATGTAAAGAGATACGATTTTATTATTTAATTTCTCTTCCTGGTGCAATATGTAACATAGGATATGTAGTTTTTATCTTTGAAAAATAAAGACATTTATTACTATTATTATTATTTTGAGAAAACAGCGCGCGATCGAATTACATTTCACACTAAACAAAGTGTATTTGCGACAACACTTTAAAGAAACTGTGAAGCCTGGAAAAAACTAATACATGGCAAAATCAAACCAGTTATTTAAGGAACTAGCTTTACAGAAAAATTTCATTTCAATTTGGTCTTGACCAATTTATAGCACTCATCGCCGTAGTTTTGACATATCTAGTGGGCCAGGAAATCTGGGCAGAGGGGGAGGGTCAAACAATCTTGCCATCCGCCTGTGGGGGGGGGGGGGGCAGTTTCAAAAACCAGGCTGAAACTTTCTTTGTGTAATCACAAACATCGTTTTAAGAAGATTTGTTCAAGAAACCGGTAGCCATGTAATTGGCCCCTAAACCAATATATTGGAACTGAAGTGTACAATTTCTACATGGATTTGTACGATCGCAGCAAAGACCTTGAAGAGTGTAGCGAACCGGAAATAAATCGTGCCTAAAATATTCCTTTTTATCTCAAAAATTTGCTCGGTGACCTATGTTGAAATTTTGCATGCAAGTAGCATTCAACTTAATCTAACATTTGAGACATTTTAGAAAAAACTGTAGAGTGGATTTTTTTCAATACAATACTTTTATTTTACTCATTATTTTTTACAACTAAATTATAAAAATACCTATACACATTTTATTAACTAAATACTGATAATCTCAATAGTTAATATAATTTTGAGCCTGGGAGCTAAATTAACGGGTGAGTTTTCTAGTTAGCCCCCACAATACAGATTTTTTCTAATTTACACAGGAAGTGAAGAATATTGCAAACTTTTAAAAACGCTTATAAAAAAACATAGGTAACCGAGTTAGTTTTAAAAAAACTGACTTTTCAGGGGTATGTCTTTGGAGGGTTATAGTTACCATGACAACAGATATGATGTTGTAAATGGTCTTGAAGGAAACTTTAACAACCCTGTCATAAGCTTATCTATAATTTGTTTCAGAGACTAAAACCATTGAATTTTAATGTTTTATTGTTCTGACATGTACATAAGCTGTAAGAAACCCTTTCGAGCCTCCTTAAGCTGTAAACGATTATTGAATCGGATGTGGCTTTGCAAAATGAGAGAATTGTCGTGATGAAACTTGACGTAATCGAGCATAAACTTTGCCAAGACAACAAATCATCATCCTTTGTGAAATTGTTTTTAAAAGACTATAATAGAAATAATAGAAATAATAAAAGACTACAATACTGTATAGGTGACATAATGGATTTCACAAAACTGAACAACACTCCTGGCCTTATAATTATGCTCACCACTGATTTCGAAAAAGCTTTTGATTCTGTTAGCTGGCGTTTTTTGGATAAAACCCTCCAATTTAACTTTGGGGAGTAATTTATAAAGTGTGTGAAAATGTTTTATACCAACAACATCCTTTATATATGCACGACATAACAAGTTGCACTATAAACAATGAATTAGCAACTCCTCCATTTCCAAAATAGAGAGAAATAGAGAGAGGTGTCAGACAAGGTGATCCGTTATCGCCCTTTATCATAATTATTTAGTCTTCTGTAGAAGTTCTCATCACTGCCATCAAACAGGAACAGAACATAAAACATTTAAATATAAACGAAAATGAATTCAAATTAGTCATAGCATTTGCAGATAATTTGACTAATTTCTTATGTGACAAAAAGTCGTATGATGCACTTAATAATAATAATAATAATAATAATAATAATAACTTTATTCAGGTGTCAAATGTACAAATAGCAGTAATAAAACCACTAAGTAAGGACACAACAAAATAATTTAAATAAACTAATTTGAATAAACTTATCAAATTAATTATAAAATTTGAGGACTGTTCTGGCCTTAAACAAAGCAAAGATAAAACTGAAGCTTACTGGCTAGGTACAGTAGCTTACACCATAGCCAGGAATCTCTTGATATTACAAAAATCAACCACAGACTATTAAAATTCTGGGCATCTATTTTACCTATGATCAACGTTAAAGGCCAAGAATTAAAATTAAAATCCCTGAGGAAAACTATAAATTATTAATTTGGAAATGGAGGAATCAGACATTAATTGGTAAAGTCCAAATTGTTAATACTTTTGTAATCGTGCCCCACTGATATGCTTTAACAAAGACGTTATGAAAGAAAGTCTTGAAGCATGGTCCAGCTTTAATATTCAAAACACACCAAAAACAAAAGATGAGGTCCTCCATTTTAATTAATAACAAACCAGTTTTCAAAAGTAATTTTATCGATGCTGGATTCCGCAAAACTGCATGACATCCTGACCAATGAAAACAAACTAAAAAACTGGGAATTTTTTAGAGCAAGAAACATTAAGGCGAGTGATTACTTTCTACTGATGGGAATCTATACTGCTTTACTTTTATTTGAATATGTGAACTTGATATTAGATCTGGCTGACTGTTAGTGGTTAGTGTAATCATTAATCTTCGTGTTAGTACGCATAAAAAAATTATTAGTATTAGAATAGTACTGTTATATGTACCAGCATATTTGTAAAAATTCTTTTGATAAAGCAAAATAATTACTGCTCAGAAATCAATCAGTTTTTCTAATTTCATTTTTCATCATCATCTTTATTTAAAAACACGGGATCACTTTCATTAAAAAATGCTCTTCCAGTGAGCCGTGGACTACTTAACATACAATAATGATAAAACGTTTAAAAAAAACAACCTTACAAGCACAAACTATCGAAGTAAAAATTATTTATCTAAATACAACTTATTATCGTAAACCTAAAATCTAACCTTATATAATTAAGTTAATTTAAAACTTGACCAGTTTTAAGGCATACATTGTATAATCCCAGCCTGATATTGGTTACTGATTATTGGCAGTGATTTATGAAGTACATGTAAAAAGTTGAGACATTTAATTGCATCAATTTTCATCAACTATTTTCTTTCTCATAGAATTACACAGCAAATCTCTTGTAAAGCCGTTTAATAGAATCAACTTGTTCTCGACAATACAACTATGTCCGAGCCTGGTTTGTCTATATATAGGACAGGTAATCACAAAATCAGATGTATCGTTTCATCCCTTCTTTTGTACGAAGCAAAAAATCAAAGGGCTCTTAAAGCCATCTCGTTAATGCTTGAGAAAGTAAAGTTAATAAAAAACAACAACAACAAGAATTGGAAAAGTTGGGTGCCCTTGATAGGTAAATATAGTAAAGACGTGATAGGTAATATGTGTAAAGCTGCTAAATGGTCTATTGAAGTTGATGTTTTTTGGCGGGAAAAGTAGCATCACTTCAGAAAGGGTTTGACCTGTATGTCTTCTCGTGTGTTTTGTTTCTGACAGTTATGTCATATATATAATTAAACTTGTTTACAAATTGTCTGTTTCATATTTATATGAGGTATAGCATACAGATGGAGTATACAATGGCTTTGTGGCTACATGGGGTGGGATAATGCGAGGCGAATTTCTGCCTGTGTTTATTCAGTATACTAGGACAAAATGCGAGTTGCACCAGTCAACTGGATATGGGTCTTGGCAGGGTAGAGAACATTGAGAGAAAGATTGAAAATACCTGTAGGTCTAATCGTGGAGTTAGGCATTGCAGTCATAGAGGACTTAGGAGCCACCAAATCAATAAAAGTCATGAGCAATGACTTGTATGGCATTACAATGGCAATTTTCTTATCAATCGAAATTTGGGAAAGATGTACGGAGATTAAAAATTACTATCTTTATTTATTGATATTTAAAGTGTCTATGACTTGAAATGAAAAATGTTTTTATTTTGAAGGAAAACTAATGAAAATTAGGAATTATTAATACAAACGTGAACAAATTGAAAATTTCCTTCCAAAAAACGCGCTTTCTTCCACCCTATGTCGATCAAAATTGTGGGACATAATATGGAGAGACTGGGACGAGTCGTGACGTAATAACCATTGCAGATGAATTTAAAAGACCCGCCATTTGAAGCATTTGGGGTCATTTGCCGCCTTCGTTTTGGAAAAACAACATGGACAGTGATGAGAATTCTGAGGCCCCGTTTACACGGGTCCGGACAAATTTTTGCACGGACTAATTTTGTTCCTAGACCACGTGTTTACATGGATCCGTGCAAATTCTGTTACAGATTGCAGTGGCGTTTACACGGAAACTTGCACACTTAGCCGTTCAAACATTCGTCCAGTTCCGCCGGTCCCGTGTAAACGCAAGGTGGAACCGTGCAAGTTTTTGTCCGTGAAAAAATTTGTCCGGACCCGTGTAAACGGGGCCTGAGTCAGAAGTCTCTGAAGTTAATAGTCTTGACGACAATAAAGAAGAAATGGATTTCTTCTCATCCAATGTGTCAGTTCCTTATCAAAATGAGCCCTTTGCGAACACCACGGAAGATGGCGAAGAAGAAGCTGTAGATGGGGATGAAGACGGACTAACTCCAGCATTGTTAGCGGCAAGATATGAGGGGGGCATTCCTGTCACGGAATGGTTAGTATCACGGTTTTATTATTGTTATTGTTATGTAGTTAAAATGTGAGACAGCGACTTAGTTTTCAGTCGTAAAATTGGTGCAAATTCGGTAAATGCAGAAGAGAAACTCTTGTTGGTGCGAAATAATTTCGTTGTTGTAAGGAGGTCACTCCAGTGCTAGCGGAAAACTTCTGTTCGACGGAAGCATCGAACACGTAAATTGCATTACAGAACACAAAGATAACGGTCGGCCCAATGACACATAGGAGTGTCCTTCTTCAGGTCTATCCACTTCTGAAGGATTCTAGTGGAAGGAGTTACAAACATCCTCCGAGAGGTCATCCAACAAATAAGCGAGTAAAAATATTAGCGAGATAAAATGTAATTGCATGACCCTTTACCACAAACATATTTTTGAACATTATGTTATGTTTTACAATTTGTTGCTACTGTAGATATTATTGGGGTAAATCACAATATTTTCTTCAGTAATATTTTTCATGTTAGACTGTTCATTTATTTTTAAAATACGTGAAATTTATTGTGCAATCAGTCTTTTTCTCCGGAAGCGCCTTATCGAATAAAATCTCATGTTGTGTTTACGCACGGAATTTTACGTGCTATCTTCTTCCATAGACATACAATAAACAGAGAATCGCGTGTTTTGATTGTGAAAGAAAAGCATTTTACACTGACAATTCTTGTACTTTTTCGATGAGGTTTCACAGAAGCTAGCGAAATATAAACCGGCGTGACATTGTTGTAAATATGAGTTGTCTAAAAAGCAGGCACGCGTGCCGAATTAGCCTTTAGTAGTAAAGTGGAGGGGGACAGGAGGGCGGGAGCCCGGGATAATAGGGGCGGGAGGCGGGAGAGGAAATGGCGGGAAGCGGGAGTTCAAAAGGGGCGGGAAGCGGGAGAGAAATTCAAAGCAAACTTTTGTCATTAATTAAGTCGTTACAGCACTTTCAAAAAGTAGATCCCAAAATTTTATGTCACTTGCATTTAGCGTCTTCTGGGAAAACAAGCAAAGTCCAGCAAATGAAAATTCGCGCTTGAGGGACCGCTTGGGGTTATTTCCGGTGAAATTGTAAACCCTTTTAGTCCTTTTAGTGCCGATTACATCATACGTCATGAAAGACAAGCATGAATGCACATGACGCGCGCTGAGGCGATATTGTCGATATAGAAGTGAGTCAAGTGAGCGAGCAAGCCAAATCTATGTCGTCGAAGACAATTTTATTCGGCCTAAGTATTTTTCGCTGCTGAAGTGACAGATCTATTCATGGAAGGCCTTCGTGAGAGCTTGCTCCATACGATCCTCAATCTGAAAGAACCAAAGATTTTAACGCGTGGTGCAGGGATGTGTCAAGGGAATGCCGTTTAAGTAACAATCCGTGTAAGAAGTAGGCAACCCAAATCCACGGATTGCAGAAAGGTGTGAATTGTGCTTTTGTTGAAACCGTCCACCTCATTGGCTAAAACATGAAAATCTACTATAACTTCACCAGGCAGCGCATTTATTTATCTCTAGTTTACTAATTGATTCCCTTTTAGTGAAAACTATTGTGATTTTTAATGCAACAAAAATTCTATGTGGGGAACATGGAAAATTAGTCTTTCTTGGCCATTGTTTTGGAGTCTCACGATTGGATGAAATCTTGTAACACAAAAGAAACATCGCTTTAAAATAAAGTTTCAGTAAATTTTATTTCAAAACCATGTTGTCCATAGGTTGACGTATTCTCAGTACGAAAATCTAAACATTCTTATGTGGGGAAAGCGAAATGCATCGGAACAATAGAGAATTGCCTACTTCTTACACGGATTGTTACTTAAATGAGCGCGCTGGAGAGTGTGGCATGGTTTCTTTTACTACCCAGTTCTTTGTTTTAGACAAAGCAAAATCGATTCCGATAAGAATAGGGGGACAAACAGCGTGGGAAGCTGTGAAGAATGACTTCATAGAAAATAAAGACAAGATCGCTTCCAAAGATTATGAATTACACGGTGTGCTTTCCTGTTTTAAACTGAGCACAGCAATTAAATGACAATAATAGACATAATAATGTTGTATTTTTTAGTCTTCCTTGAATTTGCTACCACTGTAGAGTCCTGTAGATATAAGTTAGATACTCTTCTTCAGACACAAGTCACACAACAGCCACAACCGGACCATTTTTTAGATGATTCTTTTCTAAGAATGTTTTGTGTACTTTTGCTGGAGCAATTAACAGTGACCAGACATGTGCAGACACGGGGCAAATCGGAATGGTGTTATTGTTCTTCTGGTTTTCATCGTGACATGGCGAGATTCGTGTCCTTCTGAAATCGTGACACCCAGCTGATGTTCTACGGTACAGAGTCGGATAAAGCTTGTCATGAAAACGAAAAACTTTTAAATTTGACTTAAAGTTTGATTCTAAAAAAGTCCATCAACAGTGGAGTTCTTTTCACTAAAGGTGTCAAAGGTTGCAATCGATGCTAGGTACTAGGATGACTAGCATCATCAGCATCCATAGACAATTATGGAAACCACGTTAATAAAGGGCGGCATAAAGCTGTGCTAAAAGCGAGTTATCGTTTTGCGTTTTGTCGAAGAACGGTCCAAAACAGGCCCTTATTATATAGTACTATATAAACACCAGTGAAATATCAGGTGAGCTTTCGCGCAAAAACATGATATCTTCACATGTGAAGATATCATCGTTGCTACGGTTACATAATAAATTGCGTCTTTCGCAGCAAAAATTAAAAGGTTTGGTATTCATTGGTGTTTATTGGTGTTAAGTAAGTCGAAACTTTATTAAAAAGTGTGTTAATGTAGAGCAAATTAAGGAAAAGCCAAAGAATTGCGCAGGTAATTAAATGACTTGGATGTTTGTTTGTTTTTTAAATTTACGGCAGTCGGGAGCGAGATGCTTAAGGGCGGGAGTCGGGAGATAAAGGTACGGGAGGCGGGAGAACAAGGTACGGGAAGCGGGAGGTTCTGACCCCCCTGTCCCCCCCCCCCCCCCCACAGTAAATAGAAAGACAAATTGTTGATCTGCCTAAATAGCAAGCCAAAAATAATCGGCCAAGATAAAAGTACAAATAAAACTGAACAAAGTTAGAATGAAAGTACAGTGGGCGTTCACATCCTATTGATTTAAAGCTTATCTATAAAGGAACATAACTGATTGTTAATATTAAAACACTTAGCTCGCACGCTTTTGGCGAGGAGTGTTTTTGTTACTGGTCTTAATTTTTGTCGCTATCTCTTCCTGTAGGCTTCGCTGGGATGGAAGGAACCGCGTCTGTCTTAAGGTACATGTTAAACCGCTTGAAAGGTACTTTTTCTCCGAGAGAAATGGAAAAGTTATGATTGAGCACGTGGGCTCAAAGTGTAGTGAACACAACACTGAACTCTCCGATGGCACAAAGTTGGGCCGATAAACTCGAGCAAATCGAATCCACTGTCGCCGGAACGCTTCATTGCTCGGAAATTTATGTACTGATACACCTTTGGTGTAAAACGTATTCATGCAACTAACTTGTCCCGGTCCTCCAGCAACGAAATATTGACCGCCCCCCGTCTTCTCGTTTCTACCGCCATGATTTCGTGACCTTGCAATGGTTATTACGTCACAAACTAATTTGCATATGGTTTAACCGCGCGACGATTGACACACAAAAACATCCCAAATGGCCCCAAAATGGGTTATGTTTTTATTTTAAACACCGCCAAATGTAAGTTCCACGGAAAAAAACATGTTTTTAAAGCAAATTAAGGAAAGATCCATTTCAAGTCATAGACTCTTTAAACAGAACTAAAATATATTGCAACGATGGAGTTCGAGAGGTTCAATTATTCTCAACTGTGAAACAGTAGGTGTAAATTGCGGATCATCGCGATACAGAATTAATTCTGATCAGAACTGTCAAAACTGTCAAGCAGAACCGGTTAAAACAACAAGCTAGGATCATAGGATCATCCAATTTTCATCTTTGATGTGTGCCACAACGCATCGGAAAACTGTTTACGTTTATCCGCGTTTGTAGATCTTTGTATATAAGACATATAAACATCTTAATGAATGCGTGACAAAGGGCCGGGTCGCACTAGAGGATAAAATTGGTTTTGGTGAGATTGTATTTCACTCAAATTTCTGTTTCCGGCAAAAAAATGTTTTGTTATGTTTGGGTCGCACAGTCAACTAGTCATGTCAACCAATGTGTCAACAGAAGAAGATAAAATTCCATCTCCCACCAAAATGAGTCATGCAATCACGCTATTTACGAAAATATGGAACCGCAACAACAGCTTTCGCTTTTCTCGGAATTTTATGCCTTTTAACCTGCATGCAGGTGAGAATGGCAAGTATATTTAATATGCACCGTATCTACAGTCTTCATAACCGGAATATAAATGGACGATTAGTGATAATTAGTGATAAGTGTCAAGTACCAGATGTTTGGATTTAGCCCGTTTGCATGCAATCCTGTAAGTGAGAACAAGATGTGTCAAAGGCCGGATGCTTAATTTTAGCCCGTCTGCATGTAATCTTTGGTAAAAAATGAAAACGGTTAGTGATTATTTTGAGTCGATACGTTGTTGAGCCATTGTAAAAGTGAGTTGAAATCTGTGATCAACGCCTCGAGATTGTACCGAGAAGCCTGTAACGCCAATAAACCACGAGGACCTGTGAGTATCTTATCTGTTTTGATTTCATTCCTTTTTGTCGATTGCGTGAGAATAACCGCTTAATTGGAGGCAAAAATTTTTCTACAATACTATCAGATCGCTATGTTCACAACACTTGAACATTTCTGCACAGACTGCCGGGCACGGTCTCAAATAGACTAAATGCCCGGCAGTGAGAAATTTTCATAGTATTTTCACTGAAAGGCTCTTTCAAACCTTTTGAGAGTATTGATGTTCGTTTAGAAATGTCAAGCGATTAGACTTGATTTTATCGTCTTCTCTGAAATCAGCAATTTAAACTGCCGGGTATTTAGTCTATTTGAGGCCGTGCCCGGCAGTCTGAACAGAAATTTTCTGAGTGTCGTGAATATGACGATTTTTATGGTATACCCAAGTTTGGATATTTCGTCAACTGGAAAATTAAAATAATTTTGGGAAACGCTTGACAACAAACTTTGAATGAGACGTTCAAATTTACCACGTGATTTCTCGGGAGATTTCAAACCAGTTGTTTATTATACTTATATCTTTTCGGAGCTTATACATTTTTACAGTGTTACAGTGGTTGATATATATATATATATATATATATATATATATATATATATATATATATATATATATATATATATATATATATATATAAACTTGTCACAAGCATCCACTTGTCCAGTCTTTCATAAAAATAATATAAATTTGTCACAAATAAAGACGAACCAATACTTTTTTTCTGACACCTATATTTCGACCACATTTAGTGGTCTTCTTCAGGGTGACCCTGAAGTCACCCTGAAGAAGACCACTAAATGTGGTCGAAATATAGGTGTCAGAAAAAAAGTATTGGTTCGTCTTCATTTGTGACAAATTTATATATATATATATATATATATATATATATATATATATATATATATATATATATATAGAAAAATGTTAAGAAAATATTTGGGATATTTAGAATTTTTTCAAGATATATTTAGGAACAAAAAGTGAGATATTTAGGAAAAATATCGAGAATTTCCGGATATTTTCTTCGTATTGGCACTCAAATAATATCTACTCAATTAAGTCCGTAATAGTTCCAATGTCTGTCTTGAATTGAAACGCTCAGATCGCTTATAAAATGGTTGTTAAAATGCTTGCTTTGTCATTCAATTCAGAACAACAAAATTTTACTTGTATACGAATAGAACTGTAGAGAGAATTGCAGCAAACAAAAAATAGTTTGACTAAATCTGCAAAATCACGAGGTTCCTTGCATACTATTGCATAATCAAAGCGCAACTTTTATTACCGTCAGTATATTCTACCATGTACCTAAATCTATTAATGGAAATGATTCACTATTCCAAAATAAACAAAAGGCAAAGTCCATATACTGCCTTTTCGTTCGCGTGATCGGTAATTTAAGATCAAAAGTTCATCAAATGATAACATACCATGAGAACTCAAAGCCATTTATTTCATAAATTGAACATACTAATTACTGCTTTCCTCATAACATGCCACGAGAACTCATTTCATAAATTGAACTTACTAATTACTGCTTCCCTAAAGAATCGCGACAAAATTATCAACAAAAACAAAGAAACTTTAGATAACTTAGACGGACACTTATTTTGAAAGATTATTGATACCATAGGTAACGTGAGATATCGAAACAAAATAAGAACTTTAATACCTTTGTGGTGACGTAGCGTGAGATAATTATGACAAGTTCATGACATCCTAATACCCTAGGGAAATTAACAATAGATCCGGGTGCTCCCAAAAAATTTTAGTGGCGGTATGTGACGACCTTCTTGAAATCCTAGCCGGTTTAACCAACCATATCCTCGATGCCCTAATAAAGCTTCTAAAAAGAAGAAACAACTAACCCCCCCGGGCAAAAGTTAACAAGTTAAAAAAGTTAACAATGAACCTTTGTTAATCCCTTTTTTGTACTGATTCCTAAATCTCG
Organism: Dendrophyllia cribrosa; assembly: GCA_024195265.1. Taxonomy (NCBI): domain Eukaryota; kingdom Metazoa; phylum Cnidaria; class Anthozoa; order Scleractinia; family Dendrophylliidae; genus Dendrophyllia; species Dendrophyllia cribrosa. The sequence goes on along the minus strand of JAJLRJ010000012.1, from coordinate 19,047,417 downwards.
TTATGCGCATGCGCATTAACGAGATAAAAACTAATAATGATAATAAACTGGAACTGATCAAATAGAAATCAAATGATTCATTTTCAAATAGAGTTTTATATGACAGAGGTCGTGTCCGGTAAATTACGGTAGTCCTTCTAGTCCTTCTTTTCTACCTTTACTTAGAACTCTCTCGTTTAGCAGACATAGTCTTTCACGTACAAAGGGGTCTTGATTACTCTACCGCAGCGAGTTTGTTTCACTCCTGATGCTTGTGCTGACTGTGGTGAGCTAGCTGTTGGGGGCCGGGCTAACAGCTGGTGTTGGCGGGGCTGTTTTCTTTGGGTTCAGTTTGGTATTACATTACACGTTGCGCCGCTGTCAACTTGAAAGCGAACCGGTTGATCTCCGACTTTCATCGTTGCGAAGATTTTTGATTTGTAGGACAGGCTGTCGACGTTGTTGATATTTTCTAAATTTTCGAGTGTGATTGTGAAACAATATTCATCATCGCTTGACTTCTGCGAATCTGTTAGGGTTTCTACGCAACTGATGCGCTCTTTCTTTCCTTTCTTAGGAACAGTCCTTCTTTCCCTGCATACTTTAGCGAGGTGATTGGCTTTACCACATTTCGTGCATTCCTTGCCAAACGCGCGGCATTTATCTCTTGATCTCTCATGTTTCCGGCCGCAAAATTTGCAATCAACAAACTTTGAACTGCTCTTGTTGTTTCCAAATTTCTTTCCTTTGTGACTGAGCACATTGACGTCTTCTTTTCCACTCCGGTTGTTTCTGTAGATCGGCAGGTGTCAATACACCCTTGCAGAGTTAATCCGGCCCCTTGAAGTAATTTTTTCTTGTTCTCATCTGTTAGCGATCCCGGGTTAACGATCCGAAACTGCATGTTGTGGCTAGAGCTTTAAGGTTACCGTGTACCTTCGGGGGTGTCTCCAGTATAACAGCTCTAGTGTCTTAAGATTACACTTAATATACCTAAACCCAGATATGAAATTAAAGCTTATAGAGCTGGCTATCTAAATATGGAAACCATTTGGTAATAAAATGAATTGTCGAATTTTTTACGACGTCTAAATTTGAACGTCCGAATCAGCTTTAAAACGCTATAACTCAAAGCGATTATTGTATTTTGCTAATTTGATTTGTTCTCGGGTTTCCGGACACGAAGCGCTAAAAAAACGTGTCGGCGATTTCCCATATTCAATTGCAGTGAAAAGTTACAGAATATTTTCGAAAATGGGAGAAAAAATTGGAGTGATCGCACGGAAATGGCTCTTGACAAAAAAGTTTTCAGAAATAAGAAATTCGCCGACACGTTTTTGTTAATTATATGTTAGCCTAGCTTCTGTCCAAATTTGAGGAAAATCAAACAAATTTCCTTTGAGTTGTAGCTCTTTAAAGTGTCCCTACAAGCGAAAAATTAACTTTGAGAAAACAGCGCTTAGAAAAACATATCGCTTCATAAACAAACTCCGCCCACAAAAGTTATACCGTCATTTCTCCGTCAGTTTTCACTATTTTTTGATAATTTTTTTTGGATGAAAGTTCATTCTGTAAACTTTATTTTGGCGGCAAAAAAAATTTCAATAAAATTTTCGATCTGAAGGTACACGGTAACCTTAAGCGCCGTGAGATACGCATCGAATGATTCCCAATTTTCTTGATTTCTGTTGTTGAAACAGTACCGTTCATATGACATTGGTTTGACCGATACAATGCCTCTCCATTAGCTCTAATACCTTGCTCATCACTTGTTTTTCTTCTTAACTCTCGAAGGGCAGGCCATTGTAAACTTCAAGAGCGTCTGAGCCAATACACGTAATAAAGGTTGCCACTCGAACTTGGTTGTTTTGCTGGTTGAGACGTGAGGCGATTTCCAACGAATCCCACACTTGTTTCCACCTTTTCCAGTTCTCAGCTATAGTGCCACGCATGTCTAAGCGCAAAGGTACGGGCAAGTTGCTTTGAATTCCATGAGGCTGCAAGGTGGGTGCGGTGGCGTTTTCTTGCTCCGTTGTACCCTTTGTACGCATGATTTCTCAAAGGTTCATCTAGACTTCTGACACCATGTTTCGAAAGTGAATTACACAGCAAATCTCTTGTAAAGCCGTTTAATATAATCAACTTGTTCTCGACAATACAACTATGTCCGAGCCTGGTTTGTCTATATATAGGGCAGGTTATCACAAAATCACGTGTCACATGTGTGCATGTGACCTTTGAAATACGATATATTGTTACAATAGCAACCTATGAAAATCAATACCAATCAGTGTAATTGAAGGGCCGAGAGCATAACCAGCCTGTATGACTTTTTAGGCCTTTTTTATTTTTTTCTCGCTCAGAATAGCCTCATTTTATCGTACAACGAATAATATCACAAGCCCTTATCGAATTTGCACTAACCCTAAGGAATTTGACCAATTTCACCTGAAAAAAGCAGAGTTCTGGCCATCCAGTGCTTTGACTGTACATTCAGAGCGCAATTTCGAAGCCATTTCGAAGCCATTTCAAAGCCATTTCAAAGCAGTTTGGTCGTGAGAATACGCGACTGCAATACTTCTGACCAGTGCCAACAACCTGAACGAAAATACCGTTATTTACGCACGCCTGGCTCGCTTATCTATCGTGAGCTCACTACGACAACACATCGCCTCTGTAGCATGTGTGTAAGCCAACGTGTATGAGGCCCGTCCGGTGATTGAAAGACATCATTAAGTCCGGAAATCCTTAAGTCTCTAGCACTTCTCAAAGAAACGAGTCGTGTTTCTTGTCCTTCCTTGTGTCTGAAGCGCCATTTAGCGCTCGAGGTGAAAAACGGACCTTGGTGGGGAAGACGAGCCGGCGGGAAAGTCTGGAATCACTTCGGATCAGGAAAGGGGCAGCGTTGAGAGTTGTGGGCCATTTTCCATCCCGTGCCGTGGTCGAAATGTCCGATATCCGAAGTGCTTTGAGACTTATAGTATTTTGCAATAATGTTCGGGCGGGAACTCCATTTCGGTTTTGTCGTAGGATTTCCCGACATGCTTTGCGACAGTGGTAGATGGGTCCGCTGTGCGTGGTCGGGCACTTGAAATACAGCTTTGGGCAGCTCGATCTTTCGCATTTGGAGTCTTTAAAGCAACATTAAATTCAATCTAAAAAGATTTTGAAATCGAGATATGCGTTTTGATGCGTATCAACCTTTTAATTATAAAACTTAGTCTGAACTGAGTATGTGTTCCTCGGTGGTCCAGTGGACATTATGAAGGTGATTTACTTTTTTTTGCGTTCGTCAAAAATCCTTACGTTTAATTTAAAAAAAATATCGAACCGTGTCAGTGTGAAAACAGAAGCTTACCGCAATATTGCGTTACAATACGAGCCTTTGATTTTTGTAGCTTACTGCCTAAAGAGGCGTAAGCTACTATGCTATCCGTTTGAGGGAGTGAGTGAGTGTAACATTAGAATCCGAGCCCACAACGAACTCTGCCGATTTTGACCCGATATTCCCCGATCTTAACTCCTTTTTTGTTTTGGAACCTCGTCGGTTGTTCAACGTTTGTCGAGGATAGCTTTGAATGGCCCGAATCAAATGTTCACTCAGAGAAGACTATCAGATTTCTAACAAATATGGCCGCCCGTGAACTCCACGCTTTCATTTTGTAGACGTTCATTTTGCATAACCGGAATGAAAGCACGCCTTTTAAGACTTCGAAATGGAAAGAAAAAGTCCTTTAGAAGATTTTTATGCCTTTGTAGTGGTGGTTTGAGAGCTGAAAGCGATGAAATTTGTCACAAGTGAGGACATGTCTTCTTTCAGAATTTATACTCGAAGCGGCAGACTTTACTAAGAATTTTCAAGCATTCCTGGAAAACTACGGTAAAGAAAGTCACATTTTTTAATGTCCATTTACTTTGTAAGAAACATTTCATAGATTGTTTCTTTGTCTTATTAGTGGCTTTTGAGAAATATGTAGAAAACTTGACCACAATCGGTCGAGCGAGAAATTCGCCAGATGCTGAACAAATTTGCGTGGCCGACAGTTTCCTTGATGCGATAATTTGACGCGTTTTGCTCTTGAGACTAAACTAAATTGGATAAGAATGGCATTCTATATACACATGAAAAGTCGGAAATTTTAGAAAACACTAGATATAATAAAGTAGGTTGCTGAATTTAAATATTATTTTGTGATCTTTATAATATAATTCGCAGACGCTAGCGCTGCAATATAGGATAAACAAATCGCTAAGCCTTCCGGAAGCAGAAAATCACTGAATTCTGATAAGCGTTAAATTCTTTTATTCAAGGGAAAGACATTTTCATTCAAGGAAATATTGTGTATTTGCGACAACACTTTGAAAACACTATGAAGCCGGGAAAAACTAATACATGGCAAAATCAAAGCAGTTATTAGGAACTAGAAAAATTTCACTTCGATTTAGTTTTGAAATCACGGGGGGGTTCATGATGCGTCACGCAATATTTATTTTTAAAATGTTTCACCAATTTATAGCACTTGTCACCACGCTTTTGAAAATTATAAAAACAAAATCTCCTGAATGCGATTACATGTATTTTTTTTTCATTACCTGTAAACTTAGGGCTTCCAAAAATTTATTGCAAATCCGGGCAGGAGAGGGGGTCTCTCGGCTTGGAAATCCAGGGGGCACGGGGGTTGGGGGGTTGGGGGTGGGGGTTAGCGGGCCAGGAAATCCTACGATAATCTAAGTAATAACAGGCGCAGTAAGCTACATGTAGTCGTAGACTGCCTATTTTTTTTGCATACGGTATTTCTCGAAAACGACGGAAAAAACAACAGAAAAAAAATTCTGAACAATGTTTTGCAACTAATTTCTAGTTCACATGCCAAAAATGGACAAATCTGAGCACGAAAAAATAAAAAAAGGCCTAAAAAGTCATATAGGTTGGTTATGCTCTCGGCCCTTCAATTAAGGTGGCTCTATATACATGTAGTTGTTGGCCACTCTTCCAAATAAAACATACATGATCTTATTGCTGTCTTTCGAGAGTTTTGTTTCGCGATAACAAGGGACATAATAATTATACACATAAACAATGTACTAGTGAGGTGGCTTAGGGAAAATATCGTTACCGACTGGAAGAAAGCACCAAATTTGGCACACAAAGTCTTTATGATACTGCAAACAAATTTAGGCTGGGTGCCACTTGATCCGATTATATGGGGGGCGTGACACGCAATTATTTTTTTAACACTTTTCCGACTAGCACGAAAACGAGGCTGGTATATTTAAATGTTTTAAACATGTTAGAATATGCCTATTATAGGGAAATATTAGTTTAAAAACATTAGAAATATTATCCGGGTACCATGGTTAAGTTTACAAAGAATATGTTGACTTATGATGTAGTCATGTGACCACACGCTGAGATTTTGGTTTCTCGCCATATTGAATGCAAAACAGCAATATCACTACTATAGAGACTGCAGTAAATAACAAGCACCACATCCTGTGTTTATATCAATATCGAAAAATGAAAGTCGTACAATGAAAATGGGAGTAAAGGCAAGCTTGACAGAAATCACGGAAATATTTCCGGGGAGAAGGTGTCTGATCCGTTCATATGGGTTACCAGTAAACGAAATCATCTTTGAAAACTGCCAGACAACGCAGAATTCGGAACATATTCTTTTTCTATTGTACAAAAAATAGGAAAGTCTTTAACTGATAATCTAGTAATTGTACGGGGGGTTTGGAGTGGATTGGAGACTGGCCTGTTGTTACAGTACATGACGAGGCTTTACCAATATATACATTATCCCTGCATATGAGGACATCATGCTTGATTGAAAACTCTGCGGTTACAATGGAACATCCGACTCAAATTGAGAAAACATGAAGTTCGCTTCAGTATCTATGAAAACAGCATTATATATACACAATGTCTGTTCCTCAGTTGAAGGACAACAAGAACTCTGCGAGTACTATGATTGGGCTGTTAAGGATATCTTCACTCCTTTTACTTCAAACTCTTGCTTCGAACTCTTCAAGAGAACTAACTTCAGTCAATACACACGTCCCACATGGATCATTCATTCATTCTGATCTCTACTATGTGAATCAAACACTTTGAATACACCATCCCTTGTCTCAAAAATAGCGACTGTATAAATTATTATTGTCAAAATAAATGAGATATGTCCAGAAATGCAGGCAAATACGAAAATGGCAAATTTTACTAAATTTAGTCAAGCCATTTGACGAAAGTGACGAATTTGGCGAAAATGACCAAACTGACGAAATTTCGCCAAGATTATTGATGAACTTGGAAGATTTTATGCGAATGAGCTGGCTCAGAGGGACCGTCGAAAGCGACAGATTTGACGAAAATGACGAATTTGGCAAAAATGACGAAACTGACGAAATTTCGCCAAGATTATTGACGAACTTGGAAGATTTTATGCGAATGAGCTGGCTCAGAGGGACCGTCGAAAGCGACAGATTTGACGAAAATGACGAATTTGGCAAAAATGACGAAACTGACGAAATTTCGCCAAGATTATTGACGAACTTGGAAGATTTTATGCGAATGAGCTGGCTCAGAGGGCCCGTCGAAAGCGACGGATTTGACGAAAACGACGAATTTGGCAAAAATGACGAAACTGACGAAATTTCGCCAAGATTTTTGACGAACTTGGAAGATTTTATGCGAATGAGCTGGCTCAGAGGGCCCATCGAAAGCGACGGATTTGACGAAAATGACGAATTTGGCGAAAATGACAAAACTGACGAAATTTTGCCAAGATTTTTGACGAACTTGGAAGATTTTATGCGAATGAGCTGGCTCAGAGAGCCAGACGAAAGCAACGGATTTGACGAAAACGACGAATTTGGCGAAAATGACCAAACTGACAAAAATGACGAAACTGACGAAATTTCACTAAGGTTTTTGACGAACTTGGAAGATTTTATGCGAATCAGCTGGCTCAGAGGGCCCGACGAAAGCGACGAATTTGACGAAAATGACAAATTTGGCGAAAATGACAAAACTGACCAAATTTCGCCGAGGTTTTTGACGAACATGGAAGATTTTATGCAAATGAGCTGGCTCAGAGGGCCCGTCGAAAGCGACGGATTTGACGAAAACGACGAATTTGGCGAAACTGACGAAATTTCGCCAAGGTTTTTGACGAACTTGGAAGATTTTATGTGAATGAGCTGGCTCAGAGGGCCCGACGAAAGCGACGGATTTGACGAAAACGACAAATTTAGCAAAAATGACGAAATTTCGCTTAGGTTTTTTATGAAATTGAAAGATTTTATGGAAATGAGCTGGCTCAGTCAGGGCCCGACGAAAGTGGTAGATTCGACAAAAACTGCGGATTTGGCGAAACTGACAAAATTTCGTTAAGGTTTTTGACAAAATTGGAAGATTTTATGCGAATGAGCTGGCTGTCGCAGTTAATCAAACTGTAAAATCTGTTATCTGATCACATAGTGACATTAACATGCAGGCAGGGTATCATTATGGTGAACTTTTGTAGCTTAGGATACTTTGTGATGTCTATCATGGAGTAGCAGGGCCCCTCTGCCTGTTTCACAAATACTATATTTGACAGACTTAATTGTCATTTTCATTTACTTCATATATGAAAGAATTATGTGTGTTATGGTGAACTTTTATAGTTGAGGACACTTTGTGATGCCTATCATGGAGTAGCAAATTGTAATAATTTGCAATAACTATTACAGTTATTTAAAAATTCTGCATTGACAATCCAAAACATTAGGGTAAAAGTTTGTTAGATTGAGACCAAATATTATAGTCTCCACATCAGTTGTTATTAGGGTTATCACGGGAGGTGCATTGCGTATATGCCAATTCTCCTGGATTTGGAACTAATCTCCTGGTTTCTCAACAACTCACAAAAGCTCCCTATTTTTCATCTCTAACAGGGTGACATCTTTGCATTGCATGACCAAACAACGGTTGTGATGTAGACTAGAACAAAAAGGTCGATCGAGAAGCAGTGCAGTTGGTGTCATACATTTCCCATTCATTTTATTTAGTACATGTCAAGACTATATAGACACGTAGTATTATCATAATTCCAGATTTTAAGGTAATCACCTCTTTCAAAAATGATAAATAAGATGGTGCAGGGATGTAGCTAAGATATCCAACAGGTGGACTTTTGTTCATCACAGGTGGAAAATTTTGGTAAAAAAAAAAGAGAGAAAAAGTTATAAGCAGACAGTTTTCCAGGCGGAAAAAAATCAAGAAAACTCAGTCTTCAGGTGGTTATTTTTTCCGCCTTCCGCCTATTATTTACATCCCTGATGGTGGGAAACATTTACTTTACATTAAGATAAAAGATTATGGAAATTGAGATATCTCAGTGCCTATGAAATAAAAAATTTACACCATGGAGAGTGCTAATGTGCCATTTGTTTTCATTGGTTATAAGGTTTTGTGAAACCCACTGACTTGTTTGTTTTATTAACATGCATACACATCGTTTGTGCAGACAGGAAAGAGATTAATGTGGCAATCTTTACATGTACATTGGGTGTTAACAAAACTGGAATTTAGCAAATCTTATTTCAAAAAAGAGGAAAACAAGTTATTAACCAAATAAACTCGAAATGATAATAAGAAATAAAGCAGATTTTTCAATTAAGTTGTTTCTATGGTTATTTCAAAACAATTTAGAGGTGAAGATTGCCAATAAAAAGCGAAGATCTGTTTTGCGTTTATTGAACGCTTAGGGTAAAAGGTTTACGTCAAATACGGTTTATGTCAAATACGACGTAGCAAAATAACAAAACTTTGTGGAAAAAATGTTACATTCCTGATTTGTTATTATAAGTTTGACTGGTTGGGCACCAGTAACGTATTTCAATGCAATCTGATCTGATGTTATTGGATTTTTTCCAAATACTATGTTATTCCATTTTGTTATTATTAAAGATCATACACCCTCTATTAAGCGGACACCAGTTTGGGTCCCAAAATTTGCTTCCCATATTTACTGAAATTGAACGGTCTGTTTTCAGCGGACCCCTCTATTAACTCTTAAGTTACTCTTTAGTTGAGGTTCTTAATAACATTTGGAGTGATACAAATGAACACCCCATAAGAGGGTATAAGTATATATTTTGGATCCTCATTAATTGTTAATGTTAATAAAGTTAATTGTTAACGGGGCATCAATTGACAACAGAAAGAACTTCATTTTGGCTGATTTGCCTATTATTTCAATGGATATTACATATTCTTATACTGCAAACATAGTGTCCATTAATCCATCTGTGACATTTTAGGCTCTCTCTCTCAATGCTAATATATAACAAAGTAAAGAAAAAAGTACTTAAAAAGGCTAAATTATTAATTAATTGACAAATGCAAAAAATGACCAAATTTAATATTTGCCTTGACTATGCAGATAATGCCTTACTACATGAATTTCAGAGTCACACTCGTACACAAACGTAATGATTTTCGTCTTCATTACTGAAACCTGATTCCTCGGCGTCTGCTCCATCATTCTGTGGTAATTCTTCCTCTCTCATAATAGTGAAAGCATTCTATCACGATCATTTGGAAAGCCCAAGTACAGTATGTTGCCCTAATTCCGGACAGCCCTTATTCCGGACACTTTCGGATTAGAGCTTCGTTATTCTCCTCAAATTATAAATAAAATTCGAACAATAATTTCCGATTATTTATTGATTACTTTTCTATCGTTTACTCCTTTTATGGCTTTCCTGTCTCAGTCTAAGGCAGGAAATTCAAGATCTTTTCAAGGTAGGTCACACTTTCTTCGTCGTAAAATTGCATTTTTAGCGCGCATCGAATTACATCGTTTTATATTTGTAGTGTTTTTTCGCAGAAGACACAAAATAAATTATTAATTTTGGGAATAATTCAGGCTAAAAGGACTACGGTTTCTTCCTGTCATGTAATAGCAAGTTAACTGTTTCATATTTTCGAGCGAGACTGCGACAAAAAATTGTTAAATTTTCGTCATGTGTGCCTAATTCCGGACAAAATATAACTTAACCAGTTATTATTGTATGAAAGGGAGTTTGGAAATTCGAATTTGTTTTTTAATCTATGTTATATATGAAAGCTTAGCGATAAGTCAAACTTAACTTTCAATAACCATCATTTGAACGGCGGAAAGCGTATTGAAGATATCTATGCAATTTTCTGATTTGTTTGTTACTGTTTCTACCCAATTTTCTACGCCGTCGAACGTCCTCGTTAAACTGGGGGAAGCAACAATTCAGTTTGAAAAAATTGAATATTTCGCATATGTATTATCTCATGGTATGTATCTTATATATTTTTTCTCATTACGGAGAAGAATAATGCCAAGAAAACGAAGAAAACAATCATATTGCGATCGTCCGGAATTAGGGCAACCTGTCCGGAATAAGGGCACTCAACTTGACTCGTATTTTCGCATATAACGACGAAAATAAAGCAGTTCAGTCGATGACACTTCAGCACAAGATAACGTATAGTAGAAGGTATGTGGTGAGAAAGTTTCAGCTCGCTTCTGTTATTACAAGGTAAGAAATGGCGAAAAAAACAAAAAGTGTCCGGAATTAGGGCAACATACTGTACACATGGTTATCATCGATCGACTTATCTTCGGATTCTCAGCTATCAAAGTTACTCTCAGGATCTTCATTTTCAGCTTAAATCCACTCCAAGGTTTCTTCACGTGTCAAATGTGAGGTCATTTAAATTTCACCGCGATCGAATGTCATAAACACGCGAATATTCCTAAAAACCTACGCGAAATTTTCCAAATTCTCGCTCAGCTCCTTCGCTTGAAGGTAATGGGATATGATCTTTTTACAATTTGTCAATTAATTGTTACCCCCTCTCACCCAAAATTTTACCTTGGAAAATCACATGTCCTAGGAACCGAAATATAGGTTTCTATCACAGGGTCCAGAGAAGCTCTATTTGATCGTACAAGTTGCTATTTTTTCGAATCGTCGCCGTTTTGAAAGTTAAACTGATTGCGTGACACAAAATATGTACCGCGGGCCAAATACGGGCTTGGAAGCTGCGAACTTCGTTCCTCGTTGTCGGCACTTTGCTTTCCGAAGATATTTGCGCCCTTGCATGCGGGGGCCTGCGGTACCAGTTACGATCAAATAGAGCTCCTCTAGACCCTGTGTTTCTATCTTGTTATACAATGTAAACAAATGTGCATAGAACGAGGAATATAGGCTATGTGTCGTTTTTGTCATCAGTCTCGCGGCATGTTTTTAGAACGAGGAATACATGTTATTTTTATTTTTAAGCGCAGCATGCTTTTGAATGAATTAGTTTGCGTACCGCGTAGCCGGCAACATGGGCCTTTATCACGCCCCGCCATTTTGTATAAAAAACAAAAGATTTACCCCCCAAGCCTCGCAGTGAAAAAGTTGAGAACGAGGTTAAGCAGGGGGAAACAAAGCATTTTATTCTTCTGGGAATCAACATGGCCGCCGCGTGAGAAAGGCCCAACCCGGCCTGGGTGCCAGAGGTCACTAAGAGTTTTTTTTTTCTAGTGAAAACCGGCGAGTTTGAGCGGCGAAGCCGCGACAATGAGATGCAAGCTTCTTCTAACCGTTTATGCGGTTAATTTCACTCATGATAGGTCTATTCAGAGAACGGACCTCTGGATCCAGGGTGCCGACAACACAGAAGTTATTCGAAATGGAACTAAAGATATTCGTTCTAAAGGGAACGTTATGCATGTTAAAAAGTTTATAGAACGTGGAATATAGGCTATGTGTCATTTTTGTCATCAGTCTCGCGGCATGTTTTTAGAACGAGGAATATACATGTTATTTTTATTTTTAGCGCGGCATGCTTTTGAATGAATTAGTTTCTGCGTTTCGCACTTACCGCGTAGCGGCAACACAGAAGTTATTCGAAATGAAAGGGTATTCTGCAGTTAAGCCAGAAATTCTGTGAATGAAGAAACGCATAAAAAGGGGACAACAAGCTTTCATAAACGAAAAATGTATTCACATGAGCACTTGTTTGCCTGAAAGCAAAACGCCTCCATCTTTCGGCTCGAGTAAAATTCATCGAAAGCATTATTCCGTTGGAAGCGTGAATAATTTGCACGCGGCTGATACAAAACACACCGTGTTACTGATAGTAAACAAGCCAAACAATGTCGGCCTAGCAGTAAAAAAACTATGCAAAAGAACTTAGCAAGATAGTGTTTAGGTCTAAGAAAAACCTTTCCAGTTTCAGTGTGTATTAGTATCGGTAGCGTGGTTGTGACCTGTAAAATGTGACGTCTGCTTTGTATCAGCCAATTTTTACGGCTATTTTGTACCGAAATTGTGTATGTTTGTTAACATTTCAAGAATGTTATTAGAAATATGCGGAATAACTTAATGTTACGATGTAAATCCTCAATCAAACAATTACATGAAGAGTAAATTTACCGTTTGAAAATCGAGCATACAAGCGTCAAAAATCGCCAAATCCGCCAGCATAATTTTAGCTGATTCACTGATTTGACGAAATTTCGCCAAAATCGCCAAATCCGCCATCATAGCAGGGTGACATCTATTAAAATCATTTGCATAATTTTGGCTGATTTGACAAATTTGACAAAATTTCGCCAAAATCGCCAAATCCACCAAAATCACCAAATCGTTTGCATAATTTTAGCTGTTTTTACGGTTTGACGAATTTGACGAAATTTCGCCAAAATTGCCATTTTCGTAGTTGCCTGCATTTCTGGACATAAGTGAAATAAATGGCTTATAATTATCACGTAACAACGATTCAAAAGCCTCAAACAAAGGTAAACAACTCTCTTCTATTATACTGTCATTTAAATAATGTACATTTCCATAATAACTTTCACTATACTCCAATAAATTGAAAGTTAACTCTCCCAGTACAAACAACATCAGGAACTTCAGTTAACATAACGCATTCTTTTTGTGTTAAATTAGAAAGATAAGTATACAACTCATTACCAAAATTCGTAATTTCAACAAGATCTGACGCACATGTTATCATGCGACTAAAATTATACAATATAGCTGTTAAACTCATCGCTACACACTGACTACCCGCATTAGAACCAAAAAACACTATTTCCTTAGTTATAAGGAGCACAAATAGTTTTAGACGAATCTACACCAAATGGACCAGGATTTGTTTTGTTTTGTTTGGGACAAATGCATGGATATAAGACTCCAAGTCGTACCAAGGGTAAGACACACAAAACCCCTTCCGCCCTTCCTCGCACGCCCTTCGCGTTCTCGCGCGCCTCAATTCTCCCCCTTCCCCTTCGAACGCTTGCCACGCAGGCTACTGAGCCGTTAGAAACGCAACATATAGAACCAAGCGGCAAAGTGGTCCATGGCCAAAAAAGGCAGGTTTCAATGATGGTGAAAAGAAATGATAATCTGTCCATTGCGGCTCTACTGAAAGGATGCGTTTATTAATGCTGTTTATGCGGCCGCAGGTAGTAATAGAAAAGTTTATACCCGTTGGACGAATACTTGAAAGTAAGCAGCTCTCTAATTTATCCAATTACAGCCTATATACTCTCCAAACTTTACAATATATAATCAGTATCCCTCAGAATATAGACTCAAAGACAGGATTTTTGCTCAAAAAGAAATTCGCGTTGTCTTCTTCAGGACCTTTTGTTCTGCTTTGCTTGTATGAACGCATGTCGATTAACGGTACAGTAACAGTTTATTCCCATAATAATAAATGTATACAGGTAGATTTTTAATAATTAAATGAAAATTGGGAGGAAGACTAAAGAAACCCTTGCGGGCTTTTACAAAGTAGTCTCCCTTTAAGTTTAAGATTTATCTAAAAAATATTCATCCGGTATCAGACGTTGGCGTTTGCTTATATAATTGTAATTAATTGTTAGGTAATATAAATACCGTTGTTTAGCCCGGGGGGAAGCGGGGTACTCCGCAATGTTTTAGGTCGGGGTGTTTCACTGGGACCTAAGAACCTCTACCCCATCTCAGACCAAACAGTTAAATTTGGTAAAAGGCTCTTTATACAAAAAAGGGGTTTGTTTACACAAATTAACAGAATTAGGCGTCAAACCCATACACGCTCATTGAATCGAGTGAAACTTCCACAGGCACGGTTCCAGATGAAAAATGTACCGGAAAAAAATGACAAAACACTTAATTCGAAAATTGAACGGAAAAAGTATACCCCATCTCAGACTAAGTGGGCAAAACTAAGACCCCATCACAGACCTAGAAGGTCAAAAACCCGATCCCATCCAGCGGCACATACCCGTATAGCTTATATATGAAAGAACCCCCCCCCCCCCCGGTTTTTTTAGCTACTGCTAATTAGTATAAAGTTAAAATTTGGGTACACGGCAGTTAAATTTGGGATAATACAGATCATTTGGAACCTATTTACGCATCTCTTTTCAAGCTAGTGATGCAAACATCTTAGTCATATAAGAAGAATACAAAAAAAAAAAAACTTTTCTCTTTGCCTCTGGGCACAAGTCATGATATGTTTTCTTATCGCTTGAGGGCTAATTGATTGGAAGTCCGATGATCGGATTTCACTGTGCAGCCTCGTCACATAATTTGTTGAATTTTAAGTCAAATTTACATTTCTTGAATCAGTTTTCCACTCCCTAATGTAACATTGCCTTGTATTTATTGTATTTGAAGCCCGCAAAACGTTGAAATCACGTTTACCGCTGATTTCATCGATTTTTCATATCCAAAACACATCACGCTCCGGGGGGGGGGGGGGGGGGTACTTGACCAATATTTGGGTATAGGGGTGCCGATGAGGGTCTGAGACCCTGACCCTGTTTAGGACAAAAAAGAAACGAAAATATCTACCCTGCGTAGAACAACACCCTCTATTTTAGGACCCTGTCTAGGACACGACTCGTGCATGGTTATTAATCTGAGCTTTAAAAAAATAGTAGATGGAGGCAGCAAATTTGACCTGGAACTACCTAAAGCCTAGAACTAATTTCATGAAACGATCTTTCTCCTATCGCGGTGCCATTGCCTGGAATGAGCTTCCCAATGAAATACGAGAACTCAGTAGTCTAACCGCTTTCAAAAGAGCTCTCGAACAAAAATAGAACTGGTTCTATAACATCTATGATTGTAGTTAAATTTTTATGTGTTTATAGAGGATATTATGATGTAAGTTAGTGTTTTTTTATTATTAATCTTATTATTATTATATTTACACTAATTTAGTGTAACAGTTTTGCCACTATACATATATTTATATATTTTTGTTATTATTTAGATTAGATTATATTTAAGTGCACGGCATGTCTGAAAAACAGTTTTACTGAGCCGTTTTACTGTGTTTAAATAAAGTTTATTGACTGATAATTGGATCTGAAACAAAAAAGACTTCACCGTCGCATGAATATGCTAATCACGACAAGGGAAGTCACCACAAGCGCTACGTTAACTGGAACCATACCCTGTTTAGGACAGACTCGCGTTAAATTATATACCCTGTTCAGGACAAAAATGCCAAAAACCATACCCTGTCCAGCGGCACCTCCCCGTATAGGTCATATAAGGGAGTACCCCCCCCCCCCCCCCCCCCCCCGGAACGCTCATATAAAGCCTTTGAGCTGACAGAAAACTTTGTCTGAGTCACGTACCCCTTCTTTCACAAAATACTAATAAGCTTATAACATGTAAGCCATAACATCTTTAACAAATGCATTACAAGTTATCTCAATAAATGCCACTTCATTTTTTTCTGTGTAAAACAAATACTAATATAAGCATCCTTGACATGACCTCGGTCAAAGTGATTGTTTTCAAAAAAAGATCATGTTCTATTACTCATTTAATTAAAATTGAAGTTTTCCAGCCTGTGTCATTCAAAATTGATTATGCTTTTAGCAGCAAATCTTATCACTGAAAGAACAATGAACGATAGAAGAAAATCACGTTTCATTAATGTTCCATGTACAATGTAATTGCTCACCTAAATTCTTTCTTCTCACTCTTCGGGGCGTTATGTTATCAAATAAACCATAAGTCCTTTTTTCCCAGAGATCCCAACGGCAGATGTCTACCCTTGGTTATTGGAAACGGCCCCATCAGCATAATTCGTTGAAATATCAGATTGCAAATGATCAATATGATCCAACAAAATTGAGGGAATACTTTCCCAAATTCTGCATGTATTACAAAGCAGAAAGCTTTCCACTAATTTAGGCTGCTCTATCTTGTGTAGAAACTCTCTTCTCTGCAGAATCGAGACCTCTTTGTTCTCGCGCTTCGCGCTCGTGTCTCGCGCTACGCGCTCGCCCCCCAAAACCCTAAACCCGCTTGAGCGCCCCCAATAACGCCTGTTATGCAGGCTAGATTATCGCCGAGACAAGACTGAGAAGAATGGCTCGTTTTAGGCGTACTTTGTCTCGTTCAATGTAGGCCGTAAAAATCACTTCAGGCTGGATTCTCGCTATGTCAGGCTATAATTTTTCGTACGGGTTTCACCCTTTTTAATCTATTAATACCAGCTACTAGAAATAGGTCAGTGTCTTTTAAAACCTCTTTAAACGCTCACAAGACAATTCACCCTTCACGCTTTCCTCCCACACCGCTATAAACGAATACCCTTTACACAAACAACCTTTTAATCAATTTATTAGCCTACGCACATCCCCATTTACTTCTCCTGCACCACATATTAACTTATCTACTCTCAAATCTCCAAAATCCAGGGGGGGGGGGGGGGGGGGGGGGGAGACTTCGACATAAAATTTACAATTAGTAGCTCTTAACGATAAAACTTCTTTTCAACCATACCCATCTAACGAAATTCTAAAAGGACACCCCCGTCATTTTCATATGGCGGACCCACCCGGCGTGTCAATAAGTGACTACGAAACAGCGTCCATTTTATATATTGCGCAGGCTTGGCAACAAGCCAGCCCAATCAATTAATATCAAGTTAATGTTAATTATTGCTACATTCCCCGGAGCACTGACACATCTGCCAGTACATCCTTGTTTGCAGCCACATTTAAGAAGCTTGACAGGCTTTGGCTACTTCAGGTAGGGTTATCCAGACCGGTCTCCACGTTTTATCCATGTCACACTAGCCTGTGAACAGGCTTCTTTTTGGGGAATTGGGTTAGGTTAAAATTGGCGAGCGAAGCGAGGACTGGGAAAGAGGGAATGGGCGGCGAAGCCTGTGGACTCGCCTTTGATGCCGCCGTTCCGCCCCCTAGTAATTATCATGTTATTATATTGGCAACAAGTTAATTAAAATGTCAACAAGTTGTCATGTTTTTAGTCTGTTGAATGCATCGGTAGCAGTATAAAAATGGACAGGCTAAACACGACTCCCACTCTTCGCAAAAAAGTATTTAAAAAACCTAAAGTATTAAGCTTTTCCAGTAAGACCAGAGAGAATTGCGCGTTTAGATCACAGTTATGAATTTGTTTTCTTCGATGATATTGACCTTTTGATCTCGGCGAATTATAGTGTTTCCGGCCACACGGTACTAGGCATCTTAGATCCGAGTCTCAAAAAGCCGTTGTCTATAATTCCACTGCATTGAAATCATGAATTATTGCAATAATTTTTAGCTCCTTAGTATTAAAGTTCTGTAGTTGAGTAGTGTGTCCCAGTGGAGCTAGGATAAACCCCCGTTGTTTTGTAATAGCGTTTGATTTGGCATCCAACAGATAATCTGTAGCATGGTTGCTGTTTTGTAAATCCAGTTGGCAAAATTCCAAAAACATCTTGCTTTTTTGCCACAGACTTTAGACACAGCTTTTGCTCTTCTTTAAGCCTCGGTATAAGCGAAAAATTTCGCAACGAATCGCTCAAAGCTTTCTCAAAATCGAGATCTGAAAATTGCATGCGACGAGTCGTCATGTTTGTTTATCATTTGAGCCAGCGAATGGAATATTTATGCAAATTTAAGGCGCAAGGTATTTGAGATGTCAACATGTGTCGTCTGTCACCGCATACCTGTCAACACCAAGTGATCTGACCAATCAGCTCATGATATCAGACTCTGGTATCATGGAACGGCGGCATCAAAGGCGAGTCCACAGGCTTCGCCGCCCCTTCCCTCTTCCCCAGTCCGCACTCGGCTCGCTTCACTCGCCGATTTTAACCTAACCCAATTCCCCTATTAAGAAGCCTGTTCACAGGCTATGTCACACCAACCCTATCCCTCGGCTGAAGGAACCATCTGAACAGACTGCAGTCTTGTGTACCAGATGCTACTTCGGTAAATTGCTCTTAAAACGTGCTGTAGCAGCGAGTCCTGCATAAGCAAAAGAAGAAATCAGCCTTGTGGTTACAAAAACAGGAATGTAATAAGATCAGTAAAGTAATTTGAAAGTCTATATTTCACCCATTAAGAATGTTGTGAATTCAATTTACCTGTGTAGGAGGTAAGTTCTCTAGGTTTCTGTTCTTTTTGGTAAAGATTTCTTTGCGGGCTTCATTTACATTGAACACATTGCTGGTCTTGCCATAGAAAACTACAGTTAATCGCTCCAGAAGCTTGAAGATAGAATCATCCTTGTCCAGCTGGTTATACGGGTCTTAAAGGAACAGAAATGCCTCTGTCGCATCAGGGAATGACTTCCACGAGTCCCAGGCGGACCTCTCACCCTTGCCAAACTAAAGAAACAGAATGTCGTGTTGCATCCAGTGAATGAATGGAACATTGGAAGTGCCCGAGATGTTTGAGGGTCAAGAGATGCTCAGATGTCATTCACACTTATGTACTGGACATATTTCCCCGTGCCCAAACAAATCCAGATGGATGTAAACGGATACAAAGCGATAAGTCATGAAAAAGCGCTATTGTTATGACCAGAATATCCGTATCCACCGTGCGGACGAAAACCTGACTGCATCCTTTGCTCAGCGCGTGTATAACATGCACAGCGATTCTCATGTCAGTTTCCTCGTGGTCGCATCTCTGTATACCGGTAGAACCTCTGATTGAGACAACAGATTCGTCTGAGGTGATGTTTACTTCCTTGTCTCCAGGAAACTGGTAGTCTGCAACTCTTCTTGTCAGAAGAGCAAACAGTTCTTTCTTGTTGGTATTGTCTTGAAGAAACGCCTTCCAGTTTGGAGGATCTTGGTGTCACCCGTGACCTTTCTTCTCTGACCTTTCCTTGTACGTATCCCAAGCAATGTCCACTCGTTTACTTGATTGGAGATGATTCACAATAAATGAGATAAAGACGTTTTCAGCACAACTATCAAAGGTAAAAACAGTTGTGAAAGGGCATGGACAGCCGCTACTCCATCAAAGATATTACAGTCATAGAGTGGGGGTGGATCAGGCTGCTTTGAACTGGCAGGGTTAAAACATTTATCTTCCCGAATCTTTGCTTTACAAACTCGGAGAGAGATAGCGGGTAGCGCTGGTTTTCGTGCATGACAAATAGTCAAGGTCTCCGCTTCGATGCTGGGTGGCTATGTACAGACAGCTGAAAAGGTTGCAATCGCTTCTCGGTGCACATACTTGTTGCTTTGACTTTGTTTAGGCTTGAGGGTTTGTCGTTAAAACAGTGGCAAAGAATTCTTTTTGACGGTATCCGGCATGAATCGATACAGTTCTATCTTCGATCACTGACTTTACAAAATTATTGTACTGATTCTTCCCCACACTCTCGATAGACTTCAATGCCTTTACAGCCTTTTTTGAAACACTGAGTCGACAGTCACAATGTTCACAAACCTAAACGGCGCGTGACAAGCTTTGGTTGAACAAACATGGCCGTCTAGGTCCGTTTATACAACAATGTAAAACTTCGATAAAAACTTAGCGTTGGATGAAAATTGTACTGCTTTGACGATTTTCAGGATTGGGGGATGACTTAAGCTGACAAAACTCTCAACTGAAAACAAAGAAAGATTATAGAAAGTGAACTTGCTTGAGCATTCTGCTAAGGACAAGTGTTTGTTTATTGGAATGTTTTTGCATTTTCTTAAAATTCAAACGGTTGTAAATCTTGAAAATTTTATTCTTAGTTGTGATTTAGGGTCATTTATAGTTTCTGTTTATATATAGAATATAGAATGACTTTCAATCAGGTGTCACATTTTTTAAAATTTCTCCTTAAAGTTGAGTTATTTTCGTGTTTCGCTCAGAGGCATCTTATTTGTGTAAAATAATCTGTTGTTTACTGTTAAAATAAGAAACGCATCTAGATATGCGATATAGCTAAGCAAACTGCAATGATGTATCTGTAGATTGATAAAACAACTGGGCCTCTTGAGTGAATTGTTATTTTTTGACAGTGACGGCAATGTTTGTGACTTATTCGGGTCTCAGCGGCATAAAACTAGTACCTACCACGTGAAACTTTGATAAATCGTAACAACAAGCGCGAAATTTCGGCGGTAGGTCGGAGTGGCTGTGGACTTAGTATAAATACGAAATATGTGGAGGACGGAAGGAACGCTGTCAAAAAATCTCGTCATTTCCCAGCATACAGTGCGGTGGTGATGTTGAAAATTGAGGCAAGGTCAGTTTGCACTAGAACGAGAGGCTGTAGCTCGGCCCGAGCAACGAACAAGAGCAAAAAAAATCCGCTGCTAAGCTAGGACTAGGACTGAATTTTGCTGTGAATGTTGACGTTTGGGTTTGCCTCGATGATTTGAATAAAAAAAACTAAAGGCGAAAACGTGATTTTTGTTGTTTTTCTATGACGTTAAAAACGGTCATTTTGTTATTGTCCAAATTCAACAGAGAAGCAATTAAATCGTGTCCAAAGCTGGGGATTTTTAGAAAACGCGGGGAGCCAATCAGAATTTACTTCCTAAAATGGAGTTGTAAAAAACTACTTCCACGCTCCCACAACACTTGCGCACGTTTTGATTTCGATCAAACACCTCTTCTAAGTTAAAAATGTTAGACAAACGTCATCTAACATGCCAGCTACACGTCCTAACATTGAACCAAAAAATGTTATATAACAATGTTAGAACGTGTAGTCGGGGCTTAACTGATTTGGTATGCTCATTTCCTCTCAAAAATCGCTTTGAAAAACAATTATAGTATATACAAAGAAAAACCACGGTAAGGATGGGTTGACTTAGTCGGTGAAAGTTTTAAAAAGTGCTGGCTGTTTAAAATACAGCGAACTGAATATTAATTTTATAAACACCAAAATCTATACAACAAGTTTTATTGGGAAGAAAAACCCTAAGCTCAAGTCAGACACGAAATATTGTATGTTTGAGCGACAAATTATAAGTGAAAAGGAGAGTAAAAACACTTTTGTTTTCAAAATAAAACAGAAAAACACATGGCATTGCGTACTGAATCATGAGAATTTGCTTCGCTTCTTCCGTACGCTTCGATCTCTTGATGAAGTTAAAAACAATTCATATTTCGTTACTACCATAAAAACCTGACTTATAAACAATCTTTCAAATTTGAAACTACATTAAAATAAAAATAAATAAACATTTGAATAAGTAAAATACATTACCATATTGCACATGAAATTCTTTAAAGAACCATTTTAGTGGTGATTTGGTAGAGATGAAACAAGGCTTGAAAAAACCTGAGTTGTCCATATTTCGCGGTGTTGAGCTTTTCGTCATTCCTTACTCCGTCGTCATCTTCTTAGAACTACTAGAATATTCAATACTTTTTCCTCTTCAGTTTTGAACCTCAAAATGTGATTTGGTAGCGACGAAAATAGCCATGAAAGTAAGCTGTCCATATTTCGCAAAGCGCTTGTAGTTTGCCAATTTGAGCGGCCGCACATACGCGCGTGGAGCTGAAAACCTCTTTCCATATAAGGGCAAAAAAATCAATCCGTGATTCTGATTGGTCCGTTGGAACTTCTAATAATCCCCAGCTAATGAGTTCTGAACATATAGGGGTAAGTTGCACGCTTCTATGTGATAAGCTTCTGGTGAAATTTAACTGGCCAATACTAATCAAAATCAACTTACATGTAGTAAATAAATAAGTAAATTTGATGCTGATTATCAATTGATTTCAATCATCAATAAATTTTCATCAATTGGTGAAGCCGGGCAGTATAATAAAAGCGCAAATAATGATATCCTTCCAGACTGCCTTTCTAAGAACATCTTTAGAAAGCGTGAAAGTTCTTCCTCATTACGTGGTCAGGATGTAGCTGTGATCCCGAGATGAGCAGATTTACAGTATGAGAGACTCGTTAACCTTTCGTGTGTCAGCTCTTTGGAATTTAGTTAATTGTAATAATAAAATAGACAATCTGAACTTTAAAGAAATCAAAAGACTACTTATTAATACCGAGGGATATTTTAACAACTTTCTCTTCGACAGTTCCACTGCCTCTACATCTCAATATAGAGACAGTGATTACATGTGTTTTTAGAAATTAAAATTATTATTTTAAGGTCTTAGATTAATACATGTACTTTGTTATTAGTTCCGTACTTATTAATTTTTATGTACATAGTTCAATTAGCATATATTAGTTTAGTAGTATACACGACCCCACAAGCTTTTTAGCTTTAATTCTTATCGTGTTAAAATAAAGGTTTTATGTTATGTTTTGTTATGTAATACCAACTATAATTTTGAAGTCTTTGCTTCAGACAGTTTCTGATCTTTCTTTTCATAACTGGTAAATACATGTATAAGCACCAAAGAAGCATGCATTCACATCTATTTTATTCTCTTGTAATGTTTGATTGCATGCAAACTGCAGGGGTGTATTTGCACTGACAGCTCTCAACAACTTATATAAATAAAATATATAATAATTTATATAAATAAATATATAATAATTTGCTACATCTACTGTATGCAAGTCAAAAAACACTTGGAATTTTTTTAGCTGCATGAACTATTTGATTCTGGTATTTTCCAATTTTTTTTTGGAGTACTTGACTTCCAACTCCATAAACCCTTGACGTTTTACTTTTGATCAAAAAGTTTCCAAAACCACTTATAAAACAATTAAAGTGCCCATAACCCAAATTGTTATATTTCTCATCTGAATTGAAGTGTCACCCAAAGGACTTTCTGCAAAACATTTTGTGACTTGCACAAAATGGGATTTGTTAATTAATGTTATAAAACGTTCAAATTTGCCACCATTTTGGCTCACCATTCGCTTTACATGTAGTCCTCTCTCGGTCTGCAAAGGAGCTGTAACATACACTAAGGAACACAGGACTTCAGATTTGCTCTCACTTAGAAGTTCATCATTGTGATTAACATTAACATGTAGCTGGTATAGCTAAAAAATTGTTTGATAGATGTTGACTGCTTAGTTCTTCAACATTGTCACTTTCCAATTCACTAAAGCTTTCTTCTGTCCATGACATTGCCAAACAACACCCGTTCCTGAATCTACGTCGCAATGTGAGCCTGTCAGCCTACACTGTAAATCAGCGGGGCGAGTAGGCCGCACAAATATTGGATTTTGAAGATAATGAAACAATTATAAAACAATCTTGTTTTATGCAAATTGTAAAATTTTTTCGCGGAAGGTCCTTGGGTGAAACTTCGATTCAGGTGAGAAAATAAAAAAAATGGGTTATGGGCACTTTAAAAACTGAAAAATATATTTTGCTTTTTACAGTGTTATCAGTTTCATAAAAATTACCTGCAAGTAGTCATTTCCATATTGTTTTGGAAAAGTTGGACACCATCCATCAGCGAGTCTAGGTTGTACTGAAATAGGGCGCGTTGATGATGTCGTTGCACTGAACGAACTCATCTGGTCATCGCGGTCTCCGATTAAGGGATCTTGACAGTCTTAAAAAAAGAATCAGTAATAATATGTATATAATGAATTAACATGCAGACAAAGCCCCAGGCAAGGAATGCCATATTAAACATTTGCATGCATACAGTATACTTACAGTGTTCAATCACTGTACATGCATACATACTGTACTCTAGGCTTTATTTTGGTGCGATAGCATATAGTATTTAAAGGGGCTATGTCGCGAGGATGGCGGGTGAGTACTGGGACTAACAACTTGAAAAACGTCCAGTGGCTTTTTATCAAGTTGGCGGCCATTACTGTCGAATTCGCTGAAATCCGTTCCATCCCGTCGCATTGCGTGGAAGGATAGATCTCAAGTTTACAAATTAGTTAGAGTATTTACTTGGCTAGATTTTTGGTAAATTATTTCTGCGATTTGTTAGTCGTACCTTTGAAAAATTCGATGTCTTCCAGTAGTGGTGGAAGTTGGGGAGGAATTTAAAAGTGAAATCGATCGTGTGTTTGTTTACCTCGGGTGGTTCGACACGAGTGCAAGCGCGATAGAACTTGCCACGATCCGGGAGGGAACAATAGAAATTTGACATGTGTGACGTCACCTGACGTCACACGACAGGAACTCATTGCGCAGACTCACCTTGCGACATAGCCCCTTTAAATAGATGCTTGTATATCTGAACTAGAACTAGAACTCCCCCCCTACCCCCTAAGAGGTATCCAATTAACATTTACTCATAAATTTACACTATTTTATGCCTGATATTTTAAAGTGGTGAATCTAGGGTTGGGATCCAAGGGGTCTGGGTTCTCCTTAATATTTTGCACTGAAAGAAAATAATATTAGGCTTACAATTATGGATGAACTGATGGTCACCTATGACTACTAAATATACATGCCAGTTACCCCAGGAGGGGAGGGAGCATGTAACTCCATTAGAAGTTTCCATGGGGTGCAACGTTTTTATTAAATGTGGGGACTATGGTGAGCATGTGTGTGTATCATGTACACCCCCCTTACAAAGGTACAAATTATTAGTCGTGCCTTTGGCTATGGGCCAAGCGCACAACTTATAAAATGGGCTCCAAAAAGTAAAAAAAGTTCACTTTTTCGAGTGGTTTATAGCCTGAGGCTAAGTGTTAGTTGATATACGTAGCAACTTCAAGCTCACGGATGATTGGATTTATTAACAACATAAGATGAAAAAGGAAAATGACAAAACGAAACATATCAAGTAAAAGGAACTTACATTAATGCCGGGTTTGGCGAGAGTTCCATTTGATAACGATTTCGTTTTCTTTCTTTTCGAGCAACAGATATTAAAAATGGAAATGATATAAAAGTTAAAGTTGACCTTTCATGCACAATTAAGTGATTGCAAAAGACTGATTAAAGGTTTCAAATGACGTACATTGTAGTAACATTCGCAAAGGATAACCTACAGTAGTGTGACCGGAAAAGCGACTGTACATGTAAATTAAAAACAAATCATAACAATATATTGAATTAATTTCTGTACCTTAGGGGCACTTACAAGACCCTTAAAGCTTCTTAAAGCATGACTTCACTACTCGAAGAGTTGTTGTTCTTGTTAGAATAAATTCCACACATGCACTGCTCATTTCATATTCATAAACAAAACCCTGAAAACTGCCTGTCAGCTTTGCCTGATCTCAGATGTGGACTAGCTCATAATCCTAACAACTATTTCTCCAATTGAAAATCCTTCTAAGCAGAAAAAAATGATGCAAAAGTATTGCAGTACCTTGAAATTCATGTGGAAGGAGTTTGACAAAAAACTGTTGAATAATTTCAAAAACCGATGGGAAACACAGCATTGGAGATTGACAGGTTTTCTAGCATATTATAATATTTACAGAACTACCAATGAATACTTTTTAACGGTTTGCATGATTTGCAATTAGCTGAAAATTCAGATTTAGCAAGCATTGAGAAGGCTTCAACCAGAATTTTGGGTTTGTGGTGTGTTTTGTCAAAGGGCATTCGAGTATTTAAAATTAAAAGAGAATTTTGACGCTACATTTTGATAGCTGTAAAACTTCCACACTTCTGCTCCAATGATTTGCTGAAACTTGGTAAGAGTATGTATCAAGTCAATGTGAGCTGATTCCAGAAATTTAACACAATGGCAAACTTTTTTCCGTGGGTGGAATATTTTTTTAACAAAAAAAAAGGGGGGGGGGGGGGTCATTTAAGCTTGACTATCACCCAGTTAAATCAAATTCTATCATATTATTGCTAAATAATAGCTGTAAGTGTTCATAAAGTTATAATAGGCATTGCTTAAAAACTGAAAATGTTATGACCCAAACTTTGTCATAGACAAATGCGCCAGAAATAACAACAGGCGAGCCACCTTAAGCCATGTTTGGCTAGAGCACAATAATATTATAATCACAAAAGTGTCATTAAAGCAATCACAAACAGTTTTGTATTAAATTTTATTTGCAAACTATGCCAAATTTTAAATTAACAATATTTTTATTTATACGGTAAGACAATATGAAAGAATAGTGACTCCAAAGACTGTATAGTTTTTGTCTTTTCCCAAATTTCAATTTTTTTTTCACCAGCAATTTGTTGGAAAAGATATACATATTTGATGTTTGTACATTCATACATATTTCTTCCAAAGGATGACTGCTGTTTCCTTTCACCAGCTACTGCTCAGCCTGATTTGCTTCCACATTGTTATTTTAAAATTAAAAATCGTTAAAATTTTCCTGGATTCTCTTTGAGAAAATGAGTTTGGCTTTGTTTCAAAAAAAAACAATAGGCCATTTCCAAGTTGCCTTTAGCCTCTCTATCAAAGCGAGGCTAGGTGCGAAACCTTTCATATGAAAATGCGTTTTCATTCACATGCAAATAAAACATATTTGCATGTGAATGAAAACTCATTTTCATATGAAAGGTTTCGCACCTAGCCTCGCTTTGATAGAGAGGCTAAAGGCAACTCGGAAATGGCCTATTGAGTACCATCTTGGTAAAATGTTAACATTGTAATTATATGAAGCAACCCCCTGGAGGTTGTTTCAATTGCAATTGGATCATGATTGAGGACTGTAATTGGCTGATACAAATGTACTCCAATTATAATTCAATAATTACAATAAACGTCTAGACTATATCAAAGGAAGTCAATTCACAAATTTTGAGCCAAATGAAACAGACCAATTTTTTACTAGGAGGGCCTCAATATGAAATGAGGGGTTTGCGAAAATCCAGATTTTGGCCCCTGTATTTATTTAGAAGAAAATCGGTTCATATTTATTAATCCATGCTTCATTCAACCAGGAGATACAAAAATTATTGCAATAGAGTAAAAAACAAAGAAGTTATGACCAAAAGTTTGCCATTGCAAAATTGCATCCAGGTCACAGATGAGCGTATTTTGCATTTCGAGCGAGTCACCTTTAGCTTGAACTTCCCAGCTTTGAAAGTTTTGTATTGCACTTTATAAACTAGGTTTGCACTCTATAATCTATTTATGTATTCATCATTGACCAGTCAGAAACTGTATATTGTGTTGGTTTATTTAGGAACTGTACAGAGCAGTTTAGTATCGTAAAACCAAAACCAAAGTAATCACTCTGGCCAATCACAACAGACACAGACAATCCAACGAACCAATCAGAACTTGAAGCAAATACATGTAGCTGCCTTCAAGGGTTGGAAAATGCGTTTAGGCAAGTCACGATTGGTTTTGGTTTTACTTCCGATTGTTTGATAAAGTGGTGTTAGATTTTTTAGCCAATCATAGAACGTAGCAATGCAAAACCAAAGCAATCGCGAAATTACTTTTGACACTCAATTAAAAGCTGCTCTATCAATCCTCGACATTGAATCATTTCGGCCTTTGTTTCAAATTATAAAAGCGTATACATAACTAATGTATGGGGTTATCCGGTGATCTCTCCAGGTCCTTTGTTTTGAGCGAGTGAAAACTAATCCGGAGGCACTAAATATTTTGAAAGTCGCGGCAAGTGGTCTTGAAATTAGGTTTCCAACTCTGAAACAACAGATGATATTTGAGATGGAAATACGCGGAGAGGGTTCCAAGCTGGTAAGATTTCCGTGTAACCCCACACATTAATTATGTATGTATGCGCTATTGTTTTTCTTTAGGTGTTCTTTTGTTTCGGCTTTTGCTTCAGTTTTACGAACGGTATGCATAACTAATAAATGGGGTTATACGGAAATCCTTTTGTTGTTGTTCTGCGTGCATCTGAGCCCAGCCTTTTTATCCACATTTGAACCAATATAAAGCGATACAACTATTAAAGAAAACCTGCAAATTACCTTTGAAGAGTGAACCTCCGGAGTTATCGACATTGATAAACAGCACGGCAGCAAAAAAGGAGAAAAAGTAAAGGTCCGTTTTACATTTAAACTTTCTCCGCACCGGCATCTTCCCTTTCATATCAAATCCTCCATCTTGCTTTAAGATATGAACCAATTGCACACTGGGAAATTGGCGCGAAACGTTTTTCATTCGTTTCCAGGTCCTCGATCTCAGACAACGTAATATAGCGCGAAATATCAGATATTTTATCCATAAACATGCCAATATACTATAGCAAATTGTCAATACGTTAACATGATCTCGAGTTGCCACAACTGGTCCTTATTTCGGGATTTTCTTTTAATAAAAATATAAATAAATAAAACTGATAAACCCGGACAGAAGCTTATCACGTAGAAGCGTGCAACTTCTCCCTTATCGCGTATCATGGATATCTTCAGAGCGAGTGCTGGGCGTGCTGGGGATTATTAGAAGTCCAAACCGACCAATCAGAATCACGGATTGATTATATGCCCTTATATGGAAGGAGGCTTTTAGCTCTACGAGCGATGCTCAAATCGACAAAAGGAAAAAGTATCGAATATTCTAGTATTCCTAAGAAGATGACTAGAACCAGAAACCCATGAGTGGGTTGAAACGTGTAACGCGCATTCACAGCCTTCGAATATTCATTTTTTGCTTAGTACCATATTTGGAAACCCCTCGGTCCAGGGAGATTGGAAGCAAGTTGTTCTAGCGAATTGATTGGTTTATATTTTTATCTTCAGTTTCCAAATATGGATGTAACAACTTTTTAGCAAATTAAATAATCGGAAGCTTGTTTTGAAACGTACAAGAGACAGTTGCACGTTTCAACCCACTAATGGGTTTCTGCCTCAGAGTTTCATCGCTACCAAATCACTACTCAAATGATTCTTTTAAAGATTTTCACTAGCAATATGGTAATGTATTTTACTTATTGAAATGTTGTTTCAATTAGAAGGATTGTTTAAGTCAAGTTTCGATGGTAGTAAAACGAAATACAGTCAACTCTCTCTTAAGCGACCACCCTTGGTGCAGGAAAAAGTGGTCGCTTAATGGAGGTGGTTGCTTAATAGAAAAATCAAGACAATAAGCCAAAAACTGCATGGATCCACTAATTATTACTATTTATTGCCTTATCAGTTTAAATGTAGCAAATATACAAAGCTCCTTTGAGAAAACTTATTCTAAATCAGACAATATACTACAACTACAATACGCTACTCGCTTATTCATTCTTGGTTTTTGAAACATGCACGTTTGAACTTCGAAATGTGTTCCGGAAATTCCTTGTTGTAAATCACTTAAAATCAGTTTACTTAAACTTCCAATTATAATACTATGCATCTGTTTTCCTCGTGGCATTTTATAGCTTCTCCATGAAACCTAGATTTTCATGAAGGAATTCGCAAGGATTTCGTAACAATCTTGGGGGTGGTCGCTTAACGGAAACACAAAACAAAAGAATTGGTCAAATTTTTGGCCTCGAAAGTGGTCGCGGTCGCTTAAGAAATTTGAGAAGTGGTCGCTTAAGAGAGAGTTTTCTAAACAGTATTTGACTGAGAAACAAAACGGTTATTTACAAAGTGGTCGCTTAAGGGAGGTGGTCGCTTAATAGAGTGGTCGTTAAGAGAGAGTTGACTGTATAAACTGTGTACACCTCGGACCCTTCCCCTCCTAGGCGTTTTGCTCCACCGACCCCCCCCCCCCCCCTCCCCCACCCCATGCGTACAACTCCCAACCCTCTTCTTCCTCCAACGTCGTCCCCATGGGCAAGGCAGGTGACCATAACATATCGCGAACTCAGTTCTTACAGCCGATCGAGTGAAATTTTTACCCAAATGCTATAAGTCATTCAACGCTTGGCGTATTCACGAGCCAATCAAAGGCTCGGGTAGTCCAGCACTTGTCCAAACGATGTCTGTGATTCGCTAAGAAAACAATAGACTTGTCCCACTGGAATAGAGATTAGGGATATAGGGCATTATAATAGGCCATTTCCGAGTTGCCTTTAGCCTCTCTATCAAAGCGAGGCTAGGTGCGAAACCTTTCATATGAAAATGAGTTTTCATTCACATGCAAATAAAACTTATTTAGAGAGGCTAAAGGCAACTCGGAAATGGCCTATTCAACACATTGATCCACTGCCCAAATATGGTGAAAAATTTATCGATATACGCTATGTCTACACGACGTATATCCAACGATGGCGGTAAATTTCGCATTTTGAAGGAAAATGACCGCTGCCTGCACTTTCGTGTTTTTGGGAAAAAAATGCGTGAACTATTAGATAAAAAAGGGAAAGGAACGGTAAAAAGAGACGAAAAGAAAAGAGAAAAAAAAATTCATTAGGCGATATCACGCGCGCTTTCGCGCTATAATAGTTAATTGTTCACGTGATATATTAATTGTATCGATCGCCGATCACAGACATCGTTTGGACAGCTACGGGGTCGCCCAAAGGCTCTTACGGAACGCTCTTCATGGCAAAAAATTGGATGACATTTGCCTCTGATTTTTTAACTCGTCCCCAGACCCTCAATTTGACTGTTAAAGGGGCAGTATCATGAGGGCGAAACTTGAAAACATTCGGCCCACGTTTTCAAGTTTGATTCGGCAAATTCAAAAAGGCCGTCGAGAAGTCGAGGTATTTGTTGAATCAAAAAATCCGTTTTGATGGCCGGAAGAAAAAAAAAATCACTTTTAACAGTGATATGTCTCAAAATTCCGGTGCAAGAACAATGAACAGTGCCGCGCGTGGAATCTCGTGATACTGCCCCTTAAAAATCACAGCGAAAACGCCTCGTTCGCTTAATTTTTTGGTATGTTGCTTAGTGGATGTGGGACATAATTGTGCCACACCAATTTTGGGGACATCAAAATTTCGCCCATTTATGAATTACTTTTTCAGAAATCGACACTCGGATTCCAGTAATTTGGTTATTATCCTATCTGGAAACGTTAAAATATTTTGATAACTTAGAAAAAAGTCCCGTCATTTTGACCTTGAAGTGACCAACGTCAAGTGAAGGCTTGCATGGAGTTCAACCGCACGGTCATCGCTTTTAGCGGTATAACTCATTTTAATAGGCATAATGTTAACATCCACACTCGGTTTTGAAAAGACTGGGATATAGTGAACATTTTGGTGGGAAATATGATTTAGTTGGAGCGAAAAAAAACCCGTCATTTTGCCATTTTGTCAGTGCAATATGCTTCGACTGAGCCCATTTTGGCTTCTATTGGTGACTTGCGCGGACTAGCGCCCTGGCCGTTCGAGCTCAACTGCGCATGGGCAATAGTTCATTTTAGTAACGCGCACATCCGGAGCAAATGTCTTCTTTCAGGGGGCAATTTTTTGGTATGTTACTTAATGGATGTCGGACAGGAGTCACGAAGCGCGAACGAGGCACGCGAGGAGAGGGAAGTAGAAAAAAGTAAGCGTCTGTGGACGCACCATTGTTCGGGCTCTTTCCTCCTCCACACGTCCCCAAAACCTGACAGATTTCCCAGCTGAGACATGACCAAAAACACTATCTTACAAATCACGCTAACCGCAGACTTAATAAAGATTCTAATTCATGGTCTGAGAAAATAACTGATTCTGGCATTTTAATAGCGAATCATTTATATTTTATCGGTTACCATAAATCTTCCAAATTAAAAAAATAACATGTCTTAGCGTGACATAAATATGCATTGTGTGAAATGAAACACGATATAATATAAACACAAAGAGGCATTTCGTTACTTGTAGTGGTCAAAACTACGAAACAAACGTCCTTTACTACCGCAAAATACATCTCACAATTGAGTGACTACGACGAAAATTCCTCTTGGCTGTACAGTTTACAAATAAGCATATTCAGTTTACAAATAAGTGTGTGGGTTTCCATGAACGATCTAAGCTTTTGTTGTATCACAGAACAGTCAAAGAATTGATGAGTAAACAAATTTAAAACAATACGTCATCCAGTTTTCAATGCGTATTTGTGTGACGCTAAGGCAGGTTTTTTTTTTTAAATTTGGTTTATGCCCCTGAACCTAAGAGCGTACTCGCAGGCGACACATTTAAAAACATTTATCGTGCTGTAGTACTTACCTAAGTCTTGAAAAATCCATTCGAAGTCGACAGATCGGTTTTAATTTTCAGTTTCATGCTGAGTTTAAAGTCAAAGAACTAGTTGAAGAGTAAACAGATTTAAAACGATGAAAACATCTTAGCGTGACATAAGTATGCATTGTGTGAAACGAGATGGATGACGTAATGTAATTGTCAGCGTAAAACAGAAGTTAACAGCAGTGTGATCGAGTGACCCCTAATTAATAAATGCTTCAACTCGTTTTACGCTTCGCGTATTCACGAGTTAAAAACGGTCCCTACTTTATTGTTTTTGAAAGGGTAGAACGTCGTTCTTCTTCTGCGACACGTCACGCAAATTCAAGAGAGGAAACACACAGCCATTTAGCAATTGCTATGGGTGGTTTTCACGTTACGTCACGGCGGCCATGTTGGTGCACAACTACAAAATAATTCTACCAAATCGCAGTGACGTACTTCCGGTTAACATGAGATGTACACGCGCCGCCGTGAGTCAGTACGAAGTCGTTTGCCGTGGTGTTCAGACGTCTATCTTTTCCGTGCAAGTTTTTTCCTTTTCGTACACGGATTTGTGCAGGTAAAACTTCTATCATTTATTCTTATTGCCTTCTTTCCCAATCTTTTATATATTTTCAGGTACCATTGTGGATATTTTTAAGCTCTTTATTGACGGTAATATTGAGCGGCGACCACGATACCGAAGCACGTGTTTCTCACAAGTTTACAATATTCCACTTTTGAGGCGGAAAGTAGGGCGATATTTTGTTTGGGCTCTACAAAATCACACAATTATAGGAAAAGTATTATTAAACGAGCCATATTAAACGAGCTGAAATGTGCGGACCGCTATGACGTGGCTTGTTACAAAAGGGAAAGTAAGTGATAGTTTCCCTCGACGCTTCGTGCAGTGAACCGAAGTATACAGACCGCTATTGCGTGTCTTGTTATACAAGGGAAAGTAAGTGATAGTTTCCCTCGACGCTTCGATAAACGAGCTGAAATGTACAGACCGCTACGGCGTGTCTTGTTACAAAAGGGAAAGTAAGTGATAGTTTCCCTCGACGCTTCGTGCAGCGAACCGAAGTATACAGACCGCTATTGCGTGTCTTGTTATACAAGGGAAAGTAAGTGATAGTTTCCCTCAACGCTTCGATAAAACGAGCTGAAATGTACAGACCGCTACGGCGTGTCTTGCTACAAAAGGGAAAGTAAGTGATAGTTTCCCTGGACGCTTCGAGCAACAAACCAAAGTATTCAGACCGCTATTGCGTGTCTTGTTACACAAGGGAAAGTAAGTGATAGTTTCTCTCAACGCTTCGATAAACGAGCTGAAATGTGCGGACTGGAATGCATGCATGCATGAATGGATGAATCGTTTTATTGCGTCGACGAAGGAGACGCTTCCTAATCTTGTCGGCTAGGCGGAAGGAATCGAGAAAAGTGTCGGTACCAAATCTGCGCCATCTTGAAACGTCACAATAGTATCCAGCATGCTTAGCGCGTCGTCTAGGCGGAACGAATCGAGAAAAGTGTCGGTACCAAATCTGCGCCATCTTGATTAAACATATGCTGAATGCAACTTCCAGACATTGAGATATCTACATTTATTTAGTCGGTAAAATCCTTGCGGATATCACACCAAGTACTGAGGCGTATCATTTCAGAATCGGAGAAATATAAACCGAAATGAAATCAAGACAAATATACTATTTATGTCGGAAAAATCTAAGGCCTTTCGGAGTACACAGCACGGCAAAGGAGGCCCTTCAGCACGGCAGAATTGAAGGATTTTACTTGATTCCACGGCGATAGCGTGAATTTGTTTGACGTTGGCCCGACGTTTTTGCCTGCGTGACATATCTCGTGACATAGCCCCTTTTAACAGTGGCTGAAACTGAGGTACTACGTAGGTCAAGACGAGGTGCTACGGTATAAGGAGACGCACTATAATCTATGATTACTACTAGTATTAAATCAATACTTGCAATTCGTAGATTGAATTACTATCGACAAAAATATTTACAATGACTTGAGATTAAAATGGATCTGAATATAAAGGATCTTGTTACAAGAGGGAAAGTAAGTGATAGTTTCCCTTCAAATCAAGCAAGAAATAGCTTGCATTCAAGATATAGATGTTACGCTGGGAAAGTAAATGTTTGTTTCCCTTTATTTATACGGTCAGCGAACCGAACATTGTTTATACTGCATCAACGAAGGATATATTATTCTTTTGCGACCGCCATTGTTGCGAGTATGCACATTACGACTAATGTTGTTGACACATTCTATTGTTTATTTATAGCAATTAGCGATATGGAGGAACTGTGAGGCGCAAACCCATCAGCGCTTCTGCCTGATTTGAAAGCCCCTATTTTCAGTTTAATGCAAGATATGAAAGGCGATGCACATTTCCCTTTCGTAAACGGTCGATGCCATTTTAGCGAAATTTTCACTAATTTTAGAATTATTTTTTCTATCAGAAAAAGAAAAATGCAATTAATTACCTAGAATCGAACCCGGATCCTCTGCATGTTAGCATCTCTCCTTCACCACTAGACCACTGGGTTGATCCGGCAAATCCAAGAAAAATTTAATTATAAAAGGTGCTTTTCTTAATATATATCAATAACGGGTCACCCTAACCCTAAATCTTACCTAAAAGCGAATCTAGCTTAGATCTAATAATCGCTTTACCTAGGCCCAATTTTATCTAATAACGATAGCCTACTTTCGTCCTAATCCAGGCATAAACTAAAGAGAAATAGCATCGACCATTTCAAAAGGCTTGGTTACTAATGAATGCTAATGATGGCATCGACCGTTAAAAATGGCATCGACCGTTTGCTAATGATGGCATCGACCGTTAAAAATGGCATCGACCGTTTACGAAAGGGAAATCAGCAAAGGCGATCTTATAGAACACTTGGAAAATTGTGTTTATTCCGCAGTGGAATACCCTGATGAGGTCAACAGCCAGCGTAGTGAGAATTTTAGCGATGAGTGTTCAAACTCGCAACTGGGCGGTGATATTGATAGGTTTCTTCATTCCCACACACCGCAGTCTGTGCAGAAAGGGACTTCGACTTCTGGCGAATTCAAAGACTTTGCCTCGGAATATTCTATTATGAGTTTCTAGTGGCTCCAAAGACAAACAAGGCTGTTTGAAACCAGCTTCGAGAAAACACCAAAAAGGCAGATAATGGAATGCAGAAGTGCCAGAATTGAAAATATTCATGACTTCAATGTATGCAATTCATCAAGCGTGTAAAGTGGCAACAGGTGCAGTAAGAAACAACCTCGTACATGCTTTGGCGTTATCCTTATCTGGAAATAGGGAGCGCAACATGACGCAGAGAGCTCTTGAGATTAGATCTTGACACGCAGTTCAGTGCATTATGCAATGTTTCGACACCAGTCACCGCAGAATTGTTTGGAGAGGATGTTAGCAAAGACATCGATGAGGTGTCAAAGGCCAACAAGCTGGGCAGAAAATTGGCACCCCAAAGAAGAACCGTGGTTCACGTTCCCATCCTTATGGTGGATACCAGGGTAAAGGTTCTGCTTCTACTATGGCTAGAGAGCGCTATTCTGGTAGACGCTTTACTAGATCTCAGCCTTTTTTGGGAGAACGCGGAACTAATCGCAGGAGGCCAGGACCCAAAGCTGCCTCTACACAAAGACGAGCCACAGTTAGAAACCTTTCAACAGGTTAGTCATACCAGCAGGGCAATTGAGATACTGTTTGCACGTATGGCAACAAATTACCTCATTCATTTGTTTTACAATGTGTAACTGGTTGCTTCATTGTATTTGGCTGTGAGCCATCTCATGTCAGAAGTACAATTACCTATGAGCACAAGTTTCCACCAACTCAATAGCAGACTATCGATTTAGAGATTGAAACCATTTTACAAAAAGGGATCATTGAACTGACAGCTTCTGAACCTGGTTATTTCACCTAATTTTGTGAGACCCAAAAAGAACCAGGAACTTTTAGGGTTATATTTAATCTTAAATTACTCTATGATACAGTCACCTATCACAAGTTAGTAGTAGGATAGGGACAGCAGCTTCCGTTTTTTTGCTGTGGTTTCTAATTAAATTGCTGTGGAATCGCTGCGGTATACATTAAGGTAGATGACGGCATAAGGTATTGTCTTTATGTCATGAATAAATTGCTGTGGTATATCATTAACGTGCTGTGGATTACATTAACGACCGTTATTGCTGTGGTATTTCATTACCTTGGAATAACCAGTTCCAAAAACCAGGTTGACAAGATTTCAAAACTATGGTACAATAGACTGGCGCAAACTTGCCCGCTTTATACCAACTCACTCTAAAACAAAACACAACTGACACAGATATCCTTTACAAACATAGATCAAAACAACATGCCTTGGCCAGGACTCGAACTCTGCGGCCACAACGCAGTGTCTTAACCACTAGTCCATCAAAGCTGTGGATATTATAACCGAATAAAACTAATTAGAGGTTTCCGAAACATTCAAGTTTAGAAGCGATAAAATTGCACAGTTAAAAAAAAACCCGCTTCTTATTCGTATTTACCGCCGTTTTAGCCGCTTCATCGCTAGACTCTATGTCGATTTTCAGTTTGCCAGCCATCACCTTGAAGTTTGATAACTTTACCGGTAGCTTCAAATTTCAAACTTTTGATTATGCGAACACTGAACTCTAAATTTGCATGAAAAATTAGCACCTTGTAAAAATAAACAAAGCAACCAATTACATGCGTTACTAAAACAATTAACCCACACTTTGTTTAAGTTCAAACTATATTTATTGATAACAAACAATTTCATCAGTTATACAGACAATTTAAAAGCTCAGATGGAAAGGAACAGACAGAGTTGATTTATTCTTTTTCATCGGGTTTATACAAAGTAATCTTTGGTTCCATTGGTTTTCTGTGTCTCACCGCACTGCAATCATCGTTTCGGATGAAATTAATCCTCTTGATTCTTAGAATGCTTGTAAGGTTCAGCTCTATATCTGTAACGCCGCGATCGCCTTTTAGGTTTATCGTCACCAACATCTAAGTAATTTACCAATTGGATTCCAGGTCGTTTGCGCTTCGGCGCTGGCGATGGTGTTTGTACTGTGGGGGTAGGGGTCAAGACGGCTGGATTTAAAGGTAGTGGCGTTACTGCGGAAGTTTCTTGTATGGTTGGCGCTACATTTAGAGAGGGTGTCGCGATAAATGGATTTAAGGGTGTAGAGGTTGTCACCGCTGTTGCTGCTGTGGCGGGTTCTTGCATAATTGTGGGTAAATTATCTTCCGGATGACTTGCAAAACTTCTTTTCATTTCATCAGACTGTTGAGGTCTTCCATTCAATTGATGTTTAAACTTCAGATATCTGTTTTGAAGCTCAAGGTACTGTTTGGCTTTGTCATATTCCCCAAGGTCTGTCTTTGTTTGTCGATGTGAGGCCGATGTGGGGCCGATGTGAGGCCGATGTGGGGCCGATGTGGGGACGATGTGGGGTCGATGTGAGATCGATGAGAGGCCGATGTGAGATCGATGAGAGGCCGATGTGAGATCGATGAGAGGCCGATGTGAGATCGATGAGAGGCCGATGTGAGGACGACTTGAGGCCGATGTGAGGACAATGTAACGCCGTCTCCTCCTCCTCCTCTTACCCATCTTACTTTAACGTGACCCGCGAACGTAGTGCTGAAGTTAATCATGGCTTGATCCCTGAGAATGCGCGCGGGGATCACGCGTGGAGATCGCGCGTGTTGACTCAGAAATCACCGTCTTGATTAAATTCAGCACTACGTTCACGGGTCACGTTAAAATAAGAAGGGTAAGTGGAGGAGGAGGAGGAGGAGGAGGAGACGGCGTTACATCGGCCTCACATCGACCTCTCATCGACTCCACATCATCCTCACATCGGCCTCTCATCGATCTCACATCGGCCTCTCATCAATCTCACATCGGCCTCACATCGGCCCCACATCGGCCTCACATCGGCCCCACATCGGCCTCACATCGGCCCCACATCGGCCTCACATCGACAAACAAAGACTATATAACAAAGGTACCCAATTCACTTTCATTTCACAGTAGATTTTCAAAGCGTAAAGATGCCTTACAAATTTAAGAGGGATTGTCCTGTTTGTGGAAAGCCAGGCTTACTCTATTTAAGTCATCATTTGCGTCAAGTGCATCAGTTACAATCCCGTGAAAGAAAGCAGTGGTTGAGGACGGCGACATTTTCAGGCTCTCATACAACACTTGGTGTAACACAAGGGAATTTTCCTCATCCTCAGGAATTACAAACCGACAAGAACCGAACATCTGAACCGCGAAAACACCAAACAACCACACAGGATAATTGTGGACTGCGAACGAATGTACTACCCGGTGAAGAACAACTTAATCAAACAGGGATACAAGACAATATTTCTCAGGAGCTACTAAAGTATCTCAGACAACAGAACCTTTCGACATCTCCAGTTCTCTCAGCCATGCAGGGACTACAAGACAGAATGGACAGCCTTCTCTCTCGTACAGACCTTGGGGAATATGACAAAGCCAAACAGTACCTTGAGCTTCAAAACAGATATCTGAAGTTTAAACATCAATTGAATGGAAGACCTCAACAGTCTGATGAAATGAAAAGAAGTTTTGCAAGTCATCCGGAAGATAATTTACCCACAATTATGCAAGAACCCGCCACAGCAGCAACAGCGGTGACAACCTCTACACCCTTAAATCCATTTATCGCGACACCCTCTCTACATGTAGCGCCAACCATACAAGAAACTTCCGCAGTAACGCCACTACCTTTAAATCCAGCCGTCTTGACCCCTACCCCCACAGTACAAACACCATCGCCAGCGCCGAAGCGCAAACGACCTGGAATCCAATTGGTAAATTACTTAGATGTTGGTGACGATAAACCTAAAAGGCGATCGCGGCGTTACAGATATAGAGCTGAACCTTACAAGCATTCTAAGAATCAAGAGGATTAATTTCATCCGAAACGATGATTGCAGTGCGGTGAGACACAGAAAACCAATGGAACCAAAGATTACTTTGTATAAACCCGATGAAAAAGAATAAATCAACTCTGTCTGTTCCTTTCCATCTGAGCTTTTAAATTGTCTGTATAACTGATGAAATTGTTTGTTATCAATAAATATAGTTTGAACTTAAACAAAGTGTGGGTTAATTGTTTTAGTAACGCATGTAATTGGTTGCTTTGTTTATTTTTACAAGGTGCTAATTTTTCATGCAAATTTATAGTTTAGTGTTCGCATAATCAAAAGTTTGAACTTTGAAGCTACCGGTAAAGTTATCAAACTTCAAGGTGATGGCTGGCAAACTGAAAATCGACATAGAGTCTAGCGATGAAGCGGCTAAAACGGCGGTAAATACGAATAAGAAGCGGGGTTTTTTTTTAACTGTGCAATTTTATCGCTTTTAAAGTTGAATGTTTCGGAAACCTCTAATTAGTTTTATTCGGTTATAATATCCACAGCTTTGATAGACTAGTGGTTAAGACACTGCGTTGTGGCCGCAGAGTTCGAGTCCTGGTCAAGGCATGTTGTTTTGATCAATGTTTGTAAAGGATATCTGTGTCAGTTGTGTTTTGTTTTAGAGTGAGTTGGTATAAAGCGGGCAAGTTTGCGCCAGTCTATTGTACCATAGTTTTGAAATCTTGTCAACCCGGTTTTTGGAACTGGTTATTCCAAGGTAATGAAATACCACAGCAATAACGGTCGTTAATGTAATCCACGGCACGTTAATGATATACCACAGCAATTTATTCATGACATAAAGACAATACCTTATGCCGTCATCTACCTTAATGTATACCGCAGCGATTCCACAGCAATTTAATTAGAAACCACAGCAAAAAAACGGAAGCTGCTGTCCCTATCCTACTACTCAAGTTCAAAATGGATACTATTGTATCAAGTAACTATCAGCTACACGACTCATGAAGCAAGACTGTTTTATGTCTTCTATAGATTTGTAAGACGCATATTATTCTGTGCCTATTGCACCAGCCTACAGAAAATTTCACAAATTTGTTTGGCGTTATAGATTTTTCCAGTTTACAGCATTGCCTATGGAGCTCACTTGCAGTCCAAGAATTTTTATTTAAGTCCTCAAGCCTGCTTTCTCTACTTTACGAACCCAATTTTGGCATTCATGTTTGGGCTATATAGATGACTCTTATTACACAGAGGATACTTTTATTCTACGTCGCGAAGTTACCCTTCATACAGTTTAACCCTTCACACGACTGGGGTTTGTTATTCACCCTACCAAGTCAGTTTTTTCACCCTACGTAATCGTTGAACTCTGTGAACAGGAGAGTTACCGTTACAGGCAGGAGTGTCTATGTGATAAACAGTTCTCAATTCGTCAGGTAGCTTCCCTCATTGGAACCCTCATTTCATCCTTCCCTGGGGTTGAATTGA
The DNA here is from genome assembly GCA_024195265.1 of Dendrophyllia cribrosa. Taxonomy (NCBI): domain Eukaryota; kingdom Metazoa; phylum Cnidaria; class Anthozoa; order Scleractinia; family Dendrophylliidae; genus Dendrophyllia; species Dendrophyllia cribrosa. The sequence continues at coordinate 19,006,793 of JAJLRJ010000012.1, read as the reverse complement.
GCCCCCTGCATTACAGCACTTTAGAGAGAGAGAAAGATTTTGCATTCAACGTTGCCTCAGGGAATTTTGAAGAGGTTATGTCTTTGTCCCCAGAAATTAAGTCAGATTTACAATGGTGGGTTTCCTCGCTCCCTTCAGTGAACAGAAACATTGATCATGGAGTCCCGGATGTTACGCTTACCACCAATGCCTCCCATTTGGGGTGGGGGGCTACAACAGGAATTGCCTACACCCAGGGACTTCGTGCACCCCACAAGGGATCTCAGCACATTTACGTGTTAGAGCTTTTGGCGGAAAGTTAGGGCTAGAGGCTCTTCTTCCTTAAGCCCAGAAACTTCACATTCGGATTGTTTCTGACAACATGACAACAGTCACATACATTTACGCTATAGGGGGTTGCAAGGCCATCAAATGTTACACTCTGCAATAAAAAAAAAATGGTCATTGGCTGTCATGAAAAACATCTGGATATCTACAGCCCACATTCCTGGTAAAAAGAACATCCTTACAGACCATTTGTCGCCGAAGTTCAACCCAAATGTGGAAATTGAGCTGAATTCTCATACATTCCATGATATAGCAGTGCATTTTGGTATGCCAGACATTGACCTCATTACAAATAGACTAAATCACAAGGTTAATTTCTGTTTCATGGAAAGCAGACCCATGGTAGAGTTTGCTAACCAAGGCATTTTATCCAGACATTACTGAAGTCTTTATGTCTTCTTGGTAAGAGAGTACCCAGCAACAGTGCAATGTATACCTCAGCAAGTGGTACCAGTTTTGTGTACCAATTAATTCTATGCAACCCATTGTCATGATGTGTTAGAATTTCTTCATGACCTTTGTAAGAAGGGATTATCCTATTCAACAATCAATACTGCCCGCTCAGCCTTATCTGATGTCTTATGGGAGCCACCTTAAGCGCAACAAATTACTCCGTTTACAGTCATCCACTTGTTATATATTACATTAAAGGTGTCTTCAATTCTAGGAAGCCTGTGCTGAAATATTCAGAAACTTGGGATGTTTATGTTGTTTTGCATCATTTGTATTTAATGTACCCGCTTGTAAAGCTCTCATTGTAAGAGTTTACATTTAAGTTAGTAGGTTTATTTGCGCTTCCATCAGGACAAAGGTCTCAAGTGTTAGCAAGCATGGACATCAAATCGATGAAGAAAGCCCACGATTATTATCTGTTTGATATTAATGAGCACGTGAAACAGAACAGGTCAGGATACACAATCAGTTCTATTTATGTCAGGTAATGCCAACAACAAAAACTATGTGCTTACTGAACACTGGAGAGTTACCGCGTACGTACCCTACCTCTTAGACAAGAGGGAAGTATGAAGTTGTTATCATAAGTATCATATGATAAGTATCATATCATATCATAAGTTAGTATCATATGTTAAGCCTTATGCGCCAGTCGGAACTAGCACAGTTGGACGGTGGATAATTTATACTTTACTTGGCTTAGGTGGTATTGACACTACTAAATTTAAGGCCCATAGTACGCGGTCAGCCAGTACAAGCAAAGCTAGTCAAACTATTCCTTCAGATACCATTTTGAAGAAGGTAGGTTGGTGTTCGGACTCAACTTTTCGCAAGTTCTACAACAGACCAGTTGTAGCTGATGATGCTTTTCAAAACGCTATGTTACAATAAATGTTTTTTTTTGTGACTATATAGTTGTGTCCACAATTGCTTTAAAATCTCATGTTAACCGGAAGTACGTCACTGCGATTTGGTAGAATTAGAAATTAAACGAGACTTACCTGTAAGTTGAAGTTTGATAAGAATTCTACCAAATCCGCAGTGGTACTGAGGGTTAACATGCCCTCCCTGATTGTTCCCCTCCTCTATCCTTGTGGGAGCCTCAATTTTACACCAATGGTCTCTGGACGTCTTTGGATCTCCGAGAATTACAGAGTTCCTCTGTTAATTGTGTTCACAACCTTTGAAGTCTGACTCACGGCGGCGCGTGTACATCTCATGTTAACCCTCAGTACCACTGCGGATTTGGTAGAATTCTTATCAAACTTCAACTTACAGGTAAGTCTCGTTTAAATTCTAATTTTAATGAACTTCTTTTGTTATGTGCACCAACATGGCCGCCATGGCCTTTGTCATTTGAGTCCGACAGGACTGAAGGTCACGTGAGTGAAAACCATCTATTGACGTTGTACTGCGCTTGGGTTTTAGTTTGGACAAACCGCGTAGCTGTGTTACGAGGCCACTGCTTCAGTTACGAAAACATACACGTGACTGTGCTTAACACATCTTGAGAAATACAAGATACATACAACTCATACAAGTCCAGAAATAGACATATATTTCAAGAAAGACGCTTGAATTCGTACAATTTGTTTTGTAATTAGCAAGTATATCTTCGTTTTAAGGCCAAAAAAACTAAGAGCAAGATAAAGAGTAAATTGAGAACAATGTTACAGTAGACACCTGGATAAGGTAAACACACATATGTATCTTGACACCTCTCTCACAAGTTTGGATACCTGTTTGTAGCTGATAAGTGATGTGTTGGTTCCATTTCTTGTATCTACGAACACGGCTCCCAAGGCTTTTTTCAACAGCTTGAAAATCACAAGATTGTGATAACAAATTCAACGTATTACATCATGCTGCAGCAAAGCCAGCACCTCCAACGGCTCAAAATTCGTAAATATTGCTCAAATTCTCCACATCATGTTTTCTCATATTTCCATCAACGTTTCCTGGTGTCGTCACTTCAAGAGTTAGGACTTCACTTTGCAAGCACTGGAAGGGCACATATAAAGGCAAAAACCACGGGCTAACGTGTATGGACGTATACGCTAAAACTTTTAGATGAACATTTGCTCTGAGTCGGGAAGAACTCGTAATAGAATGACCTTGTTGATCCATTCTGTCCAATGATAAGCAATGCAAGCTTGACGCAATATGCCATGTAACGTAATGAAATATTTGACGTAAACGTTTTAAAGAGTTGTGTAGATCTTAATGGTGTTATACGCTCATGCGTCATCGCCTCGTCATCTTCCGTCACTGCATCGTAAGGATTCCATTCTGCAAAAAAAATATAACCACCATCAACGAAAACTGTTATGGTCCCAAGAGGACATCACACGCCTGACTATTTCTCAGTAAAATAATATATCAAGGTGTCAAGTTTGTGATAGCTCAGTGATAGCCCAGGGTCGTAAAAGGTGTTTGGGCTCAAGGGCTCCAAGACCAAAAAGTCAGCCGATTCGTATATAATTAACCGCATATAAACGAGTCTAATTTACATAAAATTACCGCATGCAAGCGGTTAAAGTAGGCCCAATTCACCTATTGAGAAATAACGAAAATAGAGCTGATCTCAAACTGGCTTTAGTCTTTCACTTGAACATTTTACATAAAGTAAAACTCCTTGTTTTTAGTAAAAGAAGGAAAAAGATCAGAAGGGTGTATGCCTCGAACCCGAGTCGTTCGCTTCATAACTAATACCCATATCCACTACACCAATACACTGTAATTTTTAACATATGTATAGAGTTACCCATAACCATAAATGAAAGCTAACCGTTTTCAAATCAGTGTTTAACCCTGAACACCACAGATCAGTGCTAAACTGGAGCTCTTTTCTCTCAGTTCTGGGGTTCTGTTCTCGTGTACGTCAGTAATATAAAGAATACTACTGTTAGGTAAACAGGGCCTATTTTACTCGCTTGCATGCGGTAATTTGATGTTAATTAGACCCGCTTATATGCGGTTAATTATACGCGAATCGGGTGAAAAAGTGGCGCTTTTTTAGGGCTCCGGGTTCCAGAAATTGTCTAGAGGAAAAAAATCCACGGGGCTCAGAGGTTCCAAAGAAAAACAACAAGGGCTCCAAGGCTCCAGGGTGTCAAGGACCCCCCCCCCCCCCCCCTTTTAGGAACCTGATAGCTCATGGAGAACACGAGATCTTAGGTTCACCTGAAACACGCTTTTTCGTTCTATCCAGTTTTCACTAACAACAGACATAATAAAATAATAGGTTTCTTGTTATTATGCTAGAGGTTTAGAGATTATCACAGCTGGGAGGCTTTCATTGGCATTTTACCTTGAGAGTGTGAACTTGAACTGGAACATAATACTTTATTTCTCACATCTGAATCCATTCCCATGATACCCCTCTTTGCAGACACATTTATATGAGCCTGCAGTGTTGGTACACCATGCATTGACGTCACAGTCATGACGATTGCTAAGACACTCATTAAAATCTGCAGTGAGAAAGACGGGAAAGAAATCACCTTAAAAAAAAAATGATGTACTATTTACCGTAAGTCATATCTTTTGAAAACGACAAAGGTGACAGCTGATTATTAGTTATGGTTTTGCTCGTCATAATTCTCCCATGATCAGAAACGGAGACTAAAAGTACCAAATTATTATTGTTTTATGTTTATCGTTCAAGAAATTATTATTTACTCTACGAACTCAGAAGCAAAATATGGATCAAAATCCACTGTTCAAAACCGCAATTGTAAACTGTCTAAACTTACATGAGACCTCCCCTACGGTAATTGACGACAATACAACGGGCAACTTAAACCTATCAGTATGGAAGTAAATATATCAGATGATCATAGATGTAAACAAAAGGTGAAACACTTGTGAAAGAAAGATTCTCGCTGTTATGTTAAGTTGCGAAAAAGTCGGAAACATTCAGACTTAACTGAGGTGAGAGTCGAACTCGTGCAAAAAGAGCTTGCTATACCAAACACTCGAAAGGAGTTCCATCTGGTATACAAACACTCGAAAGAGTGTTCCATCTGGTATACAAACACTCGAAAGGGTGTTCCATCTGGTATACAAACACTCGAAAGGGTGTTCCATCTGGTGTACAAACACTCGAAAGGGTGTTCCATCTGGTATACAAACACTCGAAAGAGTGTTCCATCTGGTATACAAACACTCGAAAGGGTGTTCCATCTGGTATACAAACACTCGAAAGGGTGTTCCATCTGGTATACAAACACTCGAAAGAGTGTTCCATCTGGTATACAAACACTCGAAAGGGTGTTCCATCTGGTATACAAACACTCGAAAGGGTGTTCCATCTGGTATACAAACACTCGAAAGGGTGTTCCATCTGGTGTACAAACACTCGAAAGGGTGTTCCATCTGGTATACAAACACTCGAAAGAGTGTTCCATCTGGTATACAAACACTCGAAAGGGTGTTCCATCTGGTATACAAACACTCGAAAGGGTGTTCCATCTGGTATACAAACACTCGAAAGGGTGTTCCATCTGGTATACAAACACTCGAAAGGGTGTTCCATCTGGTATACAAACACTCGAAAGAGTGTTCCATCTGGTATACAAACACTCGAAAGGGTGTTCCATCTGGTATACAAACACTCGAAAGGGTGTTCCATCTGGTATACAAACACTCGAAAGGGTGTTCCATCTGGTATACAAACACTCGAAAGAGTGTTCCATCTGGTATACAAACACTCGAAAGGGTGTTCCATCTGGTATACAAACACTCGAAAGGGTGTTCCATCTGGTATACAAACACTCGAAAGGGTGTTCCATCTGGTATACAAACACTCGAAAGAGTGTTCCATCTGGTATACAAACACTCGAAAGGGTGTTCCATCTGGTATACAAACACTCGAAAGGGTGTTCCATCTGGTATACAAACACTCGAAAGAGTGTTCCATCTGGTATACAAACACTCGAAAGGGTGTTCCATCTGGTATACAAACACTCGAAAGGGTGTTCCATCTGGTATACAAACACTCGAAAGGGTGTTCCATCTGGTATACAAACACTCGAAAGGGTGTTCCATCTGGTATACAAACACTCGAAAGGGTGTTCCATCTGGTATACAAACACTCGAAAGGGTGTTCCATCTGGTATACAAACACTCGAAAGGGTGTTCCATCTGGTATACAAACACTCGAAAGGGTGTTCCATCTGGTATACAAACACTCGAAAGGGTGTTCCATCTGGTATACAAACACTCGAAAGAGTGTTCCATCTGGTATACAAACACTCGAAAGGGTGTTCCATCTGGTGTACAAACACCTCGAAGTCGGTAAAAAATAGATATCTCTATTGCCGAGGAGTTAGTCAGAACTATTTGCAGGGAGTCATAATGAGGAAACGTTTTGTGGCAATTTAATGATAATTTGTGAGATCTATGGGATGTTTTGACCGCTTATATTTCAAACATGAAAAAACACGTTACAGATGTTTCAGCGATTTATTCAAAATCGAACAGTTTAGATTGCCGACATTTTCTCATTTTGTGTGCTACACTGTGTAGATTGTAGCGCATTTATTCGCTTGTCGCGAAAGATATTTAGGAAAAACCGTTTTTCACCATGTTTGTTTGCCGTTGCTATGAAAACGCTGATTAGCATAGAAAGAGCATTGTCCAAAACGTTCATCCAAGCCTTACATCTGGTATCAAATTCAGATTCATTGAGCTAAAGTAAGATTATATATAAGCGCATTTAAACTACTTGAAGCCACCTTAAGCCACAACAAAAGGCAAAGTTGTAAGTTCTTACTAATACAATATGGCCCTTGTTAGCAATTGAAATTCAAATTTTTACCAAATACAATACGGCCCATTGTTATAACAGCCTTGTTTACAGTTAAAATTCTTACCAATGCAATATGGCCCATTGCTATAGAAGCCTTGTTTACAACTGAAATTCTTACCAATACAATACAGCCCATTGCTATAGAAGCCTTGTTTATAAGTAAAATTCTTACCAACACAATATGGCCCATTGCTATGGAAGCCTCGTCTACAATTGCATATGTAGGACCCGATGGTGTTGACACAGTCACTATGCAGCGGACATTCAAATGATCCGCTGCTGCACTCATTATGTTCTGAAAATCACAACCAAAGTTTTAAGTTTACAAATTGCAATGTCTTTAAAAGTTTCCATCATTCTCAAAAACGTGCCTTATCGTGTGACAATATAATCGCGGATTTAAGCTATTAGTGAATCCCCAAATCATTTTGTAACTAACGTTCACTGCGCATGTCAATTTCGTTTCCAGTGCTAGCCGCGCAACTACACAGTTGTTGCCAACTATTTCACAGACTTAGAAAACCGAGTTGTCGACGATATTGTTGAATTGTATCCTTGGTTCAATTTCTATTTTCCATTGTTCTTTTCTACGCTAATGTGTAATAACGAATATAAAACAAACAAAATGAAAATTGAACCAATGATAAAATTGAACTACATAGACAACTTAAGTAGTTTTCCTTTTGAAAAGGAAAACTGTTTTGTTGTGGATAACAATTTTTTGTTATCGATAAATCACTCGCGTCACTATTTCTGACCATCTTTTAAGCATTAGCTAGGTAGTTGAACTAGCAATGCTTACCAACGGTAAATTCGCCCCCCCGGCCAAGACTCTGGCTAGCTTATCCTCGCAGCTTTCTGAGAGGCCAAACGACATGGAAAGCCCAGCTTCAAGGGCATAATGGTCACTATTAGCGCATACTCCACATTGTTTCAGGTGCATGTTCCCGCTGTCTTACTTTGTAACCTTTTGTGGTTTGAATTTCAGGGGCAATCCTCCGGCTCGAGCAGGAGCAGGCCCCTTCTATCTTCCTTTAGACTCAGATCGGAACGTGGGACAATTTGTCTCAATGCTGGCATTAAGTGTTACTTTCTTCCCATGAGGGAGATCGCTGCTTGGGTTTTCTGGGTATTTGGAGGTTCCATGTTACCTTTGTTCACCATTCCTCCAATCTTCAAGCACCTGTAGGTTGGAGGTTCCTTGGGTGGTTGGGGTTCACAGAAGTACAATCATAACCTCTGTTGCTGTGCTGCCTAGTTGTCTGACAGCAACAGTAAGGTAGTGGGGCCGTACTGCGCTAAGGGCCCTAATAACTTTAAGCACCAGCTCCATACTCATCAACTGTAGACGAGTTTAATGATGTTGCAACTTTACCAACTTTGTCACACATCATTAAATTGAACTTTAGTATTTGTCTTCTTAGAGATAGGAAGAAAACAAATGAAAAGAAGAAATCAACATTATTTACCGACACACTTTTTATCCTTTCGAATGAAACCAGTTTGGCAGTTGCACTTGTATGATCCTTTAGTGTTCTCACAAACGGTATTTTCATCGTGATGACAAAGACTGGGATTTTGCCTACACTCATTTTTATCTGAAACCATAAATGAAAAGCGTTAATGTTACGAATTCCATCTAGAGAGTCTAAATCTCCGCAAAATACAATCTTTTTAATGGCGTATATACTAATTAAACCACGACAAAAATAAATGTGTGCATAAAGCCGTCTGGATAGAACATTCCATAAAAGGTTTCTTTTTTAATTTTTTTTTTGGATGAAATCCTAGATTGCTAGGAATCAAATGAAATCTTTAGAACATTACTTTACAGATAGTCTAGTGTCCTTTATTTAAAAAAAATAAAATTCACTATTTTAAACTTGGGCAACCTTAAGGTGTTTCGATACAGTTTTCTGGAGACCATACTTACATTTTTCGATCGGCTTTTAAGCAGTCTTCTCCAAGTCAGATCAACGTGAAATTTTCACTACTAACTGGTTTTGAATTGAAGTTTGGCAAGATGTATTTTCTTGTAAAAAATCGATATTACCATGACGACGATAAACAAGAAACTTTGAAATCAGTAAAAGTGAAATTTTGGCGTTTAAGTTTCGCATTGAAAATCTCACATAGACATCTTAAAATATGGTATATGGTATATATATTTTGCAAGAATAAAAAATTCTGTATGCTTGATTTCAAATAAATCGCAATAACATTTCAAACCTTACTATTTTTATACTGGTAATAAATTGATTAAGAAATTAACACTGGTTTTGTGAATTTACTTCAAGATAGTGTCGAAAAGTAGCTTAATGTTATGTTTGTACATCGTCAAAGTTTTGTTCACTTTCTCTTTTGCGATCTTGAGAACTGTCTTTTTCCCTAACATCGCTCCATGTGTAATTTTTGGATAATTTTCGATTTTAATCGCTTTTGCAAAAATCTGAAGAACGCCTCATGGATTTTTTTAAAAGTTCACCACGCATGCTTACCGATGTGAAAAATATTATCTCAAAGTTTCATTGACATTGATTCATTGGAACGCCTTTAAATTTAAAGATGAAGAGGACGTACGAACCGTCCGAAAAGTTTGCGTTACAAATTCACTTTTTTAAGTTATGCTTAGAAAATGATTATTTCAAATCAATGCGCACTACATTCCTCCGCGATTAATACATTTTATTGTAATCTGCTGTGCATTTATTATAATCTGTATTCGAGCATGATTGAACTTTATTACTCTCCTTACTACTTTCCAGATTCCCTTAAATCTCTTCTTAGGAATATTTTAGGCTAGATTTCAGAATACCCCGCCACTTATTTGCATCTTGTTGAATAAGAATGGTTCCTTTTGTTTTCATATACCTCGTTCTATAAAACGTTCTTGGATATGTAAATAAGTGGCGGAGTATTCTGAAATTGCTCCATATTTTAAGCAATAAATGCTCTTTTAGGTTTTAAAAACGTTTTTACAGCAGGCATTTTGAACACAAAAGAAAACAGATGCAACGAAATTTGCATCAACAAGCATATATTGAAATGCTTCAATCACGGAGGAATGTAGTGCGCATTGATTTGAATTCATTCTGAGCATAACTTAAAACTTTTCGGCCGGTTCGTACGTCGTCTTCATATTTAAATTAAAAGGCGTTCAATTGAATGCATGCGTGGTAAACGTTTTTAAAAAAATCCCATCGAGCCGTTCAGGCTCAGATTTTTGCAAAAGCGTTAAAATCGAAAATTACTCCAAAATTGCACATGGAGCGATGTTAGGAAAAAAGGTAGTTCTCAAGATCACAAAAGAGAAAGTAAATAAAAGTTGTATGGTGTGCAAACATAACATCAAGCTACTTTTTGATACTATCTTGAAGTTATTTCACAAAACCAGTGTTATTCTCTCGATCAGTTAATTACCAGTATACAAATAGTAAGGTTTGAAATGTTGTTGCGATTTATTTGAAATCAAACACATAGAAATTTATTATTCTTGCAAAATATATATGCCATATACCATATTTTAAGATGTCTGTCTGAGATTTTCAATGCGAAATCTTAAACGCGCAAAATGTCACTTTTACTGATTTCGAAGTTTCTTGTTTATCGTCGTCATGGTAATATCGATTTTTCCCAGAAAATACATCTTGTCAAACTTCAATTTAAAACCAGTTAGTAGCGAAAATTTCACGTTGATCTGACTTGGAGAAGACCGCTTATAAACCGATTGAAAATGTAGACATCACCTTCAGAAAACTGAATCGAAACACCAGAATTTACTTCTATCAAGTTTAATCATACAAACCAACACAAGCCACTTTGGCACTGCCTATGTATCCTTTGGGGCATGAACAAGTGTATGAACCATAGGTGTTAACACAAGTTGCAAGTGAATGGCACGGATAAATAGCAGCTGTACACTCATCTATGTCTGACAAACAACAAATGGAAGTAGCACAAAAAATGTTGTTTTGCTGCATAGCACTCACGTTGAATGATAATATTGAAATTTACTACTTCCATTTTTTTTTTATATTAAAATTTAGTTAAGATTGAGAGCTGAAAAAACTGTTACAAAGACAGTCAGACGTCAGTCAAACACTAATGAGGGGGTTATCCCCGAAACGTCTGACTGTCTTTGGAACAGTTTTTTCAGCACTCAATCTTAACTAAATTTTAATATTAACAAATGGAAGTAGTATACAATGTAAATGTTATCATTACCAGAAATTTTAAACACATGAACTATGCACATTTTGGCTATTAGGCAAAAATGAAATGGTACATGTAGGATAAACCACGATAAACCAGAGCAAATACATTACTAGGGTGATCAAATCTTCTCTTCTGTAGTGACGTAAGACCTTTTGCGTCTCGTTCAATCAGCGCAACATCCAGAACTTGGACGTTCGAGAAAAGCTAATGAGTGCTTACGAGTCAGGCCTTCCTAGTCTTCTCTCTTCTCTTCCCCTTTCATTGCATTTTTTAAATTTTATTTATTTACTCCATTCGAGGATATTTACATTTTTTGGTTATGCCTCTTATCCTGCACCCCTCCAGTAAGGAAGAACTGATAGTTGGGTTATCTCTCCTCATACTTTAATGCGGCAAGTACAATGATGACAATAAGAATCAACAATAGAGCGTTTTCACTTGATGTCATAGCCGCCATATTGGTGTTCCCGTACTAAAGAATTTTAATTAACTTCTTTTGTTAGGAACACCAACATGGCTGCCATGGCCTTTGTTATTTGAGTCCCACGGGACTGAAGGTCACGTGAGTGAAAACGCTCTATACAGTGCAATCACGCTACTTACTCAGTTGGCCCATTATGTCAAGCCAAACGATAAATGAATCGTATAAACCTACAGTGTGTATGTCTTTTGGCCTTCAACCAACTGTTTTTTTTAATTTCAAATCCGCTGTTCTTTTAAAAACATCAGGAATTTGATTTACATCCTTCCGGCATATATTTAACAGTTATTCATCGAGGACGAGCCGAATATGAGCTGATATATATAACCAACGAGGCGCCGCGCCGAGTTGGTTATATATCAGCTCATATTCGGCGAGGCCGAGATGAATAACTGTTTTAGTAAATTTTCAAACACTCAAATAACCGGAAATTGGAAAAAAATTATTTCCGCTCCAAAAAAATACATGACTGTCACGTCAGTGAACAAGTGTCACATGACCGCTTCGCAAATTGGAAGCGAGTAAATGCTAACAAGCGGCGAGATCGAGAAGAATGTTTCTTTCAAAAGTAGTTTCCTTCAAAAATAGGTTTTAATCGGACTAGCCGAAATGGTTATGGATTTGAACATTATAATTGTGGAAATTATATTGCGGAAAGATTTGCCCACCACGTGTACGTGCACGTGCTCCCCGAACTTCGCCATTTTTTTTTTTCGCGTAATTCGTCATCATTTTTCCATATTTAGGCAAATTAACCAATAACGACTCAGATCGGTAGCGGTTGGACCAATCAAAAATCTAGAAAATCATTATCGAGAGGTAAAAATTTACTAATAACGTTTATTCCATTTATTGTTTAAGGGCCTGTTCGCACTACAGTTAAAAACAAACATCCGCCCGTGCAAAAATCGAGGAAAACAAAAGAAACCGCTCCGGTGGGACATGCTTTGTGTGGAATGTTTTTGTTTTTATGTCATTTTGCACGGGCTAACTTTTGTTTTTGACTGTAGTGCGACCAGGCCCTAAGTGAATATAAAAAGACATTACCCAAACATTTTCCTTCTCCTACTTCTGTTCTCTTAAAGAACAGTCCAGGATTTCCACAGTCGCATGTGTAGCTTCCATCAAAGTTTTTACACTTGGTGAAATGTGGACAACTCTTTGGATTGCCGCATTCATCAATATCTAGGGGAGAGATTGAAACTTTTACGATTTCTTCGAACAAAAATGAATAAATAAATATAATTTACAAACTTAAATAAAAGATAAAACCAAAAGCGCTGCCGAAAAGCTTTTGTTTTAATTGACACAACTGAAAATGTCCTCCCCAAACTAAAAACGTTTAGAGTCTGCACTAAGGAAGAGGTAAAAACAGTCTTTTGCGAGCCCGCTCATCAGCATGCACTCATCTCTAATTTCCATAACATAAAGCGACTTGAAATATAGCAGAGTGGAAAATGACATGTGGAATAAATGTTCTTTAGTAAAACAATAAACACATTGGCAGAGAACAGGCTTGAACAACCAAATCACCGACTTTCAGATGAAAAGTGTGACAAAAGTAGCAATAGACCACGACGCCTCCATAACGGGAAAGAAAACAGAACATAAACCATGCAGGGCATTTGAAACGCCTAGATAATGAACCAAAAAAAGAAATTTTTTTGCAATGCATAGGTTAGAATGGTTAGAAGACCATTCTGTAAAATTTCTCGAACTTAATATTACCTTTCTAAGCCTTGCAAGGATGAAAAGAAGCAAAAATGGCGAATTCGTTAAATAAATCAGATATAGCCTGCGAGCAAGCTCTCGGGCTCGGGGTTTCGGGTTTGAGGGAGTGGGGGGCGAGAGCTTGCAACGATGTCTCAGAAATTTGAATGCCACCCCAAATACTTCCCGTGGCTCCCCGCTGTCCGAGCTGTCAGAATTTGGCCAATCAGCCAGAACTGAACGTTAATGTAAAGAAACATGAAAATTAAAATAGTGTGGGTGACGCAACACCAGCCAGACTGTCCGCTTCTAAGAATTCTCTGTTTTCTTTCTAGTATATCGCTGGACAAAATTAAGATAACGATTTAAGATTAAGTTTTCCCAAACTCTCTGCTTTCACCAGTCTGAAGGTGTTTCTCTTTTGAATGTGTGTTCGGACTTATGCAAATTGCGTGGTGAGCGAACGAAAGCAAAAATAAAAAAACCGGCCAAAACACTAGAGCTCTTTCGATAGCCGTTCAAATAGCTGGAAATCTTTTACCTAAACGGTCTCTAACATAAGCCGTTCAAACGGCTGAATATTTTTTCCCAAAGGATAACCCTAGCCGTTCGAACGGCTGAAGATTTTTTTGGAACGGCTTGTAGCAGCCGTTCGAACGGCGTCCTACCGTTTGTGAACGGCTGATGAACGGGAAGGGAACGACTCGAACGGAAAGCCTTTAGTATCGTTTTCGCGTGAGAGGTCACAAATGCTGGTCGATAATTTTCTCGGTTGACCCCAAAAAAAGCTGAAACTTCGTCGATCTTAATTCTTCATTGGATACATTGGCAACAAAAGCCGCAGACATTCCAATACTTCTGGCCTCTGCTACCTGGTCGTCGATGATGCTTTATAACGGACAGACAACCAACACTGTTTGATGCTGCCTCCTTTCAATATTTGCAACCGCGGCAGCAAACAGTTGAAATATAAAGCTTTCACCACAGCCCGTCGGCAAAACAGCGAGGACATCGCTAACTTTAAGTAGTGCTTTAACTGCTTGACGTTACTCGGGTTTCAATTCCACAGGAAACCTCAGATATTTGAGAAAAATTCTCGCACGCTTTATGAATACAATCTCCTCTGCTCTCCGTCATTTTGTTTTGTCTTGATCACAACGCACGAAGAATGACAAGCATGACAACGTCATTATCAAATTAAATTTCAACCAATCATCATTTTCCGAAGACTTTTTGAGCGAAGACATTCAAACTTCTGAGATATCGTTGCAAGCTCTCGAGCCTTTCCCTCCCCCACCCCCTACCCCCACCCCAAACCCGAGCCCGAATGCTTGCTCGCAGGCTAATCAGATACCGCGCAGCTCTTTAGAATCTCTAATTTCATTGGTCCTGTGTCATGCAGCTCTATTGTTTTCAGGGCTAGGGTCCATTATTGTGTTCTTTGTTCTATTGTTTCCTCATCAAATCAGAGAACCTTGTAACGGCTGCGTACTGCCCCAAATAAATAAAAAAGTTTGATAAAAAGTATAATTATCTAGAAAAACGTTAACACGAAAGTAATTGCTAACTGTTATTGCTCACCTGTGCAGATAGAGTTCTTCATAAGAAATCCTTGCCGACATTTGCAGTTATAGCTTCCTTTTGTGTTTACACAATCTGCATTCTTGTCACAAGGATATATTGAACTTGAACATTCATCTTGGTCTAATTATATCGATAGGAGATAAGATATTTTAGGGCAGATCTTAACATACTTAACAGGTTTAACTTTTGCTTGTTAAAGTGCACCTAACCGTCAATTTTTTTCTTTTTATCAACTCAATGTACGTTGAAAAGTTAAATAGTTAAATATTTCGTGTTTTTAACGTCGCGTTAGTGAATAGTCCTTTTTGCAGTTGTGTGCTTGGTGACCTTGCCTTTGAGTGGAAGCGAGGCTGCAGGTGACCTTGTTATGATACAGACCTTGGAGCTTTTCAGATGTAAATTTAGCTAGTTAGCATGAGAAAAGCATTATTAACATATGAAAGGCAGAAAGGTTTGTATCAAAGCAAGGTCACCTCCAGCCTCGCTTCCACTCAAAGGCAAGGTCACCAAGCACACAACTATAAAAAGGACTATTATAGAGGTTTGAATTTACAAATGCTAATTAGATGACGTCAAATCAAGAATCGTTTATTATACAACTACTTGTTTCCACCTTCAAGTAATATTTTTTTACAAGTCAATTGACTATTAACAGTTTCTATTTAGTATTTCGTACATTGACTATCCTTAAACTGTGAACTGCGTATTGTAAATTGAAGTAGAAATAATGATAATCTAATTAACATTTTCTAAATTCAAATCTCTATAACTCACCAATGCGACGTTAAAAACACGAAATACTTCACTATTCGACTTTTCAACGTACATTGAGTTGATTAAAAGAAAAAAAATTGGGGGTTAGGTGCACTTTAAGTGTCACACAAAACGTAGCTCCAGTTCATGAAATCAATAGGCCATTTGCACGATGACGTCATATGACTACAACTATACCAGAATCCTTCAGTTTTTTGTTTTGTAGTGCAAATTAGGGCTATTGTTATTTAAACCGCACTGGGATTACAAAATTTAAATAAGAAAGGAAAACGAAATGAATTCTGGTAGTTGTAGTCAAATGACGCCATCGTGCAAATGGCGGCTCTTCTTGTTCAGGACACAAATGACGTAAAACAAAAAGAAAGAATGCTTCATCAAAATTCTTTTACCGATAAACAATGACTGAAAACAATGTTTCCTATTGTTTTACGTCATCTGTGCGGTACACGAAGTAAGACCCCAAATGGCCTATTGGTTTTGCAAAGCCCGAACCTGCAACTTGCTAATTCTACTCTTCAATATAAAATAAAAAAAATCTTATTGCAATCAGCACCGAAACAAATTGTTTGGAGTAAACACGTTTCAACAAAACACGTTTCCCGTAAACATGTGTGCAATTTCATTGTTCACATTAGGTGTTAATTTCAAAACACGTTTCACGCCTGGTTCTATAATTTATGCTGTTTTATAAAGCAGGCATAAGCTCGCATGAAATCTTTATAATTACACATGAACCGAAAAAAAGAGCTCGAACTTGCTGTTATACGATTTTGTAGTTTAACCTCACTTTTCAAGTTCTTCTGGAACGAAGGACAATGCATTGTTTGAAAAGGAGACTACATTTGTGCTGACGAGTTTCGTCTGGCCATAGTTAATCGAGAGACTGGTTATGAAACCTTGCAGACTTCAATGGCGATAACAAAGGAGCTACAATTTATGTTGAACAAACCGTGACGGTGCACATCTTTTGTTTTTTGGACTGAATAACTTAATAGTACCATTGCTATTGGTCAGTTGCTCGAACAAAAGATCAACATCTATTGTGTTGTGCACGGCCAAGGCCGAAAAACGATAACAAAAAGATCGAACAAAGACAATTCTCAGGTTTCACAACCAGTCTCTCGATTAACTATGGTGTGGCTTAGATCAAAACAACCTCGTCAAGTAGTTTCAATCAGAGTAAACATGTTTCGCTCATGACTCGCACAATGCGACGCCTGGGTGAACACTTTTCACAGTGAATCATGTTTTTAATTCGTGATCAGACTAAGCATGTTTTGCCCTTGTGTGAATACCGCATAAGAAGACCACTCTAAATTGGGCTATTGACATTTCAACAAGCTGATTGAACAAAACACATATAATCAAAAGCAAAACTCCTATTCAGGTCTGTAGTGTCTGTCCTTAGTGTGTTCATTGTGTTCATAGTTGTTGGTATCAGTTCTGTGATGTTTGCATGTACTCAGCAACTAGTAAGCAAGCGTTGTAGAGTAATGCTGAGTTCACACTAGGGCGAAACATGATTAGTTTGATCATGAATGAAACATGTTTCACTAGTAAAAGTGTTCACATTAGACCGCACATTGCGCGAATCATGATCGAAACATGTTTACTCTGAGCATGATTGAAACTACTTCACGAGGAAGTTTCCATCAAAGCCAGACGAAACACGTTAGCGCAAAGGTCGTCTCCTTGTTCAACGCTGCAATGTACGTCCTTCGTTCCCGAAGGGCTTGAGAAGTGAAACTAAACGACAATTGAATTTATGGAACAGCGAGTTTAAGCTCTATTTTTATTCCGGTTCTTATGTAATTATAAAGATTTTGTGCGAGCTTTATTATGACATGCTTGTTTTGTAAAACACTGAGAATAAATTATAGAAGCAAGCGTGAAACGTGTTTTAAAATTAACAACTAATGTGAACAATGAAATGAAACATGTTTACGGGAAACGTGTTTCGTTGAAACATGTTTACTCTAAACATGTTTCGGTGCTGAAGTGAACACAGTAAAAGTCTCTCCAATAGCAAGAATATGTTTTAAAAAGCGCAAGTTAGTTTCAAGTTTTTGTAACCCTCGTGGACCATAATTTAATCTCAGGACTCTTGTTCGATACAGTGCTTTCTATTATGGACCAAGGATACCAAGAACAAACTAACTATAAAACATAACTACAAATCTAAGAGATCATACATAAGCAATCTGTCTTCCATACAAATGATGCATTCACCTTGGCATGTCACACCATCTCCACTATATCCAGGATTACAAACACATATTGCTGGTTTGGTATTCAGCAGATTAATGCATCTTGCAAATGAACTACAATAGTCACATAATGAAACACCTGAAACTAAAAAAGTTCCAGTCCAGTTAAATTATGTTAGTAATGGCCCGATTTATACTGGAGACGGATAATCCGTCTGGACGAACTTGGGCAAACATTCGTTAGTTCGTCTGATAATCTAACTGCGTATAAACACGGGCAAAGAGACGGATTACCCGTTAAGACGAACTATCTGCTAAGTTCTTCTTGGCAGACGAACGAAGCAGATAGATATGAACTGTGTAGCGCCAATTGTATCAAATGAATATGTTTAAAAAAGTTATAAAAGCGCTTTTGAAACTAAATGTTCAGATGTTTCGGGACTTCTGTCCCTTCCTCAGTGAATAGCCATTAGCTGAAAACGTGCGTCAGCTGTTTAAATGTTCCAAATGTCGCCATGTCGCAACATTGTAGCACGCGCGGATGAAGTCTAAATAAAACTAAAGTCAATGTTCATGCCGTGTGGTTGGAGGGTTTGGCATTTGAAAATTACACGACACTCCGTGGTACTTTTAAAACCTGTTGTAATCACAGACACCATCATGTCATCGGTTGTGTGTCCGGGAGATGAGAAGTGTTTAGCGACGGGCAGGTCTGCTTTCTTTCGTACCGATCTGAGATGCTCGCAGAATCTGTCGCCGAGCCTACGTCCAGTTTTGCCGATGTAACACAGGGTACATGTACGACAGGCAATGATGTAGACGAGGTTACTGGTCGTACATGTGAACTTCTGTCGAATTGTCAGCGGTCCACCAGGAGTATTGATCAGGGCCGCTGAATTGGTGTAGGCGCAGGTCTTGCAACGTGGACGGCGACAGGGAAAGGTTCCATTGGAGTCAACCCCCGTATTCGAGTTGGATTGAAGATTGCTGTGGACCAAGGAGTCTTTTAAATTGGAGTCGCGACGGTACGCACCGAGGACTCGCAAGCTACGAAAGATTTCCATGGTCTCAGGATCAGATTTGAGGATTTCAAAGTTTTTCATAAGGATGTTCTTGACACAGCTGTTGGTAGGGTTGTAGGTTAGTATCAGGGGGATGACTTCTTTGTCGGTGCTTGCATCGTCAGTTGGTCGCATTGCTGCCTCTCGGGAGATTGTGCTGACGCGTTGGAGGGCTCGATCTACAACCGTTGGGGGGTAGTTGCGGTGCAGGAAGAAAGATGCCATTTCCTTGAGTCTTCCTTGCTTTTGTTGATGAAATCGTTCTCATCACTGCATATCTGTTTAAGGCGGAGAAATTGGCTGTATGGAATGGAGTCTTTACAACGCACCGGGTGTGAAGATGAGTATGTGAGATACGAGTGCGAGTCGGTTTCTTTGTAGTGTATGGTCGTTGCTAATCCTTGAGCAGTTGATTTCAGGAAGAGGTCTAGAAAAGGCAGTTGGTGGTCAGAGATGGACCAAGTGAACTTAAGGCTCGGGTGGAAGTTGTTGACAAAATTGGCAAAGTTGTCAAGTTCGCTTTCGCTACAGGAAGCTGTTCCTACTATGTCGTCGATGTATCGCTTGTAGAGGTCAGGTTTGGTTCCTGGATATTGTAAGAAGATTTGTTCCTCGATGTGACCGACGAACAGACAGGCGTAATTAGGACCAAATTTACTACCCATAACGACACCACCCGTTTGTTGGCAGTGACTGCCGTTGAAAGTGAAGCTGTTAAGTGTGAGGACCAATTCAGCAAGACGTACTAAGGTCTGTGTAGGTGGTTCTAGCACCGACCGCTTGTTTAAAAAATGTTGTAAAGCTTCAAGGCCATCGTTGTTGGGTATCACTGTATACAGTGACTTGATGTCCATTATGAAAACAAAGCGATTAGAATTGGAGCTGGGATAGCGAAAGGATTGTGCAATGTCTAGCATATGATTAGTGTCCTTGACGTAGCTAGGTAAGCCATGAACCAAAGGAGAAGTGATCTTGTCGAGATAAGTAGCTAAGAGCTCAGTAGGGCAGTTACAAGCGGATACAATGGGTCTCCCGGGGTTCCCTGGCTTGTGGATTTTTGGGAGAAGGTAGAACTTGGAAGTGCGAGGGTGATCCACGATTAGATTGGAAGCTGTAGCTGGGAGCTCTCCCTTAGTGATTGCGTTCTGGATAACCGAAATGACCTTGTTGTGATGTTCCATTGTAAGATCATGATCCACCCACTGATAGAAGTTGCTATCGGAGAGTTGACGTTCAGCCTCTTGAATGTAAAGAGAGCAACCCCAAACCACAAGAGCACCACCCTTGTCGGCTGATTTAATGACAATGTCGGTTCGTTGTTTTAGTGAGACGAGGGCGGTCAGTTCATCACGTGATAAGTTCATGGCGGTGTTGCGCTGCTTGAAATTGAGACTATCCACTTCTCTGCGACATTTAGTGATATAGTAGTCCAAAGCAGCAAATTTTCCCGGGGGTGGGGTCCATGTTGAAGATGTAGGTTTTAGAGTTTTGAAAATGTCGTCAGTCTGGTCAGATTGTTGGGTCTGTTCGACACTGGTGGCATTTTCTTGACTAAAGTGAGTTTTCAAGCGAAGACGGCGATAAAATCTCTCGCAATCTGTTTTTGTTGTATATTCATCACTATAAGGTCGCGTTGGCACGAAAGAGAGACCGTTGCTGAGAATGGATCTCTCACTCTCGTCAAGATGGAGGTTTTCCGGAATCGTGACCACGATTTTGTTCTTATGGCAGTCAGAGATGTTACTGACGGGCATTGTCGAGTTTAACAGTTTGCGAAGCTTGTTTTCAAAGAACGAAGCAGATAGTTCGTCTAGACGGATACTCCGTCTCTTTGCCCGTATTTATACACAGACGGATTATCAGAGGAACTAACGAATTTTTGCCCAAGTTCGTCTAGACGGATTATCCGTCTCCAGTATAAATCGGGCCAATCAGTTTGAACAACACAAACACATTGTTTTGGGATTATGATGAGAGTACAGCATTTCTGTCCACAAAGTGATATTAACTGGTAAACATTTGATGTTCTTATACAAGAAGATCAGAGTCTTGGTTGTTAAAGAGAGGAAATAACATTTTTGACTGTAATGCCAAAACAACACAAGTGACTTTTAACACCACAAAATAACCCTCAACACTCGTTAAACGATAAACAATCAGAACCCGTTTATACACCCACGCCCTCAGTAAAAAAGAATACTAAACATGTCAAACAATCATAACATATAATAAATGGATAGGCTCAGAAAAAAAGATTCAATATAACTCGTTATAAAGTCATTGCAAACTGTCTCAAAACAAAATAGCATTTAACCTACCAGCAGAACAGCCATAAATTCCTACTCTCATGCAAATCTTGTTATTCCAGCTTTGTGGTTGGAAGCGCAAATAATGTGCCACTAGAGGAGCTTCAAACACATGAAGAACAACAGTGCCCCTGTCCTTGTTACCAGTAAAAACCTTACAACAAAGAAATAACGTAAACATATAAATTCATGGTATAAATTCTTCTATTATTATTCAATTGATGAAACCATTGCTTAATTATTGAATCAGAGTAAGAGACTGACAAGAAAGGTCAAAGGAGAATAAAATTAACTAAAGGTTTGAATTCTATGCAAACTATGATTTTTGAGCTGCTTTCAATATAACTGACACGGATGATGTACCATTTTCTTTGTTCCCTTTCCTACTGTGTAAGAAAAGACAAAAACTGGCATGGTCGTGATGTGCATTGCAAGTAACTCCTCTGATAGAGCCTAGATCGTGCTCTTTAGCAATGTATTTCCATTAGTGCTTCTCACAGCCATTATTATAGTAATGTTTAACTAGACCTTTATTGCAAGGTTTCTATTAGGAAAAATGTTTTAGGTTTTTCAAAGTCAAAACGGTGATATCGCCCCTTTAGAAAGACAAGAGACGGTAATGCACCTGCCCGATTGAAAACGCGACTACCCCCAGCCCACACTCTTGAATTGGGAGTAACTTGGATTCGAGACAGAATTAACTTTACCAAAGCATTTTAAAAGTTGAGAAACTTTATTCTACAAATAGCAGGTATACAGTGGTACATGTAAAGCAGAATTTCTGCAATTTGAAAAATATTGACTGATAAGATTTACATTCCTTTGGTAGACTACGAGTCCCTCCTCTTTCCTCAGGGATAGTAGAGCGAGCGAAACGCGAGCGCGCGTGAAAATTACCCCACGCGAGAGAGGCGAGACGCGCGTCTCGCCTCTCTCGCGTGGGGTGATTTTTACGCGCGCTCGCGTTTCGCTCGCTCTACTATCCCTGAGGAAAAAGGAGGGACTACTCGTAGTCTATTCCTTTGGCGACGGGCCACAAATAATAGTCAGTTATCAAACAACGCCCGACCAATATTTAAACATATTAGACGACATCCAAACTGTGGTCAGGCAAAATGCCTGGACAATAATGTTATAGTTTTTTAAGAACGGTGCACACTTGTTTTTGTACCGTTCCTTATGCATATTGTGGTTCAACCGTGTGGTTACTATAAAGATAAAAAACATTATTAAAAGTACAATTTCTTCATGGCCAGCACTGAACTGACTTATTGTTACACAATACGGTTTCTGTTAGAACCTGACTCATTTTCGGTCGCTGATTTGCAGTAAACTGACATAACTAACAAGATTCTTCCATTTCATACCCCCCCTCCCCCCCCACCTCTCTCTCTCTCTCCCTCCCTCCCTCCCTCCCTCCCTCCCTCCCTCCCTCCCTCCCTCCCTCCCTCTCTCTCTCTCTCTCTCTCTCTGAAATCTCACTATACTGTATTTATTCCAAAGCTTCTGTATCAATGTAAAATTCTATTAAAGTTCAGGGTGTTATCATATTTAACCCTGACCGAATTAAGTATTTAAATAAAATTATAATGGAAATATGTTTAATAAGAGAACATATAACACAACCATCATGGTCAGTGTGTGATAACGATCATATCTCTTGAAGTTTGAAGATTAAACAAAAGAAGAAAGCCAATCAATCAGAGTGATGGGCCCTACTCCCTTAAAATACGCATACCTGTTTAACAGCATATACTCCAGTGTAGTCATGCCATGAATAACCATCGTGACTGTAAGTCACAGTATAGTTCAACACCCAGTTGTCCGAATACTTCTGTCCTTGAGTTGCCACACCTGTTATGACATTTTCTCCTCTAAGATCAACCTGGTATTAAAAGACAAAAATAATGCAGGGTAGCTTGCTTGCTAGACTGTAAATACTGCCAGACTTCATAGGCTCGGGTTGGTTGTGTAATTACAGCCTGAGCGATTAATAAAACACAATTGCTTGGCTGACACAACATCAGAACTTGAGGAAAACCGAAGCAAACCCATGGGTTTAACTTAGAGAATGCATATGAGATGGTAAGCTGAAATTAAGTCACATACGGGGTCACAGACTGCCTTCATGGCTGTACTTGAAGGACATTCTTTTGAAAAACAACTAACAGTAGATTTTTGTCCAAACTTTTCCCACTAGAT
Organism: Dendrophyllia cribrosa; assembly: GCA_024195265.1. Classification (NCBI taxonomy): domain Eukaryota; kingdom Metazoa; phylum Cnidaria; class Anthozoa; order Scleractinia; family Dendrophylliidae; genus Dendrophyllia; species Dendrophyllia cribrosa. The sequence goes on along the minus strand of JAJLRJ010000012.1, from coordinate 18,983,661 downwards.
ATTCAGCAAATGAGAACTCACAAGGAAGCACTAATTAAAAGAAGATAGGAAATACACGGACGATGATAACCTTGTACTTTTGCTTTACAGTAAATATTATATAAAATTTGTTTTAATTTGTGCAGGTTACCAAAAGGCAAACAAAAAATAAACGAAAACCCTTTATTTTTTCCAAATGTGCGGCACTTTAAAGGAAAAAAGGTAAAGTCTCACACGAGCTACAGGTGGCAGTATTGCTACTCCTCTGTGGAAGGGTTGGGTAGGGGGGGGGGGGGAGGGGAGGGGTGGGGTGGAGAGGGGGGTATGCAGGGTTACCCCCAGCAGTTCATCATCATCATCATCATTATCACAATACAATGGCCGAGACCAGACGTCGAACCAATAAGAAAATTCAAAGGCAAAGGCAAAGGCAAAGAAGGGGGGTTTGTTATCAAAGGGAACAACATGAACACAGATAATAGACTGTACTGGTATTGTATTTCTAAATTTCATTTGATAAGAATATTATAATTGTTATTTCACTTTGATTTGGATGAACAATTCCTTGTCTTAATACACTCTGAGGTGTGACTAATGGAGTGAGCAGATCTCTAAATTCTCCAATAACACTAAACGTAATAACACTGCTATATTTCTAAATACAGTATTAGGCTTTTTGGAAATTTTCAAGGCCTGAATGATGTTCACACAAGGAAAATTAGTGATCCGATTACATGAAAAAAGACTTGGTACTTTTTATCCTACCAGCAGCTAGGAGGATACTCAGCTAGCAGGTATTGTTTTTATGTTCTAGTGAAACTAGTTTGATAACAAAAGCTGTAAGAAATTTACCAGTCAAATTAAAATGACTCAAAAGAAAGCAACCTACGTATCAGAGCTCAGGATGAAGGGCAAATACCAGGTTTTGTGTTAAAACCGGCTGTCACTATGTTAACCTTAGGATGGTATAATGTGATTTCAAACCTGGAGATACTGGTTTGCATCCTGTTTCTCAGCACACCATGCTCCAGTTCCAAGCCCTGAATGGAGGTGACTATATCCTGGTAAGCTAAGCTTTGCACTGGACGAAGCACTGAACAACAAATGTCCAGATGATGAATTCACTCCAAGTCGGTTGTAGCAGTCTAAAAAAAGACAAAAAAAAAATGACAAAAAAGTCTAAGAAATGACAAAAAAAAATGAGAACAACAAACAAATTTTTAAACTATCTTCAGTAAATTACAAACAAAACAGTATTGGAATTGTATATATTCAGACTGCTTTCCCGTATAACAACTGTCTTAACATTTAATTACTAAATGAAATGCATCACAGTCTAAGGCTGTCCCCCCCCTCTCGGGGGGGACTCCCATATAAAGGTGACAGGGGTGCTTGTCGGAAATTTTCGAAAGACACTCTAAAAGGTACCAGAATCTCGTGTGATGGGCGTGGCTCAAAAGAATTTTTACCCCTAAGAGGTACCAATTCTAAAACAACACATTGTTTCTGTCATAATTTTTCGGCTCAATACCTTAAAAGGTACCGCGATAATTCTAACGGTAGTCATTTTAGATTTTCGTACCCTAAGCGGTACCAATCTACAAATTGAAACCCCTAAAAGGAACGATGAGCACCCCCGTCATTTTTATATGGGAGTCCCTCCTCCCTCGGGAAGGCTGCCATAAACAGGCGCATATTTCTGTCACTCAGTTCCTTGGATTTCTCAATGGCGACACCTTCCAAGTTTAAGCTCTAAACTTGTACATCACTTTAAGAAACATGAACCAGGAGATGAAATACATTTCAAAGATATTGGACTTACCATAGCAATGAAACGACATCGCCATTCCATTTTAACATTTTTTACATGAAGTAGACTCACTTGAAATCTGTAGATTTTCTTTCAAAACGGTTCATGGCACTGTGTTTGTTTGATGGAAATTAATCTGAAGATCAGCATTTACGGCTGGTTTCTTGATCGGCAAACAGGCGTTGTCGGAAACACACGATGAATCAAAATTTACGAGCATGAATAAATTTGAACAATAGACAGGAATAGTGAAAAAAAAAACGTTTACCAAAGAACCGAGAAGAGTACACTGAAAATATGAATTAAATAGTTTCCTGAGTTATTGTCAATGTTTGCAACTTTACATTATTCCAATAAACGTGAAATTTGGAGATTGTTTAAATATTAACTCAACGTAAGAATAGCAGAATTTGAGAAAAATTTATCAGCCGGCTTTTAAATAGCTTTTTTATTATCATTACCACAGGGAAGGTAAACATAAATAAAAGAAACTTGATAAATTGAGAGCAACTTTGATTAGTTTCATTTTAACAGCTAAAAACGTCACCTGAAAATCTCTCAAAAATGTTCTTGTAAGGTTGATTTGTTTATTGACACATAAAAATAATCGCATCGACTACAAGCTTATTAATAATAAACATGGACCGTTTTATAAGAAAATCTCTAGATTTCAGGCAACTCGTCATTATGTAAAAATAACGATGACATCATTGCATTGGTATAGGTACTGGGATTTCTTTAATCTACTAATTTCATTTTTCTAGCAAATGAGTAGAAGTCGGTTGAACTGAACTGCTAAGCTGATCTGAAAAGGAACACCCCTGTTAGTGGGCAGATGGTTTTTCTGGAGACATCCTGGCAGGCAGTGGACAGCCAAAGCGATGTAATAATAAACATAAATACCCATGACCCTAGTGTTCTAAACTGTCTTATTACCTGCCTCATAACCATAAAGTTCTGCTCTCAGTGCTACTTTTTCTGACCAACTAAGTGGGTATATCCTCACATAATGACATCGTGCTGGATGAAGAAGTTCATAAACTGTAAATCCTTCCTGAACGTTTCCATCAAATTCCTGAATAGTTTGATTTAAGTATTTCAATGATTGCCTGTGTTATCAAAAATGTTTCTATATATCATTGTTTGTTATTATTTAAAGATCAAACTTTCTTCAAGTTTCCTTAAACTTGGTCTACAGCTTCCTACAAGAACCTACTTTGTACATTGTGGCTGACGTTACAATGGTACAGCACATTTGTAACAATTTTTTAAGCTTTTAATGCCTTTAAAGGACCTATGAAATGAAATTTTCGACCCATTTTTAACCGGTGAATTAGCGCATGCGTAATGAACGGGTTATCAGCAACGGCGACAGATATGCAAATGATTCACTCACTCGCTCACTCCTTCCATCAGCTGTAAACTTAGTGACGTAATGCTTTCTTACGAATGCGTTTTGTAACAAGAACAGCGTGAATCCAGCGATAACAATAACTAAATTGTTGCAAATGAATATAAACAACAATAAGCTTAAAGATGTTTCGCATTTGGAGTCTTTAATGCAACGTTACAATCGATCTAAAAGGAATTTTCAATCGAGACACGTGTTTTGATGCGTATCTACCCTGAAGTAACTAAATTTATCCTATTTCTAATCAGTGATCACGGTGGCCGAATGGTGTAAAGCGGGGAATGACAGCCGAAAGGCCCCAGGTTCGAGTGTCGCTTGTGCCGTTCTTTTTCTTTTCTTTCTTTTTCGGACTGAACATTATGAAAGTGATGGTACTGTATTTTTCTTTTTGCGTTTGTCAAAAATCCTTACGTTTAATTTAAAAAAAAATATTGAACCGTGTCAGTGTGAAAACATAAGCTTACCGCAATATTGCTTTACGCACTTCTTATTCACGGGTTGGCTCTTAGGAGCCTTTGATTTAAAATAAAAATTGAAGTCCATGTTCCACTGATTCATAATTTTCCAATTTAAGTTATGGTTAAGTTAAGTTTCGGGCCTGGGGGCCGTTTCTCGAAAGACCCGGTAATTGCCGGGCCCGGAAAGTTGTTTTATTTTTATTGAAGATCAAGGTTTCAAACGTTTTGCAGATAATACGATAAAACTATCAGTTAGCAAAACAAAATGGACTAGTTTGTTCGCTAGGACCCGCGCTTTTATTTTTTAGACTACGTTTACACTAGAGGAGATTTTTCCGGATTCGTGACGAATCCGGAACATTTTGGTACCGGATTCGTTTTGCCGTTTACACGCAGATGGATGAATCCGAAATAAAAACGTCCCGGTTTGGTCGCGTCTCCGTAGATTTTGAATCCGAAATCTAAAATGAATACTTTGTATCCGATTACTGTAAATCCGCAATGTTATGAAGTGAAAACAGTTGTTCCCATGAATCCGGATACTTTTTCGCCTGCTTTGTAACCGTTCCCGCATGAATGTCCTCGGATTTATCGATGTGTGTAAACGGTTGGGAATCCGAATACCCTTTAGTATAAACGCCTGCGAATCCGAATACCCTAAATTTAATAAATCCGGAAACATTTATGAATCCGGAAAAATCTTCTCTAGTGTAAACGTAGTCTTAGACTTTGATTTTAATATTTGGCTTCGGGCCCGAAAAGTTACCGGGAGTTTCGAGAAACGGGCCCCTGGGGCCTGGAAGTAGTATAAAAAGAAACATAGAATGCACGATCACTGCAACAAACCATCGAGAATGGCCGGATCTGGGTTTCGAGACCTAGATCAGTGGTAATACACCTTTTGCCCTTCATTAACGGAAATAGAAATTCAATTTATTTTACGGGAAATCAATAACATCTTAGGAATAACATTTTCACGAAGAAATGTTCATTTCTATCATCCGTTGGTTCATTTGCGCAATTAACATGCTAATGCACCTTCAATAACATCATTGGAATGTCATTTTCTTTTATTGTAAAGTCTATTATGCCTTTGGATGCCTATGATCAAAAAAACACAACAGCCAATCTGTTGGCGGTTCCATCACAGACCTCCAAGAGAACAGTTTCTAATCAGAGCAATGAGGATCCAAATCCACCAAACACAGTAAACCACAGTGATACATATACATAGTAGTACAGTGCACATCCAGTTGACTCCACTGCTTGATGAAGACCAACAGTTTAAACGTCGCGATCCTTATCTTTAGTGACCACATTGTAATTCAAACAATAAAAAAGCGTTCATTTTAAATTAAATCTCTAAAATTGGTTAACAAACCTGTTTCACTAAAACAGAACATGACATTAGCCTGCCATAATGTTTACGTAAACCAATGAGATTCCAATATATTTTATTTGAGACACTGACAACATCTTATAAGATCATCCATAGATGTTAATGAATATATTAAGAGATACCACCGAAAGAAACACGCTAATTTTGTCTCCGTATACTACTTTACAGGGTGTCCCAAAAGTTCGTTCCTTGTATTTGTTCCTTGTATTGCATTTTATTCTGTATTGACTCGTGTTATAGCCTACTTCACAAAAACAATCTAGTTTAATGTCCTTATTGCTTACAGGGTTAAATGCAGTAGGCATTTTTTTACTCATGCGCAAAGCGGCACAAGGTAAGGTACCGGCTTCGTTTTTCTTCGTCATTTTTTTTTTGGTGTCATATTTGTGCATGCAAATATATGCACGCATATATTATTACTAACCGGGTCGTCAGGTTACATACAAATTCTACAAAAATGGCTGTCGCGCTCGGCAATGTGCTTGGTTTTCAAAACCATAGTTTTGTCTTATCGGAGTAATAACACACTTTTAAAATATTCAAAATGGAAAGAGAAGGCTTTAAAGAATACTCAGAAGCCGTCGTAGTGAAAAAAAGGAGAGCTTTACGCGACGAAAACTTCATACATTTTTTTCTTCAATGCGGGGCTGTTTCTTTCGAAGAAGTGGAGTTTTAAAGAATTTTCAAGCAGCCGAGTCAAGCCGAGGTACTTTACCGTAAAAGAAGTTAGATTTGTCGATGAGAATTTATGTTGATATCAATTTGTGATTGACTTTTTGTTTGTGTTCTCGTTAGGTTTGGAGAAATGTTTATAAAACGTGCTCAAATTAAGTCGTAATAATATCTGATATTATGTAAACAAAACAAGACCTAATTTCACACGCGTCGCCAAGCCCGGTCATTTACTGATTTCATTGCTTCTAAAAGTAGTGTTTTCAAATGTAACGTAAAGAAGTTATGGTTTGGGAAATAAAGAGACGAGTGTGTATTTCATCGGGAATCAGTAAATGAAATATTCAAAGCGAGAACAGTTGTCAACAGACGGTCGCATAATACTGTTTTTGAGAATAGCTAAAATTGAAAAAAAAAGCCCAGTCGTTTACTGATTTCTGCTTTTAAAAGTAGTCTTTTCAAATGTAACAGAAAGAAGTCACTGTTTGGGAAATATTAGACGAGTGTGGATTTGATCAAGAATCAATGAATTAAATATTCACGGCGAGTTCTTTAGTGTGTCACGCAAAATTCGTTGAGGGGGAAGGGGTGCGTGACCCATTTAAAATAAACCGTAAAACTTTCTTATGCAAGCGCATGAGTATAGGCTACAAGTGTAGCCTCTTGTTTTTTTATTATAGTGCGTTTTCATATAACGTCACGGCGGCCATATTGGTGTTCCAAAACAAAGAAACGGCAGCCATATTGGTGTACCAAACCAATCCTCCGGAAATTGAACTCTATTTTTATGCAAACATTTTCTTTTGTTTCATTAAACCAATATGGCTGCTGGTCACGTGAGTGAAAACGCTCTATTTTCCCGCTAAAATATGATTATAAATTGCGCGCGCGAAAATTTCCCGCCATTTTACGGCACTTCACAGCCGTGAGTTGCTCTGCATTAATCGTCATTGTTTTGCTGAGCGGGTTATAAAATGAATCCTCTCAAAGCCAAAAAAATCTCCTATTTACGAGCACAAGCATCTATGCTTAAATCCTCTGGTCTTTCTGTTCAACAAATCGCCAAACTACTCGAAAAAAGCGAACGTTAGGTAGTAGAATGGTCGTCAAGAACCGAAGATTTTGAAGACAAGAAACGAAGTGGGAGACCTAAGATCTTAAGTAATAATGCTAAAAAAAAAAGTCCTAGAGACATCGAGGAAAATCAACAAGGCAGCAATCACAACATTTCCGTGTCGTAAATCTTCAAGTGAAACAACCGTGAAAAGAAAACTTTTCAGTTCGAACCGTAACATGACATTCGTTCAAGACGGGGCACCAGCTCACACAGCTAAGGCCACGCAAACATGGTGCGAAACAGATTTGCCCAATTTTATCGAGAAAGCTGAGTGGCCAGCCAATTCACCATACATCAACTCGATCGAGAATCTCTGGAGTATAATAGATGAATTCACATACAAAGATCCTATCCCGAACAAAATGCAGGAACTGAAACGGCGGGCTCAAACTAGCATGGGCAAACGTCCCGTATTCCACGCTCCAAGAATTATCACACTCCATACCGGAGCGGCTACGAAATGTGCTAAAACAATAATGGAGGCCACTTAGGCTACTGAAACTACGTATGAAAATAGTCTACATAACAGTTAAGAGCTGCTGGTATTTTTTTTGATACATACATCAATATATATATTCTATATTATTTTTCTCGGTAAATTAGCATAATCTTGCTAGAGGCCTACTCAGTCTCATCAACCCGAGATGAAATAAAGTTGTCCGTGGATCCGTCCATCCATCCATCCATCCATCTATATCGCTTGTGAAACAAAAGTTATTTTAATATAAATCAGAGGAACGAACTTTTCAGATACCCTGTAATTGCTTTGCTGCTGTTGTTTTGAAAAAGTTATATACAACAGTGAAAATCTCTAAAAATGGTAGGTGGGTAAAATAAACAGTAACCCTCAAAATACGTTTTTATTAGATTGGTCCGCACTGTGTTTCCAGATAGAATGACGCACAAAGATATGACAAACTCGAAACAATGTAATGGATGTAGTTCTTCAAGCAAGAGGAAGAATTTAATATCTAAATTACAGCAGAGGGAATATGCATCATCAAAATAACGGTCTTCACTCAAAATGTTACTCATAATATATTTCGATAGGCTAGCCTAACAGCGGAGCTCCAAAGTATTTATAGCTAATTGCATTGACCCATTTCGACCATGACAAACTGCCCGAAATAACCAACCAAACACACAGTGAATAAACACGACAGATAAATGAGAAAACATTTGTTCTAAAATGATTATCACTAATTTTGGAATAAAAATAATGACCTGATGAATTATCCCAAAACCAATTAAAGTTTTCAAAACAGTACACATCGTCAATTTGCATAATTCAAATCAGTCTTGTTGATACATGAACTTACAGGAAATCAAAAATGCTGAATAAACAAATTCCGTCCCTTTTAGGTGCTCCAGTCTCCACTTATTACTGAAAAATTGGCCGAGTAAGATCAGACAAGACGAAAATAAAGGCTGCACATGATAGCCACATGGATTAAGACTACTGTATGAGTAGTACCCATCAGGTGACCTAGACAGTTGGCGATCGACTTAGTAGACCTACGAGTTAGAAAACCCAGGTAGACCTCAAAATTTCAGAAGAAAGGTTGAATTAACTGTAGTAGCGTGCAGTAGACACATGCTCCCAAAAGGGAGTCTGTTTTTTTAATGTATCGGGTATTAAAGCATAATTAATCAGTATGTTTCTACAACATATACCTCAGGATAGTAAGTAAAAGCCTGATCCAAGGTAATTCCATGGCTTATTTTGTACGTCAGAGTGCGATATTGCTTGTCAGGATGTCCCTGAGTTGCTATTCCAGTCAGTATCATGGCCCATCCCAAGTCAATCTGAAGATATTCTGATCCATCTAATTTTTCTGGAATCCAGGCTCCACCCTCAATATGTTGATTCAGACGAGAATATACAGCAGAGTGTGAAGCATCAGCTTGTGAAGATGCTGACAGTTGTACATCACTGATTCTAAAGCTTTCCATGCCAAGAGACAGATACTGTAGAACTTCAGATCGACCTAATGAAAAAGAAAAGGTACCAGTACCAGTCTGTTGTTTATAACACAAATCTCTGACAGCCTATATTTAACAATTAGATTATGATCAGCTAGGGATTTCTATCGCGTGATAGTTGATGAGGGCGAAGCCCGAAACAACTATCATGCGATGGAAAGCAAGAGAGAATAATCTAATTGTTTTAGTATAAATCTAATAGACGTTCAACAAATACTCTTCACAGACACTTCGAAAACGCGAAGAAGCGGCCGCCATTAGGCTACTCACTCTACTCACTTTCTACAAGTGAATAGATAGTGAGTGGCGTAGCCAATAAGAGAACAGCATTCGTGATAGAACGCAAGTAGATTTATACTAATATATAATATATATTAACTTCAAGACAGCCCAGCTGCTCTGTGTCACTGTCCTGTTTAGAAAGGAAAGATAATGCATGGGAAAAATGAAAAAAAAAACGTCTAACGTAATGTTTCAGCAACCCCAGGATCAAGAAAAAAAAACAGCAATTTTGAAACCAAAGCGAGGCTTTGTTTTTCGCGCGGCTACATGGCGAATGCCACGTCAGCTCAGTAAACACGTTAGTTTGAGCGGTTGTTTTACTAAGCGGAGAAACCGTTTAATTTAAAGTCGTCATTTCCCTGAATTTTTCGCGGTTTGCTACTCAAGACAGGGTTATATACTATATATATACTATATACTATATTTATATATATACTATATATATACTATATACTATATACTATATATACTACCCAAGCCCCCCAAAAAAGGCGTTGACGCTATCGTTCCCATTTCCCGAATTATCTTGCACATTTTATTATCTTTTGCGCTGCTCAACAATATCTAACATAATAACTTAAGGAGATGGCTTTTAAAATGTTTGAGATATAGGAGTCTGTTATATTATTTCCATAATTACGATCGTAATGTGTGGTTGTTAATTAGTAATGTTAATGTTAATTTGTAAGTTATGTTAATATTGTAAGTAAAGTTAGTATTGTAAGTAAAGTAATGTTATGGTATTGTAACTATTGTGTGATATTGGTAATTAAATAATTAAGTAATTAAATTAACTAATTATTTAATTAATTAAATTAATTAATTAGTAAGTCATGTTAAAAATTGTAAGTAATGTGAGTATTGTAAGCAATGTTAGTACTGTAAATGTTAGTATTGTAAGCAACGTTAGTATTGTAAGTGATGTAGTATTATAACCAATAAAAAAGACAGGGATACTAATTAAGGGGTACTCAGAAGCCGCTTTAGTGGAAAAAGAAGAGCTTTCAGGGATAAAATCTTGCTTCGAGGAACTTCATACGTATTTATCAATGCGGGGATATGTTTGTTTTTATTACGGATTTCAGAACCAAAGAAGAGGAGATTCAAAGAATTTCCAAGCAAGCGAAGGACTTAAAGGTAAAACAGATTACATTTTTCGATGGGAATTTATGTTGATATCAATCTGTGATTGAGTTTTTCTTTGTGTTATTGCTAGTTTTGGAGAATTGTTTTTAAAACGTGCTTAAATTCAGTTGTATCGATTTCTTGAATTTCATCGAAGGCAGCTCGAACTCGATGCGCTATAAATGGTACGCGTTTTGCTTTTAAACATAAACTAATGGAGATTTGAATAAAATTTTTCGAAAGATTGTGTTGTCCATTTTTATGTGTTTGTTCATTCATTACATAGATTGAAAAGCGATTTTATGTAAACAAAACAAGACTTGGATTTTATAGTTCTATCTTCACTTGCGTCGCCTTATGCAAATATTTTTGTGTATTTTTGCAATTTTGATTTCCAAATCAGTTTCTCGGGCAATTTTTGACAAGCAACAAGTGTATTTTATTCGGAAAGTAGTCGTATTAGTTATTCTAGACGGAGAAACTGTGCAGACGGCCGCGTAATACTGTTGTTTTTTTTGTTATTTAGCAATTTTCATTTAGTTTTTCATCGAGTTACATTCACAATTACAAACTAACTACATACATACAAACGAGTGGACAGACAATACAGTACACACACATGCGTGCTACAAGGCTTGTACAGCAATAAATTATCTTTAATTACATGTAATTTACCATTAAGAGAAAAAAAAAGAAAAATTAAGTTAACACCAGAGTTAACTTTTCCCATTTTTTAAAATGTTGGAGTAGTTTTCCTTTCTTCTCTGCAATATAAAGCTCAATATTATAAACACGACTTGTCCTAGCAATAAAACCTCGCAATGAAGGCATACCATTCTGGTATTTTCTAGAGTAAATATAATATTTACCTAACAATAATGTATGGTTTATCAATATAAAATCTTCTCTCATGTCAAATTTTCCAAAGATCAAATCGGTTTCATTCAAAGTTTCAATGTGGATTCATTGCCTCGTAGCCAGGACAAGACGCGTTTCCAAAACTCAGAAGATTTATTACAGGAAAAGAGTAAATGCTAGATGGATTCGACTTCTCGTGACAGAAAGCACAGCTTGGTGAATCGACTATACCACAGCGAAAAAGGTTTTCATTTGTAAAGACAATACAATTTAAGACCTTATGCTGAAATTCTCTGATTTTAGATTCTACGGTAGTAATAAATGCTAACGAATAGACCTTTTCCCAGTCTATTGATGTGTTTGGGTACTTGGACATTAATTTCTGTTTAGCAGTGGGCGGGATTTGTTTTTTCTACGGGAACAAAATACTAATACTAATACTGTTTTTGAGAATTGCTAAAATTGAAAAATAGCCCGGTCGTCAATCCTAATTATTTTGCTTCCGACCTTTCACCTTGGCTCACCCTATCTATATATATTATTATTATTATTGTATAATACTGTGATAAATATATAAGTTCAGAATAAACATAATCTTGCCTAAAATGTTGTGTATTGTTGTCCTTGTAGCTCGGAAAACGGCAAATTTTAGCGATTTGAAGGGTTTTGCGTCGGACGTTTATCTGAGCATATAATAGAGAGACAAGAGAGGTAAGCTGGATTTTGGACCAGTCCATCGGCCAGCTTCCAAACCAAAGGTTTCTTCTCACGCCCTTCAATTTGAAATCTATCCAAAACACAAAGCGCTAGACCCCGAATAATATCGAGAAATCCAGCAACAGGATGCCGGCCTGTAACAGTCATACCGTTTGCAAACAATGCCCTTTCATTAATTTGTCCCGCAGGAGGGGAAGCAGGTAGCCTGCGTGGCAGTCGTTCTAAGGGGAAGGGGAAGGGGGAAAATTCAGGCGCGCGAGAACGCAAAGGACGCGCGCCCTTCGCGTTCTCACGCACCCGAATTTTCTCCCTTCCCCTTCCCCTTAGAACACCTGCCACGCAGGCTAGAAAGCAGGTGGAAATAAACAGTGACGAACTTTACACTCACCATCCTGGGGTGAAGCGAATGGCGTCTTCACCCCAGGATGCTGAATATCAAGTTTACCGCTGCTTATTTTCCCCTGCTTCTCTCTATTCTCAACTTAACGTCCGCCGCAAACCCTTCAAATCGCTAAAATTTGCCGTTTAAAGCTACAAGGACGACATTACATGACATTTCAAGTAAGATTATGTTTATTCTGAACTTATATATGTAAATAATTATTTATCCGAGTAATTTTACATTAATACGAACCTTTCGATATTCCATACATATCCATACAGTCATGGTTCATGTTATGCCCCAGAGACCGAGCGCTTTCTCAGACACATGTAAAAATTTATCGTGCTGAAGAGTTGTAACATCCACTCACGTGAAAGCACAGGCAACCCAATTACAAATTGGAAGCCGGTACACAGTAGTGAAATATAGGTAATAATACGATTTGTAACGGATCGAGAAGCGATAGAAAAATTGAAAATATTAGTCTTTTTACCTTCACTTTATTGTCCCTTGGTGTGTCCTGACCAGTTTTAATGCATTTTTACCACTTTTGTCACTCGCGCCACTGTTCACTATTTTATAATGAGCAGTGGCGCGAGTGACAAAACAATAAGTATGTTATTCCTCTATAATTAATGATCCAGGAAATGTTTTTCTTCGACTGGAGTAGACCCGCTGAAAACTATCATCGTTGCATTGTTTGACTGTTGTTGTCCTCAAATTATAAAAATTAAATGGAGTCAAAAAGCCAAATAAAACCCACATCCAGTCTTTTAAGGTTAAAACTTACTCGAAAACCTAATCGACTCCACAATTTCATCCCAAATTTTGAAGGTGAATATGATCTATTTCGGTGGCGTTGAATTGAAAGTGGCTACATTCGGCAAGCTCCAAGCGGTGCGGCGTTTGTGAGAAGATTTCCCAGGAAGATTAATTTATATTTGAGGACCCGATTCAAGTTTTATTTTAGTCACAGTAAAAGATATAAGATGACATATAAAGCTGAATGATAAGTGCTGGAACCAGAAAAGGGTCTGAAAATAGCAAGAAAAGTGACGGTTGATTTTGAACTAAAAATAACAGCCATAAACAGACACAGCAGGACAGTCTCGTGCTGTGTCAGTTCTAGTTGACTGAGTACAGTTGCTGTGGTTTTACGTTTTTGTGAGCGGGGAATAACAGAAAATCATACACAGATAACAGTTTAGAATACATGTTAAAAAATAACTAAGTAGAGAAAGGAAAAGCAAAAACAGTGCTTTGTGTGTTACAAACAAACGAAACAAAAAATATAAGTTACAGCAAAAGTCATTTGGAAAAATAGGGTTTTCGGAAAATGAAAACTGCAAGGATTTTGGTCAGCAAGGCTAGTGAAGGTGTCACATGAGCAAAGTTGCCAAGGGTTTACGGGTTTGTGAGTTTCTTTAGAACATTGTGGCAAGAAGATTCCATTTCTTTGGTGGAACAGCGGATGTAGCTTCAATGTCATAAACTGATTTAAGGTATTTCAGAAAGCCTCCTATCTTCATAAGCTCGGCTTCTCGGAGATTTCCCCGTCACAGTCACTCCTTCCAAGTTATGCATAAATTTTAAATTTAATATTAATTAACCTATTTATTATCGTTTTTATTCTGCTTGTAATTCATTGTGTGTTGCAAAATAAAAAATAAAAATATATCTTTGGCGTAAATTCTCTTTTTTTACAGATCCAAATGTAATATCGCGCAAGAAGGCAGCAGAAATGTATTTGGTGCTGATTTGTCAAAGAATCAGGCCTCAGACCAAGTGCTACTAAGATATGCAACGAATAATGCTCAGGTGTAATATTATAAGTGGCCATCTTTGACGTTAAGTGATGCTCCACATAAGAACTACCGTAAACTTCATTGTTCTGCCGCATTGGCTCTTTCCCACATAGAATATCTTGATTTTAAGAATAGAGGAGGGGCTGATGGTTCATAATTATATTTCAGTATAAAAATAAAGAAAATCCATATGCGTCAAATAAATTTTGGGAAATGTTTGTGCTTAACCAATCAGAATAGCAGAAGACAATAGCTAATAATTTTGCTTATTTGATGAAGTTCCCCAAATGCAATATCTTTTAAAAATTGCATGTTGTGCGATTGGGTCTCAAATTACTTGAAACCTTAAAATAATTAGACAAAATGCACCTTGAACCTTAACTTTTTAGCGGTTTTCGAGTCTAGGCCAATCAGATCACTAGTTGTAACAACGAAAAAAGTTGACATTCCATCGTGCATTGCGTTTCAGCACTTTCCTTCTTATGCGGATCATTACTTAATGAATTCCAAAAGGATGAAACAATTCCAGAAAAGATGGAGAAGTGTTTCTACTTCATTTCCACAGAAAATACACTTAGGACAGTTCTTTATTCCAAAATACACTTAGGACAGTTCTTTATTCCAAAATACACTTAGGACAGTTCTTTATTCCAAAATACACTTAGGACAGTTCTTTATTCCAAAATACACTTAGGACAGTTCTTTATTCCAAAATACACTTAGGACAGTTCTTTATTCCAAAATACACTTAGGACAGTTCTTTATTCCAAAATACACTTAGGACAGTTCTTTATTCCAATTTTTGTTAGAAAATTATTGGTTGCTATTCTCTTGTACAAAAACTTGAATTGAAAATCTATTAGTTTTGTACTTTTGGTATATTTAGCAGCTAGCTGATAGGCCTCATGCCATTTAACGTGTTCGTCATTGCGTTTGTCAGCTAAATCTTTCAGCCGTTTGTCTTGAGATAGTGGGATGATGCATTTGCGGGATAAATGCGGGGAATATTTCACAGGCTCTGTTTGCCTGCGTTAGATTCAACAAGTCAAGGCAAGCAAATATACGGATATTTCTTCTAGTTTAAGCCAACATTGTTTTCAAATGGCGAGAAGGTTCATTGATTCCCCAACTGGATGAAGGGCAATGCCAATCGAAAATGCGATGGTTTCGGCGTCAAGAACAAACTGTATATATAACCTGAAAAGGAAGATATCCTGTAAAGGCGATTAGGTAATAGAACATTTGTTTTGAAAGGTTTCCTCCATCATCAACAACGACGTCTGGGTAAAATGAGCTGCTCAGCAGGTCACCGCCATTTGAAAATATGGTTTGCTTGCAGTGCATGCTGGGAAGATGGTAATATCCTGCTCACTTGTGCACTCTGTTATGTTCAACTCACTTGTAACATAAGTTATATAACATCCACTCACGTGTACACTATTATGTTCAACCTCGGCGTGTTGAATTGATGAAAATCAATCATCGGAAATCCAATCGATCAATCAATAGCATTATTTAATTGTTATCAATTGATATTGGCCAATCAATGATCAATCAATAGTCACAAAAAATGCCCGGCAAATTATCAATTTTTATCGATTTTCATTGACTGTTACGTGCTTTCTCAGAGCTTGTGTAACAAAATCCCGAACAAAATGTCTGATCATGACACGCCGCATCACAAGCGGGAAGTTACCCTTGTGATGTCCGATGTCATTGTGAAAGGTTCCCAGGAATGTTAACTATCTCGTGAATACGCGAAGCGTTAAACGAGAAAGAATACGGGGACAATTATGCAAATTTTCACTCAATTTATCACTCAGATGTAAACTTTTTTAAATTCCCCTGTGTATGACGTCATTCAGTTGTCCAGACAGTCTTGTTTCACATAATGCATATTTATTTCATGGGTTGACTTCAAAACCGATCTGTGAACTTAACCTTGTATTGTTTCAAATTCACGAGATGGCTCTTAGAGCCCTTTAAATTTTCTGTTGAAATGGGCAACAAACTCTTGGACTCTCAGTCTCTCAGTCCATCCACTGCAACTGCGAGCTCCACAGACAAACATTAGAAAGGATTCTTCTTTACTACTCATGCGCAGAGCGGCGGCATGAGTTAAGGTTTGCCCTCCATTTTTCTTTCTTTTTTCTTGGTGTCACATCAGTGCATGAAAATTTATGCACGCACATTTTATTATTTACCCAGTCGTCGGGTCACCTTCAAATTCTACAAAATTGGCAAGCGATTATCGGATTAATAAATATTCAATAACATTTAAAATATTCAAAATGGAAAGAGAAAGCTTTAAAAATAATTGGAAGCCACTATAGTGGAGAAAAAGGAGAGCTTTAAGCGACCAAATCTTGCTTCGAGGAACTTTATAAGTTTTATCAATGCGGGGCAATATTTCTTCTTCGGAAGTCAAAGCCGAAGAAGCGGAGTTTTAAAACATTTTCAAGCAGCTGAGGGACTTGACCGTAAAAGAAATTACAATTTTCGATGGGAATTTATGTTAATATCAATTTGTGATTGACCTTTTCTTTGTGTTCTAGTTAGTTTTGGAGAAATGTTTATAAAATGTGTTCAAATTCAGCAGTATTATTTATATCTGTGATATTATGTAAACAAAACAAGACTTGAATTTTATAGCTCTAACTTCACACGCATCGCCTTACGCAAAGATGTCTGTCTTTTTTTGCAATTTTGATTTCCAAATCAGGTTCTTGGGCAATTTTCATTACACAACTGGTATATTTTATTCGGAAATTAGTCATACTGGTTATTCTAGACCGAAAAAAAGTTGTCTTTGCGAGCTTTTTTGCACTTTAACAGGCGGTGGGCGTAATACTGTTTTTAAGAATTGCTAAAATTGAAAGATAGTCCGGTCGTTTACTGATTTCATTGCTTTTAAAAGAAGTCTTTTCAAATGTAACAGAAAGAAGTCACGGTTTGAGAAATGTTAGACAAGTGTAGATTTGATTTGGAATCAATAAATTAAATATTCTCAGCGAGTATAGAAAGTCTCTTAGCATGTTCTTGAGTGCATCATGCAAAATTCGTTGAGGGGGGAGGGGTGCGTGACCCGTTTAAAATAAACCAGACAACTATCTTACGCAAGCGCATGAGTATAGGCTACTTGTAGCCTCTTGTTACGACGAGAGAAAAGAACGACTACTTCACCTTCCACTGCACCTTTTGTCCCTCTTGGAACTAACTGGCAAATATCTGGATGTCTTTGTCCATTTGTTTTAACTAGCCATTTTAGAGACTATTCACATGACAACGTTTTTGCTTGAGGCCATTTATTCAGTTGTTGTTCATGCACAGCTTTTCAAGTTGATATGTGTAGCTTTTCTGTTTGCTCGCGTAAATCTTGCCTCGTTTTTAACCTGTGAATACGAGCAGGCGTAATGAACGGGTTATCGGTAACGGAGACAGATATGCAAATGAGCACTCGCTTACTCCTTCCATCAGCTGTAAACTTAGTGACGTAATGCTTTGTTCCGAATGCGTTGCGTAACGAGAATAGAGGGAATCCAGCGATAAAAGCAACTAATTTGTTGTAAATGAACATAAACAACAATAAGCTTAAAGAATTATTTAGCATTTGGAGTCTTTAATGCGACATAAAATCAATCTAAAAGGATTTTCGATTCGAGACACGTTTTGATGCGTATCTACCTTTAAATAACAAAATTTAGTATTAATTGAGCATGTGTTCCTCGATGACCTCGTGGGCTAAGGCGCCGGATTTGCACTCGGGAGGCCCGCGATCAATTCACGCCCGTGACTCTTGTTTTTTCCTCGAACTGGACATTATGAAAGTGATTTTCTTTTTTTTGCGTTCGCCCGTGACTCTTCTTTTTTTTCCTCGAACTGGACATTATGAAAGTGATTTCCTTTCTTTTTGCGTTCGTCGAAAATCCTTACGGTTAATTAAAAATATATATATCGAACCGTGTCAGTGTGAAAACATAAGCTTACCGAAATATTGCGTTCCGTGATGACATCTCTTAGGAGCCTTTGATTGAATCATAGAACATTGTTCCTGTTGTTTCATTTCATTTACAACAGTACTGTTCTGTTATCCAAATAAAATTATTTCATTGCCGATTTGAGCGTCATATGGCGGTAATTAAATCTTCCACTTGAATAAAATACAATACCAATGACAATCGATATAATTGATCCCAATTAATTGATTGATATTGGAAATAGATGGTCAATCGAAAACACAAAAACATAGTTACGTCATCGATTTCCAATGTGAATTGGGTTGATATCGATTGTTATCGATCATCCATTTTATTGATTTAACACGCCGAGGTTCAACTTATGTGTAACATAAGTTATATAATATCCGCTAATGCATCGCTGAAACGAGACATTACTGCATGATGTTGAGGAATTAAATATGCATTGTCTGAAACGAGACAATTGGATGATGTATTACCCTGGGGAATTACAAGAACTCTGAAGGTTGCCTTTTAGTATTTCATTCAGGCCTAGCAACCAAACGACATCTGTCTTTGGCTGCTCATCAATCCTCAAAAAACAAACAAAATTATGACTCCACCCGCCTTAAAAGCCATGGAGACTAATGGTTTTTCAAGTGTTTGCTATATATAATGAAAATGCGTGAAGAACACATGTCTGCAAAAGCTCCAGAAAGAAGGAGTGTGCTGATGTGGCAAAGACTTGCCACAAATTTTGTGGTTGCCAAGATATAAAAAGCGGCAGATTTGAAACTACAAAACACTGGAATTAACTCAGGTGATCATGATGATACAATCACATTACAAAAAATTCTTACTTTTGGCAAAGCAACCATAAACCTCCACCCTCATGCACCAGTACAGAAGAGAATGGGATGATTGTGGATTGAACCGAATAAACCTTGTCACCAAAGGAGGTTCCAGCCAGTATCGCATTACTGAATTATGGCTATGGTATTCATGCTTCAACAGCTGTAAAGAAGAAAGAATATAGGTTTACAACAAAGAACTTGGGACATGAGAAAGTAGCTGGTTTTGAAAATGGAACAGTAGTGTGCTTGTTGTAAACTTTTAAGTTTTGTATTTACTGTTGTGATTCTTGTCTTTTCGCAGAGAAATAAATTTCATGTCTCTCTTGCGAAACGGACATTTCTGATTCAATTGGTCTCACAATATCTGCAATTTAATGTTCTATTAAGATAAGTCATTTTTCGTCAGTGTTATGAAGTTGGGATCTTTAAGCTAAATCCTCTTCATCCATGCTTTTTTTCTGATGGCCAAGCACCGCCAAACACTTGATCAAACACCGAATGTCACACATTAGATTAACATGACACGGGGTACAGCATATAAATAGCTGTAACAAAATTATTACCTGCGTGCGGAATGCGCTTTAACAATTTTTTTGTTAACACATGAAGATATACTTTATGTCCTCTTATTTTAGCAATGCTGGGAGAATTGATTGACGAGTGAAATCTGCTACAATGTTTCCTTGCGAATGGAGCAATAATACAGAAAAAAAGTGGTTTTTCTTTTTCTTTCTCTTTTGTTTTTCTCTTTTAATTAAGTTAAACGTCAATTTAACAAAGTTAACCACCACGAGCTTAGCAGACGCTTCCGGTAAGCAGTCAAACTTTCTAGTGCAGGCTCACATAGAACCTTGCAGCTTCGTTTCAGCTGGGATCTTCCAAGTTTTTTGAGCGGTTTTGTAGCAGTTTTTGTTAGCGGTTTCGTAGCGGTTGTCTTCAGCGTTCTCCTCTTGTAGCAGCGGCATTTTTTCGGCGAGTTTTTTCCTGTTCATCGATTCTCCAACGGCGTGCAAGTCTTCACTGCGTACACGCGTACGATATGATGCGAACGACAAACAAGAGCCGGTCAACGATGTCGTCGCCAGTCACTACGTCTTCTAGTCCTAGCAGCGGCTCTTCATTAACTCCTCTGGCTAACACACCAGTTTCGTCATCGTCTCAAACCATCCCTCTCCTGGACAACAACTCGCTTGCTCAGGCAATCTCCACGGCTCTTGCGGATTCGTTGCCTTCCCTGTTGTCTTCCCTTCGGGACCATGTGGCCACGTCTTCAATCACCTCAGCTCCTTCAACACAGTTACCATCATCTTCGAGCTCCCCCACTCCTTGCGTAGCATCCATGACGTCAGGTACCACAGTTGTTCTGGCTTTCATTTCAACTTATAGCACGCTAGGCTCTCCTTCTCTGATTTCCTCTCATCTCCCTGCCACACCCGCCGTTAACCCGCCATTAGTTGGTGGGGGCTCTTCAAGTGGGGTCGCCGCTGCTTCCTTCATGCCTCCCAGTCTCAAGAAAGACTTTGTTTTAGGACCAGGCTATGCTCCAGTTCCCTACAAGCTTGTGGCTAAAATTACAGGGGGCCTGTTCCTAGACCTAGCTGACTTGCTTCCAGACAACATATGTGCCCAAGAGATTGAACCCCAAGCCTTTTTGGAAGGTAAGTTAGTGGTGTCAGGAACCAAGAAGCGGGCTGTCGAAATAGTGGGCATTGTCACTTGGATAGAAGCCTTCACAATCTTTTGCATGGTTCTTTGCCACTCATTCCCATCTTGCTGGAAAGATCTTAACCAGTACAAGTTGCTCATTATTCAGACAGCAAAGCATTTCTCGGACAAGTCATGGCTCAATTATGACGCTGCATTTAGGAAGGAAGCTGCCGCTATAGGATGTACTGACTGGTCTCGCATGCATCCGGACCTCTACAATTTTCACACCAGATCTCCCGCTACCCTGTCAGTTTCGTCAGGCGCTTCAACCTTATCTGCCACAGAACCAGACTAAACCCGTGTCTTCTGGCAACTCCCAGTCCAGCCAACACTGCCACTCTTGGAACGATGGTCGCTGTCGCTGACCCTTTGGTCACTGCAGATTTCGCCACTCATGTGAAACGTGGAAGAGGGACCACCCAAGCATCCGCTGCCCTCACCGCCCAGCACGCAGAGCACGGTCCCACTCCCCACCACAGCAAAAGAGGGGACCCTGCCTTCGCTAGCCCTTCTAGGCCAGCCACATCGTCTATAAATAGTTTTGACTCCCTTCATGTTGGGTCTTCAGTTAGTGTTTCTCCGTTACAGTTGTGTCTTCATGTTTCAGTTTCTCAGCAGCAAGGACTGCCCTTCAAAGTTACCAACCAACCCCTTCCATTGTCCACTCAGGGATCTCCTCCAGGAAAACAACCAACCCTGTAGCGGTATGTCCTTTGAGACCAGTTTCCCAGCTCACTCCCATTTTCGTGGACACATTGCAGCATGAACTCAGTCATCACCCTGAGCCGGACAAAGTTGCTTTACGCGTCACAGCTTTAAGCTGGGTTTCAATCAGTATTTCCTTGAAGTCCGCATCGGGGAATACGTCCTCGGCCCTCCTCAATCCCCAGGTCATCGACGACTACCTGCAGTCCAAAGTTCAAATGGGCAGGGTGGCAGGCCCATTTCCTCAGTCCCCTTTCCCTAGTCTCCATGTCAGCCGTTTTAGGGTCATCCCTAAATGCAACCAGCCAGGAAAATCGCGCCTCATCTTGGATTTGTCCAGCCCTGTTGGCCATAGTGTCAATGATGCAGCACATGAAGGTAGATGACATCATCGAGGGCATCATGCATTTCGGTCGGGGTTCTCTGATGGCAAAATTTGATGTCCAAAGTGCATATCGCATTGTGCCAGTTCATCCTGAGGATCGTCAGTTATTGGGCAGGTATTGGCGTAGCGCCTTCTACGTAGACATGGTCCTTCCTTTTGGTGTCAGGTCAGCGCCGTAAACATTCACCTGCATAGCAGACTTAGTTGAGTGATTGCAAAACAGAATCACGATGTAACCTTTCTGATGCATTACTTGGATGACTTCCACACTCTTGGTCCACCTGGCTCTTCTATTTGTCAGCATAATCTGGACAAGTCTGTTGACTGCTTCTCAAAACTCGGCATCCCTCTCCACCCAGACAAACTGGAAGGGCCGTCTACATGCCTGAGTATTCTTGGCATTGAACTTGACTTGATAAACTTACAGGCACATACCTAAGGACAAGTGTGACAGAACAACTGCTTTGCTAGACAAGTGGTCACACAAGCGTTCTTGTAAATGGAATGAACTGGAGTCTCTAATAGGCCATCTTCAACATGCATGCAAGGTTGTACCCCAAGGTCGCTCTTTCTTGCGCCGTATGATTAATTTGTTGTGTGCCTTTCGTCGCGATGACCATCCAATTCGTCTCAACCGTGAGTTCTCTCTGAACCTAACCTGGTGGCAAGAGTTTTTCCAATGGTTGCAGCTTTCTTCAGTACCCGCAATGGGCCCCATTGCCCGATTTTGAGGTCTCATCCGATGCCTATGGGGCACTGAGCTATGGAGCCATGTTTCAGTGTCACTGGTTCTCAGGCTCGTGGCTCCCATCTCAAGTCTCGCAGTCAATTGAGTACAAAGAACTTTTCCCTATCGTGGTGGCAGCCTACATTTGGGGCCCTCGGTGGGCTTCAAAAAGGGTCAACTTCTTATCGGATAACAGCTCAGTGGTAGCAATCCTGTGGTCAGGCACTTCAAGAGCCCCTACCATCATGGCCCTGGTTCGTTATCTCTGCCTTCTAGC
The DNA here is from genome assembly GCA_024195265.1 of Dendrophyllia cribrosa. Lineage (NCBI taxonomy): Eukaryota > Metazoa > Cnidaria > Anthozoa > Scleractinia > Dendrophylliidae > Dendrophyllia > Dendrophyllia cribrosa. Next base: position 18,961,052 of record JAJLRJ010000012.1, on the reverse strand, counting down.
AGCACATTACTCCTTTTCTTTCACTGTCTCTTCAGTTTCTGGGAAGTGTAACCCCATTGCTGACACATTATCACGTTTCCAGTTTCAGCACTTCCGCCAGTTAGCCCCTCATGCAGACCCAAATCAGACCCAGATCCCACGGCAGCTGCTCTTGGATTTGGACCTACTCTGACGGATAAATGCCATTTCTATCTGACTCGTGGTCTTGCTTCTTCTACTCGGAAAGTTTATTTTTCAGCCAACGTCGCTTCCAAGCATTTTGCATTCAGGACAATCGTCTCTCTCCATCCAGATCAGTTCTTCCATCCAGTGAAGAGACACTCATACGTTTCTGCTCCCATCTTGCAGATGCCCTTCACCACTCATCCATTAAGGTTTAACTTTAAGCGGTTTGATCACTCCACATCGATGAGGGCCTGCCTGACCCTTTGGCTGGTTGCCTCCAGCTACAACGCGTACTGCGGGGTATCAAGCACCACCAAGGCTCAAATCAGACGAAGTGCCAACCCATCACAAGTGATCTGATGCAGATTATTTGCAGTTATTTGGAATTTGGGCTGCCTGCTGTCTAGGGTTCTTTGGCTTCCTTCGAGCAGGGGAGTTCACCGTCAACTCTCCACTTAATCCAGACATTCATCTGACTGTCAGCGATATCCAAGCAGACGCCTTGATTAATCCTCACAGCTTCAGGATCTATATTAAGTGCTCAAAAACCCCTTCTGCAAAGGTTGCTATATCTACATTGGCACTGGGAAACCTGACTTCTGCCCTGTGCGTGCCCTAAGACAGTGTTTACATCTCGTGGTTCTACTCCTGGCCCACTTTTCTCGCAGATGGCACCCCACTAAACCGCCAATGGTTGTCATCCACCATTCAGTCTATTCTCTCTTCTGCTGGAGTCCCTGGTTGTTTTACGGGCCATAGCTTCCGTATTGGCACGGCCACTTCTGCAGCCTCTCGTGGTCTACCTGATCATCTCATTAAAAAACTCTGGGTAGATGGTCTAGTGATGCATAGCAGATATACATTCGCACTTCCATCAGCACCATTGTAGGCGTAGCAAGCCAGCTCACTTAACAGGTATCTTTGTTTTGGGTCTATCTCCTCCTGGTTTATTTTATTTGCCTCGGGACTTTGGTAGTAGAGCCATGGCTTCCCCCAGCCATCAGCCCCTTTTTCTCTCCGACCTGAGCCTGCAGTCAGCTCGGAGAGTCCCTCCGCTTGGAATGGGAGCTCATGGCTGGGTTGCGGGGATTTGCCAGCCATGGGGGCAGTATTTTATATAGGGGCTGGCTGGCCACAGTGTAAGCCCCTAGATACCCCAGGCACCCACCTTCCAATTAAGCGAGGCAGTCGGTTAAATTTAGTTAAATGTCAATTTAATAAGGTTAACCACCACGAGCTTAGCAGACGCTTCCGGTCAACGGTCAAACTTTCTGGAGCAGGCTCACGTGGACCGTTGCAGCTTCGTTTCAGCTAGGATCATCCAAATTGTTCGAGCGGTTTTGTAGCGGTTTTTGCAGCGGTTTTTGTTGGCGGTTTCATAGCGGTTTTCTTCAGCATTCCCCTACCTTACCCCACCCTCTATTTTTTCCTTCCACTGGTTCAATCAGTGTGACGGGTGCCTGGAATGGGGACTTGTGGCTGGTTTGCAGGGATTTGCCAGCCATGGGGGCAGTATTTTATCTAGAGCCGGCTGGCCACAGTGGAAGCCCCTGGATACCCCAGTCACCCACCTTTCATTTAAGCGAGGCAGTCAGTTAATTTTTATTTTTTTGCAAGCTTACGAAATTTTGAGAAAAGTTATCACTGACTTAGTGTAGTTAACTACAATAAGAAATTGAGTTTTGAATGCTATTTTCAGAATAATACAAATGTTGTTAGCGGTAGATGTTATCAGACTGAGTTTTCCTGCAGATAACATCCATTTTTTTGTTTGTCAAAAATCGTTTTCAACAATTCAACATCCCAAATTGCTTTTTGTTTTGTTTTGTGTTATTGTTCTTCATGTTTTCCACAGTCTTGTACCGAGAATAGAGGTAACAAAGCGCTTTTCACTCATCTTTTAGAGAAAAAATAAACATCTCACTCGCCGTGTTTTTCGTTTGCCAAACATTCTTTCAACATCAGAAAATTGAAGATGCGTAACCAGGATTCATAATAATTAAAAAAGTGAAAAACGTTCTCTGGTTAATTTTTTTTTAAATATGAGCTTTCGACAACCGTCTTGTTGTCTTCAATGGATAAAATAAGTGAAGAAAGCGAATGTGCATAATAATAATAATAATTAAAAAGGGAAAAATTACAAAAGCTAAAAAATGACAAAAAGCGAAAGAATGTAAAAATCAAGAATATATTTTAAATGTGTGAAAGTCAATGTTTATTTAAAAAAATGCGATATTGACTGGGGGGTGGGCATGAGTTATTTGTCAGCATCGTTGTCTTAAGATAGCGATAATTGCCCTTGTCAATAATTAATGCATTTTCGAAGTCAATGTGGTGATTCTTGGACCAAGCATGATTTGCAACATTGGAGCCTTTGGTGTGCGTTTTGACATTTCTGGTGTGCTCTTTCTTTCTGGTGTTAAAAGACCTTCCCGGGTAGTGCAATGTCTAGTCCGTAGCCCATTGCACTACCCAATAATCCCAATCTTGCAATACTTCACAATTACCTTATTGTGGCCTACAGAGTGACAATACAAGATGGTGACATAAAACATGTTTGTGATGTTCCGCTCAAATTGAGGAACTGTCAAGAATTTGGACCCTATGTCGGAAGGTCTCTTAAAATATAAAATATAAAGCTGCCAAATTTTGCAATAGAACATAATCTTCACATGTTCACAAATGGTTTGTCCCTAATAAGATAAGGGCAGATAGGAATACATACCATATGGTAGCGAAACCACTCATCCCCTAAAAAACTGTACTTCAAGTAAAATGAGGTGACACCTTCAATTTGCTCATTTGGGTCATCTTCGTTATCTGGTTGCTTTCCTTGGGTAGCTACTCCGCGGATCAAATGTGGTTCCAACAAGTCAATCTGAAAGTAGTGGTAAAGTACCTTCCCTGCGTCATGAAGTGACAAAACTGCCCTTGATACGCACCATCCTACACTGTTTAATCTACCCAGGTTCTTACTGTGCAATGGAGTCATTTCACTTGATGCTTTTATCTGGTGGTTTGATATCATGCCATGCTCCATTCCAAGTGCAAAGGAACATTCTGCATTAGAGACACAATACATCAAATAACATGTAACATGACAATTTGATAGAAAACAATATACAGCAGTATGTCTAAGTAAAAAGGAGACAACCTTAAAATGCTTTTCATAGCTCAGTGGTTAGAGCATCTAACTGGTGTGAGGAAGGTCATAGGTTCGATTCCTGTGTCCCACACTTGTGACATGATGAACATTGCATCTTTTTTATCCCTTTTTTCACACATCTGAAGCTGAAGCTGTTTTTCTGGCGGGTGCATATGACATTTTATCACCGCATAAAAGTTATTTGCTTCATTCTAGTCCAATGCAAAAACAAATTCCAAGATTGTCAAATCAAAAGAAATAAGCCGCATGGACCAGCGAAGGCATATAGCATTTTTTATCCACATATCTGCAATGAAGTCAGAAGGCAGGATCCAGGAAGTCCTTCACAATGTTAATCTATTTTAAAGCAAATATTTAAACTGACAAAAATCAAAACTCGGATGTTCAGCTACACTGTAGGTGAGTGACTATATATTCAACGGGGACAGCCTTCAAATAAATGTGGCTTATGAACATGTCTGAATTTCGTAACAGTTCATCAGTAGGATGCCTA